>OY293829.1:7112026-8312026 GCA_958507055.1 Crioceris asparagi
AGCATAATTAGGTAAATTTCTTATAGAAATGTACCTATTGCGATCGTTCACACTTCAGAATTTCGAAAAAATTTCAACGGCATGTTGTTATATGTCTATAAGTTAGTCCAAAAAAACATTTGGTTCAAAAGTTTATATATATATATATATGAGGGATATTACGAAATTTGTTAACACGATAGAGGTCGCAGTTTTGAAGGTATCAAGTTCAAATTTGCTGCAAGAATCAATCTCTTAAATATCTCGGTCGAGTTCATTATTGGACAATATCGGGTAAGTAGTTACAAAATGGCGGCCATTCAAACATTTAAAAAAATTATCAAAAAAGAGCCGTAGTGTAAATATCATCAAAAACAATTTTAGGTTATAGATATAATCAGTACCTACAAATTTTGTTCAAAGCAATTTTTCATAAAATACACAGGTAAGAAAATAAAAATCAATAAAGAAAAATAACAAATATTGATAAAACATGACCACTCAATATAAACTTGATGTAATTGTACATTTTCTGGAGATCTTAATATAGAACCTGATTTTAAAAAAATATAGTATATTTATTGAAAAGAAATAGACGAAAAAAAATTCTGCCTTGAAGTGGAACTCGAACCCTGTCTCCTATATATTCTACAACCAAAACAAAAACCTCTAACCGCAAGGCTATGACACATACGACAATTTTATGTAATAACATGTAGGTATACCAATGAAAAGGTTCTTCAAATTTCAATTCAATGAATTTTGAAAAATTTACCTTTCCGCTGACTAGTGATGCTGCGAGACTGGTCTTGGTCTTGCAGTCTTGGTCTTGGTCTTGCAATTTTGCAAGACCAAGACCGAGACCAAGACCGTCTATGCAAGACCAAGACCCAAGACCAAGACCAATACTGAGATGCAAGACCAATACCAAGACTAACCTGGTCTTGGTCTTGGTCTTGCTGCAAGACTTGCGAGACTTGCAAGACTCTTGCATTTCCGTAACCAAACACCAAATTGGTAGGAAACATATTATTTTACTCAATGATTAGATAAGAAACGCTAATAAATAACCTAATTAATTTAATCTTTGAACTCCCTTATGATCGATCTTTATTTTACAGATTCTAAAAATATTGAATTAAAAGTTGTTGGGTGAAAAGCGAGTTCATTTTACCCTTCCAGGATTTCCGGATTTCAAAAAATTCTTAAATACCCTATACCTATACCGTAATTTCAACCCTTCTAGGATTTCACTTACTGAGCTGTTTTCAAAGAATCCCGACAGTTCGTAGCCAGGGGAAGGTAAACTACACGGTTTTTTATTTTTATTATTTTATCTATCGCGCAGAATGTTTTAAGCAAACGGTAAAAATCATCTATAAATCTGAATTTTTTTGATGACATTTATCCAGTGGCCACTTTTGGAGATATTTGAAATTTTATATTGCCCTTATTTTGAAACTATTTTCTCGATCATGCTCATTAACTAACTCAACTGAGATATTCACACGACTGACTTTTTAAATAGATACCTAGTTTTATAAATGCGCGTATTAAATCTCTAACTGTTTTTAATTTTCATTTTTTGGAAAAAGCTTTCGACAAAAATAGAAGTTAGTTTTATCAGAAATACTATTGATCGCTTTCAGAGATTCTTTCTATTTTATTAAAGAAAATGGTACAAAACCATTGTAGAATGAGCAAGAGAATGAGTTATGAAATAGAAGTATGAAGTAGAAGTATGTAGTAAAATGAGTGCTCAGTTCGGACGGATGATACCAAGAAAACACAAGCAGACTGTCACGCTAGTAAGATACGATTCTCATATGAGAATGGTGATTATTAATTTATAAACTTTTACGGATCTCACTTGCCCTAACTTAATTCTAGGCACCTAGTTTTATTCTCATTACTTATTCTACATTACCAGGCCTGTTTGTTCTGGACAATGACAATTTTTTTATACGGTCGATATTTACCCATTTCGAATGATAATATAATTATAGGCAATTTTATAAGATTATGAATTACATACTTCCCATACATCTGCAGAGTTCTTCTTCATTTGGATTAAGCAATTACGGTTTAGAATCGCAACAACTTTTCACACTTATAAAAAGATCAAAATTTTTGCAAGAGTCTTGCAAAGTCTTGCAAGTCTTGCAGCAAGACCAAGACCAATACCAAGACCGTATATGCAAGACCAAGACCCAAGACCAAGACTAAAGATTTGATGCAAGACCAAGACCAATACCAAGGGTGCAAGACCAAGACCAATACCAAGACCATATCGGTCTTGGTCTTGGTCTTGCTTTGCGCATCACTACCGCTGACTACAGGCCATCGGGATTTTTTTTTCCTGTTTGTTTTTCTTGTTCGTCTCAGAGATGCGCGTTATAATAATATAATAATAAACTCCCTGGGTAGATATATACACATAAATGTAAATCAAATCACAGAATTAAATTGACAAATATTTGATTCCTTTAAAGGTTTCCTTAGCAATGAAGATCTAATAATTGTCGCTGTTCAACAGACTACCAGTCTTAAACAATATTTCACTTCGATAATTTTCGGACTTTAATGTATTGTAATATTTTTTCATTTTTAAATCATCGTTTTTCCGTCACAAAATATATGTAATATACAAGGAAAGAATATTAGATTTTAATTTTTGTATAACAATTAACTATTTCTAGCAAGTAAAATAATTTATGGGACTTACTTTCCCGATAGGCGACATCCAGAATCAGAGAGCTTTGCCAGACTACTTGAGCGTTTTCTTGAATCAGGGAAAGGAAAAGGAGAAAGGATAAAACCGGTTACAAATAAGGAAAATCAATTAGTCTTGCTGACAGTTACAGAAAACCCAAACATTAGTCAGGCACGTATGGTAGAAGAAGTTGGAATAAGTGAAAGGTCAGTTGAGAGAATCTTAAACTTCATTGATATCATCCATACCATATTCAACTGCATCAGGCTCTGAGTAAAAATAACTTTCTACATCAAGTAGAATTTTACGAGTAGGTTCGTTTACGTATCCAAGAAAATCCATTTTTCTTTGTGAACGTTATATTTTCCGATAAGACTACATTTCACAACAATAGATGCATGAACATCTACGACGCTACCGGAAATCCAAGAATCTTACGAAAAATAGACCACCAATACCGTTGGTCAATAAATGTTTGGGGAGGTATTATTGGAGAACATGTGGTAGGCCCTTTCTTTTTTAACGGCCACCTTACCGGTCAAATGTCATTCGAATTTTTTACAAAAGATTTACCCACGTATATTTTAAATTTACCACCAAATGTGCATTATTCGCTAAAAGTCTGATCCCTGTTAGATAACGTTCACTCAAATCGCTGGATTTGAAGAGGGTGAACAGTTAGGCCGGCAAGGTCGCCCGATTTAACCAAGCTTGACTTTTCCTTAAAGGTATGTATGTAAAAGACCTTGTTTACAAGAAGCCTCCAACAACTGAGCAGAAAGATCTTTTCAAATGAGAATAAATATATGTCTTGAACAAAACTGATGACATTTTGAACATCTTATAAAATAAAAATGCGTTTGTGCAAAAACATTAAAAATTAAACATATTACTTTTTTATCATAAGAATGGAAATATATTTTTTGTATGTCGAAATTTGGTAATGAAAAGTGGCAGGTATGTGATACAATAGTGACCCATTGTTTCGAAATATGTAACAATCAAAGTTATTTATGGTTTCTACAAAAGTAAATTTTAGAATATTGAGACTTCAAAATCGCTATTTCATACAGATAGAAAAATTGTCTCCGTTTTTGCAAAATTCAGCAAAATATCGAGAACCAATGCGTTTTATTTTTGTGATATGAAGCCTATCAAATTTCTCAGCTTTATCTTGGACACATTGTAAATGGGAGCTTTCCCTCCGATCATGATAATGCCAGGCACAGAACAGGACAAGGGAACAAAATTCTCTATATAACGAGGTGTATTGTAAGAGAAAAGCATCTACACTGAATAAATACAAAATTGGAGCAGGCTTATTGACTTTTCAAGAGGCTGGAAGGAACTGTTCTTATATGAGATGAGACACATAATTTGGTTTTGTGCTTCTTGAGTAGTTTAACAAATACTGATGGTAGTTTCAATAATATTTCCATTGTTTGTTCACAACCTTTGAGAATTATTCATTCATTATGAACTTTTGAAGTTCAAATTAGTCTAACAAAGATACGTACAGCCGTATTCAGGAGCATAACTAGTTCCCCATTGCTTTGTTATGATTTTGATTAAATTTGCTATAAAGATAAGGTTTTAAGAGTCGATGCTTATATACCTAAGTGGCTTTCCTGACAAAAAGCTAGTGTGTCACACTCGAGATCCATGAACCTTTTCTGAGAGGCAGCTTTTGATATAAATTTGTAAAAATGGATTTTCAGAGTCGAGAAATCGATTGCAAAAACTTTCATATTTAATGGGTGCAACCCTCGAGGTTAAGAATAGCTCCGCAAATTGCGATGTAACTGGAGTTTGGGAACCCAGAAGTCGATTTGGACATAGTCAAGCTCTGATATGTTTCACATTCACATTGCACATTCATATTAAATTCAAGCTCTATAAATTATGAGCTAGTGAACGACAAAGGCGATATTTTTCGATGTATTGACCGCCACACGTTTTGACTAAAATATATGCACATTTTTTAATTTAGTAACTCTTATAGACTCACCTTTGAACCAGTAATTAAAACTTGCGTTACCCGAGCGAAGCTCGGTCGCCCTGATAAGTAAATACTTGATTATCTCTGTAGGTTTTATGAGCCTAATATTTCTAGATAATTGGACATATCAAGCAATTTATTCTACGAAAAAATCCAGTGTGTTCCTAAACACGCTTTCAAACTTATTCCATCGAATATAAAAGTCTTCTGATCAGGACCATTCATACTTTTCCAGCGTGCCAAGACAAACAACAACAGTCATATTCAATTTTGATGCAGAAGGAACAATTCAGCCAAAATATGAGTAAATGAAAAATTTTACTGTTTACTTGAGCATAACTTTTTTTTCAAAGTCTCATCAAAATCGTCAGAGACGTTTTCGCGTCACAATTTTGAGCGAAACACGTTTTTCATCCCATTGCGAGCAGGATGCCCAATGTACGTCACCTGCAAGCCTTAAAGATACCCTACAAAGCAAAAAAGATTGCAACAAAATCGGTCCGACCGTTCCGGAGATCATCTTGGCACAGACGGACAGATACATCAATGACTATGAATCGAAAACCGGACAGCGAAAATCTAACAGGATTACATTACTTTCTTTACTAGGTTACTTAAAGGTTGGAGATTAAAACAGTCAAGTGTAAGTCGGACTTAATTAGGAATATTCCGCACTCAAGATTTTTCTTTTAAACTTAAATTTTTCAATATTGTGTGCTCAGTAGTTTGGGAAATAATGGAGCTATCAATTTATTATTGACCTACGAACCCAAACGGAAGACGTAGGTATACAATTCGACTGTCTGCTTTTTTTTTTCTTTATCTTTTCCAAGCTGTTCTTAAGAAGTTTGTGTATTTTGACCGACCTCAAAAAAGGAGAAGGTATACAATTCGGTTGTATGTTAACTTTTTTTATTTTTTATTTTATGTTTTAATGATTTTTGATTCATTTGAAAGAGGAAAATTGGGAATTAGTCCCATATTTAGGACAACTCAAACCCGAAATCTCATTTCCTACAAAAACCACCACAAAGAGGGTGGAGGAGGCAATTCCTCTCGAAAATTGAAAATATGTGAAACGCCAAAATTAAACATGACACCATATCCGGAAATGTTTAAATTGATTTTGTTTCAGAAAAGTTAAAATTGAAATTATGAGATGGCCAAATTAAAGAGATTAAAGATATTATATTTATCAACATTTAGATTCAACATTTTTTAAAATACAGTTTTCGGGTTGCAGCAGTGGTAAAGACTGAAATATATGTATTTCCGCGGCGATGTATTGAGAACTCTATAATAACAAATCCAAGCAAATAATATAC
This sequence comes from Crioceris asparagi, assembly GCA_958507055.1. Taxonomy (NCBI): domain Eukaryota; kingdom Metazoa; phylum Arthropoda; class Insecta; order Coleoptera; family Chrysomelidae; genus Crioceris; species Crioceris asparagi. Next base: position 7,118,043 of record OY293829.1, read on the forward strand.
ATTGGCAATAGGATAAATATTTTTTACCAAAAAAATTGGACCGACTTTATTAGTTGGTGCACTAAAAAATCCAAAATAAAACTTATTCTATTGGTGCTGGTACTTTTGAAGTCTTCCATCCAACTACAATTGCACAACTTCAAAATTACAAGCAAAAATAGAATTATTATTATTTTGTATTTCTAAATGCATCAACAAATAAAGTCGTTAGAATTGTTGGTAAAAAATATCTATATTATTTATTTTTATTATTACATTAGGTACTTACATTATAAAACACTTCGAAATAAGAGCATACAATGAGTGCACGTTAAAGCAACGATAGTTACTTGAGAAAAAACGCTCTGATAAATAGAATACGTGATTTTACACGGGTAGTAATAAAATGTTCAGTATATAATCCAGTTTGGTAGAGGAAATATGTAACCTAACCTAACCTAACCTAACCTAAACTAACCTAACCTAACTTACCTACTCAACGAAGAATAGGTACATATTTAAGTTTTTATTTTATTAAGAGTTTTATTTTTGTTACCCATTTCTATTTGTTTACAATAATTTCAAGTGGTGAGTACACATATTTTACACTTTCAGATTATCTGCAAAGAACTTGCCGAAATTCTCTTACTTTTGTGAATATTTATTAATTTTCAGACGTATCCACTATGTTTACTAAACATCAATCAATTCATCGAAACATTCACTATTTTTACGGAGCGTTTATTATTTTTTCAGAATATCTAATAATTTTCCGAAGCATCCACTATTTTTACTGATTATATAATATTTAATCGGTTGTTTACTAAGGATTACAAATTTCACCGAATATTTATTATTTTACTTATCACTTATAATCTTTACCGAGTGTTCATTTCTTTTACTGTGCATTCGGTATTTTCACTTGTCATCTATTGATTTACTGTACGTATATTAATTTTACTTTGCGTCTATTATTTTTAGTGTGCCAAAGTACTTCTTATTTAAATAAAGAACTGAGCAATTAATTTGTCCCCATTTTACACCTCAGTTTGTTCAGTAATCACAGTATAGTGGGTGGCATTTAGTTTTGCTAGTCTAATCAGCGCAAAAGTTCAGTCTAGTAGGTGATCCAATTATTATCACGCAGAAGACTGTCGAATTTTACCCCTCCCCCTTCAGAACTCTCGAAGATTCGATTACGAGGTTTATTATCTTCCGCGTGTTAGCTAGTGTTGTAGTATATAGTGTATATATATATATATATGTATCTTATGTGCGTCGTAAGTTCTAGGTGTGGATCATATACCTAATATGCTAATTTATTAAAGTGCGCCTGTATTTTGGGTGGATCTATTTTTGTAGTGAAAATGTCTTGGTGGGTGGAAACTTTCACATGGTATTAAATTGGGAAGATAAGAGAAGGAATATTATGATGAAAGTTATTTTCTCCGTTTTTGGCATTTACCTACTTCACCATAGGCAGTTGAAAGAAGTGAGATATAATTTAGATAGGTACCCAGTTTTTTCCAAGTTCCTTTAATAATAGCTCAGAAAATGCATAAAATTTTTCATTTGATTTAAAAGAACATTGCTGATGTTTTTTGCTAATCAATATTGCGACTTACCCACCAAATTTAATCTTTGAATTTGGCAGCAATATTTAGTCAAATATTTCACTGACATCCATCAATTGATGGATATGAAATCTTTCCCGTTTTTGGTTAATTTATTCTAAATTCACGATTTTTGCCCTGAAGAAGAGAATAAACATTCTCGAAAGTCAAAGAATTTTATTGAATATATGACTGCATCCCCAAGAACATCTTTTTATTTATTATAAATCCAGTCAAGAATACAAAATCAATATATATATATATATATATATATATAACACTATATATATATATATATATATATATATATATATATATATATATATATATATATATATATATATATATATATATATATATATATATATGCAAATTTTATCTCGGAATCGATTGGTTGTATTCACATTCACAAGAAAAATCAGATTACATCTCAGTTATCAATATGAACCCGTTAATCTCATAAGAAAATATAGTCCTATGGTTAAGCTTCCGGGTATTGATCTAGAGTTCCTCGGTTTGAATCCTGTTCACCTTTGATTTTTTTTAACGAAATCCATTTTTTAAATAAAAGATTTTAATTTAATATGAGTTTCTAATAATTTAATTGGAAATTTTCACAGAAAATTTGTACATATATAATATATTGCGACCCTTAAGCTACACATTAGCTATTTCAAGCAAGGGTTAGCAAATTTTTGTAAAAATTATCAAAAAGGGGTTTTCGGATTCGAGAAATCGATTGACGATACTTCATATTCAATCGGTGTGACCCTCGAAGTCTACATTAGCTACTTCAAGAATGGCTCCGCAGATAAAAGTTTCAGTTTGTATACTGTTTGGGGGTTGAGAAGTCGATTGGTGATACAGCGGAGTTCTGGTATGTTTCACATTCATATTTATTTTTAAATCTTTAAATTCTGAGCCATGGGAATGTTAAAAGCAATATTTACCGATCGCAATACATTTTAACTATAAATATACACATTTTTGAACTTTGAACTCTTATAGATCCACTCTAAATTCTGTGTTACACGAGCAACGCTCGGTTGCCCAGATATTAACATTTAACGACAGAAACAATAGTATTTTCTGACTTTCTTACGTTATTTAGTTATCCTTAAAAAAAAAATTGCCACCGCCCATGTATTTAAAAACTTTTACATTAATTTTTTACATTGGTTTGAAGTTTTTAAAAACATGGACGGAGGCAATTTTTGATTTTTATAAGGATAATGAAATAACCCAAAAAAGTCACAAAATTTTAATGTTTTTCTTGCTATTAATAAAAAAATACCAAATATGTGTTATCGCAGTATTCCAATTAGAATGACACGTAATGACAATATACCGAGTTATTCGATGCTCACCATTGGGATCTCGTAAACAGTAAGAGCTACGAAAAAGTTTAAATTGGAGCAACAAATTTCAACATTTTGTTATTTCTTCAATAACTCGGTTGTTATGCAACGAATTTAAAAACCAAAAGACTTTCTCCATAGCATTTTTTTCTTTTGCTCCCAGTTGTGCTCACTATTTTTAGGTACAACATTTCGTCATTCTACAATCATGATCAACTCAAAAAAAAAATTCGGACCTGGATTTTATAATAGTTTTTCTGATTGCTACTTATCTCTATAAAATACTGGATGCAACAGAAAAAGTTGCTATGGAGAAAGGCTTTTGGGTTTTCAATTCTTTGCATAACAACCAAATTATTAAAGAAATAACAAAATGTGAAAATTTGATTTTTTCTTAAATCCCAAAAACTAAAAATTATACAAATTTCTTTACGGCATATTAATCCCCATTACATTTCGCAACTTTTAACCTTCTTCGTAGGTGGCTCTTACGGTTTAAGAGATCCCAATGTTGAGCAGCAAATCTGCATTTGAAAATAAAAAGTGATGGGTAGCTACTAGAGGGCTGTCAAATGAACTTAATAAAGTTTTTAATGAGTCATTAGGAAGGTATGTTGATGCCATTCGAAGCTGTTTTTTTTTTTCATTTTGTTATTTTCTTGTCAAATAGGCGAAATATGAACGATAACTTTGGATATCCCGTATAGTCAACAAATATTTGAGTGAGTTTGAGGCAGTCAACATTGATAGGTATATGATTAACTCTTTAGATAATAATCTGGCCCAACTAGTTGCTATAACCATATTCTAACAACAAACTTTCTTTTAAAGCAATTGAAGAAGTTATGCATTTCAGGAGTTATGACTCAAGAAACTTCTAAAGAACTCGGTATCCAATTAGATCTCGCTTGTTTTATTAGTGATGCCCTTACCAAACTACTTACTTATCTTGGAAGTTTTTTTGCTACGTACTTGGCTTTCTTTTTCAATTATATTTCTTGTAGTTGTGATATTTTTATTTTTAGCAAGTCTTCTGTTTATTTAAATTAAAGTTTGTTAGATTACTTAAAATGTATATTCTCACTTCTTTTTCCTGCGTTCTTGGGCCTACATAAAACGTATTCTCTGTAATTTAGAATAAAATCGTTCATTGATCACAATAAAAAGTTATCAAATTCACCAGCTCCATACATAACGTCTGAAAATAGCCGCATTGATAACTTTGTCTTATATAATAATAACCAATCTTCAATGTCAAGATTTTTAACTTCCAGCTGTCATCAAATCGTCTGATGGGTGCGTCATTCAATAATGATTTTTGGAATTCATTATCTCATTGAGAAAATTGAGATTTGGTAATGAGAAGAAAATCTTACTGGACCCACAAAATTGCCTTTTTGTAGGTCAATTTGATTTCTAAGAAAACTATTATTGAGGGAATACATTCTTGAGAAAAAACACTGTATATAGTTATATGTTATAGTTATAATAATGTTACAGTTATAAATATAACTTGCTACTTATCCATTTATTCAGTTTTTTCTCAAGCGATACATATTTATGCTTTCCAAAAACTCCATTCTATAGACCAAAAATTTAAGCATTTGATCCGCATTATATATTGGAATTATTAATAATTCCATTACCAATATTTTTTCCAGAATCAATACCCTGACAAAAAAATTAAATTTGATAATGCTTTGAAACTTTCCCAGACGATTTTTTCATTTGTTAGATTGAATCTAAAAAGTTTATTATTCTTTAGGCATTATGAATTTTTCATTAGGATCTTTGCTTGAGAGATCAATCATGTCAAATGTTTTTAGGCCTGCAACAATAATTTATAGGTCTTTCAGCTACTTAAAGAAAAGTTGGGGAAAAGAGCTTATTATTATTCATTCAATATTTAGATTATATTTGACAGAATATCAGTTTATTATTAAATACTTAAACAGATAGATGGATAGATAGATTTTTTCATCCAGAGGGTCAGGTAATATTTACAGATGTTGGTATGTATAATATAAAATTATTAAATTAAATAACATGAAACACATCAAAATCAGAAGGACATTGAAAGGTTATCACATACATTAAAATATAAATAAAATAATTTAAATAAAAATATATTAAAATATATTATATTAGCTAAAAAAAAAAATCAGAAACTCAGTCTCAGTAAAGTTTTTTATCTTATAAAAATTCTATCTATTTCAGAAGCTATACATACCCCAGACTATAATGTTATAATTAATAACGGAATGGAACTTGGAAAATATACTGATAATAGTGATTTGGTATCTAATTTATTCTTCATGGATTTAATAAGATAATACGATTTATTTACCTGAATGTGAACTCTACATGCTTTCGCCAAATAAAATGTGAGGCAATCGTTGTTCCTAAAAATTTTGTGGACCTACCTAGTTAAGGTTGAGGACTTACTCCGAAAATAAAGTTGAAATCATGCAGACTTCGAGATGAATTTGCGAATTTCATACAGACGTTAATACGTGTATTATATTCAGTTTTATGCCTGCTTTTTATAGAATTTTCTTATTTTATATTAATTGCATTGACATTTATTGGTCGCAAGGAGTACCCGAGGGTTCTATACTTGGACCACTGGAGTATCAAGACTTGGTGCCAAGCCCTTTAAATGAAAGGCCCGATATCTTTATGTTATATCTTCATCTGAAATAAAATAGATACATAGTTGGTGTCTAACCAAATAGAAGGCAGGATCTCCAAATAGTCTTCATGTGCTTGGACTTCATAATTTCTAATCTAGATGCAACAAATAACTATGATTCTAAACCTGTTTTGTACTGATAATCGTTGAAAAAGACCGATCAATACCGACATTCCCCCCAAAAAACTCGAGTAAAAAAGAAACCGGAGTGAAAACTGTCACCAAGCTTTTTCCTAATGTTTTCTGAATACTTTCAAAGCTTATATCATCACAACAGAGCTCTGGATCGTGACAAATTCCTTAGGCGCCTACCTAACTTCCCATAATATCTCTCCTTTTGCCATAGTAGGCACACTTTAGATTCCACACCATATCCTTAGGGGGTTTGCTCCGCAATGTTGCCATATAACAACAGAAGCATTCTGCAGCATTCATTCATACAAAACTCCAACATCATGATGGCCTCTCTAGTTTCGGATATATTTATAACTCTTTGACTCTGGCTCTATTCAAAAACAAATAAATCTTATCTCGGGTCTTTTGATGTATAATTGTTAACCAACAACTGCTGGCAAATAGCGCGTACCAAATGTTTAACCGGCTTAAGCTCGAGTTCATATGACAATTGACAAGAGACAGTTCATCATATTGGAAACTGCCATTGAAATTTTGATATAGGAGACTACATCATTGTTTCGAAAATATTAGCAATATAATGTCTGAATAAATATAATCCTATGATTAAAAAATACAAACAATGGAAAATATATTATTCTACCGATTCAAAAATAGATTAGTAAAAGTAAGTAGAAATTTTATTATCAGTAAATGAAGAGCGCCATCTAGTAAGACAGGCCCTAAGTGAGAATAAGGGTTTTCTAACAGTAAAGTATTCGAAATAAATTAAACCTTGAGATCGAAGAACAAGGTTATAGCATAAGAGCCAAATATAGAAGAAAATAACCTAATCTAAATTCTTAACAGAAGCCATAATATAAGAGCATTATTTTGTAAAATATTTCCTTTCCATTTAATTTAGGTTTAATACGCTGAAATAATAAAATTGCTCAAGATTTATTCTGAATGACATTAAATACAAATGAAGAGGGCTATTATACGCATTTATTCAACATAAAGATATTCGTTTAGACGTGATCCCTTTCGATGATTATGATGATATTTCCATTTCCTTTGACATTAAACGGCAGCACAGGACAAACTCGGCAAGTGTGTCTCATTGATATAGAGTGGAAATCCTTCTTTGAAAGCAGCACTTTAAAGGACGAAGATTTTGTAATATAAAGATGTATATATATATATATATATATATATATATATATATATATATATATATATATATATATATATATATATATATATATATATTGCTTCAGTCTATTCGGTTCTTCTCTTTATAGTCTGTAGCCAATTCATCGAAATGATAAAAAAAAGCACCACACCGCACCACACAGACATACCGACAATCTCTCTTTCAGCACGGTCTATTGAAAAGATCCTCTGCAATTGCGAAATGATATCATCGCCGGGGCCATTGGGGATTCCCCTGTTATCGATTGGGGGGTTGATACAGGGAAAGGGAGGTTTGTGAGGTGGAAAACGGGGTGCGGTATTGTACAAAGCGTAGAGCAGGGGTTGGAGGCGAGGTTAGAGGTAATAACGCGCGAAAAATGACGTTTCGGTATCATAGTAGAAGACCATTCTTTGATTATTGTTATGGCGGCCGGGTAAACTTACACTTGGTGTAATCTTATATAATTGTTACATTATATTTTATTGTGTAGGATTGTAGAAGTTGGTGTGCTTGGAAATCTTCTGCGTTGGTTCAATTCCTACAGTTTCATTAGATCAGCCATTGTAATGGGTATCAAACTAGAGCATTCACTGCTACCATGGGAGTACCTAAAGGTTGTTATTCAGGCCTGCTGATATTTATAGCGTTTATCAAAATATCGAAGAATGCTCTAAAGGCAGCAACTTTGTACTTTAAGCAGACAATTTGTAAATATTCCATATAATTAAATCGTGGGACTCTTGTGATATGAGAGACATAATTTAAACCAAATAGATTATTCCAGAAATTTGAACAAATCTTATATTATTTATAAAAGGCCACTGAATTATTTTTTGAATGATGGATAGAGGGCAAGATATCAAGGTGTGGTTTTGACTTGCTTGTTTGGGCATCATTCTCAATTTTATTATGACAAAAAAAAACAATATTTTCAGATATATTTTTTTTAAATTTCGCAATTTCTTTTTTAATATCGAAAAATTACCTCTTGTGTTAACATACCAAATTACAGTCATAGCGAATAAGGTAGATTTTCTCGCCTAGAAAAAGCTCTTGTCAATGGCATCTTGTACAGCAGCTTCGAATTTACACATGTTTATTAACAAAAACATTGGATTTTACCCCACCGCTCTAGTTGTAGGGAAAGAAACTCCTTTTCCTCTAACCTTAAGACGGTGAAATATCAAGAAATACAACATTTATTTTCTTAATTCAAGTAACTTGCAAAATTTTCTCTTGGCTACTTACTTCGTCATGTTTTTTACAGCAAGTCTGTACAATGAGTCGCTTTCGTGATACAGAAGTTGGCACGCTTAATTAGCTTACTTATGTTTATTGAATAGTAGCGAATTCCCGCGACTTCGCACGTGGATATCCCGTGGAATTACGTTCGAGGAAATCTCGATAACTACAGCAATATCGATTTTTAACCGACGAACCCCGAACAGAGGAGGTATACAATTCGAGTGTCTGCTTTTTTTTGTTTGACCGCCCGTTTTATATAGTAAACTAACTCCGATTTTGATGATTTTTGATTCATTTGAAAGAAGAGGATAGAGAAATGGTCCCATATTCACAAAAACGCAGATCCGAAATCTCCTTCTCTTCGAAAACCGCCACCGAAGGGGGTGCAGGGGGCAATTTTTTTCGAAAATCGAAAATCTGAGTTGGTATAATTAAAGATAGGACAATATCCGGAAACGTTTAAATTGAACATTTTTTCAAAAGAGTTACGGTTTTTGAGATAGAGCCATGTTAGTTTCTCATTTTTGCCATGTAGAGAGGGCGATTTCTTTCGAAAATTGAAAATCTTTCGATACTACATGAAAGACATAATTATTTATAGCAACATTTATAATGAATATTTTTTCCTTAGAATTGCAGTTTTCGAGTTAAATCGGTGTTAAAATGGTAACATAAAATTCTTAAGTGTATTTCCGCAGTGATGCTTTGAGATCTCAATAAAAACAACTAGAAGCGAAGAATATACGTGGGTAATAGGATAAGTAGATTTCTATTAGTGAACGTTCAACGATTTTTGTGACTAATGTTACACTCAAAAGTGTGAAATAAATATTTTTTACAAAAAATTGGACCAACGTAATTAGTTGGTGCCAAAAGTTATCAATCTATCTGCAACTGCAAAACTTCAAAAGTAACAGCACCAATAGAATTAATATTATGTTATTCTTTTCAGTACACCAACTAATTACGTCGGTCCAATTTTTTCGTTATCCACTACAGGGTTTTTAATTTTATGTTATTTCCACCGTGTAGAACTTGAAAATGAATGCCATTCGGGCAATCAATGTCCAAAAAACCTCTATAACGACACCTATATTGACTTTTAAACTTATTTACCCCATTCCGACAACATCAGGGGTTGTTTTTTGGAGTACTCATTGGAAGTCGAATTGCCTATTCCATACAATTTATCCATAAAAAAATTCACAATATAACCTCTACTATATTCTATTTAATCGTGATACTTGAACTTTACGCGCTACAAAATATAGCTTAAACAAAAGAAACATTGTTATGATGTTTGATTACGACAGGAAAAGGTTAACTCTACTAATGATAAATTGCCCGTTGGTCTCGTTGCTTGAATTTGATTATTATGGACGGACGGACGGACGGTTTTGGTCAAGATTTATTCTGCGCATTTCTGACATTGTCCGAATTTGGTGAAAAGAACGTAAAGAGCCATGGGGAAACGATGGAGAAAATTACGATCTTGTCGCCTGAAAAGTTTTTCTCATTAACACACGAGTTTTGGCTTCGCTTAAAGTTGATATATATATAAAGTTTCGGTGAGTTTAACAAGCTTTGATGTTACACTTAGTGTTAGATGTTCCTGCGGATCTCCTAGCTGCTGTCAAGCAGATAAATTACATACCATATCCGTAATATTAATATAACTTCTTAAGTTTTGAACCAATTTTTCTGTGTATCTAGTAGTGTAGTTTATACTTGTTTACTTAGATTAAAAGGAAGATAGTTCTAAATACAAATGCATTCATCTATGTTCCTTAAATGCTCATTTGTAATAAGTTTAAGGGCTTTGAAATTTTATCAGTAAGGGGGAGAGGTTCAAATATTATTCTTGTTATGAGAGAAAGGGCTTCTTTTCTACGTATTGCTATTTCCAACATTGACCTTGAAAGTCGATTTGATATTTCTTCAATAATTAAATTATATCGAACATTACTATTCCAAATAAATGAAAAACATCTATCTTAAGAACATGTTACTATCAGACAAGAATTTTCTCTTGAATAAGTATAGTGAATATACTCTCATTTCTAAAAACAATTTTAATGGAATATTCCAGATAAATATTTTTTACAAAAAATTAGACCGACGTTATCACCTGTATTTGCAGGTAGATTGATAACTCTTGGCACCAACTTCACAAGTACCAGCCCCAATAGAAATGATATTATTTTATACTTTTCAGTGCACTAACTGATAACGTCGGTCCAATTTTTTGTAAAAAATAATTATTTCACACTTTTGACATTAGTCACGAAAATCGTTAAACGTTCACTAATAATAAGATAGTTCTTATCCTATTACCCACGTATATTCTTTGTTTGTAGTTGTTATTATTGAGCATTTTAGTTGTTACCATTTTAACACCGATTTAACTCGAAAATCGGAACTCTAAGGATATGATGTTCATTATAAATGTTTCTACAAATAATTATGTCTTTCATGTACTGCAAACAGATTTTCAATTTTCCACAGAAATCGCCCTCTCCACATAGCGAAAATAGGTATATTTGAGAATTTAACATGCCTCCATCTCGAAAACCGTTACTCTTTTGAAAAAAAATTCAATCAAACGTTTCCGGATATTATCCTATCTTTAATTATACCACCGCAGTTTTTAAATTTTCGAGAAAATTTGCCAACTCCACCCCTTTCGGGGGCGGTTTTCGGAGGGAAAAAGATGTCGGATTCCTGTTTTTATGAATATGGGACCATTTCTCAAGCCTCCTGTTTCTAATGAACCAAAAATCATCAAAATCGGAGTAGGATTACTATATAAAAGGCGCGCACACACCCAAAAAAAAAACACATTTTATATAAAAAACATTACTTTCATATACTGCGTCCATATAAAATTGCCTGATTGCATCTGACTCTAGCAAAGAAATGCCGTGGAATTGTTCTCATTTGTACTAGAATGGCTTTTTTATCTGAATCACGATATGAAGATTAGATAAAATAAACAATATTAATAATAATAATAATAATAATAATCTTTATTCAGGTTAACATACAAATCTTGATTAAAAAAATAGTATGCTAATAGATTGTCTGACTTAGAAAGTCCAACAAACCCCTACCGAGATGCAAATAGCATCTGTGTGTAGACCTGAACTTAATAATGTATTAAAATCTACAAGCTTAACATAATGTAAATATACATATTAATATACAATAAAAAAACAAATAATAAAATTAAAATGCAACAAAACTATAAATACAACTACAAATGTTAAGAAAGACACATGAAATAGGAAGTATTTAATATTAAAACAGATTTCTTAAATAATATAACAATATCTATGTATATTATAACTTCAAATTATTTAAAATCCAATTCTTAATATGAAATTTAATACGCCCTCTAGAGAAGTTTAATTTTTTTAGATTGTTATCTAATCTATTGTAGACAAGTTTGGATCGATATAAACTAGTTTTTTGACCAATATTTAATTTAGTTTTACTTATTGTAAGAGATGTAACATGCTTCATACTCTTCCCGTAGATTACAATAATTATTTATTAGTGCTTCCAAAATATATTTTTGATAGATGTTTAGCAATCGTGTCTCACTATATATATTCATTCATATATTTTTTACAAAAACTAGAACCGACTTTATCAGTTGGTGTATTGAAACATACAAAATCTTATTGATTATATTGGTGTTGGCAATTTTGAGGTTATTATTTAAAGGTAGATAGAAGACTTTTGAAACCAAGAACCAGGCTTGGAACCTGTGGCACAGAGAATATTTTTTTTTGTATCTTTCAGTTATAAAATTGGTCCTAGCTTTTGTAGAAAAAAATACCTCACATTTTTAACAGACGAACCAAACGGAGATTGATAGATAGATCAATTGATAGCGGACTGTTGAGAGTTGGTCCCATAAAAAATCCACATTCAACATGTCTGTCCTTCGTCCTTTCCCTCAAAAACTTCTTCCAAAGGGGGTGGAGGGAGCAGTTTTCTTCTAGAATCGAAAATTTTATACGAGAAAATTAATAAAGAGACTATATCCAGCAACTTTTAGACATTTTCCTAGTTACAGCAGTGGAAAAGTTCGAAATATGTGGGTCTCCGCTATGAGGAGGGGTTTTTTTTCTTTCGAAAATTGAAAATATGAGATACCCAAATTAAAAAGTAGATTATATGTAGTAACACAAACATTTTACATTTTTTCAAACAATTTGAGGTTTCCAAGTTACAGCAGTGGTAAAGTCTGAAATATGTGTATTTTTGCGATGTTTTGAAATCTCCAAGTAAGTAGGTATAAGTAACGTCTTATCTTATTTAGCAAACGTTGAATGATTTTGATGGCTAATGTTACAATCAAGGGTGTGAAATAAACAATTCTTACAAAAAGTTGGACCGACTTTATTAGTTAGTGCACTGAAAAATACATAATAATATTAAATCTATTGGTTCTGGTACTTTTAAAGTAATAGCATTGGGAAAGTCTGAAATATGTGTATTTCCACGATGTTTTGAAATCTCCGAATAAGTATAAGTAATGTTTTATCCTCTTTGGTGAACATTGAATGATTTTTATGACTAATATTACACTCAAAAGCGTGAAATAAATATTTTTTACAAGATATCGCACCGACTTTTCTAGTTGGTGAAGTGGGTGCCAAAAGTTTTCAATCTAACTACAACTGAACAACTTCAAAATTAGCAGTACAAATAGAATACATATTATTTTGTATTCTTCAGTGCACCATCTAATAAGGTTGGTCCAATTTTTTGTAAAATAGAAATTTCACCAGAATGGTGAATATTTACATATAGGTAGTTTGCCATTTCAGAAAATAGTAACAAACATATTTCACACTTTGATATTACTTAGAATTCGTTAATTTTTTTCAGTTTGTTTAAAAGTTTGGTTTGGGTGAAATGAAAACCGAAAACCCAGCACATTTACTAAGCAAAAAATGCAAACGAACATAAAAAAATGCAGACACGCAAATTGTATATATAATTCCTCAATTTGGGAAGTCTGTCAAAAATCATTTTCTTAAGCAGAAAGGTATTATAATAAAAGTAGCAGAAACTCACAAAGCGGAAGACCATTACAACATAAAGCAATGCCTATTCGTAGCCGTTTCAGTATGAATGTGCATCGCTTACTACGAAATAAAAACCAAAAGACCTGCACTCACAGCCCGTTGCCGCCACCGGAAGCAGTTGCTTTTCGCTTTTCATGTCACAGCTAACGCGACCTGACACATACATAAATTTCCCCAAGATATGGGGGCCAATTATAAACGACTTAAATTCACTTTCGCCTCGAATCCGACACGTTGCGATAACGTTATGAACATTTTATTGGGGGGTATTTAGCGTCATGCTACCATATTAATATGTTTTTCGATCGTGTGATGAAAAACAACCTCTATATACTTCTTTCTTAATAATTGTCGGTTGTGGGCAGTGAGCAGAGTTGTGTCTCTTATCGGATGCCTATAATGTTGGTTAAGGGGCGTCACGCTGTCTGTGGAACTTGACAAACGTGCACCAATGTAGGTACACGTGTGCTGATGATTAAACTACTTTTTGTTTCGATTGTTTTTGTTTTGTTAGGCAATGCGTGACACTAGTATTTCACGCTATACTCAAGCATCATATATTCTTTATACATTTGATTTTAGTCGCGCCTGCTCAAGCATTATTAAATGGCAATTGTTGACTGAAGGGTTAGAGAACCGAATGAAAAAAAGTAGAACATCCGATAAAATAACAGATAATTACTATGGTCACTTTTATATATAGAATAGAATAGAATAGAATAGAATAGAATAGAATAGAATAGAATAGAATAGAATAGAATAGAATAGAATAGAATAGAATAGAATAGAATAGAATAGAATAGAATAGAATAGAATAGAATAGAATAGAATAGAATAGAATAGAATAGAATAGAATAGAATAGAATAGAATAGAATAGAATAGAATAGAATAGAATAGAATAGAATAGAATAGAATAGAATAGAATAGAATAGAATAGAATAGAATAGAATAGAATAGAATAGAATAGAATAGAATAGAATAGAATAGAATAGAATAGAATAGAATAGAATAGAATAGAATAGAATAGAATAGAATAGAATAGAATAGAATAGAATAGAATAGAATAGAATAGAATAGAATAGAATAGAATAGAATAGAATAGAATAGAATAGAATAGAATAGAATAGAATAGAATAGAATAGAATAGAATAGAATAGAATAGAATAGAATAGAATAGAATAGAATAGAATAGAATAGAATAGAATAGAATAGAATAGAATAGAATAGAATAGAATAGAATAGAATAGAATAGAATAGAATAGAATAGAATAGAATAGAATAGAATAGAATAGAATAGAATAGAATAGAATAGAATAGAATAGAATAGAATAGAATAGAATAGAATAGAATAGAATAGAATAGAATAGAATAGAATAGAATAGAATAGAATAGAATAGAATAGAATAGAATAGAATAGAATAGAATAGAATAGAATAGAATAGAATAGAATAGAATAGAATAGAATAGAATAGAATAGAATAGAATAGAATAGAATAGAATAGAATAGAATAGAATAGAATAGAATAGAATAGAATAGAATAGAATAGAATAGAATAGAATAGAATAGAATAGAATAGAATAGTCTGATTTCCATATTTATTATTATTATTTATTATAAATCGATAATAATTCTGATATGATTACAAGAATTAGGTAAATATATACAGACGGTTGAAAGTATTCTATCTTTATTTATTAATTTCCATTTTAGTTGTTTAGTGTATCATCCGGCGTAGGTTAGGTTAGGTTACAGGGGCGACAATGACTGTTGCAGCCGTGTTCCACTTTGTGGCCTTAGACCAATTGTGTTATCCTTGCATATCCCTCCCTATCCCGTGATCATAGTTTTTTATTTCCTTCAGGTATTTCCAGTTCAAGATAGAGCTCTTCACATTTCCGATATTGAAGTGTCATTATCCAGAGCAGTGCAGAAGTGCCATTTTTTGGGCCTGAGATCTTTTCGATTTATGTTTTCATGAATTCTAACATTCTAGATGTTTTCTCCTTGTCCACTTTCTTTTGTTCTGTTCTTACTGCCTTCACAATTTTATCTGTAGCTTCTTTTTTCGCTCCAAATTTTGCCAGATTCTTGGCTCTTATGTATTGAGGTACCCAGGAGAGTGTAACCTTGCTCTCACGAACCCATGACAGGGCTTCGAGGCAACTTATAACCTTTTTTGATTTCATCTCTTTCGATATGAGAGTCAATTTAAATAGTGATATTCCTTTTCGTTTCATCCTTTAATTATAGTAGCTCTAACTGCTGTCCCTATAGCTAGGATTCACTTGACTTGTTCTTCTTCATTACATAATTTTCTCTTAAAATTTCAAAATAGCATCTGCACTCTCAGAAATATCAATTAGCAATACAAGTAACCCTATTATTTGATCAAGGATGCCACGATCTCGTAGGATATTACCTTACACGGCATAGTAGAATTCAGTGACTCTACTCATTGAAACAGTATATAGCCACAATATGAATTTTATTCAAGTTATATTTGTATATATGCTCTTTTAACAAAAGCAGCGTAGTCTTTTTTGTGCGCATCATAATTAAAATCATGAATGAATATAAGTTTTAGAGGTTACGTTAAGCGGTAAAACGTCCCTCATGAAGATTAATTCAAATGAATGTCAATATGACCACATATTTGACATAGAACAGAATATAATCATTATATACAGATATACAAACGTACTTACGAAATGTCAAGATCATAACCTAATTTTCGTTTAACTTCTTAAACGTCAGAATGACAAAATCAAAAATAATCATTGAATGAATAGACATAAAAATTCAACATAACCTGTAAAACATATCTTTATTTTTGATTTTAAATATGAAGTTCCCATTGTTCCCACTGTTTGAATGAGTAGATTCACTCCTATGTCGTGTATGGTAATATCCCACGAGATCGCAGCCTCCTTTATCAAATAACAGAGTTACTTGTATTGCCAATAGTCGCACGAGTCACTCGGACGAATTCATTAAATACCCATGTCTCAGAATCAACCAACGAAGAACATACATTGTTATATAAAGTTATCACCCTCCCTGTATATTAAGCAGTATAAAAAATAATGACCATGTAAAGACCATCTTCCGCGACAAAATCGATGACATTGCAGACGACTGAGTCTCTGGCAAAAAGTTCTCTCGGAATTAGCCCTGAGCGAATTCAGCCTCGATTCTCTCTGTCTGCCCGCTCTCTTTAGATAATGCAATTTCGTACAAATTATAATTTCATCCTGCCTCTAAAAGACTTCCTCTTATGGGAAAACATTAGGAGTTGTCGGCTGTTATCGAGAGAATAAGAACCAGCCGCTTCTTGGATTGTTTCCAAATTTAATTTTTACTCACCCCCACTCACTAGAGAGTGTCAACATTATCATAACATCAACACCTATTTGGTCGTATCTAATTCATACGTGTGAGTATGAATTTCTTGGTGATACCATCAAAACGGAAAAATGAGAAAGTTCAGTCAGGCTGCTTCCAGGAAATGGCAGATTAAACGTTTGCTGGCACACCTCAGCATGAGACTTTAGAAAAATGATATTGAGAACTTTAATATTGCAAAAGTAGCTAAATTGTTCTCAAGGGAACATGCAGTGAGCAAATACGATATTTAAAAAATAAAATTTGTACCGATTTCATCAGAAACGGGAAGAAAAATGGATTTTGTTGCAAATAAATAACTATCAAGTGAATCTCGAAGCATTACCACTGATTCTACTAGTAAACAACTATCAAACTTCAACAGGAAGTCAAATATCAGTTCTGATACAGCCTTTAAATCCAAAATTATTTGATCAAATGAAGGCATCGTTTCTATAATGTGTTTGCTATGAAGAAATTTTGTTTCATTTTGAAGAAACATCCACAGCAAACTCAGTTCAGAATCAATCATTTTATATAATGTGCTTCTAACCTCGAAGCATAATTATTATCTTCCTCAATAAACTATAGCATAGAACAATCACGTTCAGGCTACACGCTCTCAAAACAACATGCTCATTTCCACTAGTGGTAGTGGTTACGTTAATTAATGCATAATTACATCCTTCTCGGTAAACGTCTATCTAGGTATATAGTGTATTTTCGACAACTTCCTTCTGTGCTCTCTTCTTCAAACCGAATTAATTATATACATAACCGCAGAATATACAAACACATGTACCCAAACGCGTTTATATTAGACCCTTGGTGTTTCTTCTCTCCACTCTGCTGATGATTTAACAATTCATAAACGTTAATTACTGACAGTACCTACCTAGATGATGCGCCGACCGGTGGTTTATGTTTGGGAAGCACCTCCCATCCCCCAGCCACTTAGTTTATTGCGTTCTACCCTCTTGCCTTTATCTAACTTATTATGTGGTCTGTATTGTTGCAGAGTATGTACTTGGAGCGGGCAGTCCGAGGCAGCCAACGTCTTTCCCAGCTAGATCACCAATGGCGGCGAACAACGCCATCAACTCTTCTTCCCTCAGGTGAGTGCATCATGTTATAACTTCAAGATGACAGTTTATATTGACAGATTATGGATATCATTATGAGAATCTTCTTTAGAAATGATGTAAACCTTCAAGAGATCTCAGTTATAGTTGCTAAACTTATCAAAAACTCCTGCATGGAATTGAATTAAGTTATCACCGATGTATTACTAGAGGTCTAACTTAAAATTTAGGCTTCATTTTATCGCTACTGTCTATCTTTTTGTATGTTTATACACGCATCAAGATAAAACTACTACAAGGAATGGAATTGAATGCACTTTTCCAAGCGCACGAAGTCACGGGCAAAAGCTAGTAAACAATATTTAGAAGATATGATTGTGACGTTTCTTTCACTTCTAATGAGCATCATTCATTTTCCTCTAAGCCTACCAATACTTAATCTCATCTTCCGAGAAATGCCGAGAAATATATAGATATAGGAGATCTGTGCTAAATGGAAAACTACCTCCACAGCTTCCAACATTCCAGTCTATAAGTCTCACAGCACAACCAACCCAAACCCACCTACCTACCTTATTTCTTATATATTAAATTTTTCCATCACCATTTATTGACCACAACCCCCAAGCGCATTCTAATATAGAAAATACAACAACAAGCATTTCTCTTTTTCTTTCTCGAGAGGACTCGTCTTCATCAGACAGTTGGTAGGTAATCCTATATATATATAGGATTCTTCGCTTTCCTGAAATTATATTCCCTTTATTAAAGCTCTTCCGGAATGTGGAGAGTGTATTTTCGAGAGTTGATTTTGATATTAAAGTGGAAGACAGAGCCAGCTCGACCTCGATGATGACTTTTAATGGACTCTGCAAGCTCCGGCATCCTTCAAGGATATCTGAGACGTACGAATTATACTTACAATAGCTGCAGATGAAATTGTTTTTTATTTTGTAATCGGAAACCATGATCCAACCGTCTGTGTAATTTTCCTCTGTAATTTAATGTTTCTGTAGATGATATTGACATAATGTTACTTCTCTACAATTTTTAATCTAAAATACTACCGTCCAAAGCTCAGCATGGATAACTTAAAGTCAGTTCTGATTTTCTATCACTAAAGCCTATTCGTAAAGGTGAGAGTTATTACGAATATGGCAGAATAGACCCAGACACCCAGACTGCCAGATATATTTTGGTCATCAATTACATGACTTAAAAATATATTTTCACTTTCTAGTTCATATTACATCAAAGGCGTGTTGCCTTAGCTTTTTCCATTTCCTATTTTATTGCTTTCCATTTCTTAGAGCCACAAAATTATAATAACAATAGGAACTCAATTATTCCATTTTAGAATAGCCTACTTATGCAAACATTTTCATACTCTCAATCACAACATTAAAATTAATTATTAATTGCTCATTGGTAATCATCGCATGTCCTACGACAGTGGTTAATTTAGTGGCTAGGCCTTCGTGAATAGAAAATTGTTATTTATAGGAACAAGCACTTTTAAAGCTTTCCGATATCTTCCACAAGAATAGTCACCAACAACCACATAGATTTATGGTGGGTGTAGGTATGTGATCGAGCAAACACGATATAAGTTAATAGATTCCTGTAATCTGGACCCTAATCGACAAAACGTATCATCCGCAATCGCTTATATAACAACGATCTCTCTCTCTCTCTGGTCAACAATTCCGGCAGAGAGCTAGGCGGGCGTCCTCTCATGCATATTCACTACGACTCGGCGGCGGCGGCTCTATACTCACTTTGTAGGCTTTATGAATGATTAATTATGATTAGTACGCGCAAGGGTGGGGGAGGGGGTGTTTGGTGAGCTTTTTGGTGGACGCTATTAATGTTTTATAACGACATGTGTTTGTGTATTGGATAAATTGTTTATGTTGGCTAAATTAAACACAAATACCGTAGTTATATGTGGTAGTTGGATAACATAAGTTTAGGCTTTTGGGTAGACTATAATGAATTATTGTCAATGAGCGACGAAAAACATGACGTGGGTGCATTTGGTTAGCCTATAATATGAATAGCCACAAAGCCGCTAACACAGACGTGCTTTCAACTATTGTTTTATTCTACTTAATTATTTAATAGTCGAATCTCATTCGATCTAGTTGTGTAAATACTGAACTCAAGTAGGTACGTTGACAGGCTGAACATCTTTGTTTTTACTTCCAGATACCTTATTCCGAAAATCAATTATAACTACAAAAGACAAAATTATGTTTTCTTTTTTAATGGAATGCCCCATAAATTGTGGTTCTCCGGGAAAGACATCGACCGATTGTAAGCAAAGGATAAGTACAAACATTCTGAAATTTTTGTGACGTACTGAAGTCAAACGTCTTGAAACATTTTCATGTTTATCACATTTCCGGTTATACCGGAAGTAGATGTCAACTTTGGTATTTTCAATAAAATACTCTACATTTTTAGGTCTCTTGTACAATTTTGAAAATATTTTATGTCCTATACCTAAGTCTAACCGTTTTTGACATATTTCATATTTTATTTCAAAAACGATTTGTACTGTCCAAAACATAATTATCAATCTTTCCTAAGAGAAAGCCTCTAATATTTAATTTGGGTTGATTTTCATGTAGAATAACATCTAGTTTATCAGATTTTTTATGACATTTCGATAATTATTTGTCAAAAGACATTTTTTGCTTCAAATAGAAACCCCCTTTGTTTATTATTTCATTGTATTGAGCAGCAAAAAAAGGGGAACTTTGTATAAGGATGTCTTTAGCGAAAATTAGTAGTTTTTTTTTTAAATTGGCAACTTTTCATATTCAAAATTGTGATAGAAGTGGGCCGTGATTGTATAGAAAATAATAACGAATGACGACGATTTCAATATTTTCATTATTAACATTTGGTTTATTTATATGTACTGTACCTTTTCATTTCAAAGGGTCTTGAGGTTTTCTATAATTTTTATAACAGATTTTGTTGTCGGTTTCTGTTTCTGTGGATATCGCAAAGCGATTGTATTACATGTTCTTGAAATAACTTTATCACATTCTCGATAATAATAAATAAATTCAAATGATCTTCATTTGTATAATTAAGTCTTCTCAGCATGATAATTACTGAACATTTATAAATTTAAAGAATAACATTGACTTTTTGCCGCTAGGTTGACTTTTATTGACATTTGTTATTAATTTCTAATGCAATCATGGTCCATTTCTAACACAACTTTGTTTAACAAACTACTAATTTTCGGTATAGACAACGTTATATAAAATTCCTCTTGGTTTTGGTGCTTAATGCAATAATAAACGGGTTTTCCTTTATGAAAAAAAAAAATTACGACATTTTGGATCTAGTTTTCAAGCTTATTTTTTGATCACACTGTACAAATCATTATCAAATTATCATAAAAAAATCTGATAAACTAGATCTTTTACAAAAAAGTCATCCCAAATATTAAATTCTTCCTCATAGGCAATTATGTTTTGGACTGCAAAATATTTTTTGACATAAAATTTGAAATATGTTAAAAACGCTAGACTTGGGCATAGGACATTATGCCTACAAAACATTTTTTCAAATTTGTACAAGAAATCTAAAAGTGTGGTAATATACTGGGTATTCGATTAATAATAACAAAGTTGGCATCTACTTCCGGTATAACCGGAAATGCGACTAGTATGAAAATATTTTACACATATGTCCTACAGTGACTTTATTATTTCACCAAATTTTCAGACCGTTTGTAGTTATCGTTTGCCCACAATCGATTGATGTCTTTCCCGGAGAACCACCGTGCCTATTATCTTGAATTTTAATTGCGCCCATTTTCTCCATTCCGGCAATGTAATGGTTTTACTATTTACTATTTCTACGTTGTGTATTTCCTATTTCTAAATATTACGGTTTTTCAGTTTTTTTTATTATTTTTTTTTTTAATGTAATACCGAGATTTTTGGAGGCACCTTCTTTAAGTAAGACTGTCTGGAATATTTCAATTGACAGCTTAAAAAACACAAACTTAATATAAAATACTATGTAAATAAAACCATAGCTTTTTTTAACAAAAATATGAAACTTGCAGATTAGCAGCATTAAATTAAATAGAAAATTCAAAATATTCAAATTTCTACTCACAGCAATATTAATGACCCTCAAAGCAATCTTTTTGTACAACTTCTAGACAAAAGTAAAATTGAGATCAAAGAGATTTTTTTGTAAAACTTCAGGACAAAAATAAAATTAAAATTAAAGGAAAATTATTTCAATATGTAATATTATGAAAAATTACATAAAAATTGACACAAATTCACTATTATTCAAGAGTAAATAAATGTGGGAACTTTGAAAATTCTAATTAGTAATTTTCCTGTATGTCTGCTATTATTTTAGTTTTGTTAAAGAATCTATGGTTTGATTTACTGAACTTGAGAGAATAAAGATTTTGATTAACACATATTACCATTTTCTTATAAAAAGGGCCAAATCTTGAAAAGTAGAACCTAGTGAAAGCCTAGAGGAGATAAGCGCAACTAAAATTCAATATAATATACAGGGCATTCCATTGAAGGAAAAACATAACTATGGTTCCTTTATTGTGTCCATATAAAACACCTTGTATTTTACGAAATAATTTGAAAATATAAAGCTTGACCATACCCACAACTTCAAAATTTATTCTGTAATTATCAGGAAAAAATTAATATTAAACTCCGGATTATGAGTTATGAGGGACAATATGAACACCAGTTTACACATGTGTCAATTTTTGACTCGTTTTTCATGAAATTTCATACGGCAGAAATAATTGAAAGCTCCATCCTGCTCTACAAGATCCGAGTATATTATTATTTATTATTATAAATCGGTACAGTGCTAATTAATTGTTCTGGTTAACTGTAAATCTCTGAACTGCGGAGAAAATGTTATACAGTCATCAATTCACAGTACACTACTGCAACTCTAGAGCCATTTTCTTGTCTAATGTTACACGAGAAGCACAGATCCAGACAGCCGAGCTGAACCAGACTCATATCGGGTAGACGCTCTAAGATATATGCAAATTGCGTTATTCGAATGTTTTTTTTTTTGTGATTTTCAACCTCGTACATATATTCCCGTCTCCTTGAAAATATGATGTAAGGTCCCGTACCATGCAGAGAAATTTTCGATAATAAGGATACAGCCCAGCATTCTAATGTGTCTTCATTCTTTTCGGGCCACCGTTATATATAGAATTGTTGATTCATATTTTTGGTCTCCTTTTTTCATTTGTTGTATATTCATGACAGGTGAGAGACGATGGATATGGGTGTATAACTGTTGTAGAAGAGATGGTTTTTCAAGAAGAATCTTATCGTTTAGTAGGTAAGAGGTGTGTTATTTGAAGCGCTGAACTTTACTCATTTTGCAGATGGAAGCCTGTCAGATTATATATAATATACATTATACATAACAGAATTTGTGAACGTCATTAGAACGAAGTTCTTTTTATCGCGCGATAAGACCTACACTTTTGCATATAGTGTGATCTGTTTTAGAGTAAAATAAAAAGAGAGTTAGGTACTCGAGCCAGTCGAGCTTCCTTCATTTGTGGTATTCTCGTTCCACCTTACGGCTCGTTCCGTTCAGTATAGAAATGGCCGAGTAAGGATGTAAATAAAATCACTGACTCATCGACATTTCGACGTGAAACATCGAAGGAGAAATCCTAAGACTAAATAAACATTCACGTATATCGTTATTTTCCGAAAATCAACCGTAACAGGGTGAAGATTTAAAACGTCTCTCTGATCACGCTGATCACGTTCTATTCTGCTCTCGTATTTGACCTCGCGTAAACATCAGCTCTGCGAAGTTTCTACCATATAGCTGATTTGTCAGCATTTACTTAAAATCTACATCGGCAAACAACTGTCATCGCCTCAACCATATACCAGATACAGACATTGCTCTATCCTTGTGTCCTTTATCTCCCAATCTAATAAACGAACTCATCATCTAACAACACACCACCCGTTGTCGGAATTTTTATCCGCATGGTGGCGCTGGCGAAAGCTTTCAACTGTCACCGAACCACCTTGATAATCTCATTACCATCTCTCTCTGTCTCTCTCCGTATCTGTGTGAGAACTTTTTTGCGCTATTAATGGAGCGCTTGACTTTTGAACATTTCTAATTGGGTTATGCACTATGGACGCTTTTAAGCCTCTGCCAAGATAACCCAATTTAGGGCGGCTATGCCTCTTTCTATCCTCCTCTTTTTTTTAATGTCCGTCTGTCCGGAATGTTCTGGTCTCTGGTCGAGAGTCTCTGTGTGAGTGTTGTTTATTTAATTTTATTCAAACGTTGATGAGTTGAAGGGGGAACTTTTTTTAATTCGATAAGGCAGGCACAGGATTATAACCTCATCAGTTGGCGAGTTTACTTCGATTAAGACTTATATTATTATTATTATGATTGTCAAGAAGAATTTTTTAGCATAGCAGCATACATCTATTTCAATTAACGTTGTTTTTAAGAATCTAATAACATATTTATAAGAAACTTACTGTTTATAAATTATACTTTTTTAGGAAGCAAATTATAAGTGATTCTTGTATTTTAATAGAACATTGATAAAGTATATAGGCATAGTATCTAATTGTTGTATTTTAATTGCACTAAAATTCTAAAAAGAAACAAATTTTGAAAAAGATGCCTGTTCTTCTGTCTGATTGTTCAAAACCAAAAATCACTGAACAGATTTTGACGACACTTAAAACAAATATTTCTCTGCCTTCCGTAGAAATCAAAAACATTTTTGGGTGATGTCATTTGACACCATTCTGATGTTCCGTTCCATAATCTGTAAGATCCAAAGAAGTATCTCTGAGCTCTATTGCTGAATTTTCGTGTTTCTGTTGTTATATTTGTATTTGGTATGTCACTGGACTATTTTGTGAGAATCTGATAAAGTCAGTCCAATTTTTTGTAAAAAATATTCATTCTACGTATATTGATAGAATCGATAGATCTCCGACCAATTTAGTTTTCAAATATATTGGACTGTGAGAAAGAAGAAGTCGATGAACAAAAACAGCGTATCGAAATTCGATTGAATTTTGACCCAGCCAAGTTCTTTAATTGAAAAAGAATCATACTTTTTCGAATTGAATATGAAGTGACAGCATGAGTTTTGAATTTTTTGAATTCTATTTTGTGAAGCTACATCAAGATTATAATACTTACTTATAAAATAATAAATTACTTACACATCTGGATGATATTTTTTTTTTAATCTAATACATTGATTCTTGTATATTTCTCTCTATTACCAATTTTGTAAATACTGTCTGTTGGTTCGATTCTATTTTTTTTTGTACATAAACAAATAAATAAATAAGTCCTCTTACACTTGGCATATCCGGATCAGACAAAAAAATATCACACGTCACACTCTATGGCAAACAACATCCTTTCCATGGAACCACCACAGCATAACTCAGTGTGCGAATGTTGGCAACAGTGCATCATCATGACAACCCTCACTTCTTCCGCTCAGCATGGTCTACGTTTGCCGATTTGCTTCTAAATATTTATAACATTCCCGTTTCCACGGGACATGTCCATTGTGTATCCTGTCGCATGATAAACGACTACAATATCCAGAAGGAGGACCTCGCTGAAGAACAAATGTGTACGTGTCTGCTGCTATGTGTAGCCGATGTGCGGCTTGCATTTTAAAAATTTGAAAAATGCTGCTGTTCCGCATCCACTCAGTCCATTTCTAATGCGAAAATACAATAGACTTTTCCAATAAGAGCTATATGATTTTGTAATAATGTAGTAACCATGGTAATAAAGTTATACCTGTCTCTAGTTGATATTTATGTTCAGTAAGCTCTAACAATTTATTGTGGTTAAATACTCGCTTCAAGAACCTTTGGTTATTGTCCAAAAATTCTATGAAAATGGTCGTTGTTTTTTGAACACTTCTAATCTAAATAATCGCCCTTCGGTGCTTGCCATTCGTCGCATTGTTGAGAAATTTGAAAATAGTTTTACTCTTTACGATGTAAAAACACCAGTAAGTCGCCAAAATGCCAGAGCTGTTTGGAAAATTTCTGCTGTAGGAGCTAGTCTTGCAGAAGATCCAAATTTATCCATTCCTCGTCGTGCTCAAGAGTTAGGACTTAGAAAAAACAATTTTGTGGAAAGATTTAAATTTACACCTGTATAAGATTGTTTTTACCTAAGAACTTAAGCCGATGGACCATCGTCGGCGCCGTTTGCTATTTTCAGACGAAGCTCATTTTTGTTTAAGTGGTTACATAAATAAGCAAAAATGCACCCTCCACCCCTTTGGGACCAACTCTCAATAGTCTTCTATCAAATGAAACGAATCATGAGAATTGGAGCCCGTTTACTATTTATAGAGCGCGAAAATCCAATCAAAAGAAAAAAGACAAACAGTCGAATTCTACATCTCCTCCATTTAGTTCGCCGGTTAGAAATTCAAGAATACAGGGTATTTTATTTAAAATAAGCGAGTTAGGTATTGGATTTTCAATAAGTCGAATTTGGTTGGCTGATTTACAACACAATCTTCAGGGCTTCTCTCATATTCCAAATATTGAGATACATTTTAAAATTTTAGACTGTCTTCTCTAAAATTTCAACTATTTTTATGAAAAAACCAAAGATAGACCGGGATAAAAAAAATTAACTCAATATTTTCAAAACTATCAAAGATGCATTATACTTACCTTTAATTTGATGGTACAATTTAAAACTAAATCAAAAATTAGCATGTTCCATTTGAAGTGAGCGAGTTTTGACTCAATGTCAATAATTTTGACCGATTGAAAAGTGCGAGAAACTCCTATAAGTATATTTATTTTCAGAATAATAACTTGAGTGGTATTCAAGAAACGGTTAAATTAAACTCAAATGTGATATACACTGTATGTAGGTATAGAATAGTTGCCGCGACTTGCATTTTAAAAATGTGTAAAGCTGCTGCTGAACCGATTCGAATGCGAAAATACAATATATTTGCTTTATTTATTTCTCTTTACAGCCACTCTCCCTATTGTTGTGTAATTATGAAAGGGTGCTTTGAATATTTCAGCATCTCTGAGTTTATTAATAATTATAATTATATCTCGTCGAGACTCAAGCATTTGGAAATCCTGAATTAAACAATACCTTTAGTTAGACTTGTTCGTTTTTTCTTCTCTCGAATATAATCTCATAATATTCAGAAAATCTGTTGGAAATTTTGCAAAATAGCGATGCAGTATTTTGAGTTTTAGTTTATTCCTGGAATTGTTTGATGGAGAATTAATTAAAATGCGAGTCTTATGGCTTCTATTTTTCTGATTTAGCCGGATGCAGATTGCTGTCGATTCAAATAAATTTTGTTTATAAATACCTAGATATACCTATATATAGCATTATTCCGTGAAATAAGAAATCAATATAAATGGAAATTCTAGTCAATACTGGACGTTGTTTAATGGATTGAAAAATTAGGTATATTTAATTACGAACTGATCCTGTGGTTCGGAATATCTATTTATCGAGTGATTCTTCTTCTTCACAAATGTCGTCGAAATCCATCCTTTTAGAGAGTGGTGTGACTGTCATATTTGGTTTTAAAAAAACATAAATACGGGAAAAAACTCTTGCATTATTCACATCCTATTTTACAAAAAAATACGGCAAACAACTTTTTCTCATTCATTCAAATTTATAATCATATTATTTATTCCGCCTCACAACCAAATAACATCAGCAGCTATTGGCATCAAAAAAATAATAAAATCGTTATGGGTAAATAAACGTGATCTCATTTTACATTCTGATAGGATGTGTCTCATTTCAATATCCATTCGATCCACGAATAATGGAGCCGGTTTTTTTTTATTTCACCATCACTGAATTTCACAGGCAAAAATGCGATGGCACCAGCTGATCATATCTTTGGTGATGTTTTACAACACAACAGGAGATAGCTAGCTACCGAGAAGTGTTCCGTTGCACCCTTCTTGTCTCTGGAAACACGTCCGAGATTTATTTATATGAGTAGGTACAACGACGGTTTCAGGTGACTCTTCTTCGGGTTGGCACTCGAGTTGTTGAAGATCTTCCATCTTGGTCAAATTACTGAAGGTGCTGTTATAAATATATTATTATGAAGCTACTGTTGGAAAAGGAGGCGAAAATTAACAATTTTAAGAAGGTGATTAGCAGTATTACTGACATCGCGGAAAGGTGATATGATGTTCTTGTTTTAAGGAACTATACCAAATAATAACAATAGCAGGAAATTTTCTAAATAATGATTTGAATAGGAAGACTGAGGAAAATTCCGAGCTATCAATTAATATACCTAATATTTAGATGATAGACTGAGTTTAAACACAGACGCAATTTGAATTTTGTCAAGTAAAGATTAATCGAATCATCCATGAAATTCTATCAATTCTTATCAATTTATATTTATTATTTACACTATTTACATCTGCTCATATTTACATCGAGCAGTATTTATATCCATTTTTGCTGGCCCCATACTTGGGACCCGA
Organism: Crioceris asparagi; assembly: GCA_958507055.1. Taxonomy (NCBI): domain Eukaryota; kingdom Metazoa; phylum Arthropoda; class Insecta; order Coleoptera; family Chrysomelidae; genus Crioceris; species Crioceris asparagi. The sequence continues at coordinate 7,146,386 of OY293829.1, forward strand.
CTGCAATGGATTGAACCATACTAAACTCCATAGCAAATCATCTCCATTATATAGGCAATAAACCCTTACCATCGAAAAACTTCGACCAACATCTTCCTACGCCTGAATCATTGCACAAATAGCGCAAACTTTTGACGTTTTCGTAGCTAATCATGGCCTTGGTATGTATCGGTAACCAATAGCAGTATGCCAAATCTACACTCACGTCACCCGGCCACAATAACGTCTAAACTTGTCAGCATACCCCGACTTTATTCGTAGACGCCTCCTCACGATGGCTGCGACTCTGTATCCCAGAATGATTATATTAGCCTTAGTTATTAAGTGTTAAAGTTACCCAGAATGTATACTCATTAAAACAACCTAACCTAAACTAACTTACCTACTGTAATCATTTTTCTAACTTCTGAAATCTGTGATTCTGAACGAATACAGTTGAATAGAAATCCAATGTGATATTTGGGTAGGTAATTATTATTCAGTTAATAGTCTAGTAATCCGTATATGGTATACTTTGTTTCACGAATGTTGGCGTCTGCCTTGAAAACCCGAAAAATTGATCAATCCAACTGAAGGGAATAAATCAGTGGCGTAACGATTTCAAGCTAAGATATGGCATTTAAGGAAGATCATATAATTAGTGGAAAAAATATCGATTGATTAAATAAGCAAACACAATATGAAAGATTTATTATCAACAATAATGCCGATATACAAAATACAAATTGAGATATGAAATATAAATTTATGCAATTATCTGAAATGTCACAATGACTTTGTGACGCCTATGAAATAAAGATTGCGTTGCCTTGGGACATACGTGCAGCGTCCTATCATTGTATAAAAGGACATAAGCTTGACATACTGATGTCGTAGCTTAGATCGACAAACGTAGTAGAGATTTTCATGATAATGAGATGCGATGAGATGTATAGCGATATGTACGTAGCTCGTGAATAATTACACACAATAGCCATGATTCGTGAAACAAACTGTACCTACCTACGCATCACTTAAAACATTCTGTTATCTTGATTGATTACGTTGTTCGTATTTTTGTTTCTATCGGATAACGTTCCAAATGAATGCAATTCAATTAACAATTTAAAAATTAAAAATTTATTTTGCAATAAATACAATGCACTTAAATCCGATGAAGTGAATTTTATTTCCACAAAATAACATGCAAACACAATTATTGCATTATTGATGATAATAAAGCAGAACAGTTATAATAAACTAATATAGCATTCATATTGATTTTAGTTAGAGAAAAATTTGAGGCACTCTATACAAATTTCAGTGAATAATCTACATTTGTTAAACCTCATAGAATATCAGGTCCTAACTAACTTAACTATGCTGTGTTTCCAATCAAAATTAAACCACGAACCTAGACTAACCTAAAACTTTTCATAATTGATATAATTTCAATGTGAATAGTAAATAGCTTCCATTGAGCTGAAATTTCCTTTTTAGCGTTTCATGCTTTCCTGTAACAATAACATCGTCTTTTGCGTTCTCAAGTGAATGGTCACATTCTTTATAGCATAATATCAGAGACATTGTTGAAATTCATTACCTACAACAGGGCTGCAGCAAAGTTGTTGCATTAAACTTAAACTTTCAACTTATAGCACTGAAAATTCTATTAGCGTCGAAATTATTAAAATAATAAGAAGTAGCCAACGTCTTTTTGAAAATACGTATGCAGTAGTAGCAAGCACGGCAAAATGTCTTGTGAATATTTCATGTCAATCGCACAACGAAATATTGTGGCTAGCTAACTGGCTTTGTGTGTGCTCGAAAACTGCAAGGAAAAAGTTCGAAAAAAAAACAAACGGAACGAGTAATCGTTTGGCTTTCAGCACAGAGAGACGTGGCTAGAAATTAACTTGTTATTTCAAGCACCTACCCCGAACCCGGCTAAGTTGATTAGACCAAAATGTCTGATAATGAAATATTCTCTCTATTCATTCTTTTGTTCTTCCATACATCGCTCAGTTTTCGTCGTTGTAATTAACTTTACAGAGAATCGGATGTGAACAGCTTATCAGAATTGTATGTAATTACCGTCACCATTCTTAAGGCCGTACTTTGTTCGATACTACAACTGTATTGAACTTATAATTATTATTTGATTGATTCGTAGTAAAAAAAACACAAGTGCAGCATCGTACACGTGGTAGAAGTTAAACATTTTGCAAACTAGAGAATGAGAGAAATTTGAGTTATGTGTGTGTGTGAGTTTGAGAGAGAGAGAAAGAGAGAGGAATCATTTCAAAAGAAAGATAACAATATGAAATTTGTTTACAAAAAAATAGTGGAAATACTTTTAGAAAGTTGAGTACCCAGAGGTATGGAACCCTCGACTAATGTGTCCTAGTTGCAATCAAAAATCCCAATAATATTGAGCTGTTCTCGAACCATATTAAAAAAACGAGAAATCCAAGATGGCGGCCCGATCAAAAAATGGTGGAACCTAAAACAAGAGGCTCCCAAGTGTACGTGGACACCAACATACAATCTTCCCTAACCGCATACATAACGCAAGTCCCAATAACAGGCATCCCCTGAGCTCAAAGGGATATAGGTATGGAACCCACATCCAATAAATCCTAGTCGCACTTAAACATAACCATAACATCGACCCATAACCATCCCCTCCACCTACGTCTTGTACAAAACAACATCTAATTGAAGCATATCTAAGAATGCCAAGTACGCAAATCTCACCTAATGAGTCCCAGTCGCACTTAAAACTTCCCTACTTCACCACAGAATACCCATACCCATCGAAAATACTATCAATATACATCTGTGCACATATTTCTGGAACAAAAACGTTAATATTTAAGGCTTGTTAAAAAAATAACGGGTCTTAAATCTAAATGGGTATTATGTAACCTGCATCCGATAATTTTAAGGCTAGATTGAAATCCATATGGTTATTTTCTATTCTGTAAGCCAAACCCAGGTATTAAATTTAACGTCAGTCGTTAAATTTCTCAGATTGAGATACACTGTTAAGGCTTGCTTATTATTTAGTATTAAAATTTTCTAGGAGGTTTCATTTAGAGATAGTTTTCTCTTTGGTAGAATACAAATTATGGTGTTAGATAATTATAAATGATGTTTATATATGAAAATTTGGTTTGGACCTTGAAAAATGGTTGAAAAATTATCAAAAAGTTTTGATAACTGCTTTGCATATCTCTGATTAGCAAGTAGATATTGCTGAAGTGTCGTACAAAATTTTGCGTGTGACATCTATGTATAGGGTAGAAACCTAGTAATTATGAATTAGAAGTATAAAGAATAGAGTATATAGACAAGTACTCAGTTAATAATAATAATAAAACACAATAAGTAAACCCATCTTTTCTATAATTGCATTACATTATTTATTTTATAAACCATCCGAAAGCAAATCTCAAAATAAACTAGATCACGTTTTTGAAATTCATATGTTATTACAATACTAGTCTCAGATTAATCTACAAAATATATCTATTATTTTCTGTTACCATTTCAGATTATTCATTTAAAAAACAGCAACAGAAAAATTAATTCTTAAATGAATCGAAAAGTTCAACATAACCTTAAAAGCAACACAAGATTTGACAACTGTGATCACCTTCCATACACAACAGCGTTTTACCTGGCACCTCGGAGACGATTTATCGGATACCTTAAAATATTAGGCTTTATCGGATACGTTAAATGTTGAGCTTACAGAATAGCAATTTACGTTAAAAGCATGATATATTAACGTTGTCTTACAGAAAATACCCAATAACCAGAAACCTCTAATCTTAAAAATACACTCATCTTTATCATCAGTATTTTGGAGTTTCAGTCGTCGTTGAATCAAATGATCCAACTCTCTTCCATCTCCACTCTGTATTTGTAAATGTGAACTTACATTTAGTTAAGCCGTAAGTCGTTCGCACGCCCTTAGGCTGGGGATTCATATCAGCCATAGACCCTTGACAACCTTACATCCTCTATGATTTTTACACATTTTTCAGTACCCTCATACAAAAAATAAACGAACATTCTTAGGATCCGCCTCAACCACTAGGTGCAGAGGCTATGTTTTAGTCTTCATGCAACCAACCGGTTGCTTCTAGTTCAACTAGTTGATAGGCATTATAAGATAATCAAGAACCTTAGATTTATGTTTATGAGTATGTCAGAGATTCAATTTTATACTTTTGCTGTGCTATTTACCGATTGATTTGATCTTGCAACTTTTTATATTACTGTGACAATGAGTTTTGTTCTTCAGTATCTATACCTGGCAGATCTCAATAATGTAGAGACTCAAAAAACCATATAGCGCTGAGTTGATACTTCAAATTACTTTTTCCAATCCCCTTGTATGTTCAATGAAAGAAAGCGCCATATCTTTTCTTATATTTCAAGGTAGCTTGATAAAATATGCTGCCCTCCATCTTCGCGGGGCAAGCCAGCATTTGTAGAAACTACCCCAACCGACAAAAAGCGTTTTTGCATCCAAATGGTCATAATGCGTGCCAAGCGACCGTTCTCGTGCATAGACGATGCATTCTGGACAGGAAAGTCGCAAACAAATCCTGCATTTCATTTGCCTCCCTTTCCCATCCTCTATATATACATATAAGGGTCCATTACCCCCTATTGCCCCCATATAGCCTCGGTGCTAACAATTGAAACAAAAAGGCTTGCCCCTGTTAATGGTTTTGTCTGGAATAAAGGTAGATCTATATGTGTGTCTTTTGTGCCAGACGTAGATAAGAGGAATCGTTTGTTCTGTGTGGTTTTTTCTCCAACGCAGCAGGATTTTTTTTTGATTGGAGTGCGTAGTGATAGATAAGGTTAGATAACAATGGTGGAATATTTGTGGAGAAAATACATCAAAATTTTCGTTTTGAGATGTGTTCACTGAGCGAGACAATTTTTGGGACCAAAAAAATGTTTGTCAAATCTATAAATATAATAATAGAATAATAATATGACCCGATATGTCTGTATATTGAAGGTTTGTATGAAAAATGCATAGGGGGCGAAAGGAGATGAATACAAAATAACGATTTCTAAATTTTTATCTGTCTGTGTGATCGTTTGCAGTCATTTCTGGAATTACTGAACTAAGTTTGATACGGTTGTCACAGGTGCTTGCAGCAGAACATAAGCTATATTTCATTTTAGTTGAATCTTAGGAAGAAAAAAGTTATCCTCAATTTAAACTAGATTCCACTTGGACGAAGTCGCTGGCAACAGGCAACTGGAGTACATACAAAAGCTTGGTGAGCAATTAATAATTATTATAAAATAGTCTGACGTTAAAATTCCCTGAAAGAGTTGTCTGTTATGACAAGTAGCTTTTAAACACTTTTCATGATTTCCTACTGCCATTCTAAGTAGCCTAAGTAAGGAGAGTACCTATTGTTATCGAGCAAAATTGTCGTGTCTAGTTTTCTATTCTTATTTACGTTTCAGAGATCCCTCAGAGCTCAAAAAAAACATATTTTCTGCCATTGGTATGTCTGTCTGTGCCGAGATTATCTCGGTACCGCTCGCCGATGACACACATTTGGTATGCGGCTTTGCTAGGCAATAGAATGAATAACGTGTTTAGTTCAAAACTGTGTGACGAAAACGGCTTTTAGAAGTTTGATGAAATTCAGTAAAAAGGGAGAAAAAAGTTATAAGCAAATGTTTGAGTTTTTTATATCTACATATTCCGGCTAAAAGGTTCCTTCGACCTCAAAATTGAATATGACCATTGTTGTTTGTCCTAAGAAATTAATGATCAGACGAGCTAAAATCGTTTGATTTTTATATGTATTCGATGGAATTATGTGAGAGTTGTAGGAAAGTCGTGAGAAATATTTTTAATAGGTATTATTTTTTCTCAAAGGTATATAAATAGACTAGCTGTCCCAGCAGACGTCGTCGTGCCCGGAAAAGCTTTAAGCGATATGCTGACAGCAGCGCCACCTACCGGGTTCAATTGTGTTTTTAAATCATCCAGGGACCGATTGGAATAAAAATAGAAAATTTCATCCCAATTGGTCCAGCCGTTTGACATAACGACAACGGCGCCATCTATCAGGTCCAATTGTGAATCTAAACCATTCTCGAATGCCCTTGAATATTCACAAAAATTTCAATAAAATTGGTTCAGCCGTTTAGGAGGAGTTTTGTCACATACACAAGAACAGAGGATTTAAATATATAAAGATAAACAAACCACCAAATGTCTCGTGAACAAAAATATTTCTCCGATTGATATAAGGACAACTTTATAAGAATCTGTTTGATAATAATTAGAGACTTGGAGCAATTTGCATTCAAATTATAATAACAATACCAAATACCCACAACTTCGCACTCGGAAATCTGCGAAATCCCCTAAAACTTACGTGATAAAACTTTATTTATAACTTCCTATGAATCTACAAACTTTGAAGTCACGTTTTCTCACTGTGTAAGGTTTCAAATTTTATGTCATGTCCTAAATAGATGCAATTTTTGCAATCAACGTCCCGAAAAATCTCATGTCATCGATTTTTAAATATATTTACCCCCATTTAATACCTTGAGGTGTTGATTTCCGGAGAATCACGCAATATTTGTTTAATTATGTCTTGTACCCTTGTGCAAAGGTGTGTGATAGGGCGTTAATGAGTCAGTGAGTTAGATCCTATACTTTTTTTAAGTTAAAATGCCTATTTACCTATTTACAAATACGAAACTCTGATATACCTAACCAACGCAATAAATAACCAAGCGGATTAATAATTGTAATTCCTTTAACTAATGTTTTTCCGGCTTTTAAACGCCTGTCATATACCTAGATGAAAGAAAATTCTCAAAAGCTCAAATACCTTCAACATCCAAACTATCGTCGCCAGTATAGCACAAGAACCAGTAGAGCATCAAAAATAATGCACTGACCCGACATAGCCGTCGCCACTGTCCAATTGGCAACTGAGGGGGTGTGGCCTTAGCCATACCGTGTGGTAGAATGTAACACCTGATGATACATTAATGTCGACGAATGTTCGGGACAGGAGTTAATCAAATATGCATGTAACACGTGATTTGGCCGGCACACACACTGGTCCATCATCGATATCCATTAACGACTACACCAGAACCGTTGGTTGCACCGTGTTTGCTTAATACCCCACCCCACCTCTACATGCGCGGATCTTTTCGGTGCATCCCGCTTGATCGCTTTGAAGGTTTTAAATAGCGAGTGCGAGTTGATGTTGTGTTTTTTTTAGTTGCAAAGTGCTTGTTGAGGATTTTTCTTTATAGGTACTGGAAACATCAACAAAGGATCTCTATGTATCAATACTAATACTACGTGACCTTTCCATAGACACTGACAAATAATTAAGTTGAATGAAAACTACGGCCAGCAAAAACACATAATGTTGGAATCCTAAAAAAGATGAAAGTACCTACCTATTATTGCAAGATGAATTATTTGCAAAGGTAATAACTTAGGTAGATTCAAACTAAATTATTCTTGAAATATGTATCTTCGCGGGCGGCGGTTTTTAGAGTGAAGGGGATTTTGGATTTGAGTGTTTCTCAATATAAGAGCATCTCCCAACTCTCTTCTATCAAATTAATCAAAAATCATCAAAATCGGAGCAAGTTTACCATGAAACACGAGGACATACATACTTACATAAAAAATAAAACTTAGAACTGAATTGTATACCCACCTCCTCCTTTTCTTGTCGGTCGAAAAAGGACTTACACTGAGATCCAAAATTCTATTAGTACCTACTTACTTAATATAAAAACGCTCCAATCGGTCTTCGTTAAGTAGTTACTCGCTTTGATAGTAGAAATTTGAAAAGTTTATTTCATCTACATCTTTTGAACGGTTGCCACGGTTCCAACAATATTTTCTGTTCTTATATAGGGGCAAACAAAATTTTATACATTTTTAAAAAATTTGTCATTTTTCTTTCATCCTTTTATTCGTTCAACATTTTGCTAAAAAGTCTTCCACCTAGAGAAAATCGAGTTCTATTAAAAAGTACGATAACTAGCTTAGGTGCATATTCACAATTTAGAACGTAACAAGTCAATATATATATATATATATATATATATATATATATATATATATATATATATATATATATATATATAATGATGAATTTTTAATGATTGGGGTTGCAGTCAAAATGCCAATAAAATTAAAACTCTTTAATCAATGTCGAGCTTTCGGTAACGCTTGTTACCTTCATCGGGACAAACTAAAATAACGAACAAATTAATTATAACAAAAAATATTAATAATATGAACTACTTACAATCGTGAGATTAATGAAATTTACCAGCTACAAACATTTGTTATTATGCATTTAACTTTATGATTGAACTTTTATGTTTCATAATTAAAAGTTACTATGGAATTACGCATACTAAGATCAATCTATGTATGTAGCTAATAAAAACGGAACACACTTCAGAAGTTAATCACAGGATATATCATTTAAAAAATGGATATAATATAAAAATATGGCATTATCTTGTATAATATGAAACTATATATTAATTTAGAGAAACATCAGATGGCACACTATGATAATTATCATTATATAATTTTAAAATATATGAGTAAATGGAACTAAGTCCATTTATATCCGAGCGTTTATTCATAACATTTGTTTCTTTTTGAATATGAATCATTTCTAAGAAACTTCGTTTAAAAATGTTCTTTTCAGAACATAGAACAATTGAGTTTTCAAAATCTATAGTGTGCTTTTTGTTTATGGCATGTTCGGTCAAGGCACATGACGGCTTTTTACATCTTATATCACTTTTATGAGACGTAATTCTTCCTGATAAACTCCTAGAAGTTTGACCTATATATGATAAATCACAATCATTACATTTGATCTCATATACTATTCCAGATTTTTCTGTTGTTTTTAAAGGTGTTTTTACTTTTAATTATGAAACATAAAAGTTCAATCATAAAGTTAAATGCATAATAACAAATGTTTGTAGCTGGTAAATTTCATTAATCTCACGATTGTAAGTAGTTCATATTATTAATATTTTTTGTTATAATTAATTTGTTCGTTATTTTAGTTTGTCCCGATGAAGGTAACAAGCGTTACCGAAAGCTCGACATTGATTAAAGAGTTTTAATTTTATTGGCATTTTGACTGCAACCCCAATCATTAAAAATTCATCATTAATTAGACAGTCAAGAATTTACAATTCATTTATATATATATATATATATATATATATATATATATATATATATATATATATATTTAGTTATAAAGAAATATTTTGCTTATGTGCGAGAACATCTTAATCCATTATTAGACTAGGCGCATTTGAATATTCGAAATAATATAAGTATATTTGACGCACACATGATACAAGAAACAAAGGTCTTGCGCATGATGTTACGTGGAGCTTAAAATTTGAATTTAATGCGGAATTCACATGGGATATAGGTTCTTTATTCTACTGCAATTAATAAAACTTGTTAATTATGATGATTTAGGGTAAAAAGCAGCTTAGAAGTATAATTGTAATTGTTAAATATGCCGAAAAATATAAAGAACGGTCCATCTTTAAAAAATGCCACAACTAAACGTGTATTATAAAATAGGAAAATACAATATTTTGCAAACTCTAAACATAATTGCATTGCAGCCTCTACCTGGTTTGTAGAAGAGTTTCTACTAACTTTAAGCGATTTCTTTTATTGATATGCTTATTTCAAGGTAAATTGAGAACTGGCACGGCGTCTCTTTTAAGTAATCGTCGATTTCGGGCTTTATAGCCCAACAGTCCAAAACGCTGATTTCTTTCATATGATGTTTAGTCGAAATGCTTAGAATTCACTCTGGCATTTTTCACATTAATGTGATCTTCCTGTTTGCAAGCTATAAGCCACCTTTTTTAGATATTTTCATTTTTAACTAAACGAAATAGCATCAGATTTTTTAAAACAATTATCTGTATTACATCCTGCCACAGAACAATACAAAAACTAAAGAGAAACTTCTAAGACCGAATAAAAAAACGCGGCGGAATTTGTTTAGGTTAGGAATGGCACCAAACCGCCAAATGTTGATCCGCGTGACATAGCCACATGTGCAATAGCATACTTTCTGTTTCTTGTATCATGTGGTGCACAATGGTGCGCCTTCTCATTTCAATAGAATCGTAAGAGATTATTTAAATATTACATATCCCAGCCGATGGATCGTCCTAGGTGGACCGTCTTCATGGCCAACAAGGTCTCTCGATCTTGATTCACTTGATATTTTTCTTAGAAATTAGAAATGATCACCACATGTTATGTCGAGTGTAACGGAAATGTCTAGCTGCTCATCATATACCTATCTAAAGCTCACGCCGTAAAACTTGAGAACTTTACCTGTAACATTTTCTTTAGTAAATTCGAAATGAATTGTTTATCATTATTAATTAAACATAAATATGTTGAGATTAAAATCTAAATCCATGTGGCATCTTTGATACCTGATAACCTGGCCTGTCAAAGATGGGCTATATAGATAAGCCTCAAATACTGTTTGTTGGTCTGAATAAAATTTTAAATCAGGAATGTCAGTGAAATGATTTACATATTCATTATCTACTAAACTAGAACTTGTAGATGGATCATTTTTGTGCTCTGCCATTATAATTCATTATATCTATAACTACGTTCCAAAATTTTAATCGAGTCGAGTGGGCGGTAATTGAGATCTCTATATGATATCTATCTACAATTGTCCATTTTCGCATTCACTTACTCTGTCACATTAGCTGTCAAATAATTTCCAGCCAACGAGCAAATAGAGACAATGTGGCGATGCTATTGATCATATAAAGCGCAGCGGCCAGAAACAATCATTGCCGTTCGCCGTCCATTTCTTTTTGTCTGTCTATCTCTCTGAATATATGCGGCAAACACAAAATGACCGACCGCTCATCTCCATTCACTCCTCAGTATGTAGGTACCTACTTCCCAGTCCCACATCAAATCACAGCAAACTTTCGCTACTGCTGCCAACTGCACCGCAATAAATAACAATTACTAATTCAATTGGCCGTCCCGCGAAATGGATCCATTCCAGCGTGAAACATTCAAATGACGTCGCCATTTTTTCGGCATTACGCACGAATACTTGCTGGCTGCAGCGTCCATTTTCCCACATTCACGCTGTACCTATATCTGTTCGCTGTTTCAATTCTATCTGGGCATTGAAACTGTTGCTCTATAGAACTTCAATAGATGAATAACTTTTTTTACAAAAACTATTGACCGAAGTTATTAGATAAGGCACTGAAAATACAATATAATATTTATTCCTACTGACTACAGGTAAATACTAGTAAGTTGTATAAGAGAAGAAGGTAAAAGACGGCAAAGAGGCTTGGCTTGGCCAACTAGATGTAAACTTGAGTCTTTTGAAATGTGGAGAGTATCACTTCGAAACGTCGCCACAAAAATGTCGCGGTAAATAGGTCGCGTTGTGAAAATGTCGCGGTGCAATAATGTCTACGACAAAAACGTTCCGGTGTGAAAATGTCGCTGCGACAAAATGTCGCCGCCAGCACCGTGAGAAAATTAATAGCTGCAATATAAATATGAAGAACTAAATTTTGCGTCGTTTATATAAAAACTCAGAATATGAGTAAAATTATTTGTTTTGGTTTGGATATTTATTATAAAGGTTCCTGTTTAATCCTATATACCTTTTTAGTTATTATTATAATAGTTAAATAAATCTAATAAAAATAAATGTAATAAAAAATAATATAATCACATTTCAGGTAGTTTAAAAGAATAGTTGTCATGGGAACTGTTTCATTCTATACTGTTTCAGTTAGGTTAGGTTAGTTATAGAAACCAGACCTCTTTTAGGCCAAAAACAAACAATACAGTTGAAGGGTGGCATAGAAAATTGTACAGTCTAATGTTGAAAAAGAGACAGATAAAAGATTAGAAGATCGAGATGCCGGACATTCAGTGCATTTAAAACGACGACGGTATACCAACACAGCAAATAACGTAACGAAGGTAATAGAATAGTATAGAACAAGGGATCTGACAGATTACTTCAAGGGCATTACCAATAACTTCGACATGCAGTCGTTGCACTAATTTTTGGTTTTGTTTGTTTTTGTAATTTAATTAGGTATGTGTATTGTAACAATCATAAAGTTTTTTTATTATATAGGAGTATCTGTTCACTTTGAGTATCTCAGGAATACCTACTTGCATTATTTTGATATTTATTGTCATAATAAATTATGCCAAAGATAATAGTATCTGACGTAGATCAAATAATACCTATATTGAATATGAGACTATTTAAAACATAATTATCATCATTAAAATTATTGAAAGAAGACGTAAGGTAAAATATGATTAGAAAAACAAAAATGAAACATATCATGCGGGCCTAAGTATGGCGACATTTTTGTACTGCGACTTTATTTATCACGACGTTATTGACAGCGACTTTTTCTAATGACGATAAGTATTTTAACTAGCGACGTTTTGACGCGGCAAAGTTTTTATCGGGACATTTTGGTCGCGACTTTGTTGCGGAGACGTTTTGTCGTGGAATGGGCTATAAGAGAATGTTCCTAGGTAGAGAAAAATCACTGACATTAAAATTGTGAATAAAATGGAAAAAAGTTGCAACAATAAAACTATAGTTTGTTTCACGATTGATGGCTATTGTATGTAATCATTCAAGAGCTACGTACATCACGCTGTACATCTCATCGCATCCCATTATAATGAAATTCTCTACTACATTTGTCGGTCTAAGCTACGACATGAGAATTTCAAGCCTATCTCCATCAAATACCATGATGAGGCGCTGCTCGTATGTCCGAAGGCAACGCAATGTTTATTCCGTAAGCGTCACAAAGTCAAATGGACATTTCAAATAATTCAGATGAATAGATTTATATTTTCTAACTCAAGCAATAAATTTGTATTTCATGTTTCTGCATTATTGTTAATAAGAAATCTTTCATATTATTGCTTATTTAATCAATCGATATTTGTTTCTTCCTTGAAGCGTTTGAAAAAAAATTAAATACCATATTTTATCTCGAAATCGTTACGCCACTCCAGTCAGTTGAATTGATCCGTTTCTCGTGTTTTCAGGACAGACGCCATCATTCGTGAAACAAACTATAGAAACGAATTTATTAGTTGGTGCACAGAAAAATACAAAATTGGTTCCATTGATGATGGCCATTTTGAATTAGTTCATCTATATTTAGATAGAAGACTTTCTGAATCAACTTGTAACCTACCTCCTGTGTTTTTCGGTAAAAAATATCGCCATTCAGCTAAAGATGAGCGAATATTGGAGGAGGAAGGGGGGATGTTTAATCGAAAACCTTCCAACTACTTTCACAAGCTACAAATACACACATATATATATGTACATATATATATGTCTACAAGCTTGCTAGCTTCAGTGGCGCAAGTATTACGAAACAAAGTTCTGAATACCTACTACCGAGCTTTCAGCTTTAGTCAATAAACTTCAAGTTGAGCTTCTTGAGAGTTAAACTGCTGTTTTGGGCAAAAGTTTCCAAGGAGATATAAGCCAGGTTATTTTGTTTGTCAATTAATTTTCAAAAGAAGATCGTCTTCTCCTTTATTCTCTTGCAAATGATGAAATGGATATTACATTGTAAGGGTTTGTGTATTGTTAGCAGCTTGTGGGAGATATTTCATTGGCTTTTTGAGAGTTTCTGGTTCTCTTATAACATGTTGCTCAAAAAGTTGTGACTACCTTACATTACCTTCTTCATGTATTTTTCGTCATGTTCGTACACACTGTCCTAGTTTTCCTAAACTTTTTCCGATTAAGCTATATCCCTATGATTCACCCAATGTTCCATTGACTGCTAGTCCTCCGATGCTTCTCAGCAAATAAAAGTGGTCAAATATCGAAGGAGCCTGACATCTCTAGACAACATTGACGGTACTAATGACGCTATTGCGGACTCTACACTCAGCACACAGTGTTGCCTAAAGTAGAGATAAGTCGCGTTTTGATTGTCATTCAACACAAATTATTTATTTTACTACTTGTTGATAAATCTTTTTTTGGTCTAGATTTCCCTTTTTTTATTTGTATATTCTATTTCTATATGTGGCACTAAAGCCTTCGATATTTGACCCGGTATGGTCACTCAATCAGAATTTCATGGAATATAAGGTCTATGTTTGCCTTGTAAGACGTTAGCTCATCCAACAATAGGTATTCGAGACATTAATAATAGATCTTCATGACAATATTTAGAATATGGTTTACCAAATATGAACTATAGAGGAATTTCAGGTCTAACTCTAAGTTAGTTTCTATGTATCATGGCACTTCTAACATTTAGGCTTTATATTAGTTATTATCATATCATTATCAATATTTTAAGATGGCACTCTATGAGTCTGTAATCAAATACTACAGAATAAAATTTCAAGATCACTTTTCTCGATCATACGAGCACGATTGCTGACAGTTCCTACTGGGTACCAACCGATAAAAAACTTCTATGAATCCCACCTGCGCATTAGCCTTCTTCGGCAACAGCTTTTAAATGCAAATTATCATAGAAGACGCCCGAAGTGACAGGTCTTCTTATCTATATTCATCTATTTTCATATCACTCGACTTGTTTTGTCTTGTTTGTGTATCCAACGACCGTTTGGTGATCGTCATTTCGCATAATATGTTCACGACAGAGGGCGCTTGCAGATAACATACCCATATCTGAATTAACATTGCCACCAAGCTACATTGGAGAAGGTAGGGGGGGTCATTTAATAACTTATCATTAGCCTTGCACCTACAACTACCTAGTCTCGGTATGTTTGTGTATGTATGTGTGGAACTCGCAATAATATCAGCAGCATATTAACATTGTGGACGAAGGGCCGAATTGTTGTTGACCCTCATTCTGCATACAGACGGACGGACGGACGGGCACAGTGCAATGGCACTACCGCTGCTGCTACGCCACCACCACCACTCGGGCTTTCAACTTATTAACTACCCCAGTAATTAGATTATGGAACAGATGGCCAATAAAACTGATTTGATTGGCGGCAATTCCCCAACGATGTCGACCAAATTGGACGTTGGGATGACGTCGATCGACGTATATTACCTCGACCAACTATCACCTACCTACTACTACTATTTGCAGAATCGCACCGTTGTTATGATGTAACACTTGTAACTGTATTGATTTGGACAATCAGTTTTATGTAGTGTGGGTGATAGAAATTGGGCAGGAGAAGAATTTGACAAAAAAATTGTACCTTAAAGAAATGCCATTTTGCCTGGTTATTCTCATGAATACCCAGTTGAATTATATTTATCACTGGGTCAATTCAAGGATGGTGAAATATATTATTATTATTGTATTTTTACTTTACGGGTATCAAGTCTCAACCCCACCCAGTAGATTTAAAACCAAAGTGAAAAACGCTCGGTCTTCAATTTATATTAAGAACTAAGCTTTTATGACATAAAAAATTGCATCTTCTTCCATTTCGTTCATGCTAAAGATGGTGGTGGGTCGAGTATACAGTCTATAACCTTAGATTTTATTGTTTTTGAAGTGAAACTTCTTTGGTGGTGTTCTGATATTTGACGATAATGGAGAGTGAATTGGAATGTAACGTTTTGAGATTTCGTTACACGAGAGAGAAAAATGATATAACGTAGAGAGATGGAGAAAGAGAGCTATACCTACATTGTGTATACCTAAAACATAGGCTTCATTGAAAGAGAGAGTAGACAGATATATAACTTACAGAGAAAGAGCAAGAAAGCTATACATCATATACAGGGTGATTCACGGTCGATGGTACCTTAGACGTTTAAGGAAGACTATTAATAGGATCGTTCTAAAAATTGTTTTATGTAGATTATACCTAGAGATCTATCGACTGAAAATATTTTCAGCCTTGCGACGTTGCCACTTATATCAAAAAGTATTAACAACTTTTATTTTTCAAATGGGACACCCTATATATTATCAATTTATTAGATTCTCTATCGCGTTCTGGTTATTTTTTCATAAGATACCCATACCTATCTGTTGTTTCCAGTGAATTAATTAATTTTCTTTTGTTTTGTTCAAAACAGAGCTCCAATTAATAGCCCATTACTCTGAATTTAAGAATTGTGAAAAGATGAAATTTCCGGTAATAGCTTTAGAAAGACTTATTTCTTAGTTATTATTGAAGGTTTTCCTTTTTATGTTATACGGGTTCGCTCAAAATTCTTGATCTTTCCATCAGATCTATAGACTCAAAAATGTGTTTTTTAAATAGAACACCCTATATTTTATCATTTCTTCAGATAGAGAATCAAAATACCTTTGAAATAATATATCATGTTCCCATACCAAAATGGTCAGGTTTTCAAAATATAAGCAACTATCAATTAAAGTGAATTATTTCTAGCATTTTTATATTAAGTATTTACTGGGTACAATATTATATCTAATAATTAATCAATAACCAAGTGATAAGGACAGAGGTTTTCATAGTAATAATTAGTGAAGAGATATAAATAATTAAAAATTTATAATACATTCATAAATTGACAACCATTTCTTTCCAAACATAAGAATACGTTTTTTCACCTGTAAAATAGCTTTTCTTATTTCACGTGCATCTATCTCATCAATGCATTTAATTACGCCATGGCGCAGTTCATGTTTACTTAGTACCTAAGTACTGGTGTTGAAAATACACTTTTTTCTTCAAATCTTTGGGTTTCAGATAAATTATTTGAAGGGATACCTCAAATAATATTTATTAAATAATAATTGTGTTTGTAACCAGCAAATACCTACTATAAAAATGTTAGAAATAATTCACCTTAATAGATAGTTGCTTATATTTTGAAAACCTGACCATTTAGGTATAGGAATATGATATATCATTTCAAAGGTATTTTGATTCTCTTTCTAAAAAATAATAAAATATAGGGTATTCCATATGAAAAAACGCATTTGTGGGTCTTTATAGATCCGATGGAAAGATCAGAAATTTTGAACGACCCTGTATAACATAAAAAGAATATCTTCAATAATAATTAAGAAAGAAGTATTTCTAAAGCTAATACTGGATTTTCATCGTTTCACAATTCTAAAATTCAGAGTAACGGGCTATTGATCGGGGCTCTGTTTTGAACAAAAAAAAATTAATTAATTCACGGGAAACTGTTAAAGATAGGTATGGGTATCTTATGAAGAAATCACCAGAAGGCGATAAAGAATCTAATAAATTAATAATATATAGGGTGTCTCATTTGAAAAATCAAAGTTGTTAATACTTTTTGATATAAGTGGCAACGTCGCAAGGCTGAAAATATTTTCAGTCGATAGATCTCTAGGTATAATCTACATAAAACAATTTTCACAACGATCCTACGAATAGTTTTCCTTAAACGTCTAAGGTACCATCGACTGTGAATGACCCTGTATATCTGTTTTGGCTATCGGCGCCTCTCTTTTGTGCGGTCCTTTCTCTTGAGCCCCACCCATAAACTAAGTCCAAGGTTCAATTTCTTGAAGAGTGAATAGTTTATGAAGCGTCGTACGAGCAAGAGAGAGAGCCACATATTTCGATGTCTATGGAGTTGGTAGTTGGTAGGGAGTTAAGGAAAGGTGTGTTTGTGCACGTGGAACTGATTAGGTGAGGGTTCTATACTTCCGACATGTTGTATAAGTATCTCCTGAGTGTACGGATGTATGTTGATGGTATTTTCGATGCGTATGGGTATTCTGTGGTGGCGTAGTTAAGTTTCAAGTGCGACTGGGGCTCATTAGGTGAGGGTTCCGTACCTGGCACTATTATATTTGCTTTAATTAGATGTTGTTTTTGTGCAAGTTATAGGTATCATTGGATGTGGGTTCCATACCTATACCTCTTTGAAACCCGTTGGTGCCTGTTATTATGACTTGCGTAATGCATGCGGTTAAGGAAGATTATATGATGGTGTCTAAGTACACTTGGGACCCTCTTGTTGTGTGATCCACCAGTTTTTTATCTGGCCTTCATTCTATTATTATTCTTTGAGTCTCTAACCTTAATTGAACAAAGCATTTATTTTTATACACTACCTAAGCTTTGTCAATAAGATTCTGTCTTCTAACAATAAAGTATATAAATTATTATTGTTTCATTGAATAGTCTTATAACTTCTTACTAATTAAACATTAAAACTAATAAGACTAAACGTAATAATTTCATAGTTATCCCAAATAGCACTCCTACTCGTAACCTTTAAAAATAAAATTTAAAAACTACATTCAGCATCTAACTTATAACTTCTACCATAAATATTATCTTCATTCCCTGACAACTCTATGGAGTTGTCCTTTATGTACTTCTTTATAAGTTCCTCTTCCTAAAGCATTCTACAGATGGAACAAATTACCATAAATCTCGGATGATATAACTCCATCAAATCTTGACAAGTCTCAAAGCTTCACGTGCATAATAAACGCAAGGAGGAGGGTTGTTCCTCCATCATTGTTCCCACCTTCTTGTTTTGCAGTTTCGCTGCTTCGTCTATAATTAACTTTTGTCGCAAAAAATTGATCACAGAGACAGAGACTAGTAGCTCGGATCGGCGGCTCTCTGTTGCTTTCATTTCCGCCGCCCTTGTGTGCTGCCCCCTGTAATTTTGAAGCACGTCGAAAAACGAAAGAGAGTGTATGGTAGCAGCTAGCTATAGACTTGTGACTTGTTTCGTTTGAAAGCTGAAACGTGAAACGGCAGTCCAAAACAGCAGCAGCAATCCGATATCGTTGGCCTCTATAATATTATGTCTGTGTATGAATGGCGTTTGCACCTTGTGTGCTCTGGAAAAATGATTGCTTTGTCGAGAAACAGTGACGGAAGGACTCAAAAACACACATGGGAAATAGATCATCGACGTGATGTTATTTGAGATATATTTTTGTTTCTATTAGATGAAACAGACTTTCTATCAATGTCATAGCGGGGATGCTAGGATTGATAAACAAGGTGTCTATAGATAGTATCCTACCGTATACCTACCCACTTAGGAGGCAGGATTCTCTGGAAAAAAATGCTTTGTAAGAGAAGAAGTATCCCGAGAAAATTGCATCGTATAAAGCTTCATTCAATTAAATCGCCTGAAGAACTGTTGAAGATGATACTGAAATGAAAAAGATCCAGCCTAAAATGGAAGCGTCTAATTCTTTTCAAAATATGATAAAAACATGGTAGATTCGATATCTGTAAGAATAAATGAATAGGTATGTCTAGATAAACTTGATAGTAGTTAAAACAAACTCCTAATTGGAAAATATCTTGCGATTCAACAAAATGAATTTGAGCTCGCCCAAAATTAATACCTCCATCAGACCTCATTTTTGACCGACTTTAATAGTAGGTATGACTTTTCGCGCGTTTGCCATAGTAAACGTGCTCCGATTTTGATAATTTTTGATTAATTTGAAAGAATTGAGTTGAGAAATGGTCCTTTAATTAGAAAAACTCAAATCCGAAATCATCTTCCCTCTGAAAACCGCCCGGTGGTTGGGGCAATTTTTCTAAAAAAATGACTGTCTGAGACGGCAGAATTCACGATAAGACCATAACCGGAAACGTTTAAGATGAACATTTTTTCAAAAGAGTTACGGTCTTGGAGTTACAGCAATGTTAATGAATTTTAAAATATGAGATGGCCAAATTAAAGATGAGATTATATGTAGCAACATTTAAATTGGAGATTTTCCAAAAGAAGTGTCAGTTTTTGAGTTAAGCACAACAGTGGTAAACTCTGAAATTTGTGTAAGTATTTCCCCGCAATGTATTGAGACCTCTGAATAATAAGAAGTAGTACAAGAAAATAATAGGTAAACATGAGTTATAGGATAAGTACTATCTTCTTTGATACAAATGAATGTCAAAACTGTGAAATAAATATTTTTTCACCTAAAATTGAACCGACTTTATTAGTTGGTGCACTGAATATGTTTACATTTACATTTAATCAGACCGGGACAGCGCGTACGCAGTAATATGAAATAATGTTAACTCTATTGGTGCTGGGACTTTTGAAATTCTGCAACTATACTTAGTTAGAAATAATATTTTTGACAACAGCTTCAAAAGTACCAGCACCAACAGAATTACATTTTGTAGATTCAGAAAGAATATGTTCTGATAGACTGATATACGAATTAGTTTATTTTTGATTAAGAATGAAGAAAATATTTCTATTAAATTGAACATTTGCCATTTGAAAGAGGTAGAAAAATGAGTAAATAAGATTTCTTCAGGTCCATGAGCAATGTTCATTCAAAACACGTTCATATGCACTAGGTCATTTTTTGACATGGAACAAAATATAAACCGTCCATGAGGCGGGCATAGAGACCTGATTCCTATGTGGTAACGAGATCACAGTGACATCTGTTTTTTGTCTTCAATAGCGGAATTTCCACTTCCACTAAAATTTCGGCGAGTTGATAGACCTATATTAATGTTCGACCGTCATTCAAGGATCATGTGTTCAACTCCTCGTAAGAGTAGATGTATTTTTAAGTGTCTGAAATATCCTTTCTCGAAAAATTGCACTTATTGCCATTATTCGCATCTGGAAAAATTGAAATAAGCTCTCGTCATAATATTTCAGGCAAGTGAATTCAACTTATTCCGGTCAATTTCTCTTCATTTTAATATGGAGCAGCACTCTAACCTAATGCGCGGCGCTGCCAGTAGCTCTCTCACTTGTCGAGAAAAAGTAGAGAGATACTAATCCCACGACAGGAAAAAGCCTAATCCGGCTTCTCCTATTCTATGGCTTATTATATAATGTAACGGACAAAGTGGAAAATCCCATCTCTAGTGAAAAGCAATTTTCACTCGGCAATCAGACACAGACACATCAGTCAGACAAAAATGGTTGGTTGGTGTTGCAGCATTTAGATGTGTTGGATTGGGGTTTATTCTATGTGTGATGATATGCATGAATTAGTTTTATGATTGAATTGTCTAGAATTTGGTGAAAATTATAATATAGACAATTGGAAGTTGCATTGGGGTATTACAGGGAAAATTTATCCCATGCTTCCAGGTCTTGGCTGGCGTCATTTCTTATTAACTTGTTTGTATATGTTCTATGCCATTGAATTGTTTTGTCTCTCTTGGCTTTGGCAAGAAAGTCCCTGGATAACGGAAAATCTCATCTGAACAGTTTATACAGAATATTAAAAAAATGGACCGACGTTATTAGTTGGTGCACTGCAAAATACAAAATAATATTAATTCCATTGGTGCTGGTACTTTTTGAAGTTGTGCATTTGCAGTTAAATTGATATCTTTTGGCACCAACTAAACAAGTACGAGCACCAGTAGAATTAATATTATTTTGCATTTTTTAGTGCACAAACTAATATTTCTTGTAAAAAAAATATTTCACACTTTTTAGTGTACCTAACATTGGTCACGAAAATAGTTGAAAGTTCACTAATACCAAAGAAGATAGTACTTATCCTATTACCCACGTATATTCTTTAATCATTTAGATATCTCAAAACATCGCGGCGGAAATATGCATCAGTATCTTAGATTTTACCCTTTTACGCGGTTGCCTCAGATTTTCAATTTTAGAAATAAATTGCCCCCTCCACATAGCGAAAATACACATATTCGTTATTATAACATCGCTGTAACTCGAAAACCGTAACTTTTATTAATTTTTAATTTAAACGTTCTTCTAATATTGTCCTATCTTTAATTCTGTCACCTCAGATTATCGATTTTCAAGAAAATTTGCCACTTTCACCCCCTTCGTGTCTTCGGGGGTGTTTTTTGTAGAAAAATAGCTTTTGGATTTGAGTTTTTATGAATATGGGGCCATTTCTCAAATCTTCTCTTTCAAATGAATCAAACGTCGGAGGAAGTTAACAATATACAGCAGGCGCACGAACAAAAAAAACTGTCAAAAAAACAGTCAAATTGTATAGACACGTCCTCCGATTGAGTTCGTCGGTCAATAAATATAAAATTTCACGATAAGAAAAGTTAACTATCCATATTTAAAAATCATTTCATAAAATTATATGAAAGAACTAATTATACTTCAGAAAAAATACGTTGAAGAGAATTTATAACTGTTATTAAAGCTGCTTATGGATTATAAGTTATAGTAATAATTGTGAAGTGCAGAATTAACAATAAACACTACTGCAAAAAACAATATTCTTCTAACAAACAATCAACGTTTTCCCAGGTGTTTTAAGTTTACTTTTACGTAAATCATATTGCAACTAATGAAAACATAATTGAATTTCCAACATTTCCCGCAGCATAACATAACCTCCTAAGCAAAAAAATACCAGTCACCGAAGCGACATCTGACATTTACTTTTGTAAAGGAACGCCTCATTTCGATTATAATAAACCCTATAGAATGTTATTATACGTTAAAATAATTGATTTGTCCATGTAATATATTTTCTCGTTTAAATTAATTCATTTGAGTCTATAGTGCGAGTTGGGCTGTCGTGGATTTGGTTCCGAACTTAGGAATTTTGTAATTCTCAATTTCTTTTTGTCTAGTAGTTTGGGAAGTAAGGGAAGGGATATAATTAATCTTCGTATATTTTCTATATCTTCCAAAGTATTTTATTATAATTAAACATAGGTATATTTCAATTAGTCAAGAGTTATTTCATTTGATATGTCATGTTTTTTATTCGTCAGATTAAGTGAAGTTAGGTTAGGTTAGGTTAGGTTAGGTTAGGTTATATATGTACATTCCAAACAACTTCTTCCATATACCCTGTACTAAAAGTCTAAAATATTTGCTAGAAATTTCAATACATTCAACTCAGATTTACGACATCCTGTACCTATATACATGAATTTTTCAATGTAATCTTGTGGAAAATGAGTTTTATTTTCCAAGCGAATAGAGTATAATATTGGCATATCTTTTTGTATGTGAGGGATCACATACCGGAAATGCAATACGGGAAAGTCGTCGTCTGATTCTATTTCTATATGCTGGATTGATTCAAGATATATATGTATGAATCCGAATCATATTTCACTGCATTATCCATATGATAGATCTGAAATAGGACATTTATATTGAAAACATGCTGCTCTCAATAAATGAATTCACAGAGGATGGTGTCTACAAATGAGGAGTCAAGTCAATATTGGGTTCTAAATAATCCAGAAGTTCGAAATAATTTGCTGTCATCAATCCATAAGTTTTTGATTGGCCCAAATTTCTTGAATTATTTTTTTTTAACATTTCTTTTATTTTATGGAACCTCGAATCAGAACCCAATATTATTAGGAAGATGTCTGTCATCACTCTCTTTCTTTTTGAAATGGAGTATATGAATAATTATTTCTTTTACAAATAATTGCATAAGAACAATTTTCCTAAAAATATGAATATTACTAATCAATTGTAGATCAAATATAATATACTTATAATTATCATCAAAAGCGTAAGTTAGACATAGAACTACAGATTGGTCAGACACGCAAAAGAGCATACTTAAAGTAAATTGCTGACGTTTGACAAATTAGTTGACTTGACATAACAAATCAACAGATCTGTTTATATTGCGTAGATAGAGTAACTGTTTTAAAGCCCATGCGTTGTATCTACCATAATTGTTCTTTGCATAAATGTTTATGATTATCTATGGTTCCATGTCCCAATAAAGAATATATAGATAAAATTAATTAATCTTCCCCGATCTAGGTAGGAACACGAGACTTTAGCTCGTATGAGGCCTGAAAAGTCGCTGCGTACTGACCTTTTCCACTTAACCTGAAGTAATAAAATACTATTTAATAAATATATGAGTGTAATAAGGTAATTGTCTGAGTTTTGTCGATGGGACACGTTCATCATGGCCGATGAGTTCATAGCAGCTCACAAGAAGAAGCTTATAGTTACCGCTCCCACTACCACCGCCGCCAAGCAGCATCCTCGCCTCTGCCTCTTGACGGTTATTGTCCCAGCGTCCCACACAGCAGAGACCAACCAACCATCGTCTCTCGTTTGTCGTTCGAGAGAACACGACACAGACTGTACTACTACTACTGTCCTTTGTCTCAAAGCCCTTCACGTTAATCGGAAGCCATTGTGAACCATCTCTCCGGCAAAAGAGAGCGAGTGAGAGAGACAGATATATCCGTCAAGATATCCGCGTCCCGGCGTTTTGTATGTGAATTAACTTTTAAAAAGGAAAATGCATTCGGAGATTTCTTCTTCTCTGCTTCTGCTACTCGAGTACTTCTTCTTAACAGTTAAGTAGACAAAGACGCAGATTAATCTTTTTATCTGTCTGAGTTCCGTATGGAGGGTGGAGGGAAATGGAAAAGCCGGGTTGTTGAAGTTTTGCATTTCGCTTGTCAAAAGACTGATAATCTTCTAGTCTGGAGATGCGTGTATGTTTTTTTTTGGTGAGAGTACTTTCGGGAAGAGATATTACATGATTTTATCTGGTGAAAGTTAATAGGCGATGAGACAGCCACAAAAATGAATTTCAATTCTATTAAAATCCTTTTATAATACGTCCGATGTCATGAATTAGAAATTTTGCCTTATCTCGAGGTCCTTAGAAACGGGATCTTTTACAGAAAGATGGCTTTACGTTCTCGTGCTTGTCTCTTTTGTTAAAAGAACAAATATGATATCGACGCCAATACAATTTTATTCCATAAGTAATAATATAAACTTGTGCTGGAAAGGTTTCATTGAAAGTTGTTATACTAAACTAAAGTTCAAGGTTTTATTTGAAAGAAAATGGAGGGAAAGAAATTTAAAAAAAAAAATCAGAGTAGAGACCTTATTCTACTTCATGTGTCTAAGGCTTAGTTTATTGTGCATATTTTAGAGAAAATTCCAGAAATTTCTCTTTTCCGTGTTTGCCAAGTAATTTTTTTCTAAAGCTGTACGATGAATATTTGCTGCAATAGAGTCCTAGGATAGGGTTATTGGTCCAGCCGGCTAGGATCTAGAGACATATCCACTTTGAATATATTATCAGCAGTTGACAATACTCCATAGTATTACCGAGAGTCTAGATGAGAAAGGTGGTATGTAGAGGCATTATATGGAAGTATATGACATAAAAACGCGTGAATTAAATGGAAATCGAGCTGTCGATTTTAAAATTCCACAAGGCCGCTCAGGCGAGGACTAAATTACAACTCGGCATAGGGTATTTAAGAGCACCTTTTGGCCGCTGCTCGGCATCCCTTATGGTAATGTCGATGGCCCTGCAGAATGCTGATGAGAAGGAGGAGGAGGAGGTGCGATCGTCGGGCGGCTGCTGGAGTTAGAAGCAAGGTATATAGAGGGGGGAGGGAAGAAGGGGAAGAGTTTCATCTCCCTCAGGGCAGCAGCACACTGGATCTAATTATGACACTTGTTATTTTGAATTTCAATATAAACGGCCTTGTCGACAAGTTGGAATGTTGCAGGTCATCCTATGCCTCAGGGTATAGAATAGAGCCGTTGAGGGAAGCAAAAAGGAAGATGTTTGTCAAATAAACGGCTAAGTGTGAGTCATATAGTTGCTCCCTTTCACAAGATTGAATTATATCTAGTACATCTATTTCATGAGGTTATAAGTCTTCTTCTATTCTATTGATTGATTAAACTTCAGCTGGTTTTCTGTTTTTATTTATATGTAGAAGAAAAACTATGAGAAATCAGACAAGGATGTATACTAAAAAGTATGATATAACAACATATATTGTAGTACTCATAAAGTCCAAGAGATTATGAATTTATTGAAGACACATTTCTGCTCAAAATCAAAAGTATATATGTAGGTATATTTTAGGCCATTTTGGTCTAACTGACCTGTTTGCTGCCATTATCTAGTTTCTGCTTAAACGTGTAAATGTCTTAGACCTATTAGTTATTCAATGGAATCTTTTTCGACCGACTTCAAAAAAAGGAGAAGGTATACAATTCGGTTGTAAGATTGCTTTTTTATGGCTGTTCGCGCGTTTTGCATTGTAAACGTACTCCGATTTAGACGATTTTTGTTTCATTCGAAAGAGGAGAGTTGGGAAATGGTCCCATATTGAGAAAAATTTAATCCAAAATCAACTTCCTTCGAAAAACCGCCCCCAACGGGGTTGGAGGGGACAATTTTTCTCGAAAATTGGAAATCCGAGACGACAGAATTAATGAAAATTCCATATCCGGAAATGTTTAAATCGGACATTTTAAAAAATAATCATACGTTTCCGCGCTACAGTCTGAAATATGTGTTCCAGCTATGTGGAAGGGGCAAATTTTTCCGAAAATCGAAAATTCGAGATTTGAAAATTAGAAAGGGGACCATATCCGGAAATTTTTAATTGAACATTTTTTGAAACGAGCCACGGTTTCCGAGTTTCGCAATGGTATAGTCTGAAATATGTGATTTGCGCATTTCCGCTATGTACAAGCTAAACCTACCTATATCTTTTTGGGTATTAGTGAACGTTCAACAATTTCCATGACTAATGTTACACTCAAAAATGTGAAATAAATATTTTTTTGTAAAAAATATTTATTAGCTATTAGGCTTGCTGGTTTATGTCTTCAATATGGCACCCAAATAATGCAATTGCCTTCTGTCTGAATGCTGTGACATTCTTCAAAAGTTATAGTATAAGCCATTTGTCCTTTATAGCAACATTCCATTCCAAGAAGGCCACATAGGAGTCGGGATTATAGAAAAAGGATCAATAAAATCATAGCTTCTGAAACACAGCAGCACAGCCAGAAACAATATCGAAATTTTCGGAAATGTTTTCCACACTAGTGCGGTAAAGTATTTCATGGTTCATCCTTAAAAGGTACACAGTGAATTTTCCGTAGAATCGACAGATAGGTACCTAACAAATTGTGATCCAGAAAAAAAACAACGTATTTTCGCGGCAAGTATCACGTGTCATGATGTCATAACCTCGCTCGTTCACGATCGATTTCATCCGAACAACGTCGCATGACTAATTGGTGTGGCTGTTGCTTGCCTCCGCCTTTCTGCCGCCTTGATTAAACCGGAGAAGGCGGTATTTATTATTATTATAATATATCGTCTCGGTGTTATGTTAAGAGAGTCCTGCCGGGATACGAATTAGAAGAAGAAGAAGAAGAAAAAAACGCGCGGTCGGTAATCAATTAGAACGCGTGTTAGAAAAATAGTGAAAAAAAACTCAGTTTGTTGGTCGTCGCTAAACCTGTAATTTCTCCGTCATAAAAATGGAATAATACGCGTCTTTTTTTTCGGATTGGGGGGTGAATAAATTTATGGACTGAAAAAAGGGCGAAAGTGATTTTCATTGCTGGCAATGACGAATGATTTTTTTCGTTGTGTCCGCGCGCGTTTTTATTGCTTGTTAGGCGGAAGGAGATGGTGAAGCCTACGCGCACATGCAAGTTGAAAAATGAGTTATGACCGTTTTATTTTTATTTTGGAGGCTCATACCTAACAGGGCTATACAACACAGACATTTGTATGGTATCATTCTTTTTTTTTGTTAATGGAAGTTACCTGAATTGGGGTTGCGGTATATGGAAATTAATGTTCGGAATTAGTTACAAATTAAAAATGAGCTTTTGAACAATTCTGAGTGGTTTCGGAATATGGACATTAGAGAGACAATGTACAGGGACCCAAATAATTTTTTTAAGGTAAATCTTCCAAAAGAAAAAGCTGGAAAATATTTATAGTTGCTCTACCGTTAGAGGGCGCCACTCGCACTGCGAATTAAGAAACACTGTTTTATTCAAAATTGTCCCAAGTTAACCTATATTGAAAATAGTTTTTTGTAACCTACTGAAATTAAGACAGTTTTTTTGTATTAAAGATTTTTTTCATATCCTGTCATGTAACGGGTTTGGGGAGAGACAAATGTTGGTTTGAAAAAACTGGATAGCTTTTTTTGGTATGACCTATTTTGAATAACTTTGTTTCATTTTAGAACGCTTCTTTGGGCGCTTCTACTAGAATAATAACATTTTGTATTTAATAATTTCCCGAGTCAGTAGATGGCGTTTTATGACAAAGTCTCAGATATTTATGAATTTCTCGAGTATTTCAAATGCAAGGGAATTTTTATTTTTCAATAGGAAGAAAGAGCGTACATAAAGAAAAATACCATCCTTATATAATTCAAGTGGTTCAGGAGTTACATGAGGATGACCCTAATAGAAGGCAACAATTTTGTGAGCTGATGATGGACAGAATGGAAGCAAATTTGCAGTTCATAAAGAAAATTGTGTTTTCTGGAGAACCTACTTTTCATTTAAATGGAGCTGAGAAAATCCTCCTTGGATATGTGAGACTAAATATTCCAAAAAAGTGAATGTTTGGGTTGATATAAATAAGAACAAAATTATAGGCCATATTTTTTTGAAGGCACAAATAACGGTAAGGTTTTTCTAGGTTTTTGATGAGTTTTTTAATGTCTAAATTGAAAATAATTCTTCCTGATGTTAATGATCTATAGCAACAGATAGATCAATTTGGAGCCAACAAAACGGAGGTCCACCGCACGTATTGTTAGAGATTATTTGAACAAAGTTGTTCCCAATAGGTGGATTGGAAGACGTGTAACGATTGAATGGCCGCCTAGATCCCCCGATCTGACTCCTCTCGACAACTTTTTATGGGGTTAATTAATCAAAAGTATATTTCAATAGACCAGACAATATTGCAGATTTAAAAGTTAGAATTACGGAAGAAACTATCAACATAACCCCACAGATCTACAAAATGTTGTTCGAGAATTCCATGATCGCCTTGCTTATTGTCAAGAATTAAATGGTGGTCATTTTGAACATTTAAACTAACTGTAAAAGAAATTGAAAAATACTTCCAAAACATTATGTGACATTATTTCGTTTATTATAACTAAATTATCAAAATTTTTCATTTCCAAAATATTTTTTTCCGTTCAAATTTTTGGGGGGTGCTCATTATTCAGAGGGAGTACAAGAAGGGGCTAATATTTTCATAATATAAATTGTAAAATTGAGAATAGAAATCGACCAAAAAAATACATAGCAACGCTAAAAATGAATTTATTCCATACTTATGGACTTTATAATAAAATAATACGAGGAATAAATCCGGACTTTTTCCAGAGTCATAAACACATTCGACGACAACGTTGAATATCTCTCTCTTCCACTCAGAATTCAATCTCATTGTTATCACAAAATTAACATTTCTAGCATTGAAATAATAAGTCGAAAAACAGGAATTCTGGAGAGTTGTTGGAAAAAAAATTGCGACCGAACAACGAGAGATGATGCTCTGCTGACTTGGTTCTTCTCAGGTCTCCAGCATGAATCCTTGGAATAATAATAAAATTTCTCGAGGAATTATTCAGCGTTTTGCTCTGAAATTATGCGAAACGCTCCATCGACTTGTGTCTGTATAGAAGAGAGAGATCGGTATGGAAATAAAGAGAGAAAAAAAAAGAGAGAGAAACGGACTGTGTGCAAGGAACACGGCTATGAATGTAAATATTAATCTTTTTTTGGTTCGTTTTGTTCTAGCGTACCTCAACTTTGCAGACAGTGGCTCGTGGCTATTCAGCTCGAAGGGTTGAAACGTTTTACACGATAAAAGAGAAAAATTTTAAAAATAACCATAAAGTAATGTTGAACATGTGTATTATTACATTCGTACATTTTTTTTTCTATCTGTTTCTTTGATATCACACAGTAAAGCAAAGTAAAGTTGGAATTTTTTCGTCATTCAATCTAATGAAAAACCCTTGAATGTCTGCTCCAGATATATTCGGCTGTATCAATACCATCCACACAAATTACGTAGGAAGTTTAAACAGCAAAACATATTCTATGTCGTAAGAATTTATGAAGTTGAAATGCTTTAAATCAATAGCTAAACCTTTATGCTATGAGCTGCAGTTGCATGTAATAGGCAGTCTTATTCCAGTTAGTTTAATA
The DNA here is from genome assembly GCA_958507055.1 of Crioceris asparagi. Lineage (NCBI taxonomy): Eukaryota > Metazoa > Arthropoda > Insecta > Coleoptera > Chrysomelidae > Crioceris > Crioceris asparagi. The sequence continues at coordinate 7,176,424 of OY293829.1, forward strand.
CTTATAAAACTAAAGAAACAATTTACGAAAAATACACCAACACTTTCATTCATCTCACTGAACATTAGTTTCGCCAAAAAAAATGGCATCTTCCGCGGTAAATAAACCTGTCACATTGGGCATTATGGAGATATGTCTTAAAAGACTTTGCAATGACAATAGGTACTCAACATTGCGACAATTCTTTGAATATAATTCATCTAAAAGAGATCAGCGATCAATAAATAAAATGGGATAAATGTTTCTTGATAACTGTAACTGGCATAAAATATAGATTTCTTTGTACATTTCGCCGATGTTTCCAAGACATCTACGTTCAGACCATTGGAGTGATTCTATAGAAGTTTAGAGGGCTAGAAATATGGCCTCGAAAATTCCATAGCATCACTGCTGCCTTAGTCCTTCCTGTCTCTTATCATCTTCTCTTTCGACGGCATGATTGCACCAGAAAAAAACTGTCCTCTGAAAAATTGTATTCTACTCAGCAAAGGAAAATTTGTTTAAAAACTCAGAGTACCAATTTCCTTGACTTCTCAGTACTCCATTGACATAAAATCTATGTTAAATACAACAAAAACAAGCTTAAATTTCCCACCTTTGCGCCTCCTATCAGAATAATCATCAGATTTATTTATGGCATTTCGTTTACTTTTTAGTAGCAGTAACACCTACCCAGAAATAGTGTGGTTCGAATTTTCGTCATTTTAGATGCCTCAACAAGTTCATTAACTTTGATTTGTTCTCTTCAACCTGCCCATACACAATTTAACATTTGCCTGGACTCATCAAGTTGATGAACATATCCAAATGTGTATGGGCCCCATATATGGCTTTCGGCCGAAGGTCCAGGCTAATAATCATCAATTTCTTCTATAATATCATAGTTCTTTTTATCCTGGAAATTGTGGAACATGACTCTTGCTTTAGTATTCTCTGTCTTATATCAATGACAGATGAGAAGCACCGACATTCTAATTTATTTCAAATTTTCAAGAGCGATTCTTCCTTCCGTACGCCACCGCTGGTCTTCTGTTATTTGAAAAATGTTCAAGTCAAATTTTGTCTCATATATATAAGTTCCAGAAATCTCTATATACCTATATACTTACAGGATAGCGGCGTGCAATCAGAAAACTTTCATATTCTTTATACTCTAATAAAAATATATTACAAATTACCTTAGACGGTTTCTAGATGCTCCGCAAGATCAAGAATATGATACCGAAAATGCTTTCAGATTAATTGGTTTGTATAGGGAAATAAGTTTTTCCGTCTCCTTTTCTCTCCGACCGCTACAAGTTTGATTGCTGAATTCCTTTTGAGAAGGTTGGAGGGTGGAAGGGATCTCATAAGATAGAAACTTATTGGATATGAAACTTGAATTTGATTTCGGTAGATGAAGATGAATGGTTATTTTCTTCGATGTAAGAAGACATACGAAAGAAATCTTATTACTCTATTTATACATCATATCGTATTTGATTTTAATTTCTAATATTATTGCTCCTCTAATATAATATTCGTCTCTACATAGTCTAAAATAAAGTGGTTATGGTTATCCGTATCTGTCTGTACTCAATTTTGTTTCTCCAGTTGCTGGAAATATTTTATCTTTTTTTATTTTCTAAGATATGCTACGCGACTTTTGTTTTTGTGATGGGCGCCATATTTATGTTTTATACTATTGAATGAAGCCAAAAATCTCCTTTGCAACAATACCTATATAACATTTTGACACGGTCAAAATATTTTCAAATATAGTATAAATTGTTCTCTCTGCAGCAATGAATAAATCAAATTTCTTATTGAGAAATAACAAATTTATTAAAAAACAATGAAATTTAGAACCAATGAAGTAAATATTAATAAATAACCAATTAAAAAAATAGTTAAGAGCTCAAATCAAGTGTTGTCAAAGTGCCCGCCATTATTTTGCGCCCACAGATTTTCAATTTTCGACAGAAATCGCCCTCACCACATTGCACATTTGAGAATTTAACATGCGTCTATCTCGAAAACCGTAACTCTTTTGAATAAATCTTCATTTTAAACGTTTCCGGATATTGTCCTATCTTTAATTATACCACCTCAGATTTCCAATTTTCGAGAAAATTTGCCCCCCCACTCCCTTCGGGGGCGGTTTTCGGAGGGAAGGAGATGTCGGATTCACGTTTTTATGAATATGGGACCATTTCTCAAAGCTACTCTTTCAAATGATTCAAAAATCGAAATACGATTAATATCAAACCAAAAAAAAAACAAAAGAAAGCACACAGTCGAATTGTATACCTCCTCCGTTTGGGGTTAGTCAGTCAAAAAATCTCATTCAACTACGGAGTTGTAGATTGCACAACCATCTTGCTTAAGCCATTTAATATTTCGCAAGGTTGCAACATATATTTCTTCCACAACTTCTGTTAACAAATTGACGTAAGCGACTTTCATTCAAATTTCTCTCAATAATTTTGGATCCTATTATCAGATTTTTAATAATTCCACACCATACATTAATGCAATAGCCAATTTGAGGTCTAGCTTAATTGCGGATTATCTATTGCAGAAGGTTTGTTCCTTCTATTGAAAAGTTTAATCTGTCCATAAAATAGTGTCCACGCTCGGAATCTCCAGGATGTAATTTGTCAACAATTTCAAATTTATAATTAATTTATTTTTTAAACCTACGATGCGCTAATTCCACATTCGTTGCCAATGGATATTGAAGAATGTTTTGGATTGATACGATTTATGACACGATATTTTCTTCGCGTTTTCGAAACGTATTCATATTCTTCAATTTCTATAAAATCTCATTTAGACGTCATACATATCCTTTTTTTCATTATCACTAATGCAGGATTTTCTATAATTTTCAAATTAAAATCAATATTTGAAAAACGAAACTTTAGAGTGTATATAAATGTCAAAGAAGTAGATATTGATACTGTTGTTATGGTGATTGAAATAATTAGTTTTCTTATCATGGCCTACCAAATTCGAAAATATTTCTATCGTTTCTCTAATTATTTCCTGCTTTAAATGTCGACATGTCATACATTGTTGCAGAGGAGATTTTTGGCTTCATTTAATTGTATTATATAGCATATCTTTGAAAATTAAAAAGATAAAATATTTATAATATCTTCACCATTTTCATCTTGTTGCATTCCTTGCATATGCAATTTCAGCTCTCCTCTCAAATTATTAATTGAAAAAACAAATGAATAATGTATAAAAGGAACCTTTCATTTATTTTTATTTGCAATTTGGGGTATTGGGTCTAAATTAACAACTTGTCTCCAATTTAACCATCCTTCTATCTCTTACCGTTTAAGAAACAACAATACTCTCCCTCTGAAATCATCAGCATCCTGTAGATATATTGTAATTGAGTTTTTGTATGGTAGAGAAAATTGAAAGTTTCTCACTCAAATCGTCAAAAAATTTATTTTCTGGCACTTACATGTCTTGCCAATTAATCATTACAAAAAAAAAAGTTAGGCATGTAACAAATTTCACCATTTAAAAGGTTTTTTTCCATAACATTCCTGAAGTATTTTAATTTTTCCCAACGCCGGCTCGATATCCCATATCATATAATTTATACATCTCGTTAACATCACTTGTTCGTCATGTTACGTTTGACAGAGCCAATAAACCAAAATAAATCTGTGACCATGTTTACCGAGAAATGTGAGCGAACCCGCCACATACCAGTTTCTTCTAACAAGACGCACATGGCTGTATGGCGGGGGTTGTTGACATTGATTTAGGAATATATATATATATATTTTCTAGTGTCTATATTCCCCCGTGTTCCAGGAAGGAATAACCACACCTCATTAGGAGCCGCTTGTTAATGGGGAAAGCCCCGACCAGCATGCCAACAAGGTGTCAGTTCTTTGAATTTCGGCGATTATTCTCGACGGTTGAGTGTGCGTGGAAAAATGGCAGCAGGCTGAGGAAAGGGGAAGAAGTATTTTCCTAAATTGGGGCAATAAAATATCAAAACAGATTGTGTATACCCTTGTGTGATGCTATTTACTTTATTATCCTAAAGCATTTTGTGTTTGAATTATATCTACTATTACAGTCGGTCGGTATTTGAGAAATGTGGGAATGAAGATGAAATGGAATGCTGCTGATTATTTCGCTACTTGAGTTTTCTAAAGTGATATTATTTGTAGCATATTTTAGCATTGTTTATATTATGTATTATTGGATTGGTTTGCAAAATAGAAGTTGAAATATTATCAAAGCAAAATTGTTTCAAGTCGATTACATGTTATTTTTTAGCACTTTGCGTCTACAAAGCTCGATTTACTTTTACTAATATCCACAAGAAAACAGAAGTTATTAACGAGCTATCAGTTCATAAGTCCTAAAAGTAATAATAATAATAATAATAATCTTTATTCAGGTTAACATACAAATCTTGATTAAAAAATAGTATGCTAATAGATTGTCTGACTTAATAAAGTCCAACAATCCCCTACCGAGATGCAAATAGCATCTGTGTATAGACCTGAACTTAATAATGTATTAAAATCTACAAGCTTAACATAATCTAAATATACATATTAATATAAAATAAATAAACAAATAATAAAATTAAAATGCAACAAAACTATAAATACAACTACAAATGTAAAGAAAGACACATGATATAGGAAGTATTAAATATTAAAACAGATTTTTTAAGTAATATAACAATATCTATGTATATTATAAATTCAAATTATTTAAAATCCAACTCTTAATATGAAATTTAATACGCCCTCTAGAGAAGTTTAATTTTTTTAGATTGTTATCTAATCTATTGTAGACAAGTTTGGATCGATATAAACTAGTTTTTTGACCAATATTTAATTTAGTTTTACTTACTGTAAGCGATTTGTGTCTAGAAAATAAACATGCTTCAGCAATAGTATACTCTTCCCGTAGATTACAATAATTATTTATTAGTGCTTCCAAAATATATTTTTGATTGATGTTCAGCAATCGTGTCTCACTAAAAAGGTTGTGTTGTTTACCAAAAGTTAAAATTTTGATAGCACGCTTTTGTATTCTTACTATCGGCCCTAATGTATTTGAATAAGCTGAACCCCAACAAATAATTCCATAAAATAGGACGCTACAGAACAAAGCATGGTATAATTTTAATAAATCATTTTTTTCAAGAATATATCTCATTTTATAGAAAAAATATTTAATATTTCAATTAAACAACAAACAAACTGATTAATCTAAAGTGATTATGCAAATTTAAAGAGTATAAGTGCCTATTCAAATAATAAGGATGGTTAAAATAAATCTCAATGAATAATATTGTGAATTAGTGATGAGGTAACAATTATATATATTAGATTTACAGTAAGGGACTGGACATATCATAGATCTGGTAATTGAGGGGATTACCCGATTGCGTGATTATTTTCATTGAGTTGTAACCCTAATCGAATCGGTTACATTAGGTACATGTATCAAGAACAATAAATCAAAATCTTCTTATAAATCAGGTTCTTATAAACACAATTGCGGTGATTGCTCCAAAGTTTATGTAGTTCAAACTGGCAGAAATTTTCAATCCAGAATCAATAAATACAGGAGCTTATTCATATATCGTAAAACTCATTCAGACTATGCGCTACATCTCAATGATAATAATATATCTAAATTCGGTTTTAAATCGTCCTTCGACGTTGTCCGATGCCTAAACGCCATTCATTTCGGTTGCTGCAACTTTCATCGGACAACCCTCTTTCACTCATGGATCTTCTAATGCCCTTTTGGTCGTAATGTCGCTTTTGGTCTTCCTCTCTTTCGATAGTCTGTTGGTACCCATCTCATTACTTTATCACACATTTAATGATTTGATGATAATTTCAAAATCCTACATACCCAAACGAAAGGATTAAATTGGAATTGAGTCATTACAAATTAATTGACGTAAACATTCCGTAAACATCCTCAACGAACAGATCGATGGTATGTCCAGCCCTTACTGTATATAAGGGGTAGGGCATCGTATGAGACTTGGCCTCCGTATGGGAAACCATCTAATATCATCTTAATGAATTTAACAAGATTGATAGAGAATCTCCATAGGCGGAATCTAGAATATCGAAGTTATTTTTCTTTAAAACGGAACACAGTATATTTTTTTATATTTTTGGATATAAGAGCCCAAATGAAAGTAACTTACTTCAATATCCCCTATACCGATCTCTTATCATTTTGGAAATATCTAGAAATATATTGAATTGCAAAGTATTTAGAAAAATGTTGTACTTGGTAATCAATGTTGAAAACTTCAGCATTTGCTTTAAATGTCTTGATGAAAGTTGGCAAATTACCCTTATTCAGATATTAATGCCAAAAATTAAACAGGATGATGAAAATGACTGAGCTGAAAACCTAAATTTATATTCAGTTTTTTGATTATTATTATTTCATATGCCCTTAAAGATGAATTACATATTGAATATAACAAACATTTATACTAAATAAATTCTTTTTACTAAAAATTAGACCGATTATATTAGTTGGTGCACTGAAAAATACAAAATAATCTTAATTCTATTGGTGCTGGTACTTCTGGAGTTATGCAATTGTAGTTAGATAGTAAAAGTACCAGCACCAATATAATTAATATTGTATTGTATTTTTCAGTGCAAAAACTAATAAAGGCGTTCCAAGTTTTGATAAAAAAATATTTATTTAGGTTTTTGAGAGTAACATTAGTCATGAAAATCGTTGAACGTTCACTAATACCAAAGAAGACAATACTTATCCTATTACCCATGTATATTCTTTGCTTGTAGCTGTTATTATTGAGATCTCAAAACATCGCGGCAGAAATAGGTAAATATGTAAATTTCAGACTTTCAGACCATAACATCTTTTGAAAAATATTGAATTTAAATGTTGATACGTATAATCTTTTCTTCAATTTGGTCATCTCATATTTTCAATTTTCGCAGAAAATTGACCTCTCTACATAGCAGAATACACACATTTCGGTCTTTACCATTGCTGTATCTCAAAAACGCTAACTCTTTTGAAAAAATGTTCAATTTAAATATTTTCGTATATGGTTTCATCTTCAATTCTGCCGTCTCAAATTTTTGGTTTTCGAGAAAAATTGCACTTGTATTTTGGAGGGAAGGAGATTTTGGAGTTTTTCTAAATATGGGACCATAAATCAACTCTCTTCTTTCATATGAATTCAAAACGTGCGAACAGCCATACATAACATTTTAAAAAAAGTAAACACACAACTCAATTTTTTGCCCCCTCCTTATTTAGAATCAAAAATATGTTGAACTGACAAGAAATTATATTTTATCAGAGCTTTCACAAATGTGATTATGGATCTGCGACAATGACAATGTCACTGTCAGCACTCAAAACAGCTGTCAGATTAATAACTAAAATAGGGCATGATTATCTCTTTAAAAAAGTTACGCATAATTGTAAGGAATACTAACTAATTGCCTGAAGGTGAGTTTATACAGTAAATAAAATAAAATAAGAAACAAATTAAAATTGAAATAAGAATAACCTCAAAAAAGACTGGTTTATACAGATGACTAAAATAAAACAAGAAATAAGAATGAACCAATCAAATCCCAGCTTTTTTGACAAAAACTTTTGTGCTGTATGCAAGTCAAGTGTTCTCTGGTGGTTGATCATGGGCATTATCAGTTTCCAAACAAAATAAAATAAAATAAGAAATAAAGATGAAAGTTGGCCATCTTTAGTTCTTATTCTTATTTCTTAATTTAGCTTATTTCGTGTATAAACGCTGCCATGGAAATCAGCATGTTCAACTTTCTTATTTTATCTTAATTTGTTTCTTATTTTATTTTAATTACTGTATAAACTCACCTAATGTCATAAGACCTGTTATTATAGACCACGAAACAATAGCCCTAGTACCATGTATTCTCATAGATATCTGGAAATTGTACGCATTCAAAAAATGATCTAATTTCATTTTTATCACTAATTTTATCACACAATTAAAAAGAGTGTTTGAAAGAAACATTTATTTCAAGCAACCCCTATTTTTTTCATATATAACTAACCTGCTTCTGATATCAATCTCTTAAAATCAATTTAGTCTAATATAAATCAGAAAGCTCATATATACATTTAAATATATACGACAATCGCGTTTCACGCCGCAGTAAACAGCATTTTTTCTCCACCCCATACGCATTATATCTGCTACCTACCTACATAATCCGACAAACTAAAAAACTTATTGGGACATATTGTACAAGCCTTGTATTATGTATTAGTCGCATGGGGGAGGAGGGAAGTGGGGCTGATTTTTTTAATAAAGCAGAAGCAGTTGTAACATCAGCAGCGTTACAAATTCGGGGCAATACAATATATGAGCTGCTGTTGCTTACTGCACACTGTCTAAAGGTAATAAATCAGGTCATTGAGGGGAGGGGGTCACACTTTTCAAATGGATGGGTGGAGCTGGGGTATATTTTTTTATTTCTTGTTTATTAACTGCTGTGAGTTATTGGTTATGTATGTGCAAGTACCGAGTAGGAACTTGGATGTTATATGATAAGTAATCTAGTGCCTAGGCAAAGATTAATTACTCTAACCTTTAGCCTAGATGTGTTCAATCAACTTGCGTTAATATGTAAGTAGTATTCTCAAAATGAATGTCTGCAATGATTTCGAATATCCTGTAATCAAACTAACTTACTAAATTACCATTAATAAGAAAATATTCATTTCTTCCAGAAGTTTTCACTTTGGTCGAGACGTCTTAAGTAAACACTCTTTATTTAACCATCTTCAAGCTAGAGACTTCTTTGTGAGATGTGAACCCAAGGTCACTAAAAATAATAAAATACAGCAAATAATGTGTTGTAACGTTTAACTCTGTGCTAAACGTTGTGGGGTGAGTTCATTTGTGTAATACTCCAAAATTCGCAGATAGCTTCCAATGGTTTATTTTCAACAATCTGTACACCACCTTCTGTATTAGTACAAAAGTCACTACTTATCACTTTGACAATTTAAACTGACACCGTCCTTACCGACTGCACTACTCTATTAACATCTGATTCACAGACTGACTTAATAAACACTGACTGTGATCCGTGATCGACACGGCCTTATATATCTGAATTTTGACATGAAATTCATCGAGAACGTTCTATAATTATCTAGACGCACATAATAATGTTCTAGAGGCTTGTCAAACTGACAATACTGTGACAAACTGTACCTCACATATACTGGCTGTTTCAAAATTCAAAACATTAGCCTGGCCAGGGTTAAAATGGCCGTCGAGAATTGACAGATATATGGACTCAATATAGGAATATGACATTGACTGATGCCATAATTTAAGCCTGGCCAGGCTAATGTTTTGTATGTAGGAACAAACTGATAGTTTCTGGAAAGTTCGAGAATGAATCTACCAACACTAGAACTAATTAATGACATATACATGAATCATTTATAGCAAATAAAGAAATAGAACAAATACATACTCAAACGAATAATAACCGTGGTAGACATATCCAAGTTACAGTATCATAAGCATTTGGAAGTTCAAACTCAAAATCTTTGAAATTCTCAAACTATACCCCTCAACAAATTGATCAAGCACAAAGATGCTATTTTTTTAAATCTGATACATCAAATGATAATCTCGGATCCACGTCTAGAAATACACACATTAAACTTTTGGCCAAAAAGGGGATTACCATCATAATGGTGTATTCTGTTGGACCTGAGGGTCCTCCTCGAGGATGTTGGCGAGTATATTATTATATATTGGATATTTTGAAATGGGTCGAACTGTTGTTATTCCTATTGAGGGGTGAAAGTGGATTATGTCATGTTACATAGGGTTAGTTTCGATAGATATCGAAGGGATATGTCATTGAAAATGCAGCGCTTTTGACAATAATAATGTTGCTACAGACAGAAGCAGTACATAATATAAGTAGGTATATGGTTGAAGAAATCCGATGAGCGTATATTCAGGGAAGTTACAAGAGGATTATCTATAGGGAAAAAAAATCATTGTAGAAAAAATACTTATATAATAGGACTTCGTCATCGTAAAGCTAGATTCTATACATCGATACTAGAAATAATCTGGATTTCAGTTAATTATTTTCTGCACACTGATTAAATGAGCGAAGATCCTTGAGAATTTGAAGCATAATTTAAATACAGATAAGTACCTAGAAAACGTCAATATTACTAATGTAAAAAATACAGAATATAGAGATCTACGCGAAATCCTTTAGTAAGGAATGGAGTGGAATAAGGAAGTGCCCAAATCTCAGTTGACCGCTTTTTCTTCTTTATATGATTGAAATTTGATTAAATTTTTTGAAATTGATTAAATGCTTGTAAAATGTTTAAACGACCAATCCTACCAAACAACTGAATCTAGTATAAATGATTATCTATTCTTCGAAAAAAAAAATACAAAACTGAAATATAGGGATCTACGAGAAATCCTTTGGTAAGGACTCTTTACAGTAGTGCCCGAATCGCTCTTTACCGCTTTTTCTTCTTTATACGATTGAAACCTTCCAAATGCTTGTAAAATATTCAGAAGACCAATTCTATTGAAGAACTGAAGGTACTACCTATATATGATTATCAGTTCTTCGAAAACAAAAAGATACAAACTTGAAATATAGGAACTCTTTACAGTAGTGCCCGAATCGCACTTGGCTGCTTCTTCTCTTTATCATTGGATCCTTTCAAATGCTCGTAAAATATTTAAGAGGCCAATTCTATTAAAAAACTGAAGCTAGTATAAATGATAACCTATTCTTCGAAAAGAAAACAAAATACAAAACTGAAATATAGGACTCTACGAGAAATCCTTTGGTAAGAAACTCTTTACAGTAGTGCCCGAAGCGCACTTGATCGCTTCTTCTTTTTATGATTGAACCCTTGCAAATGCTTGTAAAATATTCAAGAGACTATTAAGAAACTGGAGCTAGTCTAAATGGTTCTATTCTTCGAAAACAAAATACAAAACTGAAATGTAGGAAGCTACGCGCAATCCTTTAGTAAGGAACTCTTAACAGAGTTGCCCTAATCCTACTTGACCGCTTTTTCTTCTTCATATGATTGAAACCTTCCAAATGCTTGTAAAATATTTAACTGACCAATTCTATTAAAAAACTGAAGCTAGTGTAATTGATTATCTATTCTTTGAAAACAATACAAAATACAAAACTGAAATATAGGAAGCTACGCGCAATCCTTTAGTAAGGAACTATTAACAGAGTTGCCCTAATCCTACTTGACCGCTTTTTCTTCTTTATATGATTGAAACCTTCCAAAAGCTTGTGAAATATCTGAAAGACCAATTCTATTAAAAACTGAAGCTAGTATAAATGATTATCTAATCTTCGAAAACAAAACAAAATACAATCAATAGGAATCTACGAGAATTCCTCTGGTAAGGAACTTTTTACAGTAGCACCAGAATCGCACTTGATCACTTCTTCTTTTTATGACTAGATCATTTCAAATGCTTGTAAAATATTTAAGAGAGAATGATTATCTCTTCTTAAATCAAATCAAAATACTAAACTGTCTTTCAGTCAAGAATTTATCACTGGAAAAAGCATTCACATCAAACGAGAAAAACCTGGATAATGAAAAAGAATTTAATTCCATTAACGCCTCTCTTTTTTTCGTCTTCTTTTACTGTTCCATCGAACTTTTGCGTACACAGAACCAACTCATCATCAACATTATTTCGTGTTTGTTTGTCTCTGCATAATTTATCCCAATGGGCGATAGAAAAAAATCTCATACGACATAGGTATGGAGATTGTGTGTCTGCGATAGTTATTTTCGAAGTGTAGTTGATTTGGATATTACACCGTCGAGACTTGAAATGTGAATAACATTTACTTAGTTCATAAATAAGTACATTGCTCCTGTTTTTAGTTGAATGGCCACAAAATGTTGAAAAGTTTCCAGTAACATTCTTTGTTTATCCATAGACATAGAAGATAATAGACTGCGAGTTAAATAGTACAGGGGTACAGTATTTTCCGGTTATTTTTTCCACCTAGTGAGCACTTCTTTCTTTTTTTTTCTTGATCAAATTTATGCTTTCTGATAGTCGCTACCCAAAGAAATGATTGGCCACTTTTAACTATTAGGGGACGCATAATCTGCTATGACTCTGGTTGTAACCAAAGAGTTTTTAAAGATAGAGCATGCAAATCCTAAGCTACACTGTAAATATGACCAATTAATAAAAAAAGATGGAAAATATTTCTTTCTATATCTTTTATGTCCTTATTTCCAAAGATTTACAAAAACTTCCAATGTAAGATACAGTTATAAATCACCAATCACGAATGCACAAATCGAAATGGGATAGATGACGTAGCTCCATTTTTGATTTCATTCCATTAAAGGTACTCGTTTTCATGAAAATGTTTGGAAGAAACTACATATCATTTGAAATCTTCAGTCCCTGAAACAAATGAACAACCATTAATCCATGTATTACTTAAACTCTTGTCAGAAGATAATTCAAATCTTTTCGAATTTTGCTTAACGCAATTGGGTATAAAACTGAACCATATTGTTTATCATAAAATATATGTGTATGCGGGTATAAAGACAACTCATAACTGATTCAAGAATTGAGACTACCATAGAGAAAGGTTGGACTTTGCTTGTTTTCCAGGTTAGATACTTTGGAAGTCCAACCACTATGTTGGGTTAGACTTAAACAAACTCTGTATCTATCTTTGAAATAAATACATCGACCACAAAGACATTACACATTCTACACATGTCCCTAATGGACAGAAAATCCGTAAACCGTTATAATAGTTTCTAAACTGTTAGAAAGATGAGTTGGAACAGAAAACCAGCTGGTAACTAATCGTCAGACGCTTAGGTTGGAACACGTATGGCAACTGCGCAGGATTCTGATTATTTCTGATGGGACTTGGCCTATACATAAATATTTTTTCCAAAAAATTGGAGCGACGTTATCAGTTTATGCACTAAAAAGTATAAAATAATATTAATTCTATTGGTGCTGTTACTTTTGAAGTTGTGCAGTTGCAGTTAGATTGATAACTTTTGGCTCCAACTTCACAAGTACCATCACCAATAGAATTAATATTATTTTATCCTTTTCAGTGCATCAACTGATAACGTCGGTCCAATTTTTTGTAAAAAATATTTATTTCACACTTTTGAGTGTACATAACATTAGTCACAAAAATCGTTGAACGTTCACTAATACCAATGAAGATAGTACTTATCCTATTACCCATGTATATTCTTTGCTTGTAGTTATTATTGAGATCTCAACGTATCGCTGCGGAAATACGCTTGAGTATTTTGTATGTTACCATTTTAACACCGATTTATCTCGAAAACCGTAACTCTAAGGAAAAAATGTTCATTATAAATGTTTCGGATTTACGTTTTTATGAATATGGGACCATTTCTCAAGCCTCCTCTTTCAAATGAATCAAAAATCAGTAGAATCGGAGTTCGTTTACTATATAAAAGGCGCGCACGAACCAAAAAAAAAATAAAGCAGACAGTCGAATTGTATACCTCCTCCGCTCGGAGTTCGTTGGTCAAAAATGGGTTCTTTAAATAGGTACATTCCTTTATGTAAGCTTGATAGTTTGTATATCATTCATTTTTATTTATTTTAATGACGAATATTTTTGTACCTATTTTAATAATTCTCTTTAAGCTCGCCTTATTTCGTATATCACTGACTTAATTTTATTTAGTAACTAGATTTCTGAGTTATATGATTGGCAATGATTTCGTATCTCTCCCTTCCAAACATGTAGGTGCGATAAGTAGAAAATGTATTTTTTCACAAGAAACAATACCGAAACATTATTGTAATTGGAGTCCGTGCTTTTGCAGCGAGCTTTCGTGTTGTCTAGCTATCTCATTCCCCAAGAAAACCTAATCAAAATCTGAAATAACCGATAATTGAAAATAAAATAATAATAATGTCGGCAGCCTTTCCTCAGGGAATGCCGTGCCTTGAAACTGGATCCACTCCTCTCCACTATGCGACGTGTACATGTCTGTATATTGGCACTTGTTGTTTTATTATTTATTTCACCTTCAAGGGTTTCTTGGACATGTAATATTAAAGAAGATAGAAATCAGGTATACGTTGTTATTTTTTTCTTCTTTTTCTCTTCTTACAACGATATACGTACTGAAGCTCTTCCATATAGGCGGTATGATTAGGTTTTTATTATTTAAGCTCGAAGCAATATAAAATGAATTTTTACTACGTGAAAGATTCTCGTTTCTCCATATCGAAGAAGAGTGTTTATTTTCATTGCTGTAAGGTAAAATGTGACGTAGGTATGTCAAACTGTGTGAAAAACTATATTATGCATTCTACGTCTATGGTAAAAAAAAAGTTATTGCAACGCGAAAAAGTACCCTGTATATGCCGACGTAGGTGGCAGTGAACGTCATCGACTGATTTTTAGAAATATTAGGCTTGAAGTGTCGTCATACTCGATCTCAAGGGCAAAGTTGAACATTTCTAAAGGTGGCGCCCTCTAGGTCTATGATAATATTTCACTTCCACGAAGAAGTCAATGTATCTTATTCTTAAGTTTTACAAACAGCGAGCTCTTAGTTTTATTATTCAGTTCAGCTTGGAGAACAACAACAAAATAGTTGAATTCAACTAAGAACCCGATTCAACATGCACAGGTCGATAGAACATAAAATTAGGACGGGTTCTATGAAGTTAACTATTTTCGGTTTTTGATTTCTTGATACTGGTTGGGTGACTTTAGATTAAATCAGATAAAATCTTTTTAAACTAGGTTAGGTTACTGTATGTTAGATTTTGTTAGGTTAATTTAAGTCAGGTTAGATTGAGTAGGTTGTGTTAGCTTAGATCACCTTAGCTTGGGTTATGCTGCTATACGATCCACCATCGTCTTTCGTGTTGTCAGCAGTTATTGTTCTTGATTTTAATTTCTCGAACCTCAAAGCACATCTTTGGAGAATTGGTTGTGAAAATATTAATATTTTTGGGTACAGATGATCTCCAAAGCTCTAAAGTCAAGGGAAAATACTTGAAAGGAAATGACATTTCCTCGAACATCCTCAAATAAAAAAGTTCTCCTACTCAACATAATGAAGCGATATGTGAAACTCAAAGGAGTCGATCTCGATTAATAATTTTAGGTCTGGGCCTAAGGACTAGAAGATTCATTACCTATTTAAACATTTTCAGATTCCCTTTTTACTTTCCTACGCTACTATAGTAGCTGTATAAGGAAAGTATTGTAATCGTGTGAAATTTTAGGTATCGAGATTTTTACAAATCTTGACGCTTCAGAGTTTTCCAAGTCTAATAAACATATTTTCAGCCATTGGTCTGTCTGTCTCTCTGTCCGTCTGTCTGTCTGTCTGTGACAGCATTATCTCGGGAACGGATCGGTGTATTTTGTTGCTTTCTTTTTTATTTTATTTGGTACCAATACCACTCGCCAGTGGTACTGAATTAGAATCCTGTATATAGTGTTGAGCTATAGCCAAAAAAAATGATTTTCTCAAGACTATAGCGCGAAAACGGCTCTAAGGATTTTGATTAAACTTGTCTAAAGTATTCTTCTGAGAGCCCTTAACCACTCACATACAGCGCCGTCTATGAGAAAAAGCACCAAAAAAGTTATGCTTGAATAAAATTCCATATTTTCCACATGTTTCTTCAGATTCTGGCTAAGCGTTTCATCTTGCGATAAAATATTACATGACCATTGTTGTTCGTTTTGTTCGGACGATTTTTTATTCACTGGAATTAGCTTGCGAGCGGTAGGAGAGTCGTGTGAGTGGACACTCCAGATTTTTTGTATTAAGACCAAAAACCAATGCTACTGCTGCACTACAGCAATAGTTCGACCAAAACAAATCAAACATAACTCAATACTTACTTCACCTATCTTATATATAAGATGCCATAGAATACTTTCGAAGTCTGTTAAAATAAAGTGTTCACAAAAGATATCGAGCCAATCGAAAATTATCCACTCAGAAACTGGATCACTTTGAAGTATTAGGTATGTTTTTGTTGCTGCAGTACGAATATTTTATGAAAATTTCCTATTCGAATTTGATCTGATACTATATAAATATTTTTTACAAAAAATTGGACCGACTTTATTAGTTGGTGCACTGAAAAGTATAAAATAATATTAATTCTATTGGTGCTGTTACTTTTGAAGTTGTGCAGTTGCAGGTAGATTGGTAACTTTTGGCACCAACTTCACAAGTACCAGCCCCAATAGAATTAATATTATTTTATACTTTTCAGTGCACCAACTAATAAAGTCGGTCCAATTTTTTGTAAAAAATATTTATTTCACACTTTTGAGTGTAACATTAGTCACGAAAATCGTTGAACGTTCACTAATACCACTAATACTAATAAGATAGTACTTATTCTATTACCCACGTATATTCCTTGCTTGTAGTTGTTATTATTGAGATCTCAGAACATCGCTGCGGAAATACGCTTGAATATTTTAGTTGTTACCATTTTAACACCGATTTTACTCGAAAACCGTAACTCTAAGGGAAAAATGTACAGTATAAATGTTGCTACAAATAATTATGTCTTTCATGTACTGCAAACAGATTTTCAATTTTCGACAGAAATCGCCCTCTCCACATAGCGAAAATAGGTATATTTGAGAATTTAAAATGTCTCTATGTCGAAAACCGTTACTCTTTTGAAAAAATGTTCCATTTAAACGTTTCCGGATATTGTCCTATCTGTAATTATATCAACGCAGATTTTCAATTTTCGACAAAATTTGCCCCCTCCACCCCCTTCGGGGGCGGTTTTCGGAGGGAACGAGATGTCGGATTCCCGTTTTTATGAATATGGGACCATTTCTCAAGCCTTCTCTTTCAAATGAATCAAAAATCATCAAAATCGGAGTACGTTTACTATATGAAAGGCGCGCACAAACCAAAAAAAAAAAAAAAAAAGCACACAATCGAATTGTATACCTCCTCCTTTTGGGAAGTCGGTCAAAAATAATACGCCCTATTGTGCTACTACATGTTGCTAAGACTACGCCCATGACAATGCAAATAAATTCAATAGTCCATTCGACATTCGGTCTGCCTGTCTGCCGATTGGGGAAAAAATGCCCGAGACCTTGAATACAATATTGGGATTAAGTCTCTAGGTACTCGTCCTACCACAGGCACGATACTAGATAGGGTAGGTAGTAGTAGTAGTATATAGCATAGCCTCTGCTCGTGCTCTCAATAGAAAAAGGCATTGGAGATGCAGCACACACTACAACAAGGGTGGAATATGGCAGAAATACGAGAAACCGCCATGTAGTTGCAAGAGAGCTTAGCAGAAAATGGGGAAAGAAGAGTATTTACATGGTATATACAATGGAAATTACAGAGGCGGGAACATATTGGATTGTGGTGATCAGTTTTCCGGCTAGCATAAAGAGCGTATCGATCTAAAAGTTTTTCTTTCGTAAATTTATCTCACACGCAGATTTAGCTACAAATTCAATTCTATACCCAAGACAGTAGAGTTTCCTCCGCAATAATTGAACATAATATATTTTTTCACAAAAATAGTATACGGAAAAATAAAATAATAATAATTCTATTGGTACTGCTAATTTTGAAGTTGTGCAGTTGTAGTTACATAGAAGAATTTTGGCATAAACTTCAAAAGCGTCAGCACCAATAAAATTAATATTATTTTGTATTTTTTAAAGCACCAACTAAAAAAGTCAATCCAATTTTTTGTAAGAAATATTTAATTCACACTTTTGAGTGTATTGGTAATCATCAAAATCGTTCAAATTCTAGCAAAGAACATAATACTTTGCTTATATTTATTCAAAATATCGCATAAATACACATATTTCAGACCTAACCATTGCTGTAACTCGGACACCGTTTTTTAATATTGGTACAAATAACCTCTTCTTTAATTTGGCCGTCTCACATTTTCAATTTTCGAAAAAAAAATGCCCCCTCCACAGGGCGGAAATATAAGTTTTTCAGTGCGTTACTTAGAAAACCTATGTTTCTTTTTTGAAAAATGTCCAATTTAAACATTTCCGGATATGGTCTCTTCTTCAATTTTGTCTTCTCAAATTTTGGATTTTCTAAAAAAATTGCCTTCTCCACCCCCTTAGGGAGAAGTTTTTATGGAGAAGGACATGTTGAATGTGTCAACACTTAATGGTCTTCGAATTGTATACCTCCTCCGTTTAGGAATTCAGTCAAAGATAATATTATACAAGTCCTGTTCCGTTATGTAATGAATCAACTTCATATTGGTGTGTCGCAAGACTGACAACGTTTTGACATCCATTCAAGTAAGCACTGGTAAACATTCTTTTTTATATTACGTAACACGCATAAAGTCTTTCCAATGAGAAAATGTGTCATTATCTAAATACTAAATAGTTATTTCTTGCACATATATACATACATATAAATTTTGAAATTTTTCAGGTTGACATATGTCACTTTTACAACGATATTCTGAAGCTGTCAAGTTAAGATTACCGTTGAAGCCACACTGCCAGTTGAAATGTTTTATCAAACCGTCATTTGCTATCTATTCCACCGACGGTTGGGATTTAAGTCCAGTTTTATAAAGGTTAGTTCGACCGTTGGTCGATCAGCTGGCGATTTATGCCGAACACTACCGATTGAAATGTCTGAGTAAACTGTCAGAAGCTCTCAGTTCAGCCTTCGGTTGGGGGAGATTTCTGATACGGTAAGTCACGGTTGACCATCGGTTGAGTTCCATTGAGTTTCAACATCAGGTCAACCGGACTTTATAAAACCGGTCCTAGCATAGCTGTTTAATGGATTTATCATTTATTAATTTATTAGTTTATTTCAACATTCAAATGCACACCATACTACGAATTTAAATTATTTGTCTGTCTGTTTGTATGTTTGCAGAAATCTTTGAAATTATTGAACGGATCTCAATAAGGTTCAGGGTATAGGCTTTATATTATTTAAATCGGTTGTCAGAAATCATTTAAATAGATTACTGTGAATCTAAATTGCTCACAGACGAAGTCATGAGCAACAGCTATGATTAAATAGGTAGTTTTAATTAATTTTTTGTCGTCCGAAATGTTGATTTATAAAAGAAAGAGAAATAGTCAGTCATTTCTAATAGACAATGTTGGATTTATTCGCATCGAACATATAATAGTAGAAATACGAAATAAAATTTGACAGTTCCGCCCCTGTATCAACAGATTAGGACTCGTACATACTTGAATTGTATATTGTACGATTCCGCATTGTGTCATTTCCACAGGGGTTGGTTTTGAAGAGTGCTCGTGCCCGGTCGGCATGAAAGCTCCTATTTAAAGCTTCAAAGCTTTATTTAGACGATGATTAAGCGCAGCAGAGTAAATAAAAAATGAAACAGCTTTCTCTCTCGCTCTCTTTTGGTCTGTCAAGGTGACGTAAATTGCATGTACATATATGTATGAGAGTGTGTGTTTTGTTTTGGAGATTGACGTGGACGACGACGAATCGTGATGCCTGCATGGGGTTCTTGATCTGACAGCAGATGTCGGAACCACTACTAGGTACATAATATAGATTTGTCAAATTCTAGAAACATTTTGAGGGTAGAGCTTAAATGTAAATGGTAATTGTGTATTTGTTTACTCTAAGGTTTCTGGTTTGGTATTAAAATCCACAAGCACATATGTGTTATGTCTATTGAAAGATGAAATAAGAGAACGCTTTGATTTGATGTGATTCCTTGGGAGTATTATATTAAAACGACCTTCAAGGAATACATAAATTATGTAACAGACGATCAAGCATTACGTTAGCTTCATTCAATAGTATAAATGTGTAGGCTCAAGTCCCTTGTGTTGAAATTATTGTCATTGCAATTATACTCCATTTCAGAAAGGAAAGGGATACAATAGAGTTCCCTTCATTATCATAATTTTTTACTCTACACTTTTCTGAAATGGATGATAACTGAAGTCAAGATTTTTTTTATTAGTTTCTCTTAGAATTTCAAGGGCCGCCATTCAGAAACCGGTTGGATGATAATGCTCATATTACACACTGTAGACCCAAAATTCCACCATTTCGAGATAATCTCCAGAAACGGTTCCTGAAACAATATAAAATACCCTAAGCAGGGTGGTTCTCCGGGACATACATAAATCGATTGTGGACAAACGATAACTACAAACAGCCTGAACATCTGATGACATACAAAAGTATTTCCGGTTATACCAGAAGTAGATGCCAACTTTGTTATTTTTAATGAAATACCCCGTATATAACAGTTTTTTGATTTTCATTTGAAGTCTAACCGATCTGATATATTTCAAATTTTATGTCAGAAATTAAGTTTGCAGTGCTAAACATAATTATCAATCTTTCCTATGAGAAAACTTTTAATATTTCATTTGAGTTGATTCTCTTGTAGATGAAATCTCCATAAAAGTAAATAAATTCAAATCATCTTCATTTTTTTAATAAAATCTTGTCGCCATGATACTTACTAAAAATTTGCAAATGATAAATATTATATTGACTTTTTTGACGCTTTTTTGAAATTTGTTATTGTTTTCTAATTCAACCATGGCCCAATTCTAACAAAACTTTAAAGCTATGTAGAATTTTTACATAGAAAAATGAAAAATGGCGAATCACTTAAAAAACTATTAATTTTCTTTAAATATAAACAATCTTTTACAAAGTTCCCCTTATTTTTCTGATTAATACAATAAAATAATAAAGACGAGAGTTTTCTTTTGAAAAAATGACTTTTGATGTTTTCTTTGATCGAGTTTTCAAGTTTCTTATTTGATCACTATGTAGAAATTATTATCGAAATATCATAAATATTCTGAAAAAATAGATCTTCTACAAGAAAATCAACCCAAGTAAACTATTAAAGCCTTCCTCATAGGAAAGATTGATAATTATGTTTTGGACCACAAACTTTTTTGACAAAACTAGAAATATGTCAAAAACGGTTAGACTTATAGGTATAGGAAATTGGACATAAAATGTTTTCAAAATTGTACAGGAAATCTAAAAATGTGGTAATTTACAGACTATTCTATTAGAAATCACAAAGTTGGTATCTACTTCCAGTATAACTGGGAATGCGGCTAACAAGAAAATATTTTAGTGGTATGTTTCTCAGTGACTTTAGTATAACACCAAATTTTCGTCTTTCCCCGAGAACCACTCTATATATAGGTAACTTAAATACTTATAAGACTTCGAAATTGCTTGTTTTTCTGAAATTTTTCTCCATATCTAGATGTAAAAAATATACGGTTTGTTTACAGAAACTACTAACATAAAAAAAACATATTGTTTATTGACCATTTCGAAAAAGTTGTAACGGTGAAGCAATGTAATATGGTACTCAAGTGAGGATAACCAAACTTTAGTCATCAAATATAGGTATACCTTAAAAATTATCGACACCACAAAAGTTTTAATATTTTTCAATGGTGGATTATGATGCTACTTCAGTCGATATAAGTGTTATATTTCATGTTAAATATCGCATTTGATGTGGATGTTTTCGTCACCATATTTATTGAAACTGTGTAATAAATTTGCTGTATCTTAATGTACCAACACTGTTTATTGCTACGGCAATTTCGGTAAACATTCAAAAGATGTCTAATAAATTTTCATAAACATGTTTTTTCATTACTTCTTCATAGAGTTATCAGAAAGCTGAACAAATAAGATCTGATACACAAATAAGCTAGAGCTCTCTCTTGTACTTTTATAATAATCAAAACTAGACGAAAGTAACCCAGAAATCATCTGACAAACGCAATGGAAATAACATTTTATGACTTTTGAATTTGTTTTACAGCTCAGTTGATATATCTCGGGTTATATGTAGTGATTTCGAAATTAGTATGGTTAATAATTAAAATCAGTGTACTATGCGAAACGATGTAATATCATTTAAAATATACTTTGTTTCATGAATGTTGGCGCTTGCCTTGAAAACACGAAAAATGGATCAATCCAACTGACGGGTGTAAATCAGTGGCGTAACGATTTCGAGCTAAGATATGGCATTTAAGAAAGTTCATATAATTAGAGGAAAAAATATCGATTGATTAAATAAGGAAACATAATATGAAAGATTTATTATCAACAATAATGCAGACACACAAAATACAAATTTATTGCTTGAGTTATAAAATATAAATTTATGCACCTAAATTATCTTAAATGTCACAATGACTTTGTAACGCCTATGAAATAAAGATTGCATTGCCTTCAGACATACGTGCAGCGCCCTATCATTGTATAAAAGGGCATAAGCTTGACATACTGATGTCGTAGCTTAGATCGAAAAACGTAGTAGATAATTTCAGGTAGCTCGTGAATGATTACACACAATAGCCATGATTCGTGAAACAAACTGTACTTGGTTTATACAAGTACTTCCTTCCTTTGTATATAAAATCGGGCAAAACATAAGTGGTTCCATTTTAATCATCCAAGGATTCACTCCCTCAATGGTTAGAATCAATTTCCATCAAACATTCTACATTATATGTCGTGAAATGTAAAAAATTTAAATTCAATATTGAGGTATGGCAGATTTTACCTGAAGAGCAACCAATGGTTGTTAAAGCCTTTTGCATAATTTGAGTAATTTTCAAAAAATGATCAGAGCTCATAAAATGAATAAATTACAGGCTATGTGCTACCAGATTTTATATTTTTGTTGTGGAGAAGTTTATTTTTTCATTGCGAAGTTTATTGACATTTGTTACAAGCTCGAAAACCATTATCGAGTTAAATTATTTTGTCATTGTACTTGACAAAAAAAGAAAACTAGTTATCAGAAACTCCATATAAGTACCAAAGTTAAGATTGGTTCTATGAAAAGGAGAAGGTTGAGTTTCACTTCATTCTTAAATTGTTCGGTATTGGATACTTTTTGACCCACTTAAAAAAAGGAGGAGATATACAATACACTCAAAAGTGTGAAATGAATACTTTCTTAAAAAAAAATGGGTCCAACTTATCAGTCGCACTGCAAAATACGGAATAATTCAAATTCTATTGGTGCTGGTACTTTTGGAGTTGGCACCTAGAACCACAAACTACAACGGGACAACTTCAAAATCAACATCACCAATATAGTATCCTGTAGTTTTCAGTACATCAACTAATAAAGTTGGTCTAATTTAAGTTTTTATTTGTTAATTGTTAATATTTTCTCCCAGATCATAATGCTAGGAGAAACTAGTTGAAACTTTGGTAATTTGGGTTGATTGATATCATCCTCTTTTCAAAGTAGTACCTGCATAGATGAAGCACTAATACTCGACAGCTTCAATTCCATATTATGCCATTCTATTAGGTAGCATTGAAAGCTGCGCTCTTTTGAAAGAGAATGCGATATAGATTTAGAGCTAGACAATACTTACACAATATCGAAAGCGACAGAGCGGCAACAATTAATATTACGGACGAACGCACGTGTTTTCGACTACATTTGTGTGTGTGTATGAGGAATATGAAATGGGAGGGGGAGGGGGTTGTTTGGTTCCTTTGTGCGTCCGAACTTCGAACAAAATGCGCTGATCGGGTGGGTAGATCGTGTTTCGTGGGATAGCAATCTGCGTGATATCTGTGAAACTGCCAGGAAATTCGTCATTATAGTCCGTTTGAAAAGGATAGAGAGTAATAGACCCTAATTAAAGATACAAAACTTGTACAAGGTGGTTTTAATAATTCATGGAAGTTTTGAAGAATTTTCAAATACCTTTGATGGTTTTGTTTATTTGACCAGTTAGCTCACGCTGATTGGGCTCGTTAAGGTTCGAAATGGAAACTGTTCATCATAATGCTTGTACCTTAATGAGGTAATAACTGGGGTAATAAGCATATTTTCAGGTAAGGGCAGTGAATAATGAATTTATTTAACTTTTAAGATAGAATTGATAAATGAACTTCCGGAATATAATTAAAACTGCAGTTAATTTGAATTGATAAATTTATCTAAAATTATGAATTTATAAAAAATAAAAGTCGATTTTATGTTAGAAATATCTGTTTATGAAATATTATATTTTGTACACATAGAAAGATTCATTAATGCTCGTTATCGGAAAGTGACCTATTGTAAGAACTTTCGTCGTATCCTACGATTATAATCAGTGGTTCGATCATTTCGTCTATGCAGTGATCTAGGGCGCACTCG
The DNA here is from genome assembly GCA_958507055.1 of Crioceris asparagi. Classification (NCBI taxonomy): domain Eukaryota; kingdom Metazoa; phylum Arthropoda; class Insecta; order Coleoptera; family Chrysomelidae; genus Crioceris; species Crioceris asparagi. The sequence goes on from OY293829.1 coordinate 7,200,722, forward strand.
AATTGCGTTACGGGCACAGGTCAAAATAAGGATCGCTTCAGAAGTCGTCAACTGTAATTCAGAATAGTTAATTGTATTTTAGAAAGCATCACATGTATTTCGAATTAGTCAATTAAAATCCAGAACTATACAGATAAATTTCAGATGGGTCAATTGAAATTCAGAATTCGTCAAATGTATTTCATATTGGTGAATTGTAATTCAGAACTCGTTAACTTCACTTCAGAACATATCAAATGTAAAACAGAAAGCATCAGATGTATTTCTTATCATTGTAGGTCTGCAAACTCCACAATTGTCTTTGAAGTTCATTTTGGCGAATTTGTAAGTGTATAGCTGCTTTTTACAATCAAAAACAATGCACAAATATGTTCCAAATTACCCATCTGATGCTTTCTGATTTATATTTGATACTTGTATGTTCTGAAATACATTTGATACGTTCTAATTTACATTTGATAAGTTCTGAATTAAACATGACGAGTTCTGAATTACAATGCACTAATATGAAAAACATTTAACGAATTCTGAATTACATTTGATATCTTCTGAAGTTAAATTGATGCTTTCTAAATTACAGTTGGAAAAGGTGTAGTAAGAATAAAACTGTGTGATATAAAAATTTTAATTTTATGACCTGCTGCTGTCAGAAGTCATGACGCAATTCAGGAGAAGATTAGTGGGGCTCAGGTAGTCTTTGAAAATGGTAACGCAGTTCAGACTTCGAAAGCAGGTAACAACCCTTCCGTAACGCAATTCAGGTCCACCGGTGATCTAGATACCACATTTTTTCTTAAATTTTTTTCCTCCATCTATTTAACTTATGCCCTTTTCGAACAGCAACTGAACATCGTGCATTTTAAATCTAGAATTATATCTTGCCAGGTAATCTTTTTCTTGAGCCCATATTAACTCTATCGGGTTAAGTTCACACTGAGTTTTTTTGCCATTTCATCGATGACGTTTTAGTTAAATCGGTGTTTATAAGCCAGGACTATTGCAAGAAGTTATTTTTTACCATTACTTCAAAGTTTATTTCTTTTTCCAAAATGGAATGTTATTAAACTAGCCTTCAGCCTTTTCCTGAGGGTGTTTTAAGGCCGGTAGAGAAACCTTCCATAAAATCTTGGCGAGATGAAGTTATACTTCTATCTTGCCACATTTTACCTACCGTATATCCATAATTTGACCAGGTTTCATCTGGATAATATATTTGTTGTCTTTAATTCCAGAATTTTCTCCTCCAATAAATAATTTCAGTCTTTTTAGTTAGCAGTGATCTGCTATTTTGTCGGAATCTCCTTATTAAAATAAAACGCAAGCACTTTTTTTCTTATTTAATTTTTGGCCAAATCGTCGACAGTCAGACTAGGTCTTCCTGGAGCCGGATTTCGGTTTCATAAATTACCTCTCTGTTCTTCAGATAAAACTCTATAATATAGTAGATTTTCCAATCCTTGTCATGTTTGAAGTAATTTCCACTAAATTTTCAACACTACTCCTATGTTTCACACATCTAAGAGCCCTGTATAAGTGTATTATAATTTTCTCGTTGATGGTTAAAGCAAACCTACTCGTTCTTTGAACTGAGGGCAGGTTGTATGAAATATTAGGCTAATTACAAGAGAGAATAAATGAACAGTTAATATTTCTTAAATAATTAATACATACATAGAACTACAAACTATGTTACAATATTGCAATAAATATTTACTGCACGCCGTCGAAAATTATTTATTACTCTCAAGCCTTTTCAAATAGACTATAGTGCACGAACAACGTCATTTGTTGAGCAGTTAAATTATTTTTGAATTTTGCCGAATACACTTCGGTGCGAAAATACGCAACAAGTTAAAAATAATTAATGAAATTTTAAGCATCACAACTTTTGTATTATTATTCTAATTTTCAAAATTTTCTTAACGAAATAAAGATAGAATGACTAATTTTATCTTGGACATTACCACTGCTGAAACTCGGAAATAAACGTTACCAGAAATTGTCGGTTCATAAAAAAAACATGCAGACAAACAGTCGAATTATATACCTAACTTCTCCGTTGGGTTCTTCGGTCAAAAAATGAACCCAAAGATAATCGAAGACCGAAATATAGATAGCAGTGGTTCGTAACATAAATTGCTATTTTGGAAGCAATTGACTAAGAAATTATTTCACAGTTGGTATAGGAAATGAGGGTTATAGAAGATTTTTTTTAATTTCTTTAATTTATTAGGTACTAGACCGAATTAGCCAAAATAATATAAATTCTGTTAATACTGGTAATACATGTAGTCTAACAATTTCAGCTCTTGTATTATTTAATTGATTTGTCCATAAATTCCAATTAAAATGGTAGAATAAGAGAGGCAGCATTCAACCTGTCGTCAACAAGACCATTTTCAGTCTGTCGCCTTTGATGTTATTTTTCGCGTGACCTCTGAAAAGGGATATACCAGCCTATTTAAAAAAAAACGAAAATATTGCAAACAGAACAAAAGCTTTGCATCGGGAATCACGCTTGACATGACGACGTTCAATTTTTTTTTTTGGCTGATAGGTGGGGTAGGAAAAAAGTATACTACTACAAAGGCTATCATCCATTCTATATAGTATTTCCATTAAGGGAACCCAGCGTGCACTGTCGACGACATACTAATTAATGGGCAGCAGGCAGCGCTGTATCGTAGTCGCTGCAATCTGGAAAGGATGGTCAAGCACAGCTAGTTGTTGTTCCCTTTCCTTTCCTTGCCCCAGCAGGTCGACTCATAGGTATATGGTATATACCTATATAGAGGAAGGGCTCTGATAGCGTCGCCCACAAATACTGGCGACCGCGTGCTTATCGAGACTTTCCGGCGACTGGCCAAACCGACAGGCGACTACTACTTTTGATACCAATAATTGGAGCGTAGAGTACGCCGAGAATAGCTAGCAGAGATGATTGTGATTCTGAATGCCAGTCGTCAAAGAATCCAGTCGAAATGTATAAGAAGCTTCAAATGGTATCATCCACATTGCAACGAGGTCAAGATTTAATTCGCTTTTGTGCGATAAGATTTACAAAATTTTCTGAAAATAAGAAATGTCTTCAACGATTTGGATGATTCAAATGCCAATGTTTACACATTGTTAGTATATGATCTATATCACAACCATGCTTAGTTACATTATGCAATTGATAACTTTTCTTGAAAATGCAGTAACAATCTATAAAGCAATGGGCAATTCCAACCGGCAAATTCAACACAGTATCTGGTCTTATGAATTTAGGTATTTTTACATAAAAATAATTAAGCTCTTACAAAATTAAATATGTAACGTACACATAAACGCAGTCTCATCGAGTGGATGATAATCTGTATCCAAGGACCGTCCGCCGTCCAATTTACCATAACTCTGCTTATGGCAACGACTCATTCCCCGCACCCATATATATCGAAAAGCAATCTCGGATAGATCATATAAACTGTAATCAACCGTTTTATGCTTCATTATTGACAGTCCCTTAAGGGGACGGAGCTAGCTAGCTGTGAAGCTGGATGTGGAGAAAGGAGGGGTGGAGCTGCAATGGTGAAGGGTCTCCTTTGTGATGTCACGTCAAACGACAACAACGCCAAGCATGTATAGAAAGTGAGTTGGATAATAGAGCCAGGTTAATAATATTCAGTCGTAAATCTCTTTTTGAGTATGAGACTTTTGACGTATTCTCTGTAAAATTGAAATGTCTCTCTAATTAAATAGTTTTTATTACTTTCGGTTATTTTATCAATGGACTCCGTAGCGATTTCTCAGGCCCCATACGGTCTAGAGACTTGAAATTTCGAATTCGTACTTAGATCGCAGACATCTCGCCGCCTGTTAAGCTCCAAGTGTGATCCAATATTGGTAATTATAATTATCTCATTCAATCTCATTCAACCAAGATCATTATTTTGTCGACATGGAACGACAATGGGATGCGTCACTGGAATTACGCACGTGCATGGAGCGTATATATACGTCTCGTTCTCTGGTATATGGGTACTTTCTGGAAGATCGTCTATGGTTATGTCTCAATTGTCAGACGTCAGACGTTATTGTTAATTTAAAGTTTAATTTTGTGTTGTGGTAGACAAACAGTAATTTGCTATGGAATTGCTGTTGCTGGCAAACACATATACATAAGTATAGTTAAAATCGAGAAAAGGATAGCAATAATAGGTACTCATCGGTACGTTTTAAATCTTATATGCACAAAAAAACTATTTTTATTTTTTTTTCAAAAATTTCACTTGTTTTATTAATTACCTTTAAAAAACGACCAACTTCTTATTTCAGATGCTGCTCTAAAGAATATTAATTGGTCATAAAAACGTCAGCTAAGGTTTCGTTAACTTTGATTAAAAAATTATCTAGAAGAGAAGAGTTTTGTAACGAACTTCTACAGTCTTGCTTACCATAACTGTTGCCTATATAAAAACAACAATCTATTGCATCATCTACGAAAGTCAGCCTGATTCAAATATTTTTGAGTGCTTTAAAAATCATCAATATCGGTGAGAATTATTTCTTTGAAGATGGTTGAAACAGATCTCGACAGCTTTGAAATGATTCAAAACAAACCACATCTTGGAATGATAATTATGCAAAATGCGCAAACAAACATACAAAAGAACTGTATCAACCCCCTCCCTATTATGAGATTGTTCATTTGATTAGACCTCATAGATTTTGAAATTGCACTCTCAAGCTATGATTTATCTTGAGAAATCCAGAAAGAGTATAGACATTCCACATGGAGTATACTTACATCGCAGGTCAAGCGTTTCACACTGAGAATGCAGTGTGGCCGGGTATTTTAAATGGGAGAATGGTACACAGTGATGCCGTTTTTCAACAATACCCGTATTATTTTCTTTTGTAACTCTCAAATTCATTGTTTATTATTATTAATAATTATTGAACATACAATTATTGAAATATACCTAATTTAAATATGAAAGCGGAGAAATCAAGACTGCTGGCAATGATGCACCATAGAACTGAGAAATGAGTTTGTATAAAGCCGCTTTTGCTCGGACAATAGAGCAAAGCTCTTGGAGAATTATTTGAATTTTATGATTGATAATTTTGAGAAATATCCAGCCGCATCGATATAAAAAAAATGTTGCCAATTGACCAACAGCTTCAGCTTTCGAGCTGAATATTCCAAAAGCACAAAATTATACTCATCCATGACAAGTGAACAAACTAAGCACACCTGGGGGGTAGGGTAAAGGGTAATTTCTAATAAGTAGTCTGTGACAACGAGTACATAATCCGAGTGGAGCATATATATATAAGGAGCAAAAGACAAACAAAACGACCGCCAGAGAACGCGCGTCTCTGCGCGAGGTCTCATTGGATTAGCCCACAAAAACCTTGGCAGAACATACACAACAACATATATATATGTATATAGATATACCCGAGGTCCCGAAGCCAAAGACACAGCCATTCTGGCGGATTAATATTTACCCAGGGAAAGTTTTAGACAACGTCACATGGCTTTCCTTTCGCTCTTTCCCTTTAAGTGTGTTTCCACTCGACTATTAGTAGAGTTGCCAAACTGCCTGCGGACTTTGGAAAGTGTATTTTTATTGGTTTCGCGGAATGGCTGAGATGCGCCCTCGCCCGCTCATTTTCTTCCGCTATGATCGCATTTCTCTGTATGGCCATTTTTATTTTCAACATACTCTATAAACAATTGTGTGGAAAAAAAATAAAGAAGTAAAATGCTGCTTCTGAATGTCGGACGCTATAAGGCGGTTTAATGGGAGATGAAGACGATAAGGAGAGAACGGACTGACTCATATAGCGAGGGTGACAATAACTTCGGGTAAAAAAAGCATACAAAAACATTTGGAGCATTTTTTGTTATGCTCTATTCACTTTTCGTATCTCTTGCCGTACGATTTCTCTTGGGGAAAGCCAAAGAAATAAACTCCACCAGATCAACAGGTTCATTTTTCTCGAGTGTGTGAAATATGGGTTATTTATTCTGTAAGTCCACGAACTGGTAGTATTTGATGATTTAATTTTAGAGAACTATTAATTTCTTTAATTTTTAAGAATAAATCAAATGTGGATCACAATTATTTTTTTCGCATTTTGACGAAGTTCGAGTAATAAAATTGAAACCACATAACATAGAGTAAGATAGAGAGGCCACTCTATGATACAAATTTGTCGCTGTTTATCGCCATCTATCACTGAATTTTGAACTAACAATGAAATATGGTGACGGCAAATTTGAAACAAATTTTATATTTTCTTTCATGGAAATTATCTATATTATTCCTTAAATCGTATTTTCAATCAATTTCAAGGAAACGAATCTGATGCTGTTTTGTAAATAAACAGAGCCGCGTCAGGTTACTATGTTACGGAAATCCTCTACAGGTACCTACTATAATTTTTTCTAAATAATCTAATTTAGTAATGCTCTTACATCTATGATTTCCTCGCTTATAATTAATAATATAAAATACGAACAAATAGTATAAAGACACCTCGTAAGAAAAACAGTTTTACTAAACTTCTAAAATTATTGTTTAATATACTATGAGAATATTAGTTTTTGTTATATACCTATGTATCGACAGAATCTGGTTCTAAGATTTTCAAGCAAAACAATATTGCTTGAAATCGATAACACAATAAATAGTTTGAAAAAACTTGAAAAACTCACTCTTCTTCCAATACAAAGTAAAAACAACCATTATTAAGATTTAGCAAAAACAAAAGGGCATCCACTTTAATTTTTAGCTTTATTTTATTTTCATTATCCTCTATTATTGCGATATTATTTCCTTTTTTAAAAAGTTCATGCGTTGTTAACTTATTCCGGTTCAAAAGATTGTTGAGGCCTTTTTTGTTTTTAATTTTATTCCATTATTTTTAACCGATATCCTAAAAGAAGGAGGTATAAATTTCGACTGTATTTTTTTATGTTTGTAACTTTGATTTTAATTCAAGAAAACAGTTCATTCTTCCTCATCCTCTATGGTAGAGTGGAACTGGTAAACGCTTAATATACACAGGGTCGTGAGTTCTTATCCAACTACGTAGTCTGCATAGAAAATATTGTAACGTGCAAGGGGTACAGCTACCGATGCTTATGCGCGAACCATGGGTATCTCGAGAGCGGCCGCTGACAAAGAATGCGACGCATGTGCTCACTAGGATGTTGAAAAAGGATTTCGAGAAAAGTCCAGTGGCGGCTGGAGTGATCTAAGGAGGCGGTGGAAGATCTCCGCCAGGTATATATTTGGGAGAATTGTCGACATGGAAGAAAGTGTAAAAGGACAGTGTGCAATAAGTTGTAATTTCTATTATTCTACTTTCGAGTGTAAATAAAGGTTATGTATTAATTGTAAATTAGTCTCACTTATCTGCGAACCCCTTTTATTTTATTTCCCTCTGACAGAAGAACTAATACTGATTGGTAAAGTATCTATAGATATTGCAAAACTCATCGCTGCCATTTCATTACCTTGATCAACTAATGGAAGCACCATATCAACAGAAACTAGGTTAAAAGTGTAGGTATGAATGACCATTTTCAATTAAAATCTACAATCAACTGATTGCAGCCAGAGGTAGCTGCTACAATTATTGCCAGTGCAACAACAGAAAAAAAAAATCATCAAAGAACAATACTTGAAATAAACACAAAACACTATATAACTCCAGTGTCTGGTGTATCTGGTGCGTAAAGAGAGAAACGGACGGATGCTGAATCTCGAAATAATAATCCGGAGGCCGAGTAGTTATCAACAACAAACTATATGTAGGTACTATGGCCTATATATATATATATATATATACCCATGGTACAGCCTATTCTTAGGATATTAGCATTTATATTAACCATATTGTATAAGAGCTGTGTGTGGGTATTGTTTGTAGCGGCAATTGGAAATTGGAAATTATAGATAACAATAAACGAGCAGACTCGATGCAAAAGCTAGCAGTAGGTAGAGGTTGAAGGTATTATAGGTACCTATATTGATCTTATCGTGGTCAGATTAAACGGGGCTATTGTAGTTAAAGGTATAGGTATACCTATCTAGGCTTCTCATATTGAACATATAAATATATATATATGTATATATATATATATATATATATATATATATATATATATATATATATATATATATATACATACATTGTTGTGATTATGTTGTTGTAGTTTCGATATCTATTTCTAGGTTAGGTATGATATATCTTGCGGATTTAAAGTTTGCTTCGAATAAATAGCTAGATACCATACAAAAGTAATTAAGGACAACTCAAACTTGACCCATTTAGTCAAAATTTAAAAATAATCTTCAAAAACCGTCTCCGAAGGGGTGGGTGGGGTTAGTTGAAAAATAGAAAATATTATTAATTCTATTGTTGACCGTACTTTTGAAGTTGATGCCAAAAGTCTTCTATCTAACTACAATTGCACAACTATTTTATACAAAAAATTGGACCGACGTTATTAGATGGTGCACTGAAAAATACGAAATAATATTACTTCTATTGGTGCTGTTACTTTTGAAGTTGTGCAGTTGCAGTTACATTGATAACTTTTGGCACCACAAAGTCAGATAAAAAACCACCACCAATGATCTCATTTCGCTTGTGATTTGCGAACATTTTTTCTGATTTCATTATCTTCAAATTGGCTTTCAAGTTCAGAGGTAAAGTTGTGAAAAACATTTTTGTTTAATGCTAGAAATTGGTCCTGAATAGTACCTAGGTCTGTTGTTGATGTTGATTGGTATTAGGGTGCAATTCAGTGTCTCACAAGTCGATTAAACTATATACTTCAGTCGAGTGAATTTATGTTACAAACATATAGCGGCAAATCGACATCCGTCTTGGTGGTGCACTGAGGTTTGTTGGTTATTATTGCAGACGTATGTGAATGTAGTTATTTGTAAATAATGTTGTAAGTACTTAGTTGCATTTCCGGCATACCATCGTCCTCAATGGATCTAGGTATAGTTTCAGAGCATATTTCATAACGGCGTGAATCTACCACCGAATATCATTGCCGTTATATACATATTATACATAATCTCCAACCCCTCCATACAGGGTGTTTCTTAATAACATACTAATATTTGTGAAGGTAATTATTGGGACCATTAAGAAAAAAAATATATGCCCGAAAGGTATTAAGTAAGTACTTACATAAGACCCCAAATATTTTTGTGGTCCGTAAAAGGCATCTATTATGCACCAAAAAGCATTTTTTAATGAATAATTGCACTGAATCATTTTAAAGAGAAAAGTGATACGCCACTGCTTTTTCTTGAAGTTAAATTATTGTTTTTATTCTCATTCCTTCTGAGCAAATCTTGTCTCATGACTTTTATTCGTTTGATATACGAATAAAACGATATAAAATTCAGTCATTTGCATATCCCAAGGCCAAAAAAGATATGTAACTTTAAACAAAAATGTATTTAAGAGAATAATTTTCACACGGTAAAATTACAGTAATGTGCATACTTACCCAAGATTGATGTCCTGAAATATTAGCGTATCATTAAGGAACACCCTGTATAAAATATATGCTATGCGTTCTAATTTTAGAATCGGTTTTTTGTTACAGCTAGGTAAATTTGAGATGATGCTAGTAATTAATCTATCCATTAATATTTTTTTTATTTACTATGGATAAAAATAATTTTATTATTAAACTTCTATTAGGCAATTTATTTGACACAAAAAATATCCACAAAATTCGGTAGCTCTTAACCTTTAAGAAAAGATTTTAATAATTTGCTATTGGTCTCCTAAAAACATACCTACAATAAAAAGAACAAGACAATTTTTTAAGAATAGAAATAAAATAGTTTTTATTATAGGAATTTAACGCTGCGAAAGAGCTTTACCACTCAACTGGCTCGAAATCTTGTGCTCTATATATTTTTTTATTTATTGAGCAGGGTAAATTCATGATGCTACGAAAACAAGATATGACCACGCGCATCTCCATTGACGTCAGTCCGTGAAAAAACTTCAGGGACAACCATTAAAACGCATGTTCCAAACGATAATCTTATATTTTCTGCTTGCTTGCAATTTGGGTTTTTCTGTACCTAATATATAATTAGTTTATAATGTTTGTAGCCTCTGCAATATAATACCCTACACACCTATTGAGGCAATAATGAACCAAGATCTAGTAAGTTAAAAGTTTAATTTGCCAGAATATGTCGATATTTATGTTCTATGTTACTGTTTTGTTATGGATTGGTGAAATGCGTGCAGCAGTCTAAAACGCGTTCAACAACTGATCATATTATAAAATATACAGATGCAAGAGTTGATGACAGATAATTCAAAATTCATCGATGGAATAGTTGCAGCTTTCAAAAATAGACTAATTAATTAAAAAATATATCGTTTCATATTGACCCTTGTGGGGCACCCTGAATATCCAGAGTTAATTTAATGGCGAAACACGGTACAGCAGGGGTCGACCCAGCTTCAATGAGACCAAAGTGAACCAGATATACAATATATATATATGTATATATTGAGAGAGTATAAGTGAGCTGGATGCGAGGGGGTAGGTAGAAGCAAAAGAGAATCTTATCGACAGAGACGCAGCCCCGAAGAAGCATTCGTTGCAGAGCCCTTCTATGTCGGGTAATTAATGTACGGTCGACCGCATGAAACCTTACGTCTTCTGTCTATCTAGCTATCCATATCTGACTGTCTGTCTCGTCTGTCTGTTGCTAATTCATTCTCCATGCCGTTTCGTGGTCCCTTCTGTTGTTCATTCGTCGTATCGCTTTTCCGACTCGTTTGAGAATGGCTTCTCACAACATTGCTCTCTGCGCGCGTGTTCTGGTATCATATCTCTCGATGGTTCGTTCTTTTATTTTTTTTTCTCTCTTTCTTTCTGTCTTCAAGAGGGTAATTGCTCGGAAATCTAATAGGCAGAAATAATGAAACATCAGGATATCCAAAGCGCTGCTCTCGGATATCCAGTGATATCCACCATTAAAGAAGTTAATCATTTGTTCCTATTCCAATTCCATGTCTGTCCAGAAGGCAATCAGAATCATAACTGTCCAGTTATAAAAAGTTTATATAAGATCTATCTTGATCACTGCAAGTTGCTCAAAATAAAACTGGAACTTATGTTTTCTTCTAGTAATTTGAGCAGTGACTTTACGAGCTGTTACTGATAAAATATTTCCTATAGCCAATAGCCTTAATGAATTCGATAATCTATCTAAAAATTTTTAATATTGAAAGAATATCCTGGCTTCATACAGTTCAGAATGGCTTTTTCTATCAATCAAGATGATGATGATCAATATGATGGATGGCCTGTGATGGAGAAGCAGGACAATTTGTATCAAAAACAAGGAGTCCAGAAAGGGCTTAGCTTTTAAACAATAAACAATTTGTCATTTTTGGAAAACATTGATATGGACATACCTTGAATGGGCTTCTTTTTGATATCCGTTGCTTCTTTGCTAGTTAATCATTAAATTTAAGATAGTATCATAGTTTTTCTTATTTTATTGATCAACTAAATCTATTAGATATTATACATATCAACATTTAGTTATGAATACGGCTTTAAATGTTGATAGAATTGAAAACTGCTCTAATTGATTTTTTGCTATTTCTCAAGACAGTGTTGTAGTAATGAGAAATATTTTACTAAATTTAATCAATATTTTGTCATAACATACAGTGTAACCTTTATAACCCGGACAATTAATTGTTAGGGGGTTGTCCGGATAAATGATATATCCGGATTACTGAATATTAATCTGATAGGTAAATGTAAAACCCAGAATATTACATAAAACATTTATTATTTCACACAAAAGTAATAATCCTTAATAAAAGATAACAATTAAAAGAATATATCAAAGACTGAATAGAAAAACTTACAGTTTGGATAGGTACATATAAAATTAGTACATAATTAAAAAATTAAGAACCTGAAGAAACAAATGTAACTTACTTTAGAACTACTACTACTACTAAAAAATCAGTAAAACTTTTTTTGTTTTTTGACACAATATCTTCTTTTACAGCAACATTTTTCATTTCAAGAAGTAACTCAATTTGATTGCCTGGTATATTGTTTTCGGATGCCCATTGGATGCAATTGTTAAAGGAATTTATGGCATCTTGGTTGAACATCGTCGTCGCCAGAAAGACAATCATTATTTACAACGTCTATCCATGCTTCTATATCATCGATTGAAATATCTACGTCTAATAATTTTTCGCCAAGAACTTTTAACTCATTTAATTCATTTTGAAGTACTTAATATTCTTAGCTTAAGTTACTAAAAGAAAAATTTTCCACTACATCTTCATCGTCGATCTCCTGGGTGGACAAAAATGGCTTCCATGACTTTTTTATTAGTTCCTAATGCTCATGGTACGATGCTTCTTGTAACGAAAAAACTGCGTTTCTAAGATTAATGCTCTATAAATATTTTTTACAAAAAATTGGACCTACTTTATCAGTTGTTGCACCAAAAAATACAAAATAATATTAATTCTATTGGTGCTGGTTCATTTGGAGTTGGTGCCTACAACAGCAAACTACAGCGGCACAACTTCAAAATTACCGGCACCAATAGAATTAATATTATTTTGTATTTTTCAGTGCAACAACTGATAAATTCGGTCCATTATTTTTTAAACATATTTATTTCATATTTTTGAGTGTAACATTATTCATGAAAATTGTTGAACGTTCACTAATACCCAAAAACTTATAGGTAGGCTTAGCTTCTACTTGTTATTTATTATTCAGAGATCTCAAAACATTGCGGCGCAAATATACATATTTCAGACTTTACTGCTGTAACTCGAAAACCATAACTCAATTTAAATGTTTCTACATATAAACTTTTCTTTAATTTGGCCGTGTCATATTTTCAATTTTCGAAAAAAATTGCTCTTCCACATAGCGGAAATACGCATATCACATATTTCAGACTTTACCATTGCGAAACTCGGAAACCGTAACTTTTTTGAAAAAATGATCAATTTAAACGTTTCCGGATATGGTCCCCTTTATTATTTTCAAATCTCGAATTTTCGATTTACGGAAAAAATTGCCCCTTCCTTATGGCTGAAACACATATTTCAGACTGTAGCGCGGAAACGTATGATTATTTTTAAAAATGTCCAATTTAAACATTTCCGGATATGGAATTTTCATCAATTCTGTCGTCTCGGATTTTCAATTTTCTAGAAAAATTGCCCCCTTCACCCAGTTCGGGGGCGGTTTTTGAAGGAAAGGAGATTTTGGATTTGATTTTTCTCAATATGGAACCGATTCTCAACTCTCCTCTTTCAAATGAAACAAAAATCGTCCCAGGTCCTTTCTGTAAAACAGGATGAGCTGGGGCATTGTCTAATAATAGAAGAGCTTTTTGTGGAAAATTTCATTCTTTTAATTTTATTCGTTCTGCTGGTAGGAATTCCGTATGGAACCATTCTCGAGATAAATCCTTTGTTATCTAACTTTTTCTGCCCTATGTAAGATAAAGGAAAATATTTATTCCCGAAAGTTCATGGTTTTGCTGATTTTCAAACGAGCTATCATAACTTATGGGACCCAGATGCATTAGCACATGTTACGAATGTTATTCTTTCCTTACTAATTTTTCGGCCCGGCGCTGATTGACCCGTTTCTCTGATTTTTTAGTGTAGCTTTTCTTTAAATGGTTCCACTGCGTCAACATTGCTTCGAAAGAATTTCACCAGGAATAATTAACTGCCTTATGCGTCAACATTGCTTAAAGAATTTCACCAGAAATAATCACTTGCGTTACGTTATATCTCTCTTTAAATTTCCCTGTAACAAAAAATACAATGATAAAAGATATTAAATTTGAAAAATAAAATTGCCTGGATGTTATTTTTCTACTTACCTCTAGACCTTTCTTGAACAAACCAAGTGTACAAGGCTTTTTCCATTGCTGGATATGCACTTAACTTAGGGACTTCCTTTTGTCTAAATTGCGATCCCCAGCTTCACAACCCATTGTGTTGGCTTTATTTTTAAATATAACCGAGACGGTAGATTTTCCAATACTAAATTTACTGGTACCTGACATTTTTCCCGGAATCCATCAACATAATTATTTCATGCTTTTGTTGCAAATTTAGCGTTGTGTGTTTTTTTTTGACTTACCACTACACTTCACGCGAATATAGATGATTGGTGTTTTCGAGATGGAAACATACGACGCGTTTTGATGACCGAATTTCAGTTCTGATACCTGATTGTTGTGTGTGAAAGTTCGGCAGGTTTCGATTGGTTTCGCTAGTTGCGTTTTTTATCTCGAAATCATCAGATATCAGACTGCGTAAGGTCCGACTGCCAAAGACGCTCTGACAGGTTTAAGCAAGTAAAAAAAATCGCGCTCATAACAAGCATCCAGATTAAAGAAATACGGATTATGACTTTTATAAATTAGTGTCCGGATTACTGAATGTCAGGATTTAAGTGTATCCGGATTATAGAGGTTATACTGTATATGACTTGAGATCAATTTTGTATAAATTCTTTATCCTTTCATATCCTATAAATGAAGAAGATTGTTGTAGTCAAGTCTATTATACTTTTTAATTTCTTAATAAAATACAAAAGATAGTCATAGACTTACTATTGTTCATTTCATTGATTTCGGCGTCTATGTCAGTACAAGAAGTTGAAATTATATGTCAGACAGTAATATTGTAACGTGGATAAGTCTATCATGTACTTACGGTTATTATTTCTTTTTGTTTTTATTTGTTCTATTTCCTTATTTGCTATAGTTGTTTTATGTGCATATCATTAATTAGTTCTAGATTTAGTAGATTTATTCTCGATCCTTCCAGAAACTATATTTGAGGGACAGTTTGTCACAGTATTGTCAGTTTGACAAGCCTCTAGAATATTATTATGTGCGTCTAGATAATCATAGAACATTCTCGATGAATGTCATGTCATGATTCAGATATATAAAGCCGTGTCGATCACACTGAGGATTATGTCAGTCTGGGGAATCAGATATTAATAGTAGTTCAGTCGGTAAGGACAGTGACAGTTTAGATTGTCAAGGTGACAAGTGGTGACAGTTGTACTAAAACAGAAAGTCGTGCACAAGGTGTTAAAAATAAACCATTGGAAGTAATCTGCGAACTTTTGAGTACGCAAGTGAACTCATCCCACAAAGTTTAGTTCAGGGATAAACGTTACAATATTAATAGCGGAATCAAATGTATTATAACTTTGTTTCCTGTGCTGTTACAGGTGAACGACAAAAATATCAAACGAACTATACCAAATTTTTGTGCATTCTTAAGGCCGTTAGAATATTAAAGCGTTTAATAAGTATTTTGATAGGCGTGGATTTCAATATATCAAAATTCATCAACGAGGACGTGAAGGTTAAGCAAACATTTTCCAGCAAAACATCGAGTTCAAAGACATGGCTTATTCTTCTCAATTATAACACAGTGTGTATCATTATCAAGAGTGGTGTATTATTCTCTACATATTAACCAGACTTTAACTGTGGATCTTCGTGTAAGAGCTCTTCTCTCACACTCCCTTTGCCCTGTCTTGCTCAAACCCCAGCACCTGCCCTATCTAAACAATGTGTTGAATATTCAAATAGACAGAGAGGGATACAGAGAGAGAGAGAGAGAGGCATATAGAGAGTCCACGATGCAAATCAAAGTTTGAATATCAAGAGTCAACGACGAAATGGGCTGGTTGTCTCTTCTCTCCGCAAAGCGAGTCCTCTGTAAGTGCGATACGATGAACCTGAGTATACCTACTCATTGGCGTAACAACAGACATATTCGAATTTAGATCATGGAAATCGAGTTTAGATTTAGATCTGTCAATCAAGACTTGATCAAGTATGCATATTTAAAGGAAGTATTGATTTTAATCATGTTTACGATTATCAGATAGGGTCCCCTAAGCACAAAAACATATTCTCATGCATTCACGGATGGAAAGATGAAAACTGCTTCAAGGATATTGATGAAACATGTCTAAAATATTCTTCCATAGTGCATTTCAAACAAAGAATGCAGTGTGGCGTCTTATATCCGGCTCGGTCAACCATCAGAAACGGTTAGATCAGGTTTAAAATCACATCATTTTTACATTCCGTAATTAATAAAACTCAACAATGATACAAAAAAAGACATTTAAAGTGATCATCATCATCACCATCACCATCAATCAGCCTGTTTGCGTCCTCTGCTGGAAATTGGCTTCCCGTTATTGCTTCCACTCTTAATATTGCTTTGCAACATTCCTCCAATTGGTCCGGATTTTTTCGCTGTCGTTGGATCATCTTATCGATGGACATCCTCTGCTGCGTTATGTGTCTTTCCGCGGTGGTCTCCATTCCAAGATCATTAGTGTCCAACAGCCATGAGTAAACCTCTAGTTATATGACCTGCTTAGTTCCATTTTGTGGTGGTTATACGTTCTATGGCATCAGTTATATCAGAAATTGTGTCGTATTTGCTCATTTGGTACTATATTTGTGCGAGAGAGTTCAGTATCGATCTTTCCAAGGCTCTCTGGGCAATGCGTATTTTGTTTACTGATTTTTTATGACAGTTTCTGCTTCGCCATATCGGCTGGAAGCATTGGCTGAAAACCTTCGGCTTCAGGCATATTGAGATGCTTGATTTCAAGATGTAACGCAATTCATCAAAGACCACCCATGTCAATCCTATTCTTCGTTTAACCCCACAGCTCTAGTTGTTCCATCCGATGTTAATCTCGTGGCCCAGGTTTTTGTATGAACTGGCTCACCAAGAGATGTGACAAGTATGCGGTTTTATTAATGTCAATGTTTAGCTCCATGTATTTGTGCCGTCTTCTCAACATCTCCTTAGCTTCGTCGTTGATCTATAAAATATTTCTGCACCAAAAAGTGACAACTGATATTTCAATATTATGCAAATTCTGATGATTCAAGTGAAAAGTCATGCTGCCTTATTTACAAGGCAGACTACGAACGAGTTATTTTTGGATCGCCCGATATAAAATCCTCAATTTTGTAGAATTTTTCAATACCTATCCGGTAAATTGCTCCGCCACTGTTATGCCGGTATATACCGAATGAGGCTCGGGTCTCATTAACATTCATTGTTAAATACAATATTTGGCTAAGTCGCCTTCGCTTACAGTCGAAAGCTAATATTTGCCATTAATTTCGCTAAAAGCGAGAATATTTGGAATTTTGTTCCCGCCGAAATTCATACCGATTTCACACAGACACACAAGGAAGGGTATTTCATTCTCACAAATCCACTGATTGGATTACCACTAGGCTATATAGAACGTTTTCGCAAGAATGAAACAAACGATAGATAGAAGGTTTGGTAGGTATATATGCATATTATGCAATTTGGTATATCTTAAAGTTGTACTGGCAAGAGATCCTGTTTTATTCGAAAGGGTAGGTACTTACTTAGTTACTATTCGACTCATAATATATTACGCAAGCATTTCGTTATCAATTGCACAAAATGATTTTTTCTATATAGAAAATGTTCAATTATCTAATTATATTAAACGAGCAATGCTTATATATATGTACATATGCAAATTTTATCTCGGAATCTGGTCTACCGATTTCGATGAGAGTTCATATGTATGGGTTCTAGAGTGTATTGAATTATATTAAACGAGCAATTTTATTTCGGAATCTGGTCTACCGATTTCGATGAAAATTCATATGTATGGGTTCTAGAGTATATTGAATCGATTGGTTCTATTCACATTCACAATAAAAATCGTTTTCAGCAATTAATATTCTCATTTTACGAGTTCTACAGATTATATGTGAGATACCAATATGAACCCGATAACATCATAGTGAAAAATAGTCCTATGGTTAAGTTTCCAGGTAATAATCTAGAGTTCCTCGGTTCGAATTCTGATCACCTTTGAGTTTTTTTTAAACCCATTTTTTAAATAAAAGACGTTAATATGAGTTTCTAATAATTTAATCGGAAATTTTCAATGAAAATTTGTACATATCTAATATATTGCGACTCTTAGGGCCTGTTGTTCGAAAATAAATGACATCGGCTAAGCCCATGCTAAACACACGCTAATCTTTGACGTGAGCTAAAGCGTTGTTCGAAGCAGACTTTTTAAAAGTTTAGCGCGGTCTTAGCCAATGACTTGTTTAACATACGTATACGTTGATTTTGCGTTGTTCGAACGCCAAGCGTCGCATTAGCCTGGTATTAGCGGGTGATTAGCCGCCTGCTTTTTAAACCAGGCAGGGGGGTTGATTTAAGTAGGTATTTGACAGCCCGGCAACAATTACGTTTAATCATTCGATCGAAGGTTATGTGAGAAATTTGTCTCTGTTGAGAATAAGTGCAACAAAATTTGTGTTTGACGCAATTTCCACTGTTCCACATAAGGTAAGTTTGTTATTATCTTTTTTTATAATGCAAAATGTTGTAATTTTGGAAAGTATTTACACTCAAGTTTCCCGAGGCTGGTATTTGCTGTTATATATTATGCAAGTTAATTGCTATGACAGAGTTTCTCTATATACCTACTTTATACAAATAAATAAAATCTATCACGAGATCTATCTCGGTTCTCGCTACAATATTAGTCTACACCTGCACGAAACGAAGAAAATAATGTGGGAACGTTTATCCGCTCGGCTAGAGACAACCCTCGCTCCGCCTACGTTCTTATTACTTCTTATACAGTTATCTCATAATTCACATATCACAGCTGTGCTGTAATATTAACTATTAGTTATATTTATATATCTACCACAGACACAGAGACCCGACGGAGTACATGACACGGGTATCATCGAAAGGTGACGAGTGACGGGAGAAACGGTAGTCGCAAGCAATAGAGTAATGGAGTATAGTAGTCCTAACTCCTAACCTAACCTTTATAATTTGTGGTGTCGTGTTGTACATAGGTCGCGTTTGAATCATGGATGCGAAAATTTTTAGTGTGAAATATGTGCATTGGTTAAATTGGTTAGTAAGAAGACCATTCGGGACACGAGCCTCCATTAAACGATAGCAAATTTTCACGAAGCCTGGAAACGGGGTATCTGGCCGAGTGGAGTGTCTCTGTTTTTAGCGAAGAAGCGCCCCAACTGACTCAGGGGGTCCCTCAGCAAGAAAATGGCAATCCTACCTCATCCTTCTTTAAATCTGTAAGTGAATTTATTAATATTAAAGGTTACTATCATAATGTACGTAGCCTTCACACAGCAATATAAAAAACAGTTATATCATTATATACACCCATTCGAAATCGTTGAAGTGCAAAATCGCAAATGTTTGGTATTTAAAAGCAATACTGCAATAATTATCAATATAATTTTGAACTGCTTTACCAGCCTCCGGTGAAATAGAAAAAGGTGTATTGTAATTTAGTACAGCTGATCATTGTTTTTATGTTTATCTATGTATCTGATGTAAGTTCCCAGTAACAGTAGAATTTTACTGCTAACCGAAAAGATGAAAATAAGCAGATATGTACTTTTGAAGATATTCAAATTAAATTTAATAAGAAAGTTATCGTTTGAAACACCCATAAGTTACATAGTTTTTGTAACTCACAATCTTTGGTAGTGGCATAATAGTTGTGTCATGTGAAAAATTGGAATGCCACTGTAATAGAAAAGTATTTTTAAATTAAATGTATTTAAATTGTTACCCATTAGACTGACTCACTTTAGTTCCTTGGCACATAAAATACTAATATTTTGTCGTGAAATGAATGTCTTTCGAGTGCATTTATGACAAATTGGTTAATCATCTACTTCAACTTTCTTTTGCTTGTAGGAAAAAAATAAAATTTTAGAGATAAAATTCTATATTTGAAATATTTGGAAAAATAAAATACAATAACAATCAGTTACATTAACAATAATAAAATACATTAAAATATAACAACAATAACAAAATATAACAACAGTAATAAAATATAAAAACAATATTAGAAAACAACAACATATAAATATTAGGTACCTCCCTTCAACTACTTAAATATTCCCATTTTAACATAACAATACATCCTTTTTACAGTTCCTTGAATCCTGTCCCAATGTCTTCTTCCTCTTCCTCATCGATTTCCTCCTCTTCCTCTGATGAAGAAAATGTTGTACCACGAAGAGCTTTGAGAGACAGACAGAATCCATTTGAGATGTATAGCAATGAACAATTTAAAATGAGATTTCCGCTAAATAAGAATACTGTAATGGAGAAATTGGTACATGTGTTTGGCCATGAACTTGAACCTAGAACGAATCGCAATCATTCGATAAGTGCAATTAATCAAATATTAATTACACTTCGCTTTTTCGCCACCGGTTCATTTTACACCATGGTTGGAGACAGTATCGGGGGGCTTGACAAATCATGTGTGTCAAGAATTGTCAAAAGAGTAGGTCACCAGATTGCTCTATTAAAGAATGAATATGTGAAGATGCCCCGAACTCCTCAAGAGCAACAAAAAATTAAAGAGGAATTCTTCGATATTGGTGGTATTCCAAATGTTATTGGGGCACTGGATTGCACCCACATAAAGATTGTGTCTCCTGGTGGTAATGCTGAATTGTTCAGAAATCGCAAAGGGTGGTTCTCGATTAATACACAGGCAATTTGTACTTCTCAAAAATTATAAATATTATTGCTCGCTGGCCTGGCAGCGTACATGATAGCAGGATATTTAATGATTCAGCATTGTGTGCAGAGCTAGAGGCTGGACATTTCGTAAATGGTGTTTTAATTGGAGACAAAGGGTATGCCTGTAGGCGATATCTTCTAACACCATTTCAAACACCACGTACACCTGCTGAAGAGCGTTACAATTTGGCCCAAGCTCAAACCAGGAATCCAATTGAGCGCTGTTTTGGTGTACTTAAGATGCGATTCCAGGCTCTTCATTATGGAATGCGGACAGCACTAGATGTCACTTTATGCAATATTATTTCTTGTGTTGTTTTACATAACATTGCATTGGACATGGCAGATGAACCACCTGAAGCAGAGCTTTATTTCGATATTGAAGTTGAAGAGGACATACCTGTAATCAACATTGATGGTGAAAATCAACACACGGCATTAAGAAGGCATTTAGTACAAAATATTTTTGCATAGAAAAGTTATATGACCTAGGTATAATAACAATATTAAATGATTCATGACTACCTAAATACATCCGTGTCAGATTTATATAAAAGATAATATAAAATTGATTTGAAATAATGAACCAATACAAAAAATTATGATAAATATTTATTCATCACAAAAATCTATAGTAACTATACAAAATAAAAATCGAAATGAAAAAACAATAGAAGTAAGGTTAATTTGTTGAATTTTTTAATTTTTTCAGTTGCTCTCTTTTAATTTCCAAGTCTAATTTACTGGCCTCTAACTCGTTTTTTTTAATTTGTACACTCATACGTCCTAACTGTTTTTTTAAATTGGCATCATATAATGCAATTTTATGTTTTCCAAAATAATATTTTTTCTTATATTGTTCCGCGCTAAATTTTTTTTTTTGCAGCCTTGAGCATTTTTTGGATCTAGGATGGGATGGTTTTTGTTTGGGAGCTGGAGTGCTGGTGGCTTGAGGTTCTGGGAGTTGAGGTTCGGATTTCAAAGAAACAGAGCATGGAAGGGCCTCTACAATGACAACAGGGGTGTTATCCACATCAATATCTCCTAAAAATTAATTAATGTATACTGATTATCAAGAACATTTTTTTAAAGCTCCAAAATACCATGATACAGTGCACCATCATCGAAAGGGTTTTTTAAAGGCTGAAGTTCTTCTTCAAAAACTGCCAGCATCCTCGCATCAGTATCGGTGCACTGTAGCATGTACGAACCACCTCCAGTTTTAAATACTTCCTTCTGGAAAAGATCAACTGATTAAAATTTGTATAGAATTGAATTTTTGTTATTTTGATATAAAATTGCATGTCATAAATGAAGACTAGGATTTCTGAAGTTCATTTATGCAGGTTCACATCATTTTCTTGTAAAATTAAATATGATTTAGTTTCATTTTAATAATTAAACCTATTTTGGTTTATGAACCTTTTGCACTCATATATAATATTTCTATTAAATGCTGGCGCAGAAGATGTACTTTTCAAGAACAGACGAAATGTTGACTTGAGTCAACTACCATTCATGGCAATAAACATTTTTTCTTGAATAATTTTATTCTCTTAATTAAGAAGTGAAACGGAATCACTGATGATTCACTAGATTATTCGTTCTAAATTAATTTTAACTCTGAGTTAGCCAGTCAATTACCTTATCATTAATCTTCTTTTTTTTTGCTTCACTAACAATTATTTCAATTTCGTCAGTAGTTGCTTCCTCTTCTGCCTCCAACATATCCAAATACTTTCGCTTCTAATTGTTAATAAGACATTTATTGATTATTATTAAGATACCAATAATATTGATGCTCTTTTCTAATTTTTTGTCATAATTTAATTTATTTTTAAAATATAATATAGAATATTAGTCTTAAAATTATATACAATAATCGCTATACAAATGTTTTTTATGGGTATAATATATAAATAATAAAATTTTAATATATATTATATTTAATTATTCTTTTTGAAATATATGTTATACCCATCACTAAATTGAAAGGTTGTAAATATTGTAAAAATAATTTAATGTTAATTTTATTTGTAAGATTTCAGTTATTGCAAAAATGCTATTAAAACTAATAATGTATATTGAGTTATAATGATTTTATTCTGATGGCTTTAATTAAGAAATAATAAAATGAATTATTCAAATATATAAGCAACGACCAGGAAAAGTACACTCTTACGTTAGTTACGGCCACATCCTTTTTAGTTTCGGATCTTATATTTTTGAAAAATGCCTTGATTTGGGCGACCGTTCTATTTCCGCTTTGGGAACATGCATTAAATTTGGCAGTTACATCTGCCCAGGCCTCTTGTTTTTTGGTTATTGATCCAAGGTCAGTTTTCTTGTGCATCAGTACGTCCTTATGACTAGCGCAAGAAAAACATAATTAAAATATTATTCAGAATACATAAAATTGAGGTAAACTCTGTTAAAATAAAATTTTAAAAGGCAAGGCAGGACTTGAAAATTGTGGCACCCCTCTGTCTGTGACTTGATCTGTAAATTTTTATCTTTAACCCTTACAAGTTCTGTTTGTATAACCATGTATTAACATTATCATCAATTATAGTTATTCACGTATCATGAGCTATAAGTGAAGCATTATAATTTATATGTAAAAGGCTATAACTAAACTTATACATACATCCGAAGTTAATGTTAATGTTCAAAAGTAACAAAATGATTAAAGGAAAAATATCCAACTGAAACAAAATGTAGAATGATAGCCTAGGTATTTATGGATTTTGTAAATGTAATATTTATACTGATTAAATAAATAAATCACCATTCTAGTATTACGGAATTATTACCATTAATTTCCAAAAATATTAATCGTCAAATTACGTTCTGAATATGGAACATAGGTTTATTCGTAAATTTGTAATATTACCCGATGAATTACAACCTACTGCAGAAGAAATCGTATTGGTTTTCTGCCAATATGAATTAGAGTTAAGAATCAAATTAATGAAAAACTAAATCGATTATTGCCGCCAGCAAAATCTGTGGAGATATGAGATCAATAAGTTGGCTTTTTTGGCACTAGACCCGTATTTAGTTTATGCCCCACTAGTCGTAACTTTGAAGCTTCCGCCTCGACAACTATAGATATAAACAAACGCTTTTGGTGAATATAAAATTTAAATTATTTGCTAAAAGACCTGCACAGTAGTTTGTGTTTACTATTTACATATCTTCTCATTTGAATACATTGTTATGTTTATTGTAAAATACACTTAAAAATAATTAACTTACCTTTCAATAAGCCCAAAGAGTGTAGCTCGGTCTACAAGAGTAAAATTTTTCCTTTTATTTTCCATTTTTTATAACTATAAAATAACCAGGTACACAATACACAAACAACAACAGCTAGTTTAACCAATTAACCTATAAAATTTTGACATATAACGAATCGTGAAGTTTGCAACAAATGGAGAAATGGCTTAGCTGTGGCTAAGGTTAGCCACCGTTAATTCCGCTTCGAACAACGCTCAAATTTTTTCAGCCTCCATGCGAGCTAAGCACGGGTTAAGCTTAGCCCATGATTAGCCGCTGTTTCGAACAACAGGCCCTTAAGGTACACATTAGCTAGTTCAAGGCAGATTTTGGTAGAAATTAATTAATTAATAGGGGTTTTCGGAGTCGATAAATCGATTGACGATACTTTCATATTTAATCGGTGTGACCTTGAGGTCCACACTAGCTATTTCATGAATGGCTCCGCAGTTTCAGTATTGGTGATTTCGATTGGTGATACAGCTGAGTTTTGGTATATTTATCATTCATATTACACATTCATATATTTATTTCAAAATCTATATGTGAACAATAAAAGCAGTACTTACCAATCGCAATACATTTTAACCAGAAATATGCACATTTTTATTAAGTTTAAATATCCTTAGTAACTCTTATAGACCCGTCTTAAAACCTGTTATACCCGAGCCAAGCTCGGTCTCCAGATATTGTAGGTATAATTTGAGCTCAAGAATATGTTGAGTTAATAAAAACAAATTTCATTTCTTTTATTTCTATTTTAGAGACCTAATGTATGATGATTTACAGTGGATCCGATGCTGCTGCAGATCTGTAACTTTATTTGACATTTTCAAATCTAAATTCCTACCAAACTCATTGATTTTGAACAAACGTTGTACTCATTGCCTTTAGATAAAACTGTCAGTTTCTTCGTAATTTATTTTCTATAAGACAATACTTTTTTTGATTTCAAAGTATCTAGATAAATTGACATGGCTCTAGTAAAGCTCATATATTTAAGGTCAAACCGATAGGTTTTTCTTGATTCGGCAGCGAACGGTCGGTCTCTCTTTTATCTTTCATAACCATTTCAGTGATGAAAGTCGATAATTTATTATAAAGTTTGTGTTGCTCTTATTGAGACTTATAGAACAACCTGAAGATGTTTTCGTTGAATTCATGACAGCAAATTTAAAGTGCATAAAATGATTAGGAAATAGTAATGGTAGATGGTTTATATAAGGGCTTTTTTTGTTGGAATGATCCCGGAATTGATTGAACTGAACCATACATTCGTATTCCATGTATTTCCTTTGTTCCAGTTGCTCAGAACTTTGGTTGGTACATTTTCAGAATCATGCTCTTATTATCTTGATTGCGTACTTTTGAGTGACAAAAAAGTATTCCTCTGGTAAGATGAGTTGTGAAAGCCAGAAACGAAGGAAGTCGACCTTCCGACCCGACTACCTCTCTTCTAAGAAGAAACAAAATACGTTTATTATCCGATTTTTTGACAGATTTATCTCATGAAACTATTTATTCATGCACTATTCATTAGAAATGCACATTTAATTCATTTGATTCTCTTATTCAGTTTGTGAACAATATTAACAGCTTCATCTTTAACCCTCCCATTTCTATCCAATCAATGATCCTCCAAGAAGTGCTTGCTTGCTTCATGCCTCCAAATTTACGATCTTCATAAAAGTTGCACCCTTCCACTGCGCCATGATTTTCGAATTCCAATAAAGTTCGGCCCAAGGAGGTATAGCTATGTATGTTTGCCCTGGCAAAAATTCAATTAGAGACACCCTCTGAGAGATTTTATGCGTGTCGACGCAATAATGTACTGTTAAAGATACCAGTGGGAAAGGAGAATGAGTATTTTTCTTGGTAATAGTTAAATTAATAACATAAATTATATTTTACATAGCTTTATAAGTAGCTATAGTTTGTATTAGATATAATTTTATTTGAGTTTGAGTTAAACTTGACATCGTCCAGTTGCCAAACATCGGCCAACTACAAAATACCTATCCGGTTAACTAATCCATGGTTAACTATCAGACGATTAACTAACCCATGGTCAACATTGCAGAACTATAGCGGCGCAAAGCACAGCATAATACCGAGTGTTGACGTCATACATTCACTCTTTTTGAACAACGAAACCCGAAAAGAGGAGGTAGCCCTCGAAGGGATGTAGAGGGCAAATTTTCTCGAAAATCGAAAATCTTTGGTGGTATAAGGTATAATTAAAGATAATATCCGGAAACGTTTAAATTTAAAATTTTTTCAAAAGAGTTACGATTTTCGAGATGGAGGCATGTTAAATTCTCAAATGTATGTATTTTTCCTTTGTGGAGAGTGGTGATTTCTTTATAAAATTGAAAATCTTTGGATACTATACGAAAGACATAATTATTTGTAGCAACATTTAAAATGAACATTTTTTCCTTAGAGTTACGGTTTTCGACTTAAATCCATGTTAAAATGGTAACATCTAAAATACCTACTTAAGCGTATTTCCGCAGCGATGAGATTTCAATAATAATAACTACAAGCTACAAGAATATACGTGGGTAATAAGATAAGTACTATATTCATTGGTATTAGTGAACGTTCAACGATTTTCGTGACAAATATTACACTCAAAAGTGTGAAATAAATATTGTTACATATTTACAAAAAATTAGGCCGACGTTATTAGTTGGTGCACTGAAAAGCATAAAATAATATTAATTTTATTGGTGCTGGTACTTGTGAAGTTGGTGCCAAAAGTTATCCATCTAACTGCAACTGCACAACTTCAAAAGTAACAGCACCAATAGATTTTTTTTTTTCAGTGCACCAACTAATAACGTCTGTCCATTTTTTTGTAAAAAATATTTATTATATTTACTTTGTGCTAACCCGTAAAACTAGTCTATGAACCTTGTCCTTATTTTCGAACGTAACAATTAAAATATTATTTTTCACTGAACTACTATATTCGAAAAACATCAATGAAAACTTTGTTATTCCCACGGTCGTATAATATAAGGTCTTGCAACACCACGGAGTTTGGGTAGGCCAAATTGTCATGGATATTGAAGATATTTTTAGTTTGCATTATAGCCATTTTGGGTGTGGCGCTAGTCGCTAGTGTGAATGTGTCAGTGGCAGTGGTCTCTCTTTAAAATTAATCTCAGAGACAATCATTCGTTTAGTCGCTTTTATTATATAATAAATAATTCGCTTACCGTTTCTGAAACTAATTTGAATTCAGTACAATACAAATCAAGAATCTTATTTAAGAAATTGGCAACGACACTAGATTACAGCGACTTGCGCGGACAAACCTAGAATTACGAAAAAAGCCTTGAATAAGTGTGACCCTTTATTAAGTGGAGATGCAAGAACTTATATTATACGAACGCGTGGTTATTCCCAACAATGTTTAATACAACAATGGTCTATCAATGTTGACTTAACCTTTGGCTGTGTTCATATTTGATAGTTCGAGAAATGACCGCCAGTGTCGCATATTCATCTAAAAGTCTCAATTCTATGAGCAATTATGAGTATTTAATTAAAATTTACAAAACAACAAAGCTGTAAATCATTGATTCATCTACCCTGACACCATCATTCCAATGCATCTTTATAAATTGTTCAGTTTACATAATTCCTAAGCAGCCACCCTCGTAATAATTACTAGGCACGTGTGTCCACCCCCCCGTAATAATAAAGCTCGTCAGGGATGGCATTGAGAGTATTATAAGCAGCGTTGGGGAGGGGGTTGGGGGGTGGTGGTTAGTAACTGTAGCTGTTTCGACTCCAGCCGGGGAAATTCGCCTATGATTTAAATCCGTACTGCATTTCAATTAGATTTGAGGGAGTAATGAAATTTTATGGGGCCCTAAAATATACGATGACATTCTTTGTGCATTAGACACGAGAATGATGGGCGGCTAACGGGAAAGGGCGGCATTTTGCCAGACAGTCAGCGATATAAAGTTGCCCACTATATGGATAGGTACCTATATGGATAAACAGTGAATTTATGTTTGGGGAAATGATCGAATAGTATACGTAAATGGCAAGGAATATTGAAAAATTATTTGATGACATAGAAAATGCTCGAATATACGATCACAAAACAGAATAATAATGTTGACAAATTGAGATGAAGAAGGATTTAGATGAGGGAAGAAGAATTTAAAGGTTTCATAGAGAAAATGAGACAATAATTTTAGTCCAGTTGAGAATTCTAACAGACCTTAAAAATAACCAATGTAATCATGAAAACAGTTTAAAGGAAAATGGTAATTCTCAAAAATATAGAAGCAAAAAGTATTACTGAAATATATACTTATGTATAACAAACTGTTGATAAATTTTGACCAATCTAAGGTGGAGAGTCAATTTGAAAGGAGATTCGATCATGTGAGAGTTTTCCTGAAGATTGAGGTGTACTGGTGTGGGAAATATATAAAAAACTCTGAATGTCGAGGAAAGAGATATTGAATAGAATGAGATAGTGGACAGACATTCTTAAATATAGTCGCTTAAATGCATGGCCTGTATAGTGGAGCAGTTTTAATAAAATATAGTCGAAAACATCTCAGCAGGCCATCCTACAAACTCTAATGAGTTCGGAGGAGGGTGACATTCTCCATGACATGACTTCGTCCCACACACATTTCTTCCAAAATGGAAATTCCTCGAACGTCCTGAGAGTCAAGCAAATAGCTACGTAACAACACATATACATACATATATATATATGCGTGCCGCTGGTTCAACGCGAGTGAAGCAATAGATAGATATATATATAGGGTGTCGAAATTGGTAAATTCGTAACGCTAACACCATTAGAAAAAAAAATGTTGTGATACGAAAGAAGAGGGTTGGTAACATTGAACAGTTGCAGACCCGCTTTATAAGCGAACACCACCAGCCGTATCCCAAAGACACTTTAGTAGTTGTTGGTGGGCAAATAAATTCATGGTCGTACATTTGGAATTGCAGCTATCAAGGGCCCTTCTTCCCTTTTTTAAGAACATGCAAATTGTTTTTCGCTTGGAAACAGTTTTACTCACAAAACGACTACTGTTTATCTTGCTTGAATGTCTGTGAACGTATTTCTATTCATAGAACTGTGATAATTTGAATATTTTCTAATGCATCTTGAAACAGATCTCTAATCAAATATGTAGTAAATATTTTTTACAAAATATTGACAGACTATATTAGTTAGTGCTTTGAAAAATACAAAATAATATTAGTTCTATTGGTCGTGGTACTTTTGAAGCTTGTGTCGAAAATTTTCAATCTAACTACAACTGGCCAAATTTAAAATTACCAGTACCAATAGAATTATTATTATTTTGTATTTTCCAGTGCACCAACTAATAAGGTCGATACATATTTTTGTTAAAATTATTCATATTGTACACGTACTTCAACCAAAGGCTCTAGGTGTCGTCCAAAGTTAGGTTAGGTTAGGATTCGGCGATGCGTAATTCTTATAGACAATTCCTAAATTTACAAATCTGGCAGTTGTGGATAGTCGCCCGCGAAGATTATTTGTATTTTTATTGCACCGACTAATTAAATCCGATCATTTTTTTCTAATATTAATTTCACACTTTTGAATATCACATTAGTCATCAAAAGCATTCAATGTTCACCAAAGAACATAATACGTTGCTTATAATTATTGAGATATTCCAAAACATCCCGGAAATATACATATTTCAGACTTTAACTATAACTCGGAAACAGTAGGTCCCTACATTTTTTAAATGTCCATTTTAAATTTTGCTACATATAATGTCTCCTTCAATTTGGCCGTCTCATATTTTCAATTATCGAAAAAAAATACCCCCACCACATATTTCAAACTTGGAAACATAGACTTTTTCAAAAATTCCAATTCAAACGTTGAGGGGAAGAACATGTTGAAGTCGATATTTTTTCAATGGTACCAACTCTCAATAGTCGTCTATCAAATGAAAAAAGTGAAAATCTAAGCAAGTTTACGATTTATAAGGCGTGAATATCCACAAAAAAAAAACATGCAGACAAACAGTGGAATTGTGTACCTCCTCCGTTTAGTTCTTCGGTCAAAAATAAGTTAAGCGGTTTCATTGTAAAGAAAGCCCACTCCCCAAGATTTTATGTTTCAGTTTGATCAATGCCTTATAATGATGAGAAAGAAGACTGGTGTGATCTTCATTGTCTACTGTATTCTATTATTCTAACTGATTCTTATCAATAAGCTAGCATATCGATAAGATCATCAACCTCCAACATGTATATCATTATTTCGTTATATTTGGCTCTCATCAGTATGCACTGGTATGGTGAATGTAGCAGATAACCAATCCTGTTTTACTATAGCAAATCTTTGGCGGGCCAAATTCCAAACAGAAGCCTTATCTCATCCAATAATACGTGCACTGGAGTAATAAGAAATTAAAAACAATACCTTCCTTCACACCCAGTCTTTGAATACATGTCGAAAGTTTCAAAAGATATTAACAATTTTTTTTTTCAGGTAAGCCAGTTACATATTAACATCTTGTGAGTAAGTGATTTTAATTATAACTTTAATAAATTTTACCTTTTTTGCCATCTTTAAAAAAGCCACTGACGCGCCCCTGCCGCTTTACCCAATGACATTTTATATTAAAGTCGTGCAGCTAATAAGCAACAAATATAAAACACTCTCCCCCTATGCTTCTAAATACCAAGTCGCATAGCTACGAAATAAGGAAGATGATGACGAACTCCACCGTATCGAATCTTCTCTCCAATTTTTAACACGGTGGGTGACTCTCTCTCAGTGTATATGTGGCCCCTATGGGCAGAAGGGCGTCTAACGACATGAACTTATTGGTTTTCGGCTCCATAGGCACCCATACCACCCACCTAACCCCCTCAAAGCATACGTGAATGCAGAAGGGAAGGAAGGAAGTCGTTCATTAGATAGACTCAATCGGTGTCCCCAAAAAAGGGAGGAAAGGGCGGTCTGAGGAACGATGCAAATTTTTCGTGCACCGTCCCCCTATCGATATTCATCAGATGAACATCTTTAATTATCGCTTATGAGGACGGCACTCCGTTTTGCGAAGAGCGGTATAATTTTTCCATTATAATCGTTCAAGAAATGGATGCTTCTAGGGTTGCTATAAATAGAAAATATTTTTTTCATGACATCAAAATGCACTGACAAAATTGACGGGAAGCTTTATTCGTGTGAAACAGGCACTAAGGTTGAACGTCTACTTAAATCTTTCAAATTTAGCCTAAATTCACTAACTTTGGATTTTGTGCAATATCTAGCCTCCAAAGTGCGTTTTTATCTAATAAATGATACAATTACATTTTTACTATGACTGCAAGATCTAAAGATACAACCTTTCCTCTGAAGTTCAGCTACTTGGTAGAGACTTGTTAGAAAACAAAACACTGCATTAATTTTCTATAGATATTGACAGAAAATTCATTGAAAATCATTAAGTTCTTAATAAGACTCCAAAACCATATTCTGCCAAATATTTGATGATTTGGACTAGAGAGTTGCATCCTAGTATGAAATTAGGGGTCCCATTTTTCGAAATTGTTATTTTGGCAAATCTACAGGTTTCAAGATGAAACAGTAAGTTCAAACTATGTTCCTCCAGGGTCGCATACTATTTAGCATGCCTACTAGCATTATAATTATTACTGCATTTTGAGTTCAATAAATTCTATTTGATTGTTTTTCTCACTGCTCCATTTATTATTAATTAAGAACTTGAGATAAAAGAATCACATAATAATTGTAAAGTTTTCAATCATTGAAGACATCCAGTCGCATTCATAATAGTTTAGTTTGAAACTAAAACTATCACTTTTGATGTTATCTAACATGTACCTACAAGCACTAGGGCGAAAATCAATGACTTTTCGCAAGCGAGCAGCATTCAATTTTTCTGTAAAAAATTTCAACGCAGTGATCAATGATGTGTAGCAAAAAATGAGCACGTGAAACATCATTCGCTTCTAGGTATGTCTTATTTTCGCTCTCAAACTCTTGTGGTTGTCACTACACTCGTGCCCTTCAGCAAATATGACAATTAGCTGGGCTAAATGTTGCAAAATCACATTTTTCAAATATTCGCCCCATTACGCACTTATAGCAAAAACTATTTTTCACAATATCGATTGGCACAGGTGTCTAGCTATATTTTTCAAGGAGGAAGTCGTGGGTTCCCTCTAGTATTATTTTATATTATAATCATAATCTAGAACGTCCCTACAAAGACTTAGGAAGTGACATATATTTTTGACCGTCAAACCCCGAACGGATGATTTTTTTTTTTGGTTCGTTTGCGCGTTTTGTATACTAATCGTAATCTGATTTTGATGATTCTTGATTCATTTGAAAGGGGAGGCTTGAGAAATTGTCCCATTTTCACAAAAACGCAAATCCGAAATCTCCTTCCCTCCGAAAAACGCCCCCGAAGGGGGTGGAGGTGCAAATTTTCTCAAAAATCGAAAATCTGAGGTGGTATAATTAAAGATGGGAAAATATCCGGAAACGTTTAAATTGAACATTTATTTAAAAGAGTTACGGTTTTCGAGCTAGAGGCATGTTAAATTGTCAAATATGAGTATTTTTGCTATGTGGAGGGGGCAATTTCTTTCGAAAATTGAAAATCTACGGGTACCACATGAAAGACAATAATATTTGTAGCAACATTTAAATTGGTCATTTTCAAAAAAAACTACGGTTTTTGAGTTAGAGCAGTAGCAAAGTTTTAAATGTGTGTATTTCCGCAGCGATGTTCTGAGATCTCTACATACAAGTACAAGCAAAGACCATACGTGGTTAATAGGATAAGTACTATCTTCATTGGTATTAGTGATAGTTTTTCGTGTCTAAGGTTGCACTCAAAAGTGTGTAATACATATTTTTTACAAAAAAATTGGACCGACCAATAGAATTGATATTATTTTGTATTTTTCAGTGCACCAACTAATAACGTCGGTCCATTTTTTTAATATTTATGTGTTACACAATAGGATCGTATACTTCCCGTATGAAATCTTCAAAATTCGTTGTCAATAATATTTGTTTATCGAAGTAGAACGAACATACCCACATGATGGGAAAAAAAGGCTGGTCCAAAAGCAAAAGCACTCACTCGTGTTATCATCACACACAAGTGTGCTGCTATATACACTTGAACAAAGAGCTGGAGCTCTGCACTAGACTAAGTGTTTCAAGTAGTAATAGCAGACTTCCTCTATTATACCGAAGGAATCACAGGCAAAGGAGTGGTGTACCTACATATTTAATTTTACAACAGAGACATAGTTGTTGTTGAGGAAGCAATTTCTTCTATTAACAATTGACAGCGTTCAGCGAAACGACTGAAGACGAGCTATTAAAATTAATTCCAAAATCATTATACAATATATATACATTTTAACTTGATAACTACTAACATAGGTATACAGAATGAGATTTATGAATTTTGTTCATTCAATGATAAAAGAGAATCCTATTTTCTGTCTCTCTGTCTTTCTGTTAGTCTGTTACAGCGTATTTTCTCCCCCTCCCCTTAAGTTAGCTGAGCACATCACAGCATAAGTAAAAGAATTCTAATTCAGATAATATAATTAAAAGAACAAAAAATGTATGTAACATTTCAAATGAAATGGATTTACTGTCTATTATTCGACTTTTCCCACAAAATCATTCAAAAAAATGAGTAAATTCATCCTGGAATTCAATCATCTTCCAACATGGACATGATAAATATTGACAAATGCAGTTGCAGTTAGATTGATAACTTTCGGCACCAACTTCACAAGTACCAGCAACAATAGAATTAATATTATTTTGTATTTTTCAGTGCACCAACTAATAAAGTCGGTCCAATTTTTTGTAAAACATATTTAGGTATTTCACACTTTTGAGTGTGAAATTAGTAACGGAAATCGTTGCACGTTCACTAATTCCAAAAAAGATAATACTTATCCTATTACCCACGTATATTATTTGCTTGTACTTGTTATTCTATAGAGATCTCAGAACATCGCGTCGAAAATACGCATAAGTATTTTAGATTTAACCATTTAACCACCGCTGTAACTCGAAAACCGTAATTATAAGGAAAAAATGTAATCCGGTCTTTCGTGTAGTAGCCTCAGATTTTCAATTTTCGAACGAAATAGCCCCTTCCACGTAGCGAAAATACACATATTTGACATATTAACAACAAAGTAACTCAAAAACCGTAACTTTTTCAAAAACATGTTCAATTTAAACGTTTCTGGATATTGTCCTATCTTTAACTCTGCCACCTCAGATTTTCGATTTTCGAAGAAAAATTCCCAGCGTCACTCCCTTTAGGGCTGTTTTTTGAAGGGAAGAAGGTTTCGGATTTGGATTTTTTGGAATATGGGACCACTTTTCAAGTCTCCACTTTCGAATGAATCAACAATCATCAAAATCGGAGTACGTTTACTGTAAACAACAGGAGCACAAATCAAAAAAAAGCAGACAGTTGAATTGTGTACATTCTCCGTTTGGGTTCATCGGTCAAAAATAGCATTTATTATTCAGTAATGGATGCAATCAACTTTGCATCAGTTTAAGATGATGACTGACTCTTCGGCAATACTGCCAAATCGTTGTTTTGACAGTTACTAAAATAGTCACATTGGAGTTGTTGGTTACATGATAAGCAGGACGAAGTCGGATCGATCCTTTGTAAGAAATGATAGCTTGTTGAAATAAGAGGCAAAATTGAACTAGTAAATTAAATGCAGTAAGTATAAAATAAATATTTCTTACAAAAAAATGGACCGACTTTATTAATTAGTGCACTGAAAAATACGATATACTATTAGATAATTCTATTGGTGCTGTTACTTTTGAAGTTGTGCAGGTGCAGGTAGATTGATAACTTTTGGCACCAACTTCACAAGTACCAGCACCAATAGAATTGATATTATATTGTATTTTTCAGTGCACTAACTAATAACGACGGTTTTTTTCTGTAGAAAATATTTATTTCACACTATTGAGTGTAACAAATCGTTAAACGTTCGCTAATACCACTAATATCCTATTACCCACGTATATTATTTGCTTGTCCTTGTTATTATGTAGAGATCTGAGAATATCGCTGAGCAAATATGTATATCTAACTATTTTAGATTTAACCATTTTACCACCGCTCTATGTCAAAAACCGTAACTCTAAGGAAAAAATGTTCATTATAAATGTTGTAACAAATTTTATTGTCTTTCACACATTTTTTTAAGGGAAGCAGATTTTGTATTTGCGTTTTCATGAATATGGTACCATTTCTCAAGCCTCCTCTTTCAAATTAATCAAAATTCATCAAAATCAAAGTACGATTACTATATAAAATACGTGAACGAACCAATAAAAAAGCAGACATTCGAATTGTATACCTCATCCGTTGGGAGTTCGTCGGTCAAAAATCCATGGTATCATCTAGAATTAATTTAGATTCACGAGTCTCAGTACAGGGTGTCCCATTTTGGATACTTTTTCGGGTATCTCCGTTATTTTTATAGATAGAAATTTGCAGTTCTCGCGACAGTGTTCCATTTTTTCCTAAAACCCAAAATGCTGCTACCAAATTTTCATATCCCTCTTAGTTTTCAAGATACAGGGCATTTTTGAAAATGTTGCATTTAGAGACCACCCTCGTATCTATGTTATCCTTCAACTTATTGAAAAGGTAAAATAACATTCTTATAGATTTTTTCCGTATAATGCAGTGGTGTAGATAATTTTTATTACATATTTACTATTTTTTATATATTTATAAGACAATCTTATGTTTTTTTTAAATAGAACACCCTCTATATATCTAGAGAGTTTTTTTTATAACAGTTTTGTAGCATAAAGTGACAATACAACAAACACAAAAAAAACATTATTAATGCTGTATACCTACAGCAAGATGGTGCTCCAGGTCATAACTCTGGGCTCTTGAGGACATTTCTTGATAATAACTTTCCTCAGAGTTGGATAGGTACCAACGGACCTATTAGATAGCCTCCACGATCTCTAGATCTCTCAATTTTAGATTTCTTGGTATAGAGCTATATACAAAATGAAGTATATAAAACACGATATGACAGCACAGAAGAACTTCGAGAGGAAATTCATGAGAAATGAGAAAAATGTTTCTTTTTAATACAAAGAATTACAAACATGTGCCAATTTTGCATTACAGAAAATGGTCGTCATTTTGAAAATCACCTTCAAAAATTTGTTTTTTCTTTTTTTAATAATGTAATTAGCTAAAAAACTATTGTTACTTGTAACTGTTTTGAAACAACTCTATAGAGATTTTTGAAAATATTATGTTTTTGTAAAAAGATTCCTATATGCAAGCGCAAGATATTCAATTCAATTCAATTGTTTATTGTTGTTATTCATGGCCTACTATTAATTTACGCATTTAATTTTAGAAAAATGTCATTTATTTGTGTGTTTCTGAGGAAAAAGTGCATATTGTTATTTATTTTTGAGAAGCTAAAAAAAGACAAATTTTATAGTCTAGAAATAGGTATACAGGGTGTTTCATTAAAAAAAAACATAACTTTGGCTTATAATTCAAAAATTGTAAATATGTATCAAAAACTATCTACGCCACTGCATTCTACGGAAAAAAATTTATCAGAATTTTATTTTACCTTTTCGATAAGCTGAAGGATAATGGAGATAAGGGGGTCCCGAAATGCAACGTTTTCAATAATGCCCTGTATGTTAAAGACTAAGACGGCTATGAAAAATTATTAAAAGGCATCTTTAGTTTTATGAAAAGTAACACACTGTTGCGATAGCCCCAACTTTCGATCTATAAGAATAAAGGAGATACCACGCAAAAGTACCCAAAATGGGACACCCTGTACTCTCCTGTGTTAAATATGGATTGATACGTCTTATAAACCTTCAATAAATCCATACCCCAAAGAAAGTAATAACTCCATCATCCAACATAGCTGTGACCAATCATAATCAATCTCCAAGATATTCTTGAATATGTTCTCAGCATCTACCTTCTTGCCCAGTGATTTTTCATCCATTAGGTTTGCGCTTGCACAACTAACTAAATGAGAACAAATTATTGTAGCCTTGAGAAAGTGGGTAATTGCTACACCATGTCTAGACGTTGAAAAGACCTTCTTATACACAATTTTGTATTTTAATTTGGATAATCGTGGTAGATTATTGATTAGATTTTCTATAGGTAATTTGGTAAGAATGACATTTAAAATGAGGGTCGCAATTCGTCGCAGATGATGATGACTGAGCGAAAGGATTATTGAAAATACGCTGATTCTGACAGGCGTTGTGGTGATTTTAATTACGTATGACATTTTCTAATTCTGTTCTAAGATGTTCACAATACAATATGCGAGAGAAAATATATTAGCTGAGACATTCTCGAAGAATTATTTAATTATGTCGAAATAATAATCTGTCCCAAGATCAGACATACAGATAGATGGGCTCAAATGCAGACTTTTAAAAGTCGTAGCGTACCAACGTAGTGATTACCTATTTGAGTTTGAGGTCGTTTTGTGTAATCTGTGGTGGAAAAGTTCTTAAAGCATATTTTTCCAACTTTTTCCACATCGTCTCTGACGTTTATTGATCGGACTTTGTGGTAGTTTTGTGAAGAAAAAAAATTACTTTGTGATTCTTCATAAGAGTTAAAACAGAAGTGATTTTACGAAAAAACAACACTGTTTAGAAAGTATGCTTAAGGTTTCTGATGACAGAACTGAATACCAAGCTCGAATTATATATGGTTTTTAAGTATTAGATAATAATAATAATAAATAATAAAAAATAATAAACACAGGATTACCACATTAAACACCAACACTTTATTTTGTCAAAACCGACAGTTCTTTCGCCAACAAGGTTGGCATCTTCAGGGGTTTATTATATTTACATATTTTCTATTGATTTTCGAATTCGTTCAACTCCTTCATTTGTGTAAGGAAAATAGATGCACTCCACTCTGACCACCATACGAATGTCTCAAATAAAGAAGAAAGTCCACAAACTGTTGTCTGTTCTTAAAAATTCGAAAACAGTAACAACTATTGCATGAAACAGAACAGTTTTACCTACTAATGATCAACCGCTCAAGTTAAAACGCGTTAAGACTAGTGCGCATAAAAAGAAAAAGTACCAATAGCAATATTCTGAATATCTAGAATTATTTCAGAATTATGTTATACTTTTGATTGCTTGTATAGATCAATCGTCATTAAATATACCATTCTAAGAATCTCTCTAAGGAATTACATCTCCCGACCAAAAAAAAAAACAATCAACAGAGGATGAACGTGAAAAGGATAGCAAAATAAAGACCGTTCCGGGATGACGGGCAAAAACACCGCAATAAGTGTGTCGCAAGATCTCCACATCCAAAAAAAAAGGAAGTGCGGGAAAGCGACATAACTTCCCCACACATTAAATCGAAGAAGTTGTTGTCCTCTGCACCCTCCACCGTTTCCACCGTGTTTCCCGGCAAACAAACATCGGGAGTTGTTGTAGCAGCATATGGCGCACCACGGGGAGGC
The DNA here is from genome assembly GCA_958507055.1 of Crioceris asparagi. NCBI lineage: Eukaryota > Metazoa > Arthropoda > Insecta > Coleoptera > Chrysomelidae > Crioceris > Crioceris asparagi. The sequence continues at coordinate 7,239,326 of OY293829.1, forward strand.
GCGTTTTGTTTCGTGACTGAGACAAGGATGGCCGGGATCGACCGGGATTAGTCTTGAGAATGAACAACTTCCAACGACGATTCAGAAATCAACCAAGTACCTACCTACTGCCGGAAATGCGATATCTGTCCTCTGCCACCGCTGTTGCTTGCTTGCTTGGTGATTCTTGAAGTTGGTTCCGGAAACGAAAGGCACACTCGAGATAAATTGATTCTACCAAATTATATTCGTTTCATGGCAAATGAAACACACCATGTAGATGGCTTGAGTCGATTATGAGATAGAAAACGGTTAAATAGGAAATTTGGCCCTTATATTTTTGAAAATATTTAAATTCAATTAAAGCATTGTTGTGGCAAAAATTAAAATAGCTATGTTTTTATAAATAACTTTATATTTCAAAAGTTTCAACTGAATTTAATCCTCATATTTTTGTTTTTGGGTAAATGTCATATAGAAATGTACCTATTGCGATTGTTCTCACTTCAACAGCATTGTTTATCATTTTGATAAAACCCAAAATAATTATTTTTCGAAAGTTTATACTGTACAGGGTGATTCAGGCTTTACTAGAATAACTTCAGGGATCGATGGAACTAACCAAATTAATGATGGCTTATATGATAAACCATACTCAAAAAACGCTTCCGTTTCGAGTAAAATGGCACCGAAGTTTGAATTATTTTTCGGTTTTTATTTCCATATTCGTAAGCCAGGAAATACGCAACAAGCGTAAACTGTCTTACATCAAAAAACGCTAGAAAGTGTTTTGTTTTTCAAGGCGTGCTGCTATTTAAGTAACAATATTGCCCAGCGTAATTTTGGCGAATATCTCGAAAACTAAGCGACGTATCAAAAAAGCTTAAGACTTAAGAAAGTTAGTAAAAAGACGGAACATTTCAGAAAAATGTATCCAGCGGTGAGCGACAAAAAAGTTTTTCAAAGTTCTGTGCAGTTGACGCGCAGAAAAACAACACCCTGAATAGTAATTAACTTGTCAGTTACATTACTCATAGCATTTAACCAAACACTTGCGTATTTACATCCCCTGGCTTACGATTAATAAAATAAAAACCGAAAAATAATTTAAACACTTCGGCGCCACTTTACTCCAGCCTTTTTGGCGTATGGTTTGTAATACAAACTATCATTATTTTGGTTAGTTCAATCGATCCCTGAAGTTATTCTATTAAAACTTGAATCACCCTGTATAACGTATATGGGATAGGTATAACAAACATTTTAAGCACGATAAAGGTCGCATTTTTGAAGATATTTAAATCAGATTGCTACAAAAATCAATAGTAAAAACATTACAATCGATATCGTAAATGCGCATGATCGGAGTAGTTGTTTCAAAATGGCGGCCAGCTAAACAAATAGGAAACTATTGTAATAGCAGCTTTCGTTTTAGGGATCCCCGAGTCTAAGAAAAATATTTTCAGCCATTGATATGTCTGTCTGTCTGTACGTATGTGCCACAATTAGCTCGGAAACAGATATTCCGATTTTGTTGTTGCTTTATTTTTTGTTTTGCAAGATTTTGCTTACTTGTGAACAAAAAAGGAGATTCTGCTAGCACCAGTTGCTAAGCAAAAGCCGAATAATTTGCTTTGCTCAAGACTGATGCGCAAGAACGGCTATCACGATTTTGGTAACAATGGTATCCAACAGTTTTCTCGATGCTTTTTACCAACAACTCAAGGCGTATCTATGCAATAGGGAAGAAAAAATAGTTTTGCTCAAATAAACTGTCAAATGTCGATGGCATTAAATGACAAAAGATCTTGTATACGACGTAAAATATTCTTATATGTTCCTCACAATTTTCATGCTGTTTCATATAATATTTTGAAAGTTCTGAATCCGATATACTCCATGATGTACCTAACATTATTTAATATTAAATAATTTGCCAATACTTATCTTCATTTTAAAAAGAATAATTGTAGTTAAATTTATATTCAATCAATTGAGAAGATACCAATATAATCTACTTTCCGGGAATGAAGCCCACCAATAACATAAGAGATACGAACTTTGCGAGCAACAGAGATTCGCATAATATTCTCTTTGCTCAATACTTCGAACTTATAAAATTTCTGGTCTCGAAAATTAATAATTCGCTTCAATGGAAAATTGCGGCGCGTTCAAACTCTCAACCCTCAAAATGCGCTTGGGGGTATATCTGTTCTAATTGATATCGAACACGTCGCGGAAAATAACGTGAAAAGCTTTCGCTGTCAAGCTTCATAAAGGAAACATCTTCCAATTATAAAAGAAAATGATCCACCAGTAAATTTCATCTCTCTGCTATATACATTGGAGAAATTGTATGGAGAGTCTGCCCGTGTACCTTTTTTATATATAACGGCTTTTGGCAACAGTGAAATTATTTTTATCTTTACTGAAGTTGGTTGTTTTATTTTCGAGTTCAGACTCATTAGGGAGAAGTTGAAAGATATTTTATTGTTTTATTGACGAGACAGGATAATGTTCTGAACCTCCATATTTCACGAATCAACTGTTCGATTTTCCTGCATCATATACTTGCTTATTCAGACTACTGGATTATAAATTGGCAATCTTATTCTCATATTTTGAGCGTATTTGATTTGATCCTTACTCTTCTTCTTTAGATGCCGTCTTCGTTCCGAAGTTTGGCAATCATCATACCTGTGCGTATTTTTGATATTGCAGATCTAAACATTTGGCAGTTGTTGCCCTGGTACCATTCTCTTAAGTTCTTCAATCATGAATTCCTTCTTCTTCCTCTGGATCTTTTGCCCATTATTTTTCCCTGATTAATAATTTATAGTAACTGGTATTTATCTCCTCTCATAACATGAATTGCAAATTGCGCTTCTGAATAGTATATATCAATTCTTTCTCTTTCTGCATTCTTCGTCTTGATCCTTACACCAAATTCCAAATAATCATCAACTTTTTCTTGGAAACTATTCATTCACCTACGTTTGAAACCTGATCGAACCTGGGGGATAAGTTACAAATAATAAAAGGTATCTACATGTGACTTTGAAGGATAATTTACATCTGTCCAAATATAAGAAATAAATACTAAATAGCAATTTATTATACTGAATGGTGAGATTTATAATCCTTAAGGGATGCTTCTTATACTCAAACCATTTTTTTTTTCTTTTGTACGTATTCTACTAACCAGTGTCAAATAATTATTCCGACATCGGTTAGTGGGATAATATGGACATTCGACACGCGCATTACATGTTTAAATATCAGAAAGAGATAGGATCAACACATATCTTCCAATATTGTTGCAGGTACACCTCAAAAGCCATTAAATGAACCAGACGAAATTTCCGACATTGTTTGGACCATCTATGCCAACATGTCAGATAATTCTCGGGATGTCTCATCCCCAAAACGGTTATACATATTTACCTAGGTACCTCTTATATAGAGCCCTATATCTTGCCAAAGATACACATAGAGAGGGTAATAAACTACACTGTCTAGTGTCCTTTGGCTGCATTCCTGCTCTGCTCCGCATTATATATACACACACACAGACGAGCCATCGTAAATTCCTGCAATCCTTTCCCCATGTCAGAAACGAAAGAGACGGTGGCAGAGGGGGGGAGAAGGAGGCCTTATCATGCGACAAGAATTGGAAATGGCAAACTTATATCAAAATATTAAAATGACTATGCAAATTCCCCGGCGCTACACTCTGATGCGAGCCGGTGTGTTACAGCCCTAGGGGAATATATATCCGATGATGAATTATATGGTGGCCCCAGTTTTCTGGAATTTATTCGATTTGAATGGAGAGTGATGCGTATACAGCACTATTAACGTACTACTACTACTGCTGCTCTATACGCTGCTCTAGATGAGAATTTTCTTTTTATCCCATGGGGAAAATTGATTGGATACATTCTCTGGATGGTTGCAGGATACTACTCTCTAGACTTTAGAACATCGATTTCATGGGGTATTGCCCATCATCATCGAATGCTGAAGCAAGCAGCTTTCTATCCATGAAAATGGCCTTGTGCTGTTTGCTGTTTTCATTTGGGGTAGAATGGAAAGCTTGATTTGTCGCCTAGCTTATAGTGTGTTATTGTTTTAGATTCTGATGAATTCAACAGCATTGGTAAATTGGTCTAATTGAGTATCTGAGTAGATTAGGCCCCAGGTACAATATCTCCTTTTCTGTAACAGTGACAACATTTATGCAAAATTTCATAATGATCTTTTTTAATAATAATAATTTATTCAGGCTAACATACAAATCTTGAATATAAAAATAATAAGCTAATAGATTGTCTGACTTATGAGCCCTACAAATCCCTACCAATATGCAAATAGCATCCTAAGTAAATAATGAATTAAAATTTACAACCCTAACAGCATCTAAATCTACATATTAATACAATACAAATAATAAAATGAAAATACAACAGAACTACAAATGTACATACAGAACAATTTTCATCCAGTATAACACCAAAGTATTTAACTTCTTTGACTCTTTTTATTTTATCACATTTGAAATTTAAATTATTATAACAACCATCATTATGTACCTAATGTCAGTACTGTAACAGGGAGCTTATACGCGTATAGAGGCACATTTAGAACAATCCATTTTGACATATTCAAAGTCACTCGTTTATAATTATACCATTTTCTTTTTGAGAGATGTTTAGCAATGTCTATGACTTCATCCCAACTGTCACCACTACACATAATGACTGTCTCATCAGCAAATGATATTGTAAGAGATAAACATGTATATATCACCCTTGCCCTCAATAACTTTTATTTGAATAGTATGTCCACCAATTTTGGTCAAAATATTCTGTTTATAAAGGGTTGAAGGAATACAATAAATTACCTGAGAAGGTTATGAATTCAGGCCATCTGTAACAATAAAACATAAAATTGCAAATCATATATTGTAAATAATATTTATATTTGTTAGTTCACTACATTTTACAGTATGCATTTTCTAATTAGTTGGATATTTTTTAGCAACATAGTTTAGTTATATAAGATAGTAAGTTTTTTTAATAAATACTAATTTAAAAAAAATCATTTAAGTTAATAAGTCTTTTTTTATTTCACTTTGCAATTCTTTCTTATATTCAGCAGAACTTTAAGTCAATGTGCTACTGATAGATTTTAGTCTCTCGCGTTTTACGTCCACTTTTGTGCGTTTTTCTTCAATTTCTTTCGTTATTTTTTATCTTTCACAATATTCACTACATTTTTCTGCTTTTGTTGTAAGTTTTTTTAATTTTTTTCAATTGGTCCTCTTCGCAACATTCCTCAGAATCTATATCCTCAGAATTCATTATTTAATATAAGAGGAATTAATGCTCGTTTTCTTTCATATAAATTATTAGACCGTTTATTGAGCAAATAATTTCTTGAATGCAATGAAACGTCGTGAGCAGAATCAATTTTTTTTTTTAAAATATGTACATCCTTACTCTGCTATTTCTATGCTGAACGGAACGAGCCGAAATGTGAGTGAGAGAATGGCAGAAACGAAGGCAGGTCTACAGGACCGAATAATTCTAGTAAAACCCACCACACAACATGCAAAAGTATCGGTAGGATACCTGTTCCCATTATGACACGATAAAAAACGTCATTCTAACAAGCAGCATCCTATCCAAGAAAGGGCGATGTGCTTTTTGATGTTTTCAATTGGGGTAGAATGGAAAGCTTGATTTGTAAACTAAATAATATGCCTTTTGTTTGGAATTGTTTCGGACGCATAATTGTACAGTGTGTTTATGCAACTTGTCATCATAATCAATTATGTAGGAGTATCATAATGGCGGCCATGAAAAGTTGAAAACAAAAAATCCGAAATGTAAATATTATTTCAACGGATGTTTCACTGATTTATACACTTTTTGTCAAGATTATATTTCCTAAGTAACGATTAGAAACTAGTACGGAAATCTTATGTGTAACTGACCATCTAATTTAAAATATATATAGATCTAGGTAGGTAGGTACGAGGAAGTTTAGAGTGATAGATTTTCAAAAACTTCATGCTCCAACCGTTATCTCAAACAAAGGAAACAAGATATTCACAAAAACACAGTTTCTGTCACACAATTCAACCTAGTATTCATAAAAAATATTTATTTTTCTCATTTGATCAAATTAGCAATCTAAAACAAGGCATATTTCAGATTTTGTGTTACACGCACATTTCGATGCTAAATTGTTATTAAATCCATAGTTGCTGAACTATTAAGAAGTAGTGAAAAAAACTCTAGTGATGGGTAGAAAGAATTAGATAGACTCCTCATTCATAACATCAAAAAAGTAGCTAGGTCTTTGAACCGTTGCAAAAGGAGCAATTTAGATTTTGGCAAAATTCATCAGAAAATGAGAAATGACAGTTGATTTTGTAATAAAATCCCTCAAAAAACCTTTACAGTTTCAGGTCACATATATCCAATTTCCATATTCAAATCTTATCTTGAAGCTCTATAAAACTTTAAAAAATATTCATTCCATTGAACTTACAAAGAAAATCATCTACAAACGTAAATCCAACAAACCCCTTTCTCCTCTATTTTCTCATATTGCTATATCAATTCAACTCATATCTGTAATTGCATTTAATATCAAATGTGCTCACACTTCCTTCCATAGTTCCAACAAATTTTTATATGATTTCTCGCGCTGATATCAAACAAGCATCTCCCTTCGACGACACAATGTAGCTCATCCAGAACTACTTGTCTTTTGTCTTCCTCTCTATTTTCATATAAGTATATCGTGATCAAATCAGTGCTATTCTAGCGTATACATGGTGGAACAGTGGTGAAAATCGATGATATAGTAGACTGAATGTCAGATAATATATGACGGTGGTCCGGTGATTTTTAATTATTTACTTTCTTTTATCCTCTATAGTTCCATGTCCCAATTTCTAATGAGTTTTACTTTGCTATAGTCGAGTTCAAAAATTGTAGGTACTAAACTCACAGAAATGATGGAGACATTTCAGTGTTCTTCTGGTTTTTCCTATGGTTATTTGGTGCTAATTCAGTGCCTACAATCTTTCAGCTCGAGTATATTGTAACGTTTAACCCTGTACCAAAAGTTTTGGGTGGGGTTCACATGCGTAAATCACTCCAAAGTCCGCACTTTGCTTTCAAAAGTTTATTTTCAACACCTTGTTCATTACCTTCCGTTGTAGTAACTTCTGGCACCACTTGTCACCTTGGCAATCTCCCAAGAAAGATAGAAAATGCAGTGATTCTTCTAATCTTCTTTTTCGATCGTCAAAATGTTTCACCGGACTACGACTATACTGCGCTCTTTCGAACTAGGTACGGCATCTTCCCTCTTAACATCAGGCTCGTTCTTTTTTATATTCTTGTCTAATTCTTGCCAGTTGTTTTTCATATTTTTGTCTAATTCTTTTCTGTTCTTCTTTATCTTATCTAATTTTGGTCCATTCTTCTCTATATTCCAACATAATTCTTGCATGATGTTCCTTACATTCTAGTCTAATTCTTGCCCATTCGTATTTTTCTTGTTGTCTTTTTCTTGCCCAATCTTCTTTTTGTTGTTGTCTTTTTCTTACCCATTGCTCTTTTTGTCGTCGTCTAAAACTTTCTTGTTCTTCTTTTTCTAGTTGTCCAATTCTTTCTTATTCTTCTTTATCTTTTTGTCTAATTCTTGCCTGTTCTTCCAAGATTTGTCTTGTTTTCTCTTCCTTTTCGTTTTTTCAGGAACTCCATTAGATCTTCAATATTTGCCATTTCGCCGAAATTATTCTATCTGATCTTCACCATATATTATTATCAAAATGCTAACGATCCCACTTCTGACACCAAACGTAACGTTTAACCCTGTGCTAAACGTTGTGCGGTGAGTTCACTTGCGGTATACTCCAAAGTTCGCACTTCGCTTCTAAAACGTTTATTTTCAACACCTTGAACTCGACCTTCTGTAGTAGTACAACTGTCACAACCTGTCACTTTGACTAACTAAGTTACCACAGACTTCACACGGTTTTATATATGAATCTTGACATGACATGCATCGAGAACGTTCTATGATTATTCTAGACGCTTAATAAACTGACAATACTGTGGCAAATTGTACCCCACATATAATTTCTCGAAGGTTCTAGAATAAATCTACTAATTCTAAAACTAATTAATGACGTACAATTATAGTAAACAAGATAGTAGAACAAATAAATACTAAAACGAATTATAACCGTAAGTACCTGATAAACTATTCACGTTACAATATCTTCGGATACCATAAGATCAGATAAAAAAAACTCCTCTCCATGGCTCCTTTACGGATACTGAACCCTAATGATGAATTTATTCCGCATTCGGCTGTCCAACCCTGTATAATAATATCAAAATATGTCGTCTCCTCTGCCTGCTTGTATCTACTATATACTACTACTTTCTCACAAGTTCTGTGTCTTCTGTGTCTCTCAAATTACATCAATTTCAGATCAATATCTGGGCGCGTGGAGCCAGATAAGTTTTCGACGCTTCACTAGTCGACAGCCACAATGAAAACTTCACTTGGATGATTGTCATGGTGGAAGTGGAAGCCTTCTGTGAGCGGCATTTTCCATCTTCCATACGCCTTGGCTTATATATTATGTTAACTCGGGGTATATTCTATTTTTTGCGTTGAGGGAGCAAACTCGAACGACAATATCCGGCGCAAGAGCGACTTGGAAAGGTAAATACGTTTATAGTTTCGCCATTTGGGACGGAGAAAATCTGGAAGAATCGGGAAGTTGAGGGCGATAGCTTTTTTAGAAGATCAGATATAGATAGTAGGTACGTGTATGAGCAATTGGAATATTTCATGTGCTTTGCAATAGGATATTGAATTGAATGTATATAAAATAGTTACATCCGTACAATAATAATAATAATAATAATAATAATAATAATAATAATAATAATAATAATAATAATAATAATAATAATAATAATAATAATAATAATAATAATAATAATAATAATAATAATAATAATAATAACAATAATAATATATTGTCCAAATGATGTGAGACACGTCATAGTAGAAAAGTAGCCATAGAAAACAGTAAACTAATAATAACCTATCGTAACCTAAAAATAAGAAAAAATAAAAGTTATGTAATATTACCCAGACCCACGCCATTGCGCGATGTGACGTTCTCTGACTCACTTTTGTGGAACAGAGAACACTAGCTACAGGCTCATTGTGGAAACACCACGTATATCTTCAGCACTCGATGCGGATGAAAGATATTTCGGGTGCCATCTAGGTATTTCCTCAATGAGCTAGTAGCTAATGTTCTCTGTTACAAAACAGTGATTCAGAGAACTTCACATCGCGCAGTGGCGTGGGTCTGGATAACATTACAGTTACAATAAATTGCAACACAAGTATTCAGATACAGAATAGAAGCAATATTCTGATAATCAAAGCTTTTACTTCATGCTTAAATAATTTTATGTTGATAATGATTTATTTTTTAGCTTGTTATATAATAAGGTACCTACGCATGTACTGAGGACTATTTTTATATATAAGGTCAAGCTATGAGTTGGTATAATCAAGTCCTGACCAAATTATGTTGAGTCTTTATGGAAGGAGCTATTCATTGAAGAAGTATTATTATTAGATTTTACATATATTAGTATTTCCAGAATGTAAATGCAGGGAAGAGATAGCAGTGCCAAGTATTGAACCTAGTTCTACATGACACTGTAGCACCTAAAGACAATATATTTCCGACAGTTCTCTTTTGTAACTTAAAAAATCTTACAAAATGACCCGAAGAACTCAATACCATTGTTTATTCTGGAATAACAGTGAGCTTAATAGGAAGACATAAGAACAGATCTGTTTGCAATATTTCTAAGTCTATATAATGCAATACATACTGAGGCTATTTTGCACAAAGTAAATCTATGAGTAAATGCATGAATACTGTTTTTTCTTTACGTTCGTGGTCAAACCAGTTACAGATCTCATTTATTCGAATTTGGGTTCTACTTTTCAAATAAGGCAAATCTCTATCGAATGTAAGATAAGATTCATAATCAGCAAATAAGATTAGACACCTCTCATAAAAGCATTACTAAATAAAACAAATAACAAGGGTCTCAAAACAGAGCCTTGAGGAACACCATACGTTATATCTTTTTTATTTGACGAAACATTATTTATTTCTGTAAGTTGCTGTCAATTATATAGATTAGATTGAATATTGGATATTTTACCAACACAAAGCTATTGAGAAGAAGAATCCCAATGCTTCAAGTTTGAGTTTACTTTGTAATGTCTCACATTAAATTTGATGTATGTCGGAACGTTAGGTATATAAAAGGTGCCAGACGACCCCCATCTCTTTAAAAATTTTGAAGTGGTACTCAAAATTCAGAGGGGGGGGCAAGAAGGGCGTAATATTTTTATATGTACTATAAATTATTGTAAAATACAAATCGACACTGTGTATCTAGCGATAGTAGGTATAGAACAACAAGGCAAGGTTTTTTCGAATTATTGTAGAATTTTGGTGATGAAATACATCACAGGTAAGTACACACGACAACGAATAAATTTTCATTCCAAACGCGGACACCAGTTAAATGGATGCCGCACGTATCCTCTACACTCTAACTCGTGCATGAACTATTTTGGATGATCGCTTGAAATTGTTGCTCTCGATTTGCATTTCTCGTCCCGTCCGAAACGGGCATTTTGTGTTTACCTAAACGTCATTATACAACCCGTATGAGCGTACGAGGCCAAAATCGGACAGCAGCAAATCGTTTTTGGGGCTTTTTTTTCGCGGGCAGGTTAAATCGGCTCTCGCATTTCCATCATCGTAATCAAATCGGCTTTATTTACGAATGTTCGTAATTATGTATGTGCGGCATTTTGGTGTATTATATATTTTTAGTGTTCTATGGGCATGTTTTTTAAATCGTAACAATCACATGAAACATAATCTATGACAATTTTATTAATACAAAATCCCTTAAAATAGGTTTAAGATGCTTCTGTCTAAAAGTATACCCCATTTCAATTTAGTCTATCAATTTCACATAAGAATTATATAAAAAAATACGATAACCCAAATTTGAAACCGGGTCACTGTAAACTTTCTAAAAGACCGTGCACATGGATTGGGTCGGAGTGAGTCTGATAAATATACAATTTCAAATAAGTATGCTAGATAGATTTCAGGGTGAATCTCATCATCTACAGACTGGTTCTGCACCACAAACCGTATCATAAACACTGTATGCACTTATATCAATGATTATGCCAAATGAATCTCATCGTTTCCAGATTGGTACTGTACCACAAACCATCAAATGTAGGTACTCTGTGTGCCATACATGCTTCGACCCACTCCGACCCAAGTCGTGCGCACGCTCTTTAAGAAGGGCACTACGCTAACCCCTACACTATCAGAGAATTTGACTTCATTTTCCGATATGTGTATAAACGGCCGGTTGAAATACATTTTCTTTATTCAATTTAATGTTTTTTAAATACATATTATAAAGAAAGAAGAAGACTTTCTGTAACGTCAATGAATTCATCTATCCGACTAAATTTACCTTTATAGTTTAAAACTTATGAACATTTCTTACTTTTGAGTTGAACTCAATATAATACTGAAAAACGTGGTAGAAGACCACATACAAAAAATGGCGGCAATAAATCAGCATGTTTTCGAGGATACCCTGTATGTTAATATTAGCTTTCTGCACACGTTCTTTATATAAACTTTAACTATGCCAAATCAAATATTCGTCCGCGAACGCAATTTACTTGAAAAGCTGTCCAAAGTTTTTCTTCACGTACAAATATATACATTTTTTCTTCCAATATATGATGTAAAAAGAAGGTAATGCTTATTTTGAATTATAATATTTGTTATCTGGGCAAATTATTACGTTTGAATCTGGATGATCCTCTTTATTGATGGCCGAGCGTTTTACAAGTAAGATAATAATATGTATATTAGGCATCTAATTCAAGAAATTAGATCTGACAACATGGCGTTCCCTACTATCTGTCCCGCGCCCTTTCCATACCCATTCCACCTAAACACGGACGACGGCCCTCACACGGGGCGATACTTCAATCTCGGAAAGCAATTCATGGAGTTTTTGCTTGGGAGTCCAAAGCGGAACTGGGATTTAACATGCGATCCCGATAAAGTTCGACTGAAATGTTTCGTTTAATTTCAACCGCCCTATTTCGGGGACAGGCTATACGGTGGGATAATTAGTTTTCTCTGTGGAAGGGTTGGGGGTGGGGTGTCGTGAGGTGATAAAGTAAGGATTGAAGCGGGTAGATGATTTCCTGGATAAGAAGCGATAAGTCGACATAACTGTTTTAGTTTATTCCTTTGAAATAGATCTAACATGAAATGAATAACGGAAATATAATTCAGCAACTGTTTATTCAAGTGAGATCTCACGGAAATATCTAAAACAATTGATTTTTGAGCGACAAACCAAACGGAAGAGGTATACAATTCGACTGTTTGTCTGTTGAAAAAAAAATCAACATTCAAGCTGTCATTCCTCTCAAAAGCTTCCCCCAGCGGGGGTGGAGGGGGCAATCTTTTATAATCCTAAATTTGAGACGACATAATTAAAGAAGAGCAAAAATTTAATTGGAAATTTTTCAAATAAAATCATCATCAGACCAAATTAAAGAAGAGATTAAATGTAGTAAATTGGACATTAAAAAAAATACGGTTTCCCAGTTACAGCAGTGGGAAAGCCTGAAATATGTGTATATTCGCGATGTTTTGAAATCTCTGAATAAGTATTATCTTCTTGAGGTGAAGATTGAATAACTTTGATGACAAAATATTTTTAAAGATATTGGTTATGGTACTTTTGAAGTTGGTGCCAAAAATTTTCAATCTAGCTACAACTGTAAAACTTCAAAATTACCAGTACCAATAGAATTAACATTAAACTAATGAAGTTTGTCCATTTTTTTAAATACTGAACTCGTATGACATCTTCAGGACCGACAAAGCTAATATTAATCATTCCCTTGCATAAAAAATGTTTCTCCAACTGTTAAAAGTCAACTAAAGAATCTAGGTGTCGTCTAAAGTTAGGTTAGGTTAGGATTCGGCAATGCAATGCAACTCCTAAATATACAAATATAGCAATAAAGTGTCGCTCGCTCAAATTATTCGTATTTTTTAAAGGTTATTAATGATTATTCAAGTTTTAAGAATGAATATTTTGGCACCTCTAAGTTTAGGAGTAAAAAACTGATAAACTGGCGTTATATTAGGCATAACTTAGGCGATGTTTTATTTACTTTTGAAGAAAACAAGAAATAGCTCTTGTTAGGTCTTAAAAATAAATATTTTTTTAAAAAAATATGACCGACTTTATTTGTTGGTGCATTGAAAAATCAATGTAAGTAATATAAATTCTATTGGTGCTAGTACTTTTGAAGTTGTTGCCAAAAGTCTTCTAACTTACTACAACTGCACAACTTCAAAAGTACCAGCACCAATAGAATTAATATTACTTTTATTTTTTATTAGTATTTTTCAGTGCATCAACTAATAAATTCTGTCAAATTTTTGGTAGAAAATATTTTATTTCACACTTTTGAGTGTAACTTGAGTCATGAAAATCGTTGAGCGTTCACTAGTACCAAAGAAAATAATACTTGTTCTTCTTCTTCTTCTTCATGAACCATAGTTTCTCCACTGCTGGAGATAGGTCTCTTCAAGTTTTTTCCGGGTATCTCTATCCTGCGCTTTCTGTGTCCAATTTCCTCTCGCTGTTGCGTTAATATCGTCAGCCCATCTCTTCATTGGCCTACCCGATTTTCGCTTGTTTTCCCAGGGTCTCCATTTCAATACTCTAGATGTCCATCTATTGCTATCCATCCTGGCCACGTGTCCTGCCCATTGCCACTTCAATCTGGCTATTTTCTCGGTTATATCAGTTATTCTGGTTCATCTTCTGATCTCATTCCTTATAAAATCTCTCAAACTGACACCTAGCATTTGTCTCTCCATAGCTCGCTGCGTGCATTGTAGGCGGTGTAGATTGTTTTTTTGTGAGGCTCATTGTTTATATACCTATTCTTTGCTTGTACTTGTTATTATACATATATTTCAGACTTTCCCACTGCTGCTACTCGAAAACCGTAGCTTTTTTGAGAAATGTCCAATTTAAATGTTGCTACATATAATCTCTTCTTTAATTTGATTGTCTCTTATTTTCATTCGGATTTGACATTTTCTAATTATGGGACCATTTCTTAAGTCTCTTCTTTCAAATGAATCAAAAATCATCAAAATCGGAACACGGTTACTATGCAAGACGCGCTAACAGGCTAACATAGAAAAGCAAACATACAATGGAATTGTATACCTCCTCCTTTTTTTTAAGTCGATCAAAAATAGCACTGCATACAGCAATTTTCTCAAATCATTTTACTGTGAGATATTCTGTTACAACATTCTATCAGTTCTTCAGGATTAAATGTGTCACATAAATATTTTTTTATATTCAATAAAACATCATAGGTGTTCATTTATAATGGACATTATTGTATTTTATTAATCAACACACAAACAATAATATCAACATCTATATTGTAAGATCCATATTTTAATAATACATTATGACAACGTTCCTACATGTTGTACCTAATATTTTATTGAAATCATATTTACATAAATACAATAAATGAAATATACCGTACTTTGTATATTATAGCTTTTGTTTTGTGTGCATATAGCGCAATATAATAATAATGTATTATATTTATCATTAAAGTGATAATATTGATAAGCTGGTATAATAATTATAATAAATATTAATTAATCATATCTGTTGATGAAACATGGCACGTTTCCAAAAGCAAAATGTTTGTTTGTGTTTCAATTAATCATGGTAGTATGTATAATTTTGGTACACTCGAAAAAAAGGACAAAAAACTTCAAATATAATTAATAGTTCACGCGGTTTGAAGTTTTTAAACGGGTAAAGTGATATGGGGCGTGTCTCTGGAAAGCTGGAACAGTTTAACAAAAAAATACTGTTTTTAACTTCTATCCTTCAACATATTATCGTCCATTATAAAGCCATTTATATCAGCATCATTTCTATGTATGTACAGGGTGTTTCATTTTGTTGTACTTGCCTGTTGATAAAACTCTCCAAAATCTAGACACGAATTTCAAATAATGTACAAATTGGAAAATCTTATGTAATTCTAAATGAAGTTTAAGCATTTTTTATCAAAAATTTAAGTATAAAGTATCTAAAAATGTTTATATTTATAAGAAAAGTATTAAGAACACTAAAAACCTAAGGAGAGACTAGTTCTATCAAAAAATTTCCATTAATATTAACTTGTAAAACATTTTTATTTCTATTAACATGATTTACTATAAATACGTTCATATTTTTTACTTTAAAAAAATACTCTAGATTGAAAGCATTTGAACTACTACGACTCGCTCCCACGATTACGAGCCCATCACTAAATCCCTGATAAGTATCGAAGTTGAAGATGAGAATTGAATGATATATAAAATTTTCAATTTCCGAGAAAATATTTCTCCCTACTGCTGCTCTACAGGATTTGGGTGAGGAGGCATGTTCAATAAAATCTTGAATGAATACGAGACTGATGTTTTAAATGTTGTGAGAATCAGCAAAATCGAGGAACGGTTTCTATACAAAGCTCCTTTGAAAGTTTTAAGACTAATCATAGCACATTGTAATAGAAATTTCGATTGATAAGAAGCTTAAGAAATTGAAGACTGCAAAATAGTATTATTTATTCTATTGTTAGATTAAAAATAGATAGATACATAGGTATATCACAAGAATTATACGGGGTTTTTAGGATAGAAGAAGAATAATTAATATGGGTGATTTCTAAGGTAATTTTATGAAAAAAAAATCCTACAAACATAGGTTCAGAAATGCATGGTTTCCAAGATTCAGATTGTGTTTTTTATAAGGTTTTTTTAAATAATTCAAATATTCTTTGACTTATTTTTTAAAAATTCAATAACTAATAAGAAGCTGGTTTCGTCCTACGTAGACTGAATCAAAAATATAACTTTATGTCTCTTCAATTTTCGTTTACTTTATAAATATTTATTACAATAAAATGGACCGACGTCATTAGTTGGTGCACGGAAAAATACAAAATAATATTAATTCTATTGGTGCTGGTACTTTTGAAGTTGTCCAGCTGCAGTTAGATTGAAAACTTTTGGCACCAACATCACTTATATTAAGTCATTTGCGTTGTAATTTATCAAATGGCGGGTTGGAAGACCAACTTAGTTGAACCCATGTTTACCCGTATAACTTGTACACATACTATGTTATATTTGTATTTTGTATTTATTTCTTGGGTAAATAAAATAAACTATAAAATATAAGTACCAGCACCAATAGAATAATTATTAGGTATTTTGTATTTTTCAGTGCACCAACTAATAACGTCGGTCCAGTTTTTTATAAAAAATATTTGTTCACTCTTTTGAGTGAAAACATTAGTCACGAAAATCGTAGAACGTTCACTTATACCATTACCCTTATATAGTATCTGCTTGTACTTGTTATTATTCAGAAATCCAAAAACCGTCTCAAAAATACGCATCTTTTAGACATTATCACTGATGTAACTCGAAAACCGTAAAAAAGTTTGAATATAAATGTTGCTACAAATAATCTGGTCTTTAATTTGGTTGCCTCAAATTTTCAATTTTCGATAGAAATTGCCTCCTCCACATAACGAAAATACACATATTTGAGATATTGAGATACCATGCTAAAGATTTTCAGAAAATGAATGTGTTCTATCCCTTGCTTCCTGAGAATATTTTATGCTTTAATGATTTTTTAAGACAAAAACAGATATTTAACTATAAGTATCTCCATTTTATTACCAAAAAATTTAAAAAATATTGAATGTGACCAGTTTCTGCTCGGATGCAAGAACAATACAATGTTCTCATCGATTAACGAACTCTTTCGAAAACACCAGGGTTGTTTCTGATTGTCTTACATTCAGCAATGATTCTTTATCCTGGGTCCTCCATATTAGCCGCTGGAGCAGCGAACACCAAGGAATTCAAGAGGTACCACATCAAAAAATCCATGGGGTTAAAGTCCGGGAATCGTGCAGGCCATAAGTAAGGTCCACCTAATCGAGGCTAATCGAGCGATTACTGCATGTCCGCAAATAGCTATTCCTGGAATGTTTAAAAATGGCATGTGTGATAAATAGAGATGCAATAAAATAGTTTCTATTTTTAATCTCGCTCGCAAAGGAAAAATTTAGATGAAAAAAAATTGATTAAAGTGAAGTCAGTACACTTTTTGTCATTAATTTTGTTGAGGTGTTCCTTCAGACGCCACTGGAATTAAAAATTTTAATCAATCAATTATTACTTCAAACAAACTGAATTTTTGCAAGAGATAAAGTGTTATTTATAGGCAGATAGACACTGATTTTTATAACATTGTAATTTTAGTATCAAAAAAAATCTGTTGTAGTCCTAATTGCATCCAATGTTCAGTGGTTGTATAAAAAAAGTTTCTTATTTTACATTTTTGAGCGATTCCAATCTGTAGCTATTGATTAAAACCATTAGTCAAGCGCGTGGCTGCGGGTTAACTATTTGGACGAGTGACCAGAGATAAGGGCTCGTGAGGGAATTGCGGGCTGTAGCATTACATTCTCCTCCTTTTACAAGACAAAGAGAAACCAGCTTTTCTGGAAGGGTTTGTTGTAAGACATATCCTGTGATTTGGAATCAACATTAAACTGTAGGTCTCCTTGTCTGTGGTAACACTCTCAAGGCAGAAAAGTCGCCCAAACTCGTATATACGTGTACGGCACTTATAAAAAAGGACTCAAATATGTTGGTATATTTGTAGAGAAATCTTAAATATGAATATATATTTGAAAAGAAGCTAACAATTTTGAACTTTCCTAATCTTTCACTCAAAAAATTTTATAGAAAATGTCGACATCTAAAGTTACTGAAAATAAATAAAATAATAAAAAGAAAACGAGAAGATTTTTTTATGGACGAATGTATTGGATTTTGAGATCATTGTAATTTAATAAATTTACAGTGATTCATGTTTGAATGAAGAAATAATTATCAAAAACAATTCACATTTCCTAAAGAAAATATACAAACATCTAATCAATAATGATGACATTGTAGTATATTTAAGGAAACATTTTTTTATAAACCAATTCACCAAGTTTTGCTATCCCAAAGACCATCATAAGAATGGGGTTCGAGATTTTTCCAATAGTATCTCCTGTCGCGTTTATATCATTATAATTGCTGATAAATATATACAATAATTCTTGAATCACATTACTATTATATCGAGTGATCAACTTGGAAACGAAAATAGGTATAAACAGTGATAAACACACAAATTTATCCCTGAAGCGATGATAATAGAGTCAGATAACATCACGAACGAACGGACCATCCAGTGATTTGTAAGGTGTCAGTCCCGTGTGTCTGCCGTGTGTGTGTGTTTGTGTGTGTATGGGGATGATGATGCACCGGCAACGTGGCACACGCCACCCTCGGATGGGGGCGCGTGCGCTGTGCGCCATCTGACGGCCGCGCCCCGAATCACCACGTCCGCATCGCCTCCATACCGTCGTCCAACCCCGATGCCATCCAGACAAACTGTTGAGCCGTCGCGAAGGAAGCATCTTCTGTAAAAGGTCGTCTGACTACTCGATATTCGAGTCTTTCCAGTCGTCGTCGTGAAGCGTCGCCGCGTAGCGCCAAGACGCCTGGCCGCTAAGCGTTCACTTGGGTGTTTTTTTGTTATCAGGCAGCAGGCCGCGAGCGAGCGTTTTCGAAATTTCTCTTGTGAGGTGTGAATTATTATATTACAAGAGTGTTGTAGTTGTTTTTGTGACTGCGGGGCAGATATTTGGATAGGTAAGGGGATGAAACTAGGCCCCAGGAGGGTGAATATAATAGAGAGTGTTGAGGGATTGTTTTTGTGACACTATTGCGAGCAAACTTTTAGTCGGTTATAAGAGAAAATCTGTTTGTTTATTGTTGGTTCATTAATTTTCCCATTGATACAGCAACGTTATCATTTTCTTCTCATAGATATTGGTACAAAAGTCTAAAAAATCAGTAATTGTCGAGTATATCTAGCAAATGGGTTATGTGGCACTCACTCATTGCTATCACGAATGCGGGCCCTTCTGTTTTTATGAATTCATTCAACAATAACTATTCATGAAAATCTGGTTAATATCATTCATGTAGGATTTTCTCATATTGAAGAGGAAGTATCTAAATCATCAAGGGGTACTTCCATCTTCTTCTCGTAGATATTGAACTTTAAAAATCGTTATGTTTCCGTTCAACTGGTTCTTGTGACAGTCCGTTTCTACCTACTTTTGCAAACTTTTGATGAGTTGACAATCAGAAAAGCAACCATTTACTGTATAGAACGTTATACCGCTTTTATAAAGTCTGTAAGTAATATTTATGCGGGAAAATCTAGTTAGTTTATTGCAGAATCTTCGCACATTGAACTGGATAATAATTGTATTCACCAATAGTTCAAAAATCTGTAATTGTCCAGAACTCTTCTATTAATTCAATCACTAACACTTCTAGTAGCAAATCTAATTACTTCATTGTCAAGTCTTTCCATATTGAACAGAAAAATCATTGATTCACCACCAACACTTTCATAAATATTGGATCAAGTAATTCAGTAATCAGCAATTGTTACTCATAGCAGTCAGAGGATTTTTGTAACTACCCATATTCTACCATTTGGAGCTCCGGATGTTTTGATAATAAATAAGAAGTTGGTCAAAAATATTTATAGGAGAAAATCTGTAAAGGAATCCTCTTATATTGAACAGACAAATATTTGATTCTATATTACTTTCATTTTCTTGTCTTACCAACTGAATCAAGTTGATAAAAATCCAGTTGTGTCCTAAAAACAAGTTTCTTAAATTGAGAATATAAAGTTATATAAACATCAGAAAGTATTGAACATTATTTTTTGTCCGGGAAACGTATCTAGCTCAACAAAATACTCTTTATTGTTCTTTTCTGATCAAAAAATAATCATTTGCCAATAGGTACTCTATTCTTTGAGATATTAATTGAAATTCAACCCTATTTTATCTACCGCCCCTTTAGCAAGATGAAAAATACGTGAAATCTAAAATTATTATATCAATAACATATTATATTGTTGTGTGGGATTTTCAGTAGGTATCTACCTATTTCTTTTAAAGAATGAAATCCATTTTTCGAAGGGTAATTAACAATTACCCCGCAATAAAATCTGTATAATATGTCCATTACGTTCTTAGGTGATTATAATCCATTAATATGATACCGCTTACAGCTATACTATTCCATTACAAATAAAAATTGGGTTTGGCACTAATAGATAAATATTAGACTCTCCAATATTCTCAAAATCCTCTCAGAAATATTAGAACAAAATTCCATTTTCACTCAAACTTCTAATAAGTAAAATTATACCTTATTCTTAGCTCAAACCACAAACCGTAACCTCTTATTTTGGAGAAAGTAGGTTCATATGAGTCTATATTTAGTGATTTTTTATTTCACATATTATATCAATAAATGATATCCAGTGATTCTTACAAAGCAGTATGAGTTCATTGCCCTTATAAACTGTTGATTTTTGTTTTGTTTATAACTATTTTCGAGTTCAAAAGTTCATTCCTTAACTAAGATACAATAGAATGCATTCAACTGATAATTTTCAACAGTCATATTGAAACAAACATTTCATCACTATCCATCATTAAAATGAAAGAAAAAAGGTTCCAGTCACTTTTTTTTAAGGAACCGCATGCTTTAATAAATCAAACTTCTAAGGTAAATTTCAGGATGTGTATCATAAATGACTTTCATCTACATTCCTGTTGATCGAAAAATGACTCGTCTTCTTTGAACTACTTTCTTGGTCATAATTCAGTCAGAAGAAATATTATTAAGTATTTACCTTATCCGACGCCCAACATCAAATCACACGAATATATACCGAGATAATTAAATTTAATATTTATTAGGCAATCATCGTTTCTTCATGTCAAAGCGACAGACGCGACAGACGACATTATTATAACGTGCACACATAGCTAATATGAAAGATACCCTAAATTAATACATGGGATTGTCTGTAGGTAACTGATAAATTTCGTTGACAGCTTTATAAAACATTGAAACATGAAAGAGTTCTTTTATATATTATATATAGAGGAGACCGACCTGAACAGAAATAGACACTCAGATCGGATCTTTTCTGTCAACAAGTCAGGAACAACCTAATAATTTATACTGTCAGATAATTTCAGTTATATATCTACTTCTGATTGATAAGACGAAATTAATATGAATTAATGAACAGGAAAATATGTAGTCATTTTGAACCAAATTTATATAAAAAAAATCGCCTGTAGTCAGCGGAAAGGTAAATTTTTCAAAATTCATTGAATTGAAATTTTAACAACCTTTTCATTGGTATACCTACATGTTATTAAATAAAATTGGCATAGCCTTGCGGTTAGAGGTTTTTGTTTTGGCTGTTGAATATAAAGCAGACAGGGGTCGAGTCCACTTCAAGGCAGATTTTCGTCTATTTCTTTTCAATAAATATACTATATATTTTTTTAATCAGGGTCTATATTAAGATCTCCAGAAAATGTACAATTACTTCAAATTTATATTGAGTGTTCATGTTTTATCAATATTTGTTATTTTTCTTTATTAATTTTTATTTTTTTACCTGTGTATTTTATGAAAAATTGCTTTGAACAAAAGTTGTAGGTACTGATTATATCTATAACCTAAAATTATTTTTAATAATATTTACACTACTGCTCTTTTTTGATAATTTTTTTAAATATTTGAATAGTCGCCATTTTGAAACTACTTACCCGATATTGCCCAATAACGAACTCGACCGAGATATTTGAGAGATTGATTTTTGTAGCAAATTTGAACTTGATACCTTCAAAACTGCGACCTCTATCGTGTTAACAAATTTCGTAATATCCCATATATATATATATATATATATATATATATAATGAATTTTTAATGATTGGGGTTGCAGTCAAAATTCATCATTAATTAGACAGTCAAGAATTTACAATTCATTTTATATTTATATATATATATATATATATATATATATATATATATATATATATATATATATATAAACTTTTGAACCAAATGTTTTTTTGGACTAACTTATAGATATATAACAACATGCCGTTGAAATTAACAGATACAGATAGACATATCAATTTTATAGAGTGTGAAGTCTTCAAAGTATATCACAATAGTGGAAATAAACATCGAAGAAAATGAATAACAATAAATAATAATAAACGATAACATTTAACAACAAAAATTGATTAAAAATAAATACTTCGGCATGAGACTGCAAATATATATTGACTTGTTGCGTTCTTCGTCTAGAAATTTACTGACTCAAATCCGTAAATTTTATTTCAATCATTCTGTGCTCAAGACTCCTATTTATGGAGTTTTCCTTGTATTTTGACTAAGAAGGAGATCCGAAACAACTGTCTGTTGCAGTCTATCTGTATCAATTTTATAGAGTGTGAATTCTTCAAAGTATATCACAATAATGGAAACAAAGATCGAAGAAAATGACTAACAATAAATAATAATAAACGATAACATTTAACAACAAAAATTAATTAAAAATAAAAGCTTTGGCATGAGACTGCAAATATTGACTTGTTGCGTTCTTCGTCTAGAAATTTACTGACTCAAATCCGTAAATTTTTGCTGAATCATTCTGTGCTCAAGACTCTTACTTTATGGGGTTTTCCTTGTATTTTTACTAAGAAGGAGATCCGAAACAACTGTCTGTTGCAGTCTATCTATAACAATTTTATAGAGTGTGAATTCTACAAAGTATATCATAAAATAAAGATCGAAGAAAAGGAATCTTCAATGATTCTATTTCCATTCAATATCAATTTAAGTATTCACTTTGACGTTTACCATAATAGCGTTAAGCCACAGAATCGTATGAATTGAATTCTTTTATGAATAAATAAATATCAGCAGATACATAATTGCCACTATAGAATGCATCTTATGCGCTATTGTTTTAGAGAAAAAAAAACGATTGTGATGGGAGGCATTCTAAAATACAGATCTTATTTTCAAAAAGACATGATTAAATCTTTGTAATAGTTATTATACCGCTCTAGTTTTTTGTTGTTGTTGGTAATAGAATATATGGGTATATGGGAGACGTTGAACTTTTATACTACGATATAATATATACAAGAAATAAATACTACCTGCATAATCTTCTCTCAAGCTTTCAAAACAGAAGAGCAATCCCTCAACCACTTGAAGGTTTTCAATAGACGTGTGGTTCCAAGAAATACGATATATATGTGTAAGAAAATGAACATAATAATAGTAGACTGTGAATGTGATCACCGTGATGTAGTGTTTTTGTGAAACTTTAGCCGATAAAAAAATATATAGTGTCTTCAAAATGGATGGGTACCATCCCAGACCACCACCATTACCAAGAAGAGTAAGGAACATCTATGCAGAACCATTCTCCCATGAACCAAGGTATATATTATTATCTTACATTATTGTTCTTCAGACATAGCTAGTTGCTATGCTTTTAAAAAACTACATGAATATGGTGGCTTTTCCCTAAATTTATTAACTATTGGTTACGTAGAGTAGCTTTAAAGCTAGATGTCGCCACACTGAAGCACTTGAAATTCCTTGAAAACCAGAAACCGGAAATCACGAAACAACACAAAAGTAAAAACAAATGTTATTTTATAAATTGCTGGAATCAGTAGTCAAGCCTATACTACCAGATATTTGTTTTTTTAATATTATTTCTGGAGCCTAAAAACAAAACAAAAAAAGATCATCAAATAAGTCGTTTTTATTTCTCATCATAAATCATCGAGAGTGCAAATAAACATTACAATTATGCAGTTGGTTCTTTGTGATGTTCTTGATTTTTTGAATAAAAACAAAAATCCCATAGAAAATGTACCTACCAAGTTTTTATAAAAAAACCTATTGGGACTATAACAAAAAAATAGCCAAACTGGTTCTTCTCTTCTCAAGTAATGCGGGATTTCCAAGTAGAGGTGATGATCAACTCATGCTCTATTCTGGTAAAGCTTCAAATTTTAAGATCAATTGTAAATATACAGACTGTTTTATAAGGTCACCGCACTGAGGATTATCAAGTTTAAAAGAATTTCATAGTAATTTACCTGTCCCATTCTCTACTGGTGGAATCTGAAGGCATATTTTTATCGGACGTCAAAATACCGCATACGGTTGACGTCGTAATTCCATACATTGTCGTCTTCATCTTTCTAAGTTTCATCCGTCGCTATACATCATCATTTACTATATTCTGTTTTCCCATGCGCTAAAATATCTTTAGTCACCTTTTTTTGGCAACATTCATTCTACAAAATGGTTGTGTACCATTTTCATGAATCTTTTTTTTTGTTCTTATAATGCCAAAAAAATGAACGAATAGGTCCTTTACCTAGGTACCCATTTCCTTCAAGTTATCGACTCAGTTTGGAAAGATGCACGCCAAAAAACCGAATCTCTCGATCTTTCAAAAAAGGAGCAGGTATACAATTCTGTTGTATGTTTTTGCTTTTTTTATTTATGGCTGTTCGCGCATTCTGCATAGTAAACGTGCTACGTTTTTGATGATTCATTTAAAAAAAAGAGAGTTGAGAAATGGTCCCATATTTAGAAAAATTCAAATCCGAAATACCCTTCCCTCTAAAAACCGCCCACGAAGGGGGTGAAGTTGGCAATTTTTCTCGAAAATCGAAAATCTGAGACGGCATAATTAAAGACAAGACCATATCGAGTTACAGTAATGGTAAAGACTGAAATATGTATATTTCCGCTATGTGGAGGGGACTTTATCTCTACAATTGAAAATATGACACGGCCATATTAAAGAAGAGATTATATTTAGCAACATTTAAGTTAGAGAGTTTTCAAAAGAAGTTACGGATTTCGAGTTACAGCAGCGGTAAAGTCTGAAACACAAAATAATTCTGAAATATGTGTATTTCCGCTGCGATGTTTTGAGATTTGTGAATAATAATAACTACATGAAAATAACATTTATGGGTAATAGGATAAGTACATTCTTCTTTGGTATTAGTGAAAGGGGACCTGGACACTTCGCCCGAAATAATATATCGACCACTTTGCCCAAAAATTTCGTACTGAAAACAGTTTCCAGTCTCACTTCACCCAATGTAATTAAATGTCCACAAAGCCCAAAATGGCCATTTCGCACAAATTATTTATTCATTTTGATCAAAATCTATTCGGGACCTTAGTTACAAGTTAATCTAATAACTGTTCAAATTTTATTATAAAAGTAGACCAAGACTTTGTGGACTTTCAGTTAGTTTGGGTAAAGTGGACACATTTTAGGCGAAGTTTCCACCAACAAGTTTTGGGCGAAGTGTCCATTTTGGTTTTTGTGGATTTTTAATTACATTGGATGAAGTAGCTCTGGAAACTGTTTTCATTACGAAATTTCTAGGCGAAGTGGTCGATATATCATTTTGGGCAAAGTGTCCATTGGGCGAAGTGTCCTAGACCCAGTGAAAGTTTAAGGAGTTTTATGACTAATGTTATACTCAAAAGTGTGAAATAAATATTCTTTACCAAAAATTAAACCGCCTTTATTAGTTGGTGCACTGAAAAATACAAAATATTATTAATTCTATTGGTGCCGGTACTTTCCAATTTGTTGCCAAAAGTCGTCTTTCTAACAACAATTGTACAACTTCAATAGTACCAGCACCGACAAATAGTATTAATATTATTTTGCAGTGTTCAGTACAGCAGCTAATTAAGTCAGCCCAACTTTTGGTAAAAACTATTTATATTATTTTCAATGACTTTGAGGAGAGATTATTGAATGTGGTTTTTCTTTAAAATTCCCATACCTGATGGCGCTAATTGGAGCGGGTTGGAGTAGCACCGTGTGACACCAGCATTTTCATCAAATGTACGGAACCCTAAAACATAATTATTGTACAAAAATGTTTTGTCTCTAATGTTTAATAGAACATATAATACACTTACTCTATGATAGTAGTTTGTTGGAGAGTGTGATGGCGGCATTATCACAAATTAGTAGAACAAACTACACTGGCTGCTGGTAAAAGAGTATTCATATTTATTAATATCATTCTAACGCGAAACTTGTCGTGTGTAGAGTAGTACGTACGCTCGAGCACTTTGCAGCTGCATTTCGTTTTTCAGTTACCGCAATATACCTACCTACTGGATATAACGTACAGCCTCGTTGATGGCAGAAATAAATGGACAAATCCAACTAAAGTTTAATATTTGCCGGAAATTGCTCGTAAAATGTGGTGTGGTGCAATGTACAGCTGAGATACCTTTTGCTATAAATATATCTATATTGGTTTTTATTACATTGTTTAAACGTTCAGAAAAGTGCCGGGGACGAGGCATTATTATTATTATTATTATATAGCGCTGTGGAATTTTATATTTATCGCAAATGAAATGCACCACCATGCAAGACTACTCTTTACGATTTGGACAGTTAAAAATTATATTGAAGCATTAACTACTACTCTATTCTATACGACCAATATCAGTCATATCCCCTCGCATGAAATTCTATTGATCGAAAATAGACAGGAGGCTGGATAAATTACTTGTCAACATAAAATAGTAATATCTGAGCGACCGAGCTTCACTCTGGTAACGCAGGATTTAGGGTGGGTCTTTAAGAGTTACATTGTTCAAAAATGTGCATATTTTTAGTCAAAATGTGCTGCGATCAATAGATCGGGAAATATCGGCTTTGTATATTGCTCATAATTTATAGAGCTCGAAATTAATATGAAAGTGCAGAAGTTGACTATGGCCAAATCGACTTCATCGCAATCTGTGGAGCCATTTTCGAAATAGCTAGTGTGGACCCATAAAATATAAAAATATCGCCTCTGAAAGAGAATTTATTGTTGCAAATTTTTATCAAAATTTTCCGAACCATTCGAGAAAAACATCGCGTTTTGACAGTAAAGCTCCTTTACTCTTAAAAATTTGAAACTTATCTATATACCATATTTGATCAAAATCGTTCGAACCGTTGCCGAGATAAAATTTATATACCTATATATACAAGAATTGCTCGTATTAATAGTTATATTAGATTTTTCGAAAAATCCTTTGAAATTGTCTTAATGTGTACGACGTATATGAGAAAAAGAACGGCCAAGGGCCATTATGATCATTATGGTTCAGCGATTGCTTTTGTATTTTAAATTTTATTAATTATTTAGTATTTTTTGTCAGAGCGGATACAGACATTCTGTGAAAATTTCAATTGTCTAAGTATTAGGGGTTATTATAGACGGACGGACAGATGAGGATTAGTAATAGTCTGCCAATGGTACCTGTTGAGTACGGAACTCAAAAAACGAAATAGTTCAATATTAGATGGAACTCGATGCTTTTACAACAAGGCTGAAAGCAAAGATTCTGAAAAAACCTGTAAATACGGTCCTGTGATGTTTCTTTTGAGCTAAACTCAGCAGGTTGCCTAATAGGAATATGTTAGCCTGCAAATTCTCCAAAAAATTATTGAAATAGTTGCATGTCGAAAATTATTAGTAAATAAAAACTTTGGAACTTCAATTTGACCAGATCGTATATTCATCCATTTCTAATCCGAACACTTTTCTTGTGTATATCTATGAGAAATATAGATGGTTTTCTAATTCAGAAGCCGTAAAAGTGATGTAACACGCACAAGGAAATTGTAGAATGAGTATTTCGAGATATCTGGAGAATGCCGATATTTACAAACAAGCAAACATTTAATGCACTTAAATAAATTCCCCAACATTCCGGCGACTGAATTTAGTAAAGGGAAATTTATAGAGTAAGCAAGCATTTTCAATTAAAATGATTGGAGAAACTTTATACACACATTATATTTACACATCTATATTGAAATTAGATTCTAACTCTTATCACATAAAAATAACATGTGTATATAGTTAGATTGGTATACAAAAATAAAGAAATATTTTTGGGATGCACTGAAAAATACAAAATAATATTTATCTAACATCTCGGAAATACACATATTTCCGACTTTTCCACAGCTCTAACTCGGAAATCTATCATTTCTTTTAATGTTCAATTGGAAAGTTGCTGGATATGGTCTCTTCCGTAATTTTGTCGTCTCAAATTTTTGATTTTCAATAAACAATCCCCTCCACCCGCTTTGGAAGAAGTTTTTGAGGAAAAGGGTATGTTGAATGTTCATTTTGTTTTCAATGGGATCAATTCTCAATAGTCCTCTATTAAATGAAAAAAATATCATGAAAATCCTTTACTATTTAAAGGACGCGAATATCTTGAAAAAAATCTTATAGACAGACAATTTGTATAACTCCTCCGTTTGTTTCGTCGGTCAATAAAAAAACAAAACTTTGAAACATCGTGTGATTTGATTGATTATTTCGAAGTGTCCCATGTAAATTCGTGAATTTATTTACTAAAATCTTCTTAAATTGCTTAATATTGCAACATGACTTGTCACTTTTTGAAGCTGAAATACCTATTTTCTTGATTGGACATATCTGAAGTGAATTGATAATTTTCTAACGGTTCATCAATGTTCAGCTTCAATTCGTTTGGATCATTATGTACTTATTTCTTGTTTTAAACGCAGCTAAAAACATAATATAAATTGCTGCATACGTAAGCAAAGCTTGTCTAAATATTCTAATCCTTTTCACTTAGTGCCGATTTCATAATGAAATTTAATCTCCTATTAATATTTTTTCAACATTAAAAATTCACAATTTTTTTATTGGACATATAATTCAAAGCTACTTTAAAAGAAAGAAAGATAAGGTGGCTGACATTCTAAAAATGTAATCTCCCATTAGGGATACATTATGGAATCGGTCCTTAATTGTCCAACAGTTTCATTTGAAGCAGGTAATATATGATTTAGCCATTTTGTGTTTGAAATATTCACAAAATAACTTTTAAAATGAATTGGTACATTCAGCTTTGGGGATCGAGTCTCTAAAAACAAATTCCGATCCTGCTAAGATAGGTATATACAGAAATGACTGACACATGTTATGGACATAACAGATTATAAAATTATCGCCAATATATACATATACCTATTTAGTGTAGTTATCTTTTTTATGTCGAATTTCAATAAAAATAAACAATCTTCCAACATAAGAAGTAAAACTTATAGTCATTATGTTATTGCTGCCGTAGAACGTTTGCTGATTTAACCCGAACACACTTATTTGACATGATAATTGATGACCTCTAATTGACATTTGTCTCTAGCAAAGACAAGCTGAGAAATCTACCTCATATGCAATAGCGTATTTCGAATGTTTTTTTTTGATTTCAATTGTTATTCTATTTTTGCGATATTATAAAAAAAATATTCTTGTACCAAATATAATATAGATTATTTTGTATTTCTGTTTATTATTAAGAAGTTGAAGCTTTATATTCAGTGATTTCAAACTAAAGCAGCAGCAAGCTTGAAAAATCGTATTTTTTTTGATTTGCACTAGAAAATCGTTATATTCATGCCATCCAATATTGTAACTTATATTTAGGGTGTCAAACTAGAGGAGTTTTTCAATCCAATTACACCCATAGAACGCATAAATTGCAATTTATATTACCTATGCAATAACCAAAAACACGAAATGGGATTCGTTTTACAAATACTTATCATAAATTAAGAGATATAATTCGTATATATGGATCTGTTCCAAATAGCTTGAATACACTCCATTGAACAATTCTCTTCGTCTTTATCTATGCCCGTTTTCTCTTACTTATTGCCCCTATATAACTAGAAATCGCTCTCCAAATTCAAGTCCACATACATATATAACAAATAAAACAATTCGATTATTCTTTTGTTTTATAGGCCATTAGATTTCGAGTAAAACTGCATCAATTCACTGTATACTTAAACTAGCTAAATCCTTCATTTGATTTTGTAGAAAACACTGAATCCATAATTTTATAAATATTATCTCATTTATGGTACCTAATATATTGTAGCGTGACTCCGGTTCGACAAATGGAAGCAAACAATCGTTGAATTTGATAATAATTTATTTAAACATTTAAATAAATAATACGCACACCGATTTAACAAACTAAATTGTGTGTAAATATATTACGTTACTTCACAGCTGACCCCCTTGAATTGATACGCCGCTGGTCTCAATCGTTCGCTTCTTTGTCTAGCAACTGATACTGGATATCCTTGTCAATACAGAGCTTACTTTATACTCAACCAACCATTTCTAGAATAATCGTCGTAGTTCTAGAGAAGATGGAACCTCTTACGGTAGAAACAAATGAGTATTTTTGGACGATTCGGCCTGCACCTTTTAGATTCGTCTTGTCATCGAGTGACGTCTCGATAATTCGGTCAGCTGATAGCTTGGACATGTAAATGGCTTCTCTATATTTCGAAAAATAGGTGATAATGAGGATCGTCGGCTTATATTGATTCACAACCTTCTTAGATTTCTGGTCGAGCTATACTGGTAATTATCAAGTACTGCAGTTATATGTAGATTAAAGACTTATGGCAACAACTTCAAAAGTATCAGCACTAGTAGAATTAATATTATTTTATATTTTTCAATACATCAATCAATAAAGTCGTCCCATTCCCAAAACATATGATCAACTGTCTCTATCAAAATGACCCCTTACTGCAGATTTAAGCTCAGCTTGTCTCAAAATTCAATAGCATGATAGCATGAGTGGAAATTTAAGTACTTTTTAATTGTTGATTATATAACAGGACAAGAAATTAAACAAGCTTCCAACACAACAGACATAAAAAATCGTTCATTATCAATCATTGTCTGAACTCTCTTATCATCCATTTATGATATGACAATTAATTTTAATTCATATCAAATTATGGTAAACACATGTTACCATGTTCAACAGCGATCGAGGGATGATTTTTTTTTTGATTGCTCGATATATCAGTGAATCAGACATTGCAAAAAATAATAAGCTCACACCCATACTATCCAGCATTTTTACGTTTCACTTTGTGATTTGTGACGTACAATCTGCTGGTTGCACCAATATTGGCATATATATATATACCAACGTCTTTCGCGTTTCTGTATCGTTTTCATGCTAGATCTACTTCGAAAATGATTTCCTACAAGCAGACGACAAACTGCATTTCATAAGCCTCAGCCAAACCACAGATATATATTGTACGGGGATTGCTACTCTGACAGCTCCATAAAGAGAATCGAATTCGTCTAAAATGAAGATAAAAGAGGAGCTGGGGAAACGAAATCGACGATTATTATTTTATTCATGGTGGTAAAAATAAGGCATTAGCTTAGCACATTTCTGGGAAAGTTTACAATTCAAATTTCTCACGTTATGGTTTTTAAAGCGAGAACGCCCATAACGACTTTGATTACACCAAAATCAATGTTTAGAAATGCGGTGTACCTTTAATTTGAGAAATAGAATCAATAAGTAGTAACCTATGTCCTATTTGTTACACTGAAAGATTATGGGTTATTATATCTTCAGAAAATAATAAAATATCATACACCTACATATTAATGCATGAAGAGTATATACGGTACGGTCTATGGGTATGGAATAAATTAATTTTTTGCGTTATTGTGTATTTATTTGAAAAAACCTGAAACAGGTCGATTTCTATTCTCGACAATTTGACAATTTATAGTATGAAAATATTACCGCCTTCTTGCACCGCCTCTGAATTATGAGCATCCCCTCAAAAATTTTAAATGAGAAGGGGGATGGTGTGGCCCTTTTTTCGAAAGGGATTTTCATTCTATATTCAGCAATTCTAAATTTTTCAAATTTTGTTCAATCATACTTGGGAAAATGCATTTATAAAATGTTAAATTTTGATACTTCAAGTAGAATGAAGGAAATAATGTCACACAATGTTTAGGAAGTATTTTTCAATTTATTTTACAGTTAAATTGAATATTCAAAATGACCACAATTCACTTCTTGACAAAAATAATAATAAAGACTTTATTCAATAGTAAATGAAATGACATGATGAAATATTCAATAATAAACACACAATCTGCAGATAGCAAAATAAAAACAAAATTACTTGAAATCGGACATGTAAAAACTCGATGAGGAGAAAAGTTAGATGTAGATACTGTTAACGATTGAGGAAAATCCGCATTATGACAATTAGATAACTTGCACATTGATATGATTTAAGTAAATCATGGATATTAAGAGCTTTACATAAAGAAAAATTCTGGAGTTAAATGAGGATGATGGACAGAATGGAAGAAGATTGGCAGTTCATAAACAAAATTGTGTTTCCTGATGAAGCTACTTTTCATTTAAATGGAACGGTTAATAGAAAAAAATATATTTCAGACTTTACCATTGCCAAACTCTCCTCTTTCAAATGAATCAAAAATCGTCTAAATAGGAGTATGTGTACTATGCAAAACGCACGAACAGCCTTAAAAAAATAAATAAAAAAAGGCAAATATACAACCGATTTGTATACCTTCTCCTTTTTTTGAAGTAGGTCAAAAACTGTAGACATTGGAGCAGAGAATGTCCTCAGTGGTTATGTGAGGCTCACACGCAATATTACCAAAAACGGCTGGAATCATTAACAACAAAATTATTGGGTAATTTTTTTTAAAGCACAGTTAATGTTATCCAGGTTTTTTGATGATCTTTTTATTGCCTACATTAAGAATACTTTTTCCTGATGTTTGTGATTCAAATGCAATAGAAAGATCAATTTGGTATCAACAAGACGGAGCTCCACCACATTACACACGTAGTGTTAGAGATTATTTGAACAAAGTTTCTCCCAATCGATGGATTGGAAGATGTGGAACGATTGAATGGCCGCCGAGGTCCCCCGATTTGACTCCTCTCGATTACTTCTTATGGGGTTATTTAAAAACAAAAGTATATTTCAATAGACCAGACAATATTGCAGATTATGTAACATTACTTCCTTTATTCTACATAAAGAAGATATCGAAATTTCGAAAACTTAGTATTGCTGAAAAGAGAAAGAAAATCCCTTTCAAGCAAAGTGCCACACGACCCCCCTTATCATTTAAACTTTTGAGAGGATGCTCATAATCCAGAGGAGGTGCAAGAAGGGGGTAATATTTTCATACTATAAATTGTCAAATTGAGAATAGAAATAGACCTGTTTAAAGTTTTTTTCAAACAAATACATAATAACGCTAAAAATGAATTTCTTCCGTACCTATGGAACGCACTGTATACTTGTCGAAATCTACTAACGCATATGAACTTTACTCGCTCTGTGCGCTAATATAATAATGTTATTATGGTGATTTTATGGTAGATTCTGTATTAATGACTTTGTTCCACAGTAGATAAATAATTAATACTATTACTGTGCCCACCAACTATAAAAACAACTACTCGGTGAGCACATACTCTAACCCGCATTGCATTACATCATCATTGTTCATCGAGTAATTAATTGTTTTCATCGTTGGTAGGCACTGTAATACCTATTTT
The DNA here is from genome assembly GCA_958507055.1 of Crioceris asparagi. Taxonomy (NCBI): domain Eukaryota; kingdom Metazoa; phylum Arthropoda; class Insecta; order Coleoptera; family Chrysomelidae; genus Crioceris; species Crioceris asparagi. The sequence continues at coordinate 7,273,107 of OY293829.1, forward strand.
TCTAGTGGTTGATCAATGTTATTTATATTTTAACATATTTACAAAAGAAATCTTCACATCATCATTCATAATCTACTATTCCAGCAACATTGATACAAAACTGAATGAAATCCTATTCATAATCCCAAGGAATATGACCGCAGAAGATATAATGGCCGACATTTGGACTACAACTTTTATTTACGTCTTATGAAAGATGAGATTTATGTTTGCTTTCGCTTTTGAGATGTCGACAGCTCTTTCTGGCTTTGATCTTCAAAGAGCTGTGAATATGACTTCGCAAATTGCCGAAATAATAATTTAAGGATCCCCTTCATCCTTTTTCATAAATCTTTTTCAGTTTACTTTTATTGCATCTATACTCAGATGCAATATTTGTTAAAAATTTATCTATAACTTTTTTATATCTAGTCCAATTCTCATATTTTTTGCAGCAAATAGTAAAATTATCTCTTGCGTAAAATAGTCTTTTGTTAGGTAGGTGTAATATCAAAGAAGCATTCCTTTCCTGTATTTTGTTTTTTGGTTTATGCCTTTGGGTACATTAGTTTATTTTTTAAAGCGAAATGAACTTGTCACAAACAATTTATTGTTGTTTGATGAGAGGATTTTCGCGTTGTTGCCCTAATGTCAGTTTGACAGATTAGCGTACGAGTTACGCAATGTCAAGGTAACAATGCCTACATTGCTTATATGTAATAAGCAATTATTGCAACTTACATAGAAAGGAAAAAATTATAAAAAAATAACCTTAATAAAAATACGCAGAAAATTATGAAATTTTGAATAAAAATTAAAATGTTATGTTACCCAATATTAACTTGTTGCGTTTTTTGCGTGGGTGGATCTTAACATTTTTTTACTATTATTTAGCTTAAGAGATTATTGATGAAATGCATTCGTAAGTTAATGCTCATTTCTAATGTATTCTTTCCATTGTTATTATTCAAAACAATCCACTGCTGATACTTGTGTGTGAATCTTGATCGAAATATTATAATTTTAATCGACTTTACTTGCTTTCGTTGTGCCGTACGAGATTGTTCATCCTCCGACTCATTTCCGGGGGGAAATTTTCATGTCCCCAAAGGCGCAAAAAAACACAGAACGAGAGAGACAGCAAATGAAATTCACCCCCACACATATATACATTAAGTCTATTAACGTGGCGGGCGTACTACTATCGAAGCAAAACATGATGATGAGAAGCGATAGTCCAAGAGCTGAGAGGAAAAAACACCTGGCCGATCGAGTACGAGGATGAAAAAAATCTTCGATAATGTTTTTTTCTGTGAATATAAAAAAAAATCATCAGTTGCCTGGGCAGAATTTGTTCCATTGTTGTCCATGACTTCTCTACGATCGAGTAACAGGATGAAAAGAATCGATAATGTTGGTTTTTACTGTGAAAATATGGAGAGGCATCAGCTGCCTAGGCAGAATTTGTCCCATTTTTGTTCATGACTTCTCTAAGATCGGCTAACAGGATGAAAAGCTTCAATAATGTTGGTTTTTACAGTGAACATAAAGAAAATCATCAGTTTCCTCGGTAGGATTTCTCTCATTTTTGTTCATGGCTTTACTACGATCGAATAAAAGGATGAAAAGCTTCGATAATGTTGGGTTCTACAGCGAACGTAAGGAAAATGATCATTTGCCCGGGCAGAATTTATCTCATTTTTGTTCATAACTTCTCTACGATCGAGTAATAGGATAAAAAGCTTCGATAATATTGGTTTTTACAGCAAACATAAGGAAACTCATCAGTTGCCTGGGCAGAATTTGTCACATTTTTGTTCATGACTTCTCTGCGATCGAGTAACAGGATGAAAAGCTTTGATAATGTTGATTTTTACAGCGAACATAAGGAAAATCATCAGTTGCCTGGGTAGAATTTGTCCCATTCTTGTTCATGACTTCTCTGCGATCGAGTAACAGGATGAAAAGCTTTGATAATGTTGGTTTTTACAGCGAACATAAGGAAAATCATCAGATGCCTGGGCAGAATTTGTCCCATTCTTGTTCATGACTTCTCTACGATCAAGTGACAGGATGAAAAGCTTCGATAATATTGATTTTTACAGTGAATATAAGGAAAATCATGAATTGCCTGGACAGAATTTGTCCCATTTTCGTTCATGACTTCTCTAGGATCAAGTAACAGGATGAAAAGCTTCGATAATATTGATTTTTACAGTGAACATAAGGAAAATCATCAGTTGCCTGAGCAGGATTTCTCCCATTTTTGTTCATAACTTCTCTACGATCGTGCAAAAGGACGAAAAGCTTCGATAATGTTGGTTTTTACAGCGAACATAAGGAAAATCATCAGTTGCCTGGGCAGAATTTGTCCCATTCTTGTTCAAGACTTATCTACGATCAAGTGACAGGATGAAAAGCTTCGGTTATATTGATTTTTACAGCAAACATAAGGAAAATCATCAGTTGCCTGAGCAGGATTTCTCCCATTTTTGTTCATGACTTCTCTACGATCGAGTAAGATGATGAAAAGCTTCGATAATGTTAGTTTTTAAAGCGAAAATAAGGAAAATCATCAGTTGTCTGGACAGAATTTGTCCCATTTTTGTTCATGACTTCTCTATGATCAAGAAACACCATAAAAAGCTTCGATAATGTTAGTTTTTACAGCAAACATAAGGAAACTCATCAGTTGCATGTGCAGAATTTGTCCCATTTTTGTTCATGGCTACTCTACGATACATTTTTTTGTCCACCCAACTTGGTAGTTGCTAAGCAGAAAAGTAATATATTTGGGTACCATCGTTAAGTCTCGTTCCAATACCTTGGCACCCTACTTTTTTAATGTGAACAAATTTTCCGCTGGTTTTTCTCACGTTTAACAAACAGTTCCAAAGCATTTCATTCTGTTTTGTTCTGTTATATGTGTTTTTTGCAGTCAGCTCTTAGGCTATTTCCAAGCAAAACATGATGTGGAAATGAAGGAAATAACAAAAACAGAGAGCAAAAGAGAGACAGCTATTGAGAGTGGAAAGAAGATGTGATGAGGCGGGGATGTGGAAAATATTTGCAATTCAAAAATTCCAGGTTGCTTTGAAAGCAGAGCTGAAGTCGCTGTTGTTTGTGCCACGAGAGTATGGCAAGTTCTTGTTGTTATTGTTGCATATAAAATTGCTTCAGATTAACATATACCTGATGTAGCGTGAACAAATTATTTCGGAAAACTTTTCTGCATAAAAAAGGAGGAACGTCTTTAAATTTGTCAACCTTCTAAACAGTAAGATGAACTACTGGAATCCATTTAAGACTAGGACTAGGACATCTTTCATTTAATAGGTTTAGAGAATACTTTGAACATATTGCGCTCATGTTATTTGACTTAGTTAAATAAAGGAATCATGTAGATACTGTGAACCAGTCTTCATAAGCATGTTAGATCTAAAACTGGTATTTTATAGGATAAGTCTAATAGATGTCTTAAATGGCCTTCATCTGAACACCGAATCTATCCGAATAATATAAGATCGGAATAATGAACGTAGGACACGAATCAAAGTCGAGCAGAAATTAACAGAAGAAATAAAAATGAGACGCGAGATACGCCACAGGTGCCAAAACCGTTTTTTCAAAAATGAGGCACGATTTGAACTCTTCAATTATGCCAAAGATTCTCCAATATTTTATTATGGTGCAATTTCATTTAGTGAACTTATTTACACATAGTATGTCAATATCAGCTCTTATATCGTGCTCTCATGCCAATTTCTCTTTATTGAATTATTTTTGACCGATAAAGCCAAACGGACTGTCTGCTTTTTTTTTGGTTTGTGATCGTGCTGTAGGTATATAGTAGAAGCACGCTGATTTTGATGATTTTTGCTTCATTTGAAAGAGGTGACTTAAGAAATGGTCCCATACTCATAAAAACTTCAATTCGAGATCTCCTTCCCTCCAAAAACTGCCCCGAAGGGGGTGCATAGATAAAATCTGAGACGTCAGAATTAAAGATAAGATAATATTCGAAAACGTTTAAATTTAACATATTTAACATATTACAACAATGATAAAGTCTAAAATACGTGTATTTCCGCGACGATTTATTAGATCTCTGAATAAGTACAAACAAATAATGTACATTGGTAATAGGATAAATACTATCGTCTTTGGAATAAGTGAACGTTCAACAATTTTCATGACTAATTTTACTCTCATAAGGGTGAAATAAATATTTTTCCAAGAAATTGGACCGACTATATTAGTTGGTGCACTGAATAAATGTTTTTAACAAAAAAATGGACCGACGTTATCGGTGCACTGAAAGGTACAAATTGATACTAATTCTATTGGTGCTGGTATTTTTGAAGTTTTGCAGTTGCACTTAGATTGAAAACTTTTGTCCATAAAATCTATTAGATAGGAATTGAAACAAAATATTATTTCAATTGTCACTAAAATCGTTGAACGTTCACCATGATCCATGTATGCGTTGCTAGTATTTGGTATTATTCAGAAATCTAAGAACATCGTCGCGGAAATACGCATATTATACCACTGCTGTAACACAAAAACTGCAACTGTATTGAGAAAATGTTCAAAATAAATATTGCTATAAATAATCTTATCATTAATTTCGTTTTCTCAGATTTTCAATTTTCGAAAGAGATTGTCTCTTCCACATAACGAAAATACACCATTTTAACATCGCAGAAACATGAAAACCGTGTTTTTTTTTTGAAAAAATGTTCAATTTAACCGTTTCCGGACATTTTCTTATCTTTAATTCTGCCATCTCGGATTTTAGAGAAAATTCGCCCCTTCCACCTCCTTAGGATGCGGTTTTCAGAGGGAAAGAGATTTCGGATTTGAGGTTTTATGAATACGGGATCATATCTCAAGTCTGCCCTTTCACATGAATCAAAAATCATCAAAATCGTAGTACGTTTCCTATATAAAACACACGCACGAACAAAAAAAAAACAGACGGTAGAATTGTATACCTCCTCCCTTAGGGTTCGTCGGTCAAAAATACAAAATAATAATTCTAATGGTTCTAATACTTTTGGTGTTGGTGCTTACAACAATAAACTACAACGACACAACATCAAAAGTACGAGCACCAACAGAACTAATGTTATTTGATATTTTTTTAGTGCATCAACAAATAAAGATTATCCAATTATTTGTATTTATTCATGTTCACAAAGCGCTATTTTTTGTTTCTAATCGTACAAACATCATTTCTTAAAAGATTAGAAGACAACACAATATAGAGGAGCTACCTAAATACAATAAATTATCTAATGAATAAACCATTCTACCCCAGCTTTTACTGCCTCATTAGCATTAGAAAAAAGGTTTTCCTGTCTCTTTTGGCATCGTCGAAGCTCTACGTATATATATATATATTTATATATATTACCAAATCCCATTCTATCTATCTCCAAATTGAGACTCACCATCACATAGTCGCCATTTCTCTGTTTCATCTTTTGCTATTGCTATCTAAATATAGGACGGACGTCGACTCGCACTTCCGATGCGCGCGCTCGGATATATTAAAGGCACACCGACGAACGACAACGGGAAATCATAAACAACAACCGGACGATTTGCATGCATACAGCAGACACGACCCTCTAATCTTACGAACGGGAGACGATGTGAATTATCGCGTTCCGTGATAAATATCATATTAATTGTTGTTCCATGCGGTGACACGTGATGATTTACATTCGAGCTTTGTCGGCAAAATCGTGCTCGCTGGTTATAAAGATTCACCTCTCAAAACACGAGGCTTTTGCTACTTACAATAGAGAGGAACGAATGACTGCGGAAGCATTCATCATTTAAAGATGACATCCAAACAATCGAAACCCACTTTTGGTTTTCTTTTTAGCATTTTCTATTCAATAAATTATAGAAGTTCCAGTTTTTGTTATGATGCATCACCAGGCAATTCCATCTGGAGCTGGCATTAAATTTGATTTTGCATTAAAACTAATTTGATATTTAAACTAGGAAATCTAATGTTGGATTTGTCTACGGCATTTTTGGTTCTAAACAATAAAAAACACCATACCTATGTCATTAGAGGAAAAACTCGATATCTAGAAGAACCCCTCTGGGTACTTTCAAGATTAACGCTGGAGTTCCTCAAGGCAATAATTTGCGACCATATATGCATATTTTTAAAAAAACATTCGTAAAATCGATGGCTGGAAATAGTCAATGATCGGGCTGATGACAAACCCATAGTAGTTAACAAAAAAAATATGAGAGAGTTTCGATTATTTAAATAGTGAGATTTCTGATTCAAACACAGGTTTCAAATTATTGACCAATTGATTGCTGTACAATCACCAATTAGTACTTAGAAGTGTACAGGAACAAGATTATTTAATATTTCTAGTTGCATTATAGCAATTTGCTCCCTATAATGGTATCTTCCCCATTGTTGTTACTCTTGGTCTAAACTGAAATAATCCGATAGCCAGTAATCAGCTGGGTTAAGAGCAGGCAAACTAGGAGGCCATCAAGTTCCAAAATATTCAGTTATAACATCTTGATCTTATAAAATACAGCAGAAAGCAAATTATTCTTGAAATAGTCATTCAATATACAGGGGTGCTATTGTTTTTATATTTTTAAGGATTGAACAATCTTACTCTATGATAAACCCATACCTTAAATCAATGATTCCTTCCTTACAACAATATAAAAATAATCTCCTCCTTTATTGCATCATTATCCTTATAGACTGTTGCTGTGACCTGTTATTGTTACCGCCCACCGCGTCTAATCAGCCCTTTACTATTCATCTGTGTGTTCTGTGGCCACATCATCATCATCATCATCTCATGTGAGCTCATCGACATATACCTACTATTTTAGCATATAGATTGTGAGTACTGCCGATCCGGGGGATTCGCTAGCGCTCACGCTATTTCTGCCTGTGCGCGCTATACATTCTCCTCTACATGGCATCGACCAAGTCGATTAGATTCGATTGGATGGCTGTCGACAAAAGACGCTAATGAATGTAATCGGAAGTCGCTCGATTTCACGCTGGTTTGGTCGCGTATCGCAGTTGCATGTGTCTGGTGGGTGGGGTGTGGTGGGTAGAAGTGGGGTGCAAGTGGAGATGCGAGCTGCACCTTATTGTTATAACGATGATGATGCCATCCATATATTCTGTGTGTCTCCGTCTCTGTCTGTTCTCTGTGTAGAATGGTAGAAGATTGCGACGATGTTGCACGCTTGGCTGGCTAGCACACAGATTGGGTACGTGCGGCTGTGTTGGGTCGCTTGTTTGTCATGATGGATCACTCACTGACAAATATGTATTGACTAGCTTGACAATAGAATAGTAATATGTGAAATTGGGAATATCATAAGTGGGTACTTGATTATATCTAGAATTTTTCGTGCATGTTATTGCGCAGACGCGTTGCCTACTTGTTCAGCCGCGATATTCAAAAATACGAACAATCAAATACAAAACTACGTCCATAAGAACATGGCTAAATTCGAGCATTTTGTTCTGATAATTTTGAATGTACAAAAATCACTCCCGTTGCAAAAATAATTCACAATACTGAAGAAGCACATAAATGGAATAAAATTGTATTATCTATAAGCAATTATTAAAAACATAACTACAAAAATTAAACCATATTTATTCGAAATTTTGGATTTAATTAAATATTCTATAAAGTATTGTATGATACTAAAATTATTTAAACCTGATAACAACCAATTTTCAGCTCAACGTCCATGAGATAATCACAAATGATAATAACATGAAAAATGTAAGACTCCCATCACATATTCTCTTTTGAATGAAAACAACTAATACAATCATATCATCAGAAAGAAATGTGAGTTTAAAAATAAAATGACCCCAATGCACAAACCTCACGGCCGTATAGTAGATCGGAATGATAAGCAACTGTATGTCTTTTGATTGTATCAAAATGGAATATTTATGTACTGTAATAACAATGAGAACAGGACATTATTATTCACGACACACCATTGTCGAGAATGTTTGTCAACAAATCAGATAGATATCAAAAATTCAAATGGGTTAGGTACTGTTCTTCGCTATTCTCCCCAAAATTAAAAGTAATAACACTTGCTGCCATCACCCTATCAAATTCTTCCATCCAGAAAAAAATGAACCACACACAGATAACCATCTTCCTTTGAAACGGGTGCCCTTAGGGGACAATATTTTCAACAATACAACAACTTTAGGGAGCCTCAACTGTTTCAAAAACCATTATTCCTTAAAATAAAATAACAAAGATAATGGGCTGAATTTATCCTCTAAAAATGCCACAATCCAAATCCGCAAAACGATCAGATAGTTTGGAAACTGTCATAAAGCTAACGTGGAAAGGAAAACCAGCAGTTTGTTAATCTTCATACGCTTATTGAGTTGCAATATGTTTGGGCCACTGCGCAGAATCTTGACTGAAAGAAAAACTGTTTCTGATGGAATATTTGGAACAAAGCCCATTATTCGATCAATTCCAAACTCATGGATAAGAGCGATAAAATTAAAAGTCGGTCTCTTTAACCAACAACAATAACAGGGCTGGAATTTATCCCCTCGAAATCCCGCTTCACTCGAAAATGTATTCCATGCAATCGTAATGTTTTATGGTTTATGCATTATTTGTACATAAAGCAGGGGCTAGGCAATGACCTCGCAATTGCATCAAATTACTTATGTATAATATATATGTATAGAAGGCAGACAAAATTCTCCCCACACCATGATGGTATGGTATATTTTATTAATGGTGTAATTTATTTAAGAGTGAAATGATTGTGTTTTATATATATATATATATATGCCTTGGGGTGGGCAAAGTATCTTCTATGGAGTGAGTGTCTGCCAGAGATTTGCCGCCAAAGTCTGTAATAAATGAGAAATCACGATGGGTTTATTGCTGTACAAGGTCGGAATGATAATGATTAGAGATGCTCACTGACGTCGTGCAGCTCTCGCGTGAATATTGGAATTTCACGGCAAGCAATAATTTTAAATAAGCTGGTACATATTATCCTACCATGATTTGGAATAATTTATGTACAAGATCGGGAGAAAGTCTGGAAATAAGTGAATATATTTAAAATGAATCAATGAAATATTGATATACTAAATTTCATATTATCAGCACTTATGTACTGGATATATTGTTCAAGTTTCATAAAAAATTATTACATTATTGGAGAACTTTCAAGAAAAATCCATTTTCATGGCGTAACTTCAAAGCACGAATGAAGGGCCTCTCTTATCTTTGTACAAACTAACCATCATTCAAATATCACCCAATACCTCTGAAACACCCTGTGTAGCTCCAGTATAAACGTGTGATCTATACTGCGATCCACAATGAAAAATCAGTGTGGCTGGGTATAGGAAATGTATTATAAATGGGAATACATTTGTGCACGTATCCACTCCGCTTTTCTTAGCAACAATAATCTCATTCTTTTAAACATAAAACTCTAATTTCCACATTTATACTCCATTTTCGATCCCATCGTTTCGTGTTAATAGCGAATAGTAGTGGAGCAATTAAACCAAAGAAAAAAACAAATTGCGTTGAACATCAAATATTTGTAAACGTACCTACTTCATTGATAAAACTTTCACCTTCCATAAAACCAGTTTTACGATATCATATAAATATACCCCAGCCACGAGATCCTTATCTGTCATATCACCTATGTAAATTCGTTTCCCAAAAACGACACAAACAACAAATGAATTTTGTCACGCAAATTGCGGTGAAAAGCTCAAACTAAATGGCTATAGGTATGGAAATTTCAACTCTTATAGAGCATGAGCTGATCGAGTAAGAGGATGAAATGCTTTTGGACCATGCTAAAGACGGATCTCAACTGAAAACGGCTCTGCATCAGGATTACGCCTTCAGTCTGTCGAATCTGATCGGCAAATGAAAAATATTTGCTAGAGTGATGCTACTAGTTTATTTACACTATATTTTCAGGCAGTTAATTTATTGGTATGGTTTTTTGCTGTCAGCTCTTGGACTAAAACGGCTCTATGTAAATTTCAACTATACTTCTACTTCTTTTCCTTCTCATTTTGTCAAGGTCATAAATTGTTTGAGCACACTAAAAATGTCGCTTTCGGGAAAATATGCACAATATAAGTATGGCGTTCTATATATAAGAGTGGGGATGTTTGTTTGCAGACGTTTTACATTTATGTATGTGTGCAGAGGAAGCTGGGATTGTTTTACAACTTTCGTGTGTAAACAGCATTTTATAGATATTTATTTGATGTGGAAAGCTTTTGTTGCCCAAAATGAAACAGGTAGAGTAGTAGTTGATGGTGGAAACTAGATTACATATAATTTTATTTTGGTTTTTGTTACAGTCATTTGCGTATTCGATGATTAAATAAACACCTAGTTGAATAAATATTGTTTTTATTAACAGCTGGACAATGTACCTCCAACTCTGTATATTTATTTAGGTGGATGTATCAGTCTAATGGCAAAATATATACAGAGCCAGTTGTTTAAAATAAAAAATAAACGACCAAGTGCGAGTCGGACTCACACATGAAGAGTTCTGTACTATCGTACAATATCTACTTATCTATATAACAGTTCAAGAGATATCGCGTTCAACTTCTAACTCATATGTGGAGCTTAGAACTGCATTCCGTTGAGTTTCAGTCGGTCTATTATCAACATCTCTGTGGTGATTTGACATTTTTGGACACATCTACGACTCATATGTGTATATCTGATAAGTTCTAATAATTCAACTGTGATGTGTTCCGAATAAAATCAGTTCATACGGGTAAGAAGTTTGATGCAATATTTGTATTGATTATATATTGCACCTACTAGATAAGGTTTAATCCAATGTGGGTTGGAGTATTTGCTCACCGAATAGTTGTCTTTATCATTGGTATGAACGGTAATACCTAGTATTACTGTAGCGTTGATCAAATTCATTCATATTGTTGAACATTTTTTTTAATGGGGTTCCCAGTATTTTATCATGATCTACGTCAAGACGTCACACTACAAGTCAAACTATAGAAGATGAAAAATATTCTTTATCTCAATTATAACCTCCATCTGCTCCATCTTCCCTGATGATTTCCTACATTCACAACATCTAAGACATATATAGGTAATCTCAACAACATAAATCTCATGTTTCGTTTCACGACATTATGATATAAACATAAAATGTTGTTCGGTTTATTTTCACCGACCGACCGACCTTATGGTCGCATGTCGCATTTATCTAAACATTTTCATCGTCGACGATTTGAAAACAAATGAATGTCTTGTGTACCTATCGCAGCTCGTTCACTGATGCAAGTAGTGCATCCTGTTGTCATTGAGGACAGTTTTAAATAATAATAATGAATTCTTCCCAGAATAGAGTACCTAGCCTAGCAGAAATATAACAGCGCGATATGTTGTCGAGTCTTTTGGTTGTATTTATTATAGGTGGCGCACTCAAAGTGGTCGGTATGAATGTGCTTTTGCGGATCGATAATACCAAAACATAGAGTGTAGTTCACAAATTCAGCTTAACCGAAAAAAATAAAAATAGCTTTTATTGTGCATGTTTATCTTAGAATTACATTTATAAAACATGGACAACTACATATATTACAAATATTACTGATATTTGACATATTAGTTGACTTGAAATAGTTAATCAACCAGACCTGCCTTAATCGTGTAGATTAGAGATTTAGGGGAGAGGGGATAAATGTTCAATGCACATGCGTAATTCCAGGGACTAAATTTATAACTGTTTCTTGCATAGGTGTATATGAGTGTCTATGATTCCATATAACCAAATGTACCTAATAAGGACTATTCAAGAAACAACAATTTCAAAAAAGAGGTTGAATTTCATTGTATATTGCTATGAATAATGAATAAAAGAAAAAACAGATGTTGCTGAAATTATACAAAATCATGAAAAAATCTAAAGGTTCAGATAATTAAAGGTACCTTAGTTTTTACAAGTGTCTGAAATAATTTTCATTTCAAGGGACTAAGGCACGCCGTTTTGCTATTTAATGACAAAAAAAAAATAAGAATAAAAAATAAAATTATTCGCAAAGAATTTTATGACCATAGAACTATATATATAGGTATGACAATTACCTATTTTAAAGTATAATTGCAATAGAAAAATTCAAAGTCCTCCATAAAATAATTGTAAGCAAATGATTTGTTTTGATCGTTAATAATATTTTCATATCATAATCGTTAGAACTAACAATTATTTTAAATTTTTGTTACCCTTCATTCAATTTTATTCATATAATGGTAAAGAATACTAGAAAATTAAACTTATATACCTTATCACTATTTTTGAGATGAAATTGTGTATACAATAATAATTTCCGAATTTTTATTCTTGAATTAAAATTATATAAATAATTTTAATTCTTAAATTTCTGCTCTTATATTAGGATTGTGTATATAAGTATAAATCGTGAATTTTTATTTTTGAACTGAAATTAACTGCATAATTTTAATTGAAGAATAAAAATTCACGATTTAAACCTATGTACACAATGAAAATACGGAATCACTACGAATATGTACATGCACCAGCTAGTTGAGTTAGCTATTTTCAGACAGACGCCATCATAATCGTAATTAAGAATATCAAATCAAAATTGTGGGTTGAATATCATATACCTATCGTTGTTCGTGAATATTCCCTCGTGTTTTCAGCTTCTTTATTTTCTTTATGCTCAAGTTTATAGATTGTTATAAGAATGAGTACAGACATTGTAAATATAGGTTTTTCTCCTAACCCAACAATTTGGAAATACATTTTGATTTTTCGCAAGAAATAGATTGTATCAAACGAATCCATGAATATATTTGCGTTTCACAAAAAAGATAGATTATGTTAGAGAGAGTAGGTAGGTATATTTTCAAGACAGATTTAAAAATCTAATCAACTATTGAATTAAAAAGCAAAAAATCATCTCGTAATCTTTCACAAAATATTTGTCTCGGAAGAAATTTAAAAATATAAATTGTGAAAATTTGTGTTGCCATCTAGGTTTGTCAGATGTGTCAAATAGAGCAATGAATTAAAATTATGTCGATAATTTTAATTCAAGAATGAATAGATTTGAATTATGCAGAAATTTTAAATTCAAGGAGAAAAATTAAGAAATTAATATTATGTGCACCAAAATAATTTATGAATTAAAATAATTTACTCACTGAGACAATAATAATTCAATTCAGTGAATATAATTGACAACATGTTACAATTGTAATTTAACGATTTGATTGAATATTCAATAATAATTTGAATATAGCACCATAATAATACATACAATTTTTCAAATGTTAAACAAGCTTGAAATTAATTGGGTAATTTCAATAAACAAATAATTTTTATTCCATAGCAGCATAATTTCACTCCTACTTATCGAAATATAAATCAATTGAGTTATTATTTTGACATGATATAAAAATATCATGAAACCATACCGTAAGTATAAAGAAAATGATAAATGTTGGGTCCAAATAATAATAATTTCAAGTTTTCCTCATTTGCTCCATAGACTCGGAATACATTTTCTGATAAGATCTAATAATTATTATTTTTATTATATTAACGCACAATAAGAATGTAAAGAGTCATTTCTTTTTTGAATTGTAAATAGATAATTTTTATTTTTATTTCTACTTTTAATGCAATCCTTGTTATAAAATAGCAAAACGGCGTGCCATAACGGATAGTTCCAAGACATTTTATCATTAAAAAAGAATTAATAATAATAAACATAAAGGAGAAAAAAATTTGTTTACTAAACTTCTTCCCTTTGACGGGCTTCTCAAATAGAAGAAGTATAAAATTCTAATATCTGCTTTTTATGTCTAAGATATGGTCCCATATCTTTTTCAAAATCCTATGCCTATTTCTCCTCAACAAAAAAACAGTAAAAGTGGTGAAATGGACATTTTTCTAGATTTTTAAGAGTGTTGTTGGTAATTTTGTATTTGATTTGTGAACTGGAGTTTTTGAAATATGAAGAAGATTTTTAGTAAATAAATATAGCACGATCTGTTGATAGTGTCCTATCTATGGATACTCTTGTGTTAGGGTAGCAATCGGGTGAGAATCACGTTAAAAATAGAAACCGTATGGCGATCGTTGCCCAGATTTCTTGGATAAGTAAAAAAAAGGAGACACTTGGACGAGTTTGTGTATCAAGATAGAGCGAAATTGAACCGGTGCCAAGACTGAGTCAATTGAGAGTCTGTTCATTCATTCAGTGCAAGGATGTTGACTGTTAAATTACGGTCTATACATAATCATTTAAAATTATAATTGTCTTTAATTAGAAACAGCTAGAAGATATAAATTATAAGGATGAGCAATAATTATCACATTAACAACTATGTTGTTAAGTCCAGTTACAATTTTTAATTTTAAACTTAGATGATTCAAAGTGTTTTTTATAATCGATTAGTTTATCAGTCTTTCTAGGATGCTCAGTTGCTACACCATCTGATTATATTTTGCATTGCAACTGGTTCTGGTTGAGGTTCTCACTTGTTTCTGTAGCTTGGTAATGTTTTGACAGACTTCGTAAAAGGACCAAGTATACAATTCGATAGTATAGGTAATGTGATTTTTGACATTTCAAAACTATCAAGTATCCAAGGGATTTAATCCTGATATGTTCTGGAATTCTGTGTATTCAACAAACCAATAAATTCTTGGTCATGTTAGTTTTAAAATGGAAAAGATTATAATCGATTTATGTGAATCTATATCTGTTTCCATCAGAGTAAGTGCCGTATTATAAATAGTATTCTTATAGATTTGCTTCCGACGTATAATCTGGCTGATCCCTATAAATATATGTATATATAATATAACCCCTCCATGTACGTACCTACCCTTTGGAAAAATGTCCTCATTGAGCTGGAGAAACGCAAAACATCCGCATATTTCTCGCTATCTGGGCAAATTGCATCGAAAGTATTCCAGCAATGCTACCAAACATACATACATACATACATAGAACGGAAAAGAGGAAAATATCCGGGCGCGACAATTTATTTCCGTTTCCCGATATGCCGGAATCCGGGACGTTTGTCCTTTCTCATCGATGTACGTATATATATATATATATGAAAAGGAATTCCGGGGATTTTCCATTTTTCCCAAAGGCTGCCGTCAACGCCACAGCCGCCTTATTGGATATTTCCAATGGCTGGTGAAGGAATGTTACATACATAACTGGAGTGTGCCCGTCCATTATGTAAAGGAACAAAAGTGAAATGGCGCATCGCTCGACGTGCTTCTGATTGTTGCCTTGGAGATTAGATACATTCTCTACCAAGACGATGGCGCACTAACATTCTTATATGATTGTGCTTCGTTGAAATTTATTTGATGTAGGATTATGGCTAATCTTCAGAACCGGCGACAAGCTATATAGATACCTATCTAGGTGTTGATTTGTGAAAAATATCGAAGTATGTCAATAAAAATATTGATCCAAAATGGCAGAGGCCAAAGATAAGTACAATGAAGAGAGTTTTATCATATCAAAGACAAAACTACCACAGCTTACCAACTATAGTTGGCTTGAAGATGCCAACTTTGTTGGCGATACAATTATCGAGTTATAGAGACTTAGAGACGATCTTGTGGTGTGATATGTAATTCTGTCTTTGATATGTTTTAGCTATATACTAATACTCTTTAACTATTGCCTAGCACAATTGTTCTTTCCAACGGCTCATAAACTTCCCAGTTCTTGTTGGAATTCTACTACTTTTTCTGTATTTTTATTTAGAAAATGCGTCGAAAAAGTTTGACTGGTGACATATATTTTTCAAAAATATTTGTATGACATTTATTAAGTGAACACTTTTTGTGAATAAAAAAAATGTAGAATCGCCATTTTGAAATTACTTGCTAGATAATGTCCATTAATGAACTTAACCGAGATATTTATGTGGCAAATTTGAAATAGATGCATCAATGAATGCAATAGCTATGGCTACTTTTAAGAAAATTAGATATCTAATTATCTATAGTGACTCTTCTATTGAATGAGAATTTCTTTTTTGATTTAAGCGATATGATAGAGTAAAAATATAACAATATTGTAAAATACGCCTTTTATAAAAATACCTACATTTTAGGTTATGTGATTCAAAAGATCATTAAATTTGTTCTTGAAATCGACCGTTAATTTATTTATTATTTATACTTATAATCTTTTACTCTCAAAAAAACTAATATAGGTATTATTTCAGCATTCATTGAATATGACATATAATAATCTCACATGAAATAAATATCTTACTTAGTAACTTACCTATTTCAAAATTGACTAGTAACGACTTAAGATTCGATTCCAAAAGAAATATCTTTTTTTCAAAAAATTGGACCGACTTTATTAGTAGTGGTACTTATGTAGTTAGATAGAAGATTTTTGGCACAAACTAAAAAGTACCAGCATCAATAGATTTAATATTATTTTGTATTTTTCAGTGCACCAACTGATAAAGTCAGTCCAATTTTTAGTAAGAAATATATTTATTTCACACTTTCGAGATTAGCATTAGCCATGAAAATCGTTGAACTAATAACAAAGAAGTTGATACCTATCCTAGTACCTATATACATTCTTTGTTGGTACTTGTTATTATTCATAGATCTCAAAACATCAAGGCGGAAATACACATATTTCAGACTCTACCACTGCTGTAACTCCAAAACCGTAACTTATTTTAAAAAATGTCCCATTTAAACGTTTTCAGATAGGTCTTACCTTTAATTCTGTCGTCTCTCATTTTCTATTATCCAGAAAAATTGCCCCCTCTACCCCCTTAGGGGGCGGTTTTTATAGGGAAGGAGATTTTGGCTTTGAGTTTTTCTATAAAAGGTACCATTTCTCAACTTTCTTCTTTCAAATGAATAAAAAATCATAAAAAACATGTTTCCAAATCGAAACGCGCGAACAGCCATATATACAAAAGCAAACATACAACCGAATGTTAACCTCCTGGTTTTTTGGAAATTGGTCAAAAAAGCAGTAAATGTTAAACCAGATATTGCTAGTGATATCACTCCAAGATAATTTGAATAATTAAATATTCTTATTTCATCATACCGTTCCTAAAATCTGAATGACAACAACAAATATTTCTGTATTTTAACAAGCCTTACATTTTTGGAAATATATAGCATACTGTTCCCATTATAAGGGTGCAAGTTTTATATGTGACGACAAACTCATAAATTATTATGAAAAATCCTGCATATGGTTGATGGCAATCATGTCGAGATAAGGTGATTTACATTTTTTGTGGGAAAGTGATATCTATTCCCCGTAGGTATATATTTAACTTTTTTTTCTAACACAGTGAAGATAGTTTTAAGAATTATTAGCTTCTAAAAATAAGAACCTATCCCAGTTATGGAATGCTTTTTTTTCTATAAAGATGAATAAGTCACTTTGAATGTAACATATTTCATAGAAGAAACTTTTTTGGGGGCTCTAAGTTCGAGTGTAATATACTTGACCTTTACAACTTATAACTTATGAAGCATTGAGAAGAATCTACTTAAGAGACTGAAGGTCTTCCACTTTATTTTTAAACTATATCTACGCTTTAACGGCACAACTGTCGCTATCTTCACATAAGTAACATAGTTTTCCATTAGATTAGGGTTTGTTGTACCAATTTCCACGTAAGAAGAACAGGCATTCCAAAATGCTTTTATATATTCCATTTTGGGATTATCGAGGTAAAATAAAATTATTATATAGGTAATATAATTATAATTTATGGTGGCACATTTCACAAAAACACATTTACCTCCGCCGAAGCTCATATGCTCATTTTATTTGATTGGGTTAGAACATCATTAACTTTAAATAAAAAAATGTGTCATCTCCACAATTTAGAATTAAAATTAAAATTTATTAAATTAAATGAGACATGTTTCGGGATTGGTAAATCCCATTATCAATCTAGATATAAGGTTATGGTAAAATAAACATCTTAGGGAACCAAATGTAACCAGTCGAATTATAAAAATAATTAAAAAATAAAATAATTCAAAAAAAACTCTCACATTATATAAATTTTTGAAGTTTTATTTATTTATTTATTTTATTTTTATTTTTTATTTATTTTTATAATTTGACTGGTTACATTTGGTTCCCTAAGATGTTTATTTTACCATAACCTTATATCTAGATTGATAATGGGATTTACCAATCCCGAAACATGTCTCATTTAATTTAATAAATTTTAATTTTTAATTATAAATTGTGGAGATGACACATTATTTTATTCAATTTCATCACTACTCCACATTGAGAATGGATTTCTTCTTGAAATATCATTGACTTTGTTCCAACAGCAAATCCCGAACCGATTTCCAACAATTTGCATCTGACGAATTTTGACAATAGTTGAAACAAGATTTCTTTATTGACGTAACAAACGCAACAGAAAAATTTACAAACTTTTTAGAATCTTATTAAATATTTCTAATTGGATCTGAATCTTCAAATCGACACATCATAATGACTATTATGTGTTAGGTTTTCCACTTGAACACTTCCAATAATACAGCGTGGACTCCCTTCCTGAAAATTACTTCATTTCCAGGTCAAAATTAATTGCTATTCAACTAACCATGGATCTGAATATTGACGAAGTTGTTAATACACTTTTGATAGTAAACGAGAAACATTTAACACATTAAAATGAAACTGGGATATCAATAAATTTAAACAACTTCAATGCATCTGTTAAGTTTTACATAACCAACCTCCATTTATGTATGCATATCACTAACAACTATACTTATATATAAATTTCTTTCCAGACTCAATCCCAGTATCCAGCAGCCGCAACACACGCAGACACTGCCATCATCGGCGGCCTCCAACACCAATGTCGGCGGTCCAAATCTACAATCGGCACCACAGTCCAATCTGGTGATGCCTGTATTCCCCCTGCGTCCAGCTCCAGCACCGGCAGCCCACTATTCCCCCTACTCGCCTTCGAGGTTCCACATTGACAAACGATGCCGCCGAAGGTGTTCGTGGAAATGTTTGAGCATTGGTCTCATCTTGCTGGCTGTGCTGCTCAGCGCCGTGCTGGCATACTTTGCAGGTAATTAGAGCTGAGCTATTGGATATTTTGCTTAACATTAGTCAAAAGATTTTCTAGTTTGAAATAGATTATTTATTTTGGGGAAAAAATGTCTATGGGAACGTTAAGCGTAACTCTAACTATTCTGAATATATTCTATTTCTATAGTTACTTTTAAAAAAGTTCCTAACTATTGAGAGATTTTAGGGAATTTATTTGTGATTTATTTCTTGCAGCTGTAAGCTCGATGAAACCTAATATGGATTCCTCAAATTGTATCCTAGTGCGTGATGTTAAAGACATAGCTAGCGATCAAATAACCATGGGTTCCGACTCTACTCAACAACCGACTGAAGGTAAGAATTACAAATAATTATATTTGATTGCTTAGCACACTATATAATAAGCCGTGAATGTATTTTGTAAACCATTTTTTAAGACGCTTTCCCTAAGAAAGGAAATGGATCAGAATGATAGTTAGAATGATGTTTCATTCTTTATGCATTGCCAGCATGTTTTCCTGCCACATTGTTCTGCGTCTACGATGCTTTGGATCTTTTCTCCTGTATTTTACCTTGCACCATAAGTTGCAGAGTAGAATATGTTTTTCTTATCAATTCCAGTTTTCACTTTTATTTTGTGAATTCTCACCATTGGCCTTACGACGATCATTTTCATCAAATAAATACTTTCCGTAAGATATGTGGACGACTCGTACTAAATCAAAAATCACAGTCGCAAATTATTCATCAAAACGAGAAGGGAAAATTTATCTCCCCAAACTGTGGCGCCTGTCGTCGGACGACGTTTTTTCCGCCGCCCAAGGACTGACCCATTAGGATGTTCAGGCTCATCCCTCCTCGACTCGCTCTATGTATATATATACCTAAAGTATCGATTTTGTCACTCGCTTGTGATTTCTACAATTTGGAGTTTTCCTTTTCTCTTCCTTATTAGTCCAGTCGTCATTGGTATAAGGTGAAGGGTACCTTCCAACAAAGTCCGAAATTAATGAAACTATTCTGTATATGAGAACCCAGTGGAGCGACACTCAATTAATCCAAGAAAACATTTCCTTAAGGAAGCAGAAATGGAGCAGAAACCCCAAAAACAGGCACTATAATTTCAATTATTGAATTTCTCTGGAACCTTCTGCTTAATTCCAAAAGTGTTGAGCGAAATTTTAACGGTACCATGGCCGGTTGAGGAAGTGATTTGGGTGTTAGTTAAGTAGGCAGCAGAATACTGGGATCGAATCCCCGTTGGGGGAAATACTTTTTTTCTATCGAAACCGGTGTTTTTTATTTCTGTGCTATACTCTTGAGATCTGATAACAACATAAATATTCTTTCCTGTAGTATTATTAAGAAAATAATGATTCGGTCTCTGATCTGACCGTAGCTTCCCTATACATCAGAGCAAGAAATTCGACTCATCGGCGTTCAAAAACATGCTCTATGGAATGGACTATAGTTAACAATTAACTGCTATGTGGTGGGGACATTCTTTTGAAAATTGAATATATGTATGAGACGGCCAAATTAAATAAGGGATTAAATGTAGCTACATTTAAATTGGACATTAAAAAAAGTAGGGTTTCCGCAGCAGTGGGAAAGTCTGAAATATGTGTATTTTCACGATGTTTTGAAATCTCTGGGCAACGTATCTTCTTTGGTAAACGTTGAATGATTTTGATAACTTATGTTAAAATGAAATGTGGGAAATAAATATTTTCTTACAAAAAAATTAAACCGACTTTATTACTTGGTGCACTGAAAAATACAAAATAATATTAAGTCTATTGGTTCTGATACTTTTGAAGTTGGTTTTCAATATAATTACAACTGCACAACTTCAATAGAATTACATAACATAATTTTGTATTTTCCAGTACATCAACTAATAATAAAGTCGAGATAATTTTTTGTAAAAAATGTTTAAACTATTTATCGAAAACTGTGCTACATATTTAATAAACATTTGGTTTCTACTTCCATTTCATAACGTTTAACTGTACCCCTTAATAAAAAAAAAATAATGAGTCCACCTCCATTTTGTTTTCTAATAATAAATACATGAACGTGCAGTACACGGTGTTTGAATGTGCGACGATGCATCGTAACCTTGACGGGAGAGTACAATGAGCGTCAAAGTTTCAATGAAACCGATTGTTATTAAGAAGCTCATTTTATCTCAACTAGTGGTCGTCCAGTGTTCAAAATTTGACCGTAATTATTTTTTTTTATTCATACGTTATTGAGTTTTTTTGTCAAAAATATAAAAATCCCGATGGCCTGTAGTCAGCGGAAAGGTAAATTTTTCAAAATTCATTGAATTGAAATTTTAACAACCTTTTCATTGGTATACCTACATGTTATTAAATAAAATTGTCATAGCCTTGCGGTTAGAGGTTTTTGTTTTGGCTGTTGAATATAATGCAGACAGGGTTCGAGTCCACTTCAAGGCAGATTTTTTTTTCGTCTATTTCTTTTCAATAAATAAACTATATATTTTTTTAATCAGGGTCTATATCAAGATCTCCAGAAAATGTACAATTACATCAAATTTATATTGAGTGTTCATGTTTTATCAATATTTGCTATTTTTCTTTATTAATTTTTATTTTTTTACCTGTGTATTTTATGAAAAATTGCTTTGAACAAAAGTTGTAGATACTGATTATATCTATAACCTAAAATTATTTTTAATAATATTTACACTACTGCTCTTTTTTGATAATTTTTTTAAATGTTTGAATGGTCGCCATTTTGAAACTACTTACCCGATATTGCCCAATAACGAACTCGACCGAGATATTTGAGAGATTGATTTTTGTAGCAAATTTGAACTTGATACCTTCAAAACTGCGACCTCTATCGTGTTAACAAATTTCGTAATATCCCATATATATATATATATATATATATATATATATATATATATATATACATATATATAAACTTTTGAACCAAATGTTTTTTTGGACTAACTTATAGACATATAACATGCCGTTGAAATTTTTTCGAAATTCAAAAGTGTGAACGATCGCAATAGGTATATTTCTATAAGAAATTTGCCTTATAATTTCATATAGTTTTTGGGAATTTTGTTCTATTACGTCAGTTGCAAGCTTGTACAAAATGGCATTAGCGTGTGTTGTTTGCCTAATTCCTTACAATATATTTGAAATTCAAAATTTAACGTTAGTGACAGTTCAAGAACACAATGACAGCTAACTATTTATGTTATAATACAATGGCATTGTAATGTTTCGACGCCGGTAATATTACTTTACCCTTAACAAAATGAAGAGAATGGATGCAGTCCTTTGGCAAAATTTTGTACTTCCGATTTGAAATGTTTTGCATTGCAAAACCTGCGCTCTAAATGCATTAATCCCCGTATAGATTGTTCGACACGTATGTCGTGTATCACAACAATTAGTTATCAGAGGCGTGCGCATGGATTTGTAAGCTGTCAAATAAAATTGTTATTATTGAGTACTTTTTTGTTAACGCTGAATATTGTTTCAAATGCATTTCACTCAGGATTTCCATTTCATGGTTGGAAACAATAATGCTACAAATTAAGACCGAGTCTACATTTATTTCAATACTAGATAGGCATCCGTCACCCTTAGGTACAGTTAACAAATCAGACAGCCGATACATCTCGACTGGGCTATACGGAACAAAAAAAAAACAGGGCGAAGCACAGTATCCCTTGAAACTTTAGCGGGAAGACCGTTCGCCGTGTGACGCATTATGTAGATGAGAGGCAATTATTGTACGTCTTTGTCAAAGTAGTTAACGAGTTGGCAGCGGCGAAGGTGGCGGCGGCGGCGGCACTGCCGTGATTTACACAGGTAAAAGTTCATCTGGACTGTAAAGAGAAATTAAGAGAATCCTCTAACGGTACAACGAGTCTCGAGTAGTTTTGTCTCAGTTAATAATTACACGGACAGTTGAAGTTTCAAAGACACATTCCGCTTCTCGTTCGAGTTGTAGAATCTTCAAGTTGAATTGATGTAGATGAGAGAAGTTATATTCTATTGCGTATAATTTAACTTATTCCAACATTCGCAAACTTGTCCAAACTATCAAGAAACGTTTCGACATTTTGCTGAATTCTTCCAGCGTGAAAATTGAAACTGTCTTAAAATTCAAGACAATATGGACCCGGAAGCAATGTAAATATTTTGCAATTAACAGTCTCTTTCATATTAGGCTGAACTATGGTAAATGTGTATGAATGAAACTTGTGTTTCCATAAAATCCTTATAGCTGATGCCTTAGATATTGGGTTATTTCTACGTAGGTACTTCAGCTTATATATTTCCAAAGTTCTTGAGGGTTTCTATAATTTTTTAACAGATTTTGGTGTTGGTTTCTGTGGATACTCGTATCGCATATCGATTGTATTTTATGTTCTTAAAATAACTATCACATTTTCCATGATAATAAATAATTTCAAATAATCTTCATTTATATAATTAAGTCTTCTTGGCATGATAATTATTCAAAATTTGCAAATGAAAAGTATTATTGACTTGTTTGACTTTTATTGTCATCTGTTATTATTTTCTAATATGATGGCCCACTTGTAACACAACTTTAAAGATGTCTAGCATTTTATTATTATTCAAAAAATAGATACTAATTTTCGGTATAGAAAACCTTAGACAAAATTCCATTTTTGCTGCTTTATACAATAGAAAATATTTTCAAAATTTTACAAGTAATCTAAAAATGTGGTAATGTACAGGGTATTCTATTGAAAATAACAAGTTTGTTGGCATCTACTTGCGGTATAACCGGACATGAAAATATTTTAGACGTATGTCCTCCAGTGGCTTTAATATATTTACAAATTTTCATAGAGTATGTAGTTTTTTTGCCGACAATAGATCGATTTTTTTCCCGAATAGCCACCATATTTACTCAATAAGTATATTTGTTATTATTAAAAGATATCTAATGCGAATAGAGAGTCGGCAACGCGTGATGCGGGTTACGCGTTCAAGATTTTCTTGGATTATAATTTTTTCTCTGAAGTAAAAAGAAAACCTTGTATTGCTTATTTCTTAAATTTTATTTTCAAGCCAAGACGATTATTTCCTTGCAAACGGGCTCTATTGTTTCACTTTTACCTCTTAATGCAGAACTTCGTAGCAAATCCTTTACAATATCTATATATTTTAGATAGAGATAAAGGAGACTTGTCTATGCAAGCCTTCTCCATCTAGAATCTTCCAGCGACATCTTCCTAAGCCGCGAACATTCCACCAATAGCGTGAACTCATTAAACGATTCGGCATATAATCAGGGCCATGGGGAGTATCAGTGACCAATAGCAGTATGCCCCACACCCACGCCACCCGGGCCCCACTAACGTCCACACTCCTCGTCAACAAGTTTCATATTAGGAATCGAAATATAAGCAGTTACGTTAATTTTTGTTCACGTTGTATAGATTCCCTAGTTTTTAACTATTGACAACATTATATTTCGTGCAAACTAGATATGAAACTAATACACAATATTAATTTATATTATTAGTTAAAAGCATGTGAAAGCCATATACAGATGGACAGTCAAACAAAAATGTCATTTAACAAGGGCTCTTACAGTTTTTGATAGTCGTGTCTAGTGAGCCTTAGAAAAGTAAGATTCTGTATAGCATCCATCGAAATCTTTAAAGCAGCATCAGCAGTCTTTCAGAAATACACGTTCTTGACGTTTTCGACATAAGTTCTTTATTATTTTCTAACAGTTTTCCAATAATGTTCGAAAAAGCTACCTAACATTTGATCCAGTTCAATGTAGATGTCGATCAAGTTATCCCCCAGCATCGTGTTCTGTTCAAAATTGCTTAACAAGAGTTGAAATTAACAATCCCCATTTTTTCTTCCAGAATCTCTTCCGACCAGCACAGCCGAACATTCGGCCAGCGTCGCAACACCGAACGCCAACGGCGTCCAGCAACAGCCACAGACGCAGCAATGGCCGCAGCTGCCCATTCTGGAGCAACGCGAACTGGACGTTTTGCACACGGCCATCATTCCGCCATATCAATTTTGGAATTCAGAATTTCGCAACAAGCAGCCGGCCTTTATCAGATTCAATTTCACAGTGCCGTGGGGCGCAAATTTTGCCGTGTACGGTCGAAGGAACGTGGCACCCAGTGTGACGCAGTACGATTTTGTGGAATTTGTCAAAGGTGGCCGTGTTGATCATCGTCTAAGGAGGAAGAGGGACGTTGGTGCAGGTGAGTCTCAAACTTAAATCTTATTATTACTATATTGTTCTGCTATACTAGCATTGGGAGAAGACTAAAAATCATAACGGAAAAAGATATGTCAAAAACACATTATAGTTACTACTATTGTCTGCCAGCTCAAAATTGAGCACTGAAAAGAATGCCATCGAAAACTCGATTCTACTTCGTCGAGAATACCATGTTGCCATGTTATTTTCTCGAATATAAAAAACAACATTCATATCGATAGTTTTAGTACAGATGTAGTAAAAAAAATATGCGCCATTTTGTTTCAGTGCCTATCATGTATTAAAAATGATACTGAAGACACATTATTGTATTGTCATTAGAACTGAAGGTTTGTACCAAATTTCAGATCAATCCATCAACCTGAAGGGGGTACATTTTCAATTACTAGATTTGACCTAACCTAACCTAATTCCTACATGAACATCTGTGGACTCTGTTCGCCCCTGTTCACTGTCCACAAAAACTACTGGATTCATTTAAGTGAAATTTGGTGGATCATCTTATGATGCTAGACAGCTTTTAGTCTCATATGTCTTTAACTAGCCATGTTATTCCGGGTTAGAATGAGACCATCACGTAAAAGTGACTGAATCATTAAGTTCCCTTAGAACATACTTGCTATTTTTTAGGTTTTCCATCAACTATATTACTACCGTTCTTTTCGTATCCTATTCTCGAAGAATTATATATTTTTTATTCCATCATATTAAGAATTAAGCTTAGTGACCTGCTTGAATTTTGAATTATTTCCATTAAAAATAAATTCCTTCTGATTCAAAAAGATCTGTCATCACGCACACCCTATATTTCTCAATTACTTTCAACTTCATTCATTTCCTTTCATTTCTCCAATACCAATTATATTTCATCGTTCTTCTGCTGCTATTTGATTCTTTAGAATTATCTGAGAAAGAGAGAGACAGATGTTCTACCGTTCCTTCTCCTTCTTCTCCTTTTATAATCTAATTCATTATGAACGTCATTACTTTTCCAGATTAATTGGAATGCCTTACGCATTCCGCAATCGTCGTCAATCGTCAGCACTTTTTTAAATAACCTTCATCGACATTCACATTCACCCTTTTCAAGCAGAAAAGAAAAAAAATCCACTATCCGGAAATTCAATCGAAATTTTGGCGGATCAAAATCACCCTTCCCCTTCACCATTTTTGTACAGGGTATCTCTAAAAAGTCGGTTATAAATTTAA
This sequence comes from Crioceris asparagi, assembly GCA_958507055.1. Taxonomy (NCBI): domain Eukaryota; kingdom Metazoa; phylum Arthropoda; class Insecta; order Coleoptera; family Chrysomelidae; genus Crioceris; species Crioceris asparagi. Next base: position 7,299,772 of record OY293829.1, read on the forward strand.
AATCTCTTCCACGCGGAGGAGGTATAAAATTCGACTGAGTGCTTTTTCCCATTTGTATGTTCTTTATGCTTTTCCTGAAGTAAATGTACTCCGATTTGAAAGAGGAGTGCTCAAAAATGGGAATGAAATATAAGTGAATGTTAAACAATTTTTATGACTGATAATACATTCAAAAATGTGGAAGAATTTTTTTTTTTGGAAAACTAGGACCGACTTTATGAGTTAGTACACTGAAAAATACAAAATAATGTTAATTCTACTGCTGATGGAAATTTTGAAGTTATAGTTAGATTGAAAACTTTTGGCAACTGAAAAATTACCATCACCAGTGGAATTAATATTATTTTGTATTTTTAGTTTATAGAAAGTTGCATTTTTGAACGACTTCAAAAAAGGAGGAGTTAAACAATTCAGTTGACAGTTTGCTTTTTTACTATTTTTTTCATGTATGGTTGTTCGTGCTATTTGCATAGTAAATGTGCTCCGATTTTGATGATTTTTGATTCACTTGAAAGAGAATAGTTGAAAAATGGTCCCATATTTAAAAAAACTCAAATCCGTAATCTCTTCCTCTCAGTAAAATCACCCCCGAAAGGGACGGAAGGGCCATTTTTTCTCGAAAATCGAAAATCTGAGCTGGCAGAATTAAAGATGATACCATATCCAGAAACGTTTAAAATGAAAATTTTTTCAAAAGAGTTACAGCAATGGTAGATATGTATATTTGCGCTATGTGGAGGGCATTTTTTTGAAAATTGAAAATATGTGACGGCCAAATTAAAGAAGAGATTATATGTAGCAACTTTTAAATTGGTCATTTAAAAAAACGGTTTTCGGATTAAAAAATAGCCACGATCTTTATTTTCATGTAATATTTGTTGGAGTTTAGTTTAGTCACTATTTTTGACCGACGAACCCCAAACGGAGGAGGTATACAATTCGACTGTGTGCTTTTTTTTGGTTTGTTCGCGCATTTCATATAGTAATCGTACTCCGATTTTGATGATTTTTAATTCATTTGAAAGAAAAGGCTTGAGAAATGGTCCCATATTCATAAAAACGGGAATCCGACATCTCGTTCCCTCCGAAAACCGCCCCCGAAGGGGGTGGAGGGGCAAATTTTCTCGAAAATTGAAAATTTGCGTTGTTATAATTAAAGATAGGACAATATTCTGAGATCTCAATAATAACAACTACAAACTACAAGCAAGGAATATACGTGGGTAATAGAATAAGTACTATCTTGATTGGTATTAGTGAACGTTCAACGATTTTCGTGACTAATGTTACACTCAAATGTGTGAAGTAAATATTTTTTACAAAAAATGGGACCGACGGTATTAGTAGGTGCACTGAAAAGTATAAAATAATATTAATTCTATTGGTGCAGGTACTTGTGAAGTTGGTGCCAAAAGTTATCAATCTACCTGCAACTGCACAACTTCAAAAGTAACAGCACCAATAGAATTAATATTATTTTATACTTTTCAGTGCACCAACTAATAACGTCGGTCCATTTTTTTTTAAATATTTATTCTATAACAACTAAGAATTTCAAATAAAAATTCCGCAAAAGCTACAACAAAAATCAAATTCCCTCAAGAGTGCTTTATCACAGTAAATACAAATTTCAATCAAAATTTCTTAAATTATTTTGGAGTTAAAATTTAAAATGTTGTAGCGTGACTCGGCTTGCCAATTGGGAAGCAAATAATCGGTGACCTGAATACAATTTATTCAACCAATTAAATAAATACACTCACAATTCAACAAACTAACTTATGCGTAAAGAATAATTTTACTTCGCTTCTAGAACGGCATCTGAATCGTATGTTGGCTGAAAAAACATGATGCCCGTCGAGCAGTTGCATCGGGGTGCAGATGGATATTTCTCTGGACACACCACAGTACGAAACATTAAAAAAAATAAAAGCTTTACATCTTTGGAAAGATATCCTCCATAATTTTGATATGGTTTTATATATTATTGTTAACAATGTCACCCGTATAACAAAAAACGATTTTAAAATTACTTTGTAGTTACTATGGTAAGTTTGCTCAAATCAACATAATGATCAAAGAAATATGTGTTAGTATTTTGTAAAGTACTTTTGAAGACTGCCTGTATATCCCTACCATAACTTTCTCAATCCATGACGGAAAGAAAAAATATCAAGCAATTTCCAATTATATCACTCAAATGAGACGACATCCATTCATCCCTACCTGCCCCCTTATACCTAGTAGGATATAATCGCTTGGTTTTTCATTAACCTTCTAACCAACCCTTAAATGGGGATAAACGAGGACAGAGGAAAGGAAAAAAGTGATGACGGTGCTACGTGATTGGCGTTTTGTCTCCTTTCCCTGTCCCTACCTTCCAGGGAACAGACAGTTCAGTAGCGGCCCCGGATTCGAAGAATACAACATGATAATATATGAATTTAAATAAATACACTAGTCAGCGCCCGATAAGAAATAGTTTAATTCAAAACAAGCAATACCTTTATTATTGAAGCTACTTCGGAAGTTTTAATATAAGTATTCGTAAAGGAATTATTAAGTAATTGAAACGACGGTCGTAAAAATAGGTCTGGAATCGATGGTTAAATTACATAGGTAGCAAGTGGGTCGCTAAGCGTCTTGTTGAAATGTCAATGTCAACGATGGCACTGCGAAATTGAGTAGAGGGGATGTTACTTGGAACATAAAATACCTTAATCTTATTAAAAAGTTATGAGTTTATGAGCGCAGAATACTATGATGAATAATTTCAAGAGCTCGTGAGATGGAAACAGTGTGAATCTTCTTACAACTTTGAAACATCCTTTGAATTGGTATTTTTATGTTTTAAGCAGCATTCCCCTTCAACTGCGAACTACGCCGCAGAAATTGGAAGTCGAAAAAGACTATATGCCAAAAGAATTCGTTTTTACGCTCGTTTCAAGACCTAAGGCGCGCAGGAACCAAAAAAAAAAAATATAAAAAAAATAAAGCAGACAGTCGAATTGTATACCTCCTCCGTTCGGGGTTCGTCGGTCAATAATAGTCGTGCTGACTGGTAAGCGAGACGCTTACGACGCCTACGATGTGTACGGAGGGACAACTCGATCCCGATATATTATAATAAGGCTAATATTATAAATGTGAAAGTGTGAACCTATGTTTGGATGTTTGTTACACAAAAACAGCTTCACGGATTTGGATGAAATTTGGCATACACATAGTTTATTACTTGGATTAACAGATAGGATATTATTTATCCCGGCAATACGTTATATATTTCTATAGGACCACGGGTTCTCGAGGAAAACGGCTATAGATAGGCAGTCCTTGTTAGATAATCCATGTTGTGATATTCATTTTTCTTGACAAATAATTATAAAATGTCACTTTTCATACTCACATTTATTATAGCAATAAACGCATCTTGCGCAATTCCCCCAAATCTTGAAAATATAGCTTAGCAAGCAAAATAAATGATATGAAATTTATTTTAAATCTTAATTTTAGCACTTACCGGCTTACCGGATATGCATTCTGTTGGTATTGCTCATATAAAATAAGATCAGTGTTTATTATGATGATAGTGTCTAATTTTGGATCGTAAACATATTTTGTAGCTATCTATTTAAGTAGTTCAATATTGTTTATATAAAGTATGAAAAACTAAATAGAGCAATATGTTATAATAATAATAATAATAATAGACATATTTATCTAAAATTTCCGGTGTTTATTTGGTTTAGGTAATTGAGAGAACAAATTAGACGATATTTTTATTGATTGATAACAACTCCTTTAAAAATTATACAATGTGATTAATGCGATTGCAGTATTGCTCAGTTGAGGTTTGCCGTGTGCCAAAAAGTTTTCTACTTTATTATAATAAATATTTTATAACCAAAAATTGGACCGACTTTGTTGAACTGAAATCATTTGGCACCAACTTCAAAAGTACCTACCTGAACCAATAGAATTAATAATATTTTGTATTTTTCAGTGCACCAACTAATAAAATACATTGATATACCTACACACATATTTCAGACTGCAGTCGTCGACGAAAACGTATGATGTTTTTGAAATATTTCCAATTTAAACGTTGCCAGATATGGTATCTTTTTTATTTTTGTTGTCTCAAATTTTCGAAAAAAATTGCTTCCTCCACCCCCCTTGGGAGTAGTATTTGAGGGGAAGGACATGTTGAATGTTGTTTTTTTCAACGCTCAATAGTCTTCTATCAAATAAAACAAGATTCATGAAAATCGGAGGATGTTTACCTCCGTACTTCGTATACCTCTTCCGCTAGGATCATAGGTCAAAATAGAACTCTACCCAGTTTATGAAATACAGCTTGAACATTCGAGATGATACCGTATCTGTGTCTCTAGATAAGAAATAAAAAAAACTAATTCGCATAGTTACGTAGATGTCAGTGGCGTGCTAAATAAATTTGTTGTAGTGTTTTCAGCAACCCAATCTTATATTTATAAATGACCTTTGTAATTGATAACTCTGAAATCTTTTCTGTTTTTGGCCAACTTGAATTTTTCCCTGAAGAAGAGAATAATCTTTCTTGAAAGCTCGGCTCAATTAAAATAATCTTGTTTATTGAATGACTGCATTCTTAAGAATCATCTTTTGTTTTAACATAGGCACATATTTTCTGAACGCAGTGAAGTAGCGATTGGTATATGTTCAACTAAAGTAAAATTTTCCGAATAAAATAAATTTGCTTCATTTTCCAAAATCGTGACATTTCCTACCGCTTGTATCACGCTCCTCTCGAAGGTGAAGTTGAAAGGAGACAAGCCAATGTATTTCACATAAGACTGAAAAAAACTACAAGAAATCCAACCCTTTCCGGACTCTCCCCGCGGCTTCCCTTTTGAACTCGCGCATTGATGCTACTGTAAACAAAAACAAAACGTATGGGAGGTTGGCAAATGCAGATAATCAAGTCTCTGCTGTATATTTCCACAGCCCCCTACACAATGTACGCCTCTGATACAATGCTAGTTCTTTCATCTTCCGCCCACACTATACAAAACCAGCGCTTGTTATCTACCCCTTGTGATTGTGCCATTGCCACACTGCCACGTGTCATTGTCTCGTAATATAGCTGTAATTATATTATGCCGGGATTCGTAATAATTTCTCGGCGATATCAAATTGTGATATTGTTCTGAATTTCGCGTCGACAACATTTCCCAAATCATCATCATACTACTCGGTGCGGCCGCCTTGTTGAGGCGCTCTCAAAAGGGTTGTGTGGAAAGGGATGTATAGGGATTATACATTATGTTTCTTCTAACCTTCGCCTACAATGTAGTGGTAGTTCACAGGAGAAGCAATTTTGTTGCACGACTCAATTTAGACGCTTGTTAAAGTAACATGGAAGCCATTTTTGGATATGACTCACTAATTTATATTAATAAATAAATTACAAGAGTGATTCCAGTACAACTAGAGCTACCTGTAACATATTCTGTAAATCTGATGAACATGACAAGATAAAATTTGGTACTTATAAATAGATAAGTTAGGTTAGGTTATAACATAATAATTATGGACGTTTGTTGTAAATAAACGAACTCTATTTTGAGGGTTAATTTCTTGGGTCGATTAGATTAGATTAAAACAAAAAACCTTTTTAATTATATTTCTTATTGAATCATATAAGAGAGTTCGATGTAACTAATTAATATAAATATATATTCTGTAATTTAAAAAGATATAATTTAGTATATATTAAATACAATATATGAGACTTGAGCTATGATTTTTTTACTGATCAACTAAACATAAATGTTAACTGCTGTTTTTTGACAGAATTCGAAAAACTGAGAAGGGATATGTTTGCTTGTTTTTCATGATATGTACCTGCATATGTAAATTCATGTCCTCCAAGATGGCCTGATCTCAACCCAACGGATTTGTAGCTGCACGGTTAATTAGACAATTGGTTGCTTAGAACACGACCAGCAACACTAGGAGATTTAATAGATTTAATTGGCGAGCAAAGTGCTGTAATTTAACCAGACATGATTAAAAATAATACTGTGTACAATTTAGAGGCACGATTCGTGATTGTATGTACAGCTGCAAGTGCGACGACATATGCGGGAACCAGTGTTGGACAAAAGAGCAAAAAACGAATTTCATTATTTTATCAATTCAGTTTATGTTGATTTGTTCAAAATACCAAATAAAGTTGAATCTTGTTTATCTTATTAAATGGTTTTTATTAATTTCGGTTCTTGTGTCGACGGACTCCGCAGCGATTTCACAGGCTCCATACGGTCTAAAGACTTGAAATTTCGAATTTGTACTTAGATCGCAGACATCTCGCCGCCTGTTAAGCTCCAAGTGTGATCCAATATTGAATAAGTATATTATCTCATTCAAGCAAGATCAACCTATATCTTCGACATGGAACGACAACGACGGACAATGACAGTGATAATTACGCACGAGCATGGAGCGTCTCTGCTCTCTGGTATACAGGTACTCTGTGGCATAACGTCGTATAACTCTATGGTTATGTCGCGCTGTTCACTGTCAGCTGTCGCAATTATCAGAAGTTAGGTTAGGTTAGGTTAGACGTTGATAATACTAATTTAAAATTTATTTTCGTGTTATTGTAGACAAACAGTAATTTGTTATGGAATTGCTGTTGCTGGCAAACAGATATACATGAGTATAGTTCAAATCAAGAAAAGGAGAGTTAGCAATAGTACTACTCATCGGTACAGTTCAAATCTTAAATGTCTAATAAAAACTATTTTTTTTTTCAAAAAATTCCACTTGTATGAAATATAATCACGCACAGAAGACAAAAGCAACACTATACCGGAGATAACATCGATTGTAATAATAATATTTCAGTATAAGCATATTCTAGACCAACATTAATGTTCAGTCCTTCCAACTACAATATTATGATGATCTACCCTATTGTATTATCAGCCACAATACCGACAACTCACCTGTGGTCGGGTAACATACACAATTATTATTAGGTATTATTATCCGGCTTTATTTTCGGTTTCCTTACAACGTTAAGATAAGGATGTTCCGGCAGCCTTTGAGCACGTAATTTAACATTGTTATTGGCTGTGAATAGAGATATGTAGATGATTTTGTAACTAAATGAACAGAGTGATCCAAGTTGGACACATTTTATAGGAGTTAAGGTAGTAGAGGAGAGTAAAGATGCACGTTACTAGAACTAGAAAATGGTGTTTCCTATAAAAGGGGTCATTTTGTACTTGAAGGTTTAATTATTATCTTCGAAAAGGAACACATCATTCTACAAAATAATTTTCAATTATTGAGTGGAAACAATTTTTCGAGCGTTCTAATACTCTAATGGGTTACAAACAAGTTTAATATTATATAAGTTTCAAAAAAATGTTAGTTAACTTTATCGAAATCTACTCGTACTTTTTTATTATCCTGAAATAATCCAATGGCCAAGAAGTCGAAGTTTCTGCACTTACAAATAAAAATATCTCCATACTGTAAACTAATTTTACAAAACATCAGATGATTAGCTGCTTGATCTCTATAATTGCAATATAAAAGATGATTAAGTCACTATCACGATATCTCTATAAATATCATAAATATGTTGGGGGTTTTACGATGGTTGGAAATATGTGGAAAATGAATCGTTTTTTTTTAAACTGGTCATCCTGACAGCTGATATCCTAAGTTACAGTTTAAGCTGAATTTTATCCTGGAAAAGAGCATCGTTCTGTAAAACTCGACCGGAAATAAATTGAAAAAAATAGTACCTACCTGTTGCGACATCTATTGCTGAATAGTGATACCACAAGCTTATAAAATAATAGGGCGCAGCCAAGTTTGATTTCACACCTTGGATAATTAACTATCTTCACACATTACACTACGTAAATTTCATTTTTGGCATTTTGACTAATAATCTGCTACCCTGTACAAAGGTATTCAATAAAGGGATCAACAGGTTCATAACCTAACCACCTAACTTAACTTAACGTAACCTAACCTAAACGAAAATCTTAAAAACAGAACTATCTCAACTCGACGCCACTCGCACTTGAAATATTTTTATACATATTATAATAGGAAGTTTTATATTTCTCCTAAATATATTTTTTTCTTTATAGATAAATCCAATGAAGATGATCTAGTACCGTCAGCGACGCACTTCAAACAGATCTACGAAAGCCGAAATTCACGACGAAGCGATGTACTGGACTCGATATCGAGCACCTACGAGGGCACACGAAAAATTCTCGCCGACTCGGAACCAAGAGGTCCTTTCTATGTGCCGAAAATTGTGGATTTCAAGAGGGACTTTGCCATCAACTTTAGCACCGACAAACCACATCCGACATTCGATATGGGCATGGAAACTAGCATGGATCATGTGATCAAGAAGAGGAATGTGGAAATGGAACCGATGCTTGTCAATGTCAGCCTGCTACAATATTTGGATACTGGAAGATGGTTTTTATCGGTAAGCAAATAAGATATCTAAACAGGATCCATTTGAAGCTAACAGAAAAGCAAAAGTAAACACCATCGGGGAATCAAATGTTGGTCGTTTTTAGTGGTGGTCGCTAGAGAGAAAACATGAGTTGCATTTTATATTTTTCATTACCAATATCAAGGTCTGGGCTTTTACGTTTCAAAAAGCCTTTCCTCAAACGCTTTTGTTTTTTTTGTTTGGAGTCGATCTTTAGAGACAGGTAGTCGCCTTATAGAAATGGTCGCAGAATACATGTTGTTTTACTGTATTTTCTTCAATTTTCAGGTTTACAACGATGAACTTCAACCAAATGCTGTTTCCTTGATCATCTCAGAGGCAGAAGGAGTGAGTACAACATGTCCAAATGACTGTTCGGGCAGAGGATCTTGCTATTTGGGCAAGTGTGACTGCATCGACGGCTTCCAGGGTATCGATTGCTCTAAAAGTAAGTACATTTTGATAAAAGACTAGCGATTCAAGGCTGAATTTTAAAGTGCTTTGAACAAAATTCATTCCTTCATTCCTTTTTAATTTTATCCACTCGAAGGTAATGGTTTTTGCTTCTAACTTTTTTCATTATTTAAATTTGAAATGGGACCACATTAACTGCTACATCCATTTATTCTCTTTTCTTAGATACGTTATGAAAATTAAATATTACTTCGATGATTAAAACTTCATTGTTAAGAATAACTTTACCAATTTAAATATATTTCTAACAGATGGTATTTTTGAAACAACTTGTGAAATAATTACTTTAACAAATTCTTTTAAAATACAAACTTTCATCAAGAAGCTTTACTTTTCTGTACTTTGAATTTTGGTTTTTGTCTTTATGTGCGTTGATTTATCTTTTACAGCGAAACGAACTTGTCATCAACGATTTACTTTTCTCGTTGTTGCCCTAATGTCATCTTGACAGCTTAGTTTATGAATCTTGCAATTTAAAGACAACTAGGTAGATATATGTTATTTAGTTTTCATAAGCGATTATTGCATCTTACATAGAAAGGCAAAAATAAGTAAATTGATTTATGCAAACTAGTTCATTTGTGATACAACTAACCTAAAGAACTTTTTACGAGTTTAGTATTTTCTGTTACCACCTTTGTTCCTTACAACTGTCTGCTTATGTCGATTAAATAGTGTCAATGGTTAAGAATAACTTAATTTAGTTAATGACAATATGACAATAGGACAATAAGTTGCCCCCCTCTATTATTTTCTCACCCAGGTACTATTATTTTAGTATTTTCTTAAACCTGTGATGTAAAACCGAACAACATGCCCTCACGGAATTTTTGGGACACTCTATATAATCGAAAACAATTTTCACATATCGGTCTTACGTTACAGTTGAAGATTGCGTAATGATATACTCCAATAACTGAGCAATAAAAGACTGCGGAGTTGATGTGCAAGACCCTGTATATCTAATATAAAATTATTTTATGTGCCTACGATATTTTCAAATTATTGTAATGAATTCAATCAAAAGCTTCATTTGCTGTTATTTGCTATTACAATTTGCTCTTCTAAAAAGGTATATGAAATGACATTTTAATGTTGCAACCATTTCTAGATAATGGACAGGTTGATATATAAATATAATTGACTTTCAATAGCTTTATTTATATATAATCAGCGATGCACTGATTTTTATTTTATTTATTGCAACATACTCATATTTCATAAACGTTTAGATAAATAAATAAATGAATAAATAAATATGGAGATCGTCAAATTGGAGAAACAAAAAACATTTCATCAGTATGGCTGCCAAAGTATGTGATAATACTAATGCAATTTCAATCATTAAAAAAAGAACTATTATTATGGTTATATGAGAGATGACATAAGAAACCCTTAGAGATTCGCTTTTTGTCAAATCTGCCTTTCCAAATCTCCGAAAATAGCGAAGTAAAAGCTCTAAAGAACATCGGGGTGATATAATTTGATCTGAAGATTGCAGAAAAAATAAAATGGAAAATAAATGTAGTTGAAAAGAATTTAAATTGACAGAATCCCTTTTAGCCACGACCATGATGTCATTAACACAAATCACATAAAATGGAACACAATTCCATAAAAAATCATAAATTAAAAAAAAATAATTAGCTAGAGTAACAAATAAAAAAAATAATTTGACAATTAAAGAGGGGAAGTTCAGAAACAACTTGGAAAATAAGATTTATTGCCTTATTCGCAAAAACGAATAGCCCTATATTAAAAAACCAAGACCAATAAAAAGTATTCAGAAGGACCTTTTAAATAAGCTATCAATAGATGACTCTTACCTTCTAACAATTGGTAACCTCCAAGGGATAGGAATTTGAAAGGGACGAACCAAATTTTTGGTTAAAACTTGTCCCCTCAAAATTCGTTCGTACATATTTCAGCGAGATTTTCTTGCTAATGTTCACATTTTGAGAAATGCAAGTTGGGAAGCTTTCAAATGAACACCCTGTATAGGATACATTCTGGCAAGCACTGCACTGGGAACACAACTTCAACGATATCTTAAATTGTTTGCACCAAACACTTACCTACATCTTGTTCACATGTTGCAATCTACCGAACCCTTTCTCCTCATTCGATTTACAGTAGAAAATACAAACATAATAGGTAGATTTGTGTGTACCGCCTCAGCATTCACCACACGGGAAAACTAGATACTGGAAGTATTGTCACTGAAAACCACAGGCGACGGATCTATTAAGGGAAAAGAAATGCAGTTCGTCGTTGAAACTAAACGAAAAACATTAAGTAATTATTCTATGTAACATTGCTGGACTAAAAACCAGTAAAATACGAATCATGAAAACTTTGAAATTAAGATGTATAAGCCTTAGAATATATCTTGGATAATAACTCACAAGTAAATTATTTTCTAGCCTTTCGGCAAAAAATGCAGTACACTTATACCTTATAACTATTACTTTCATAATAATTCGGTAAGAAAGCTACAAGTTATGTTGTTATTAGATACATTAGAAAATAAAAAAAGTGATTACGATAAAAAAAACAAAAGGGATTCTATCCATGGATCCTGCTTCCTAGCTAAGTAACAGCAAGATCACTATATCAACCGGCCACGGCGCCATTCATATTTCGTGAAACCATTTTTTTTCATATGTATATTCATTAACGCCATCAACACTGGACTAGAATCACAATCAAGAGCACAGCAACTAAACCAAATTGTTCAAGCCCTGTATGTATATTTATAACCATCGTACATGTTATTACATTATGTAACAGATGTTCCTACTATTTCAAATGTAAACCTAAGCCTCCAGAGTAGAGTTGTTCTCATAGTATCACAGAGTAAATAAATACATTATCTACATACAGTGAGCCATTGCGTAACAACAGGTCCTAGTCGTAGTATATAGGACGATCTCCTTTGAGACTCAAGGCTGGCTTGAGGCTGTTTGTGGTACATTTTACTCTACCCCACAGGATCCCACGTTCTCGTCGCTGCTCTGTGTTTCGAATTTCTGTGGCATTTCATCGCCTAATTATTAAATAATACCCGAACACCCACACATCCAGCCTCCAAGCCTTCACTTTTACGCACCCACCCAGCCAACCAGGGCGCTTTTAATGTTCAAAGGAAGAACTAGACAGAAGAAGAAGAAGAACAAGCCAACTTAAGAAAATTCTCTCTTCTCGTTTCGTAAATTTTAATCCCGCCAAAGTTTTCAAATTAGTTTCGCTCGGTTATTTCTTGGCCGGGGGAATCTTTTCACGGCATGATGCTTCTTAGCTTTGCTGGTGATAATTATTTTGAAATTTCTCTTTTGTCGAATTCTCGGTGTAGGTATTGAATGAAAATCACAGGTGTGCAAATTAGGATCTCAAACATTTCCGACAAAATAAGTAGCCCTCAGAGTTGATAAATAGAATAATTGTATGCCCATTTAAGATATTACATTGCCTAATCTTTGGGTTTTGTAACGAAGATATCAAAAGAAAACTGCATGGCCACCTCGGTCTCCCGATTTAAATCCACTAGACTTATTTCTTTTGGGTCATCTAAAAAAAGGTCAACAAAGTAAAATTTTGTCATACTAGATGGCACTCTTCCTTTAAAAATGATAATGCTTCCACAATCTATTATTTATAAAGTGGTAGAAATATCTGAAAATAATATATTTATCGTTGTTTGTATTTATTAAGCATATATTATATCTATTCAGACATTATGTTGGCTTATATTGTCAAAGCGATTATGCAGTTTCCTATGTCAAAATGTCACTGGCAGTTTCCAATAAGATCAACTGTCTCTTGTCAATTGTCATATGTCTTAGAGCTTAAGCCGACTACATATTACGGGCACGGGCTATTCGCCAGCAGTTGCCAGTAAACAAAAACAAATCAAAATACATGAGTACGCGAATGAAATCACATGCTAACCGACACGTTATTTATGAAGGAGGGAGGTGTAAAACAGGTCTAAAGGAGTCCAAAAGCTTTTTGAAAACATTCACACAACATGTTTCTGGCACAGTAAAATCTGCATTTGCATCTGTATGTAGCCTTGCTGTGTTATTGTTGGTAGGTACATTGGAATAACGATTTTCATGCCGGGTCAGGGCATTTTTCCTCGAGAGCCGCGAATATTAAAAAGTGCAAATGAAAACAACAAAAATTAGAAGAAGAAAAAAACAAGCAAGAGAGAAGCTGTAAAACTCTTTTAAAAATGAGAACGTTGCTTCTGTATTTCAGTCGCGCTGCACAACTTTTCAGCTACCGTGTCGTCGAACAACAAAGCACTAGCGGACAGCATTTTTATACGTGAGAAAACCTTTTAGACTAAAAGGAGACTGAGAACAAAAGAAAGGGAAGAAATGTGAGTGAAAGGAAAAGGTCATGTCGGTGGCAACGATATCGTATTATTACATGTGATAAAGAAAACCTCCTACACGCACCTTTGCTGCCGTTGGAAGCTGGACTTGGAATAAGGAGACTGGATGGAATTGATATCCTAGTAGCCGGTAGGTAAGAGGATCGGTTTTATTGGGCAATGAAGAAGATACCCCGGCACAAGAAGTGTAGATTTTCTGGGATTTGTTTGGATATAGGTACAAGACAAATTGAACGAACAACTTGATAAAGGACTTCAAATTGATACTACTTTGATTGATTTCATTATTCTATAAATACATTTTTGAAATAATTTTCCTTGTGTTCTGTCTCTTCAATTCTACAGAACGGAAACTGTTGACATTTGGAACTTGTAAAAAGTAAAGTAACCGTAACGCAGAGAAAATATTGAGAAATAATTGATGCTATTAAATAGATATTGTCTGAAAATCTAATCATCTGCCTGCAATGTGAAAATGAAAGGATGAATATTTATTGAATAGCACATGCGGGGAGGACTTAACTACCGCTGAGCTAGACTCAGTAGACTCGACGTTTCGTCTTTAGTCAAATTAACCGGGGATAGTATCAGAAAGAACGTTGGGATACAATCAGGTTGATTGTATTTGGAGAAACTTTCAGATTAAGAAGGTTACGATAAAGGAAAAGACCGTGAAAAGGTCAGGTCAACATCGACTCTATATGTAGGTATATACATACAATAAGAAAAACTATTCACCTTGGAGAGAGGTAGTTAGATTTGCTGGGAAATCGATAGCCTTAGGAAAGAAGGCTTTAAGAGTTACTTCTCTGTGTTTTGGTCAAATAATCAGAGAACAGCTTTTGGCTTTTACTCTGAGAACTGCTGATTTGTCAGGATTTGTTCGAAAGACCTTCTTTATAAGGGTACCTATAGGCTTTCATTGGGTCACACCCGAGCGGATATGCTTTCTCTCGTTGCAGAAAAACAAACACTTCCAATTTAGATTTATTTGCACCTATAGATGCCATTTAAGAGGCCATCTAAAAAATCTCAATTTGTTAGTTTCCTATCGCTACTCTAAATAATAAGGAAAGTATTGTAATCGTGTCTAATTTTCAACAGATGTTTATGTTTTAAGATTACCCGAATGCCAAAAATATATTTTCATCCCTCAATATTGTCTTCCTGTTCCAAGATTATCTCGATAACAGATACACCGGTTTTGTTGTTTTCTTTTTATTTTGTAGGGTATCATTATGGCTCAACGGTGACACAAATTGGGTATTCTGCTCGCACAACCCCTGTGACGATTTTAATGAAACTTTTGTGAAAATTTTTGCCTAAATCTCTGAGAAAAGACAGTAGAAAGCTCAAATAAACTGTAAAATTTTCTAAACTTTTGATTTTAATAAGAGCTTATGCAAAAATATACCCATAGAGTAAATAATTTTGTATTTGATAAATTTCACAAGTAATTTTTTTGTCAGATTATGAAAGAGTATACGTTTCAGTAGGCTTTGACAAGATAAGACATGAACCCAGTCAGTTATTTCAAATAAACACTCGGTATATTAGATTTTTAACTCCATAAATCCATATCAACATTCCCAATTTCACCTAATCCAGTAACTTAATTTCATTTTCAACCTGTATATTCTGCAGTTGTATATTGTATCACACCACAACTTTTCTTCTCATTCAAATTGGTAGTGCAGAAAATCATCTCTAACAACTAAAAAGGAAATTCCAGAAACAGCAAGACATCTCATTAGCTTGAAAGCGCGCACCGACATGAATTAGAAAAGTTCTGCCGTCGAAGAATATTGTCATCATTTCAAAGGTCCCCGAGATGCTGCTTTAGAAAATAGCTGAACCCTAATTTCGACTACGGTACGGTTACGCATACGGTAGGCAAACTTTTCATTACCCAGCATTGGATATATTCTCTCTACTACTTAGTTGGTGTGGTGGTAGTAGTGGCCAAGTTTCTGTTTAGCCTCGCCTCTTTGTCGGCAAGCGAAAGCATAAAATATTTATCTATGGTGCATCCTTCTGGAGTTTTAATTCGAATGAAAACCACCCTGCAAAGAAATAGCGGTGTGCTGCTCCGCCTTTCTTCTTTTATATAAATTAAATTCGAAAGTTCTCCCAGATTAGTTTTTCCTTTCTCTGCAGACATTCCCTTTTCTATTGAGTTGTTTTGTGTAAAATGCGGTGCATAGAGAAGAGATGCGGGATCTTCTCTGTCTTTCCTATTTCCCTTGTTCCCTTGAGGGGTTGACGCGGCAATTTCCCAATTACAATCGACCCTCTGCACTTTGCGCGCCGAAAGTGTAATTAACTGAGAATCTGGGCAAAAGTTTCGGCATAAGACGAGCTAAGTTAACGTTGCTTCGGGTCATATCAACGATATTACTATTACGCTCAGATCTATTTTATAATTATTATTTCCAAAGACTTTATCAGATTGTTCAGATCTATTTCACCTATCTATTAAACAGAAAACGTATTAGCTAATCTAGGATTAACGTTGAACTACAGATTGAGTAAGTATATGATTTTTGTAATTTGTTGTAGGTACCTATTGTAATTGTGTAAAATTTTCGGTCCCCGGTTCATAAAATCTGTACTCTCGAACCAGTCGATCGAAAATATAAAATCGAAACAAACTAAATTGTTTTTGTATCTAATTTCTTGATTCTTGTTAGTTCCTATTCGATACACCATCGTAAGAAACTGGATTGACAATTGTCTCGATGTAGTTTAGAATAAACCACCAAGTCTCCATGACAAAAAAGAGAGTTACCTTTTAGGTTTAGCAGCTAGATTTATCATATTTTCTTGGGAAAATACTGAAGGACGGGACTGTGTAATTGTTTTACTGAAAAACGTAAGCTGTCAAGAGACTATGCCATTCCAAGAATACAAAATAAATAATCCTTGTGAATGTATGGCCACCAAAATCACCTGATCTTAACCCAGCAAATAAGATATGTTAAGTTAGCAATGCTAGTTCCATAATTTAGCGCAAAATATCCAAATATTGTCTTGAGCCTGTAAACCAAAAAGTTTAGTTGGTCCTTGATCCTTGATACTTTATTTACTATTTCTAAGGGTTTTCTTGTGACCGATTTTCTCATAACATATTCCCTCACGAACGAACACTTATAAAGGCTCTTGTATTCTCTTGCAGGCGTCTGCCCTGTTCTTTGTTCCGGCCATGGTCAGTATGGCGGAGGATTATGTCACTGTGAAGAAGGCTGGAAAGGACCTGAATGCGATATACCTGAAACGGACTGCAGAATCGCCGATTGCTCTGGTCATGGTCAGTGCGTTCGAGGTTCCTGCCACTGCAAACCCGGCTGGAAAGGTAACTGAAATGATTTTTCCAGGTTATCATCATAGTGGCTCAAATCGATACCATTTAGAAATTTGGCTTTAACGTTTTTTTTTCTCTCAGGTGAAGGATGCGAGGAATCAGACTGCGAAGATCCAACATGTTCTGAACATGGTGCCTGCGTTCATGGTCAATGCTACTGCAAGGCTGGTTGGAAGGGTGCCAACTGCAACATAATCGATGAACAGGTGCACAAATGTCTACCAACATGTTCCGATCATGGAGTGTACGATTTAGAAGCTGCAAAATGTGTCTGCAATCGACATTGGACTGGACCAGATTGCTCACAAGGTAAAATCATTGATTGTGAAAAGTGTCACCTTACATAATCAATCAATCAAACTTAATTTCACTTGATACAATGTGAAAATTACTTCTATTTCAGCGCTCTGCAATCTGGACTGCGGTCAGCATGGACAGTGCGATATGGGTAAATGTCGATGCGAGTCTGGATGGACGGGACCAAAGTGTGAACAGCTGCCATGTGATGTCAGATGCCAGGAGCACGGACAGTGCAAAAATGGCACCTGCGTCTGCTCGCAGGGCTGGAACGGCCGTCATTGTACATTGCGTAAGTTGCATAAGTCTATCGGAAAATCTGCATTAATTGCCTTATTTACTTGTGAATATTTATTGTAAGATTCTTCAGTCAATTTTTGAACAGAAACCAGTGGAGTAGAGACAATTCTTAAATTATTATAAAATTTACATATATGCAATGCATCTTTTTTCGGAATTGTTTCTGAATCTTTCTGGAGCTAGAATTTATTAATTTGGAAATATTTGGAAAGAGCCAACCTTCTTGCCGAAAAATGATTCATCAGATTGCAAACTTCAATGTTCCGAGTTTCTGATTAAGAGAGCTAACTCGATGTATCCACGAAAAAATGTATGATTCAACTTAGAAAAAAAAATTGTTAATGTCGCAAATGGGAAAATTTTGGAAATTATTCCTCTCCACCACTTTTTCCCTCAACAACTGCCCAATAATAGTACTATAAAATTAAAAGATTCGTAATTCTCAGATAATTTCACGTGTGTTTGCTCTCATTCTTTTTCCTCTATCACGTGAAATAACTGGTAGGGGAGAGTGGGAAAGCTAACTCATTAAATTAATGGTAATTGCAAGATGAATTTTGCCAAACTTTTTATCGTTTCGAAGGAAATTGAATGACATTCTATAATCGTTGAATTTTACATTTTATTTTCTCAATGGTCGGTGGGAATTTTCACTTATTATCTTCCTAGAACTTGAATAATTTCGGAAAATTTTGTCGAAGTGCAATTCTTTGAAAAATTCACCACAGAAAAAATTTACGGAGAATAATTCAGGCTAGCGGGAGATTTAGTACGAAAATTTTATACCAAAAATTATATTTAATTAAATACAATGTTTGACAGTTTATAAATTAAAATTTATCAAAAATAATATGCGCTTGTTATTCTGGCATCTGCACGTGACATGTATCAAGCCAGGGAAATTTTCACTTATTAATTTCGTTACCGAAAAAAATATTTTTTAAAAGATTAAGGTTGTCGTCATAGCAACCTGTCAAAATGAAAGCATATGATTGGCTTAAAATAACAGGTATAAAATTTTCAATTTAAATCAAGGAAGTACATACCGAATCGCATTCAAAATCTACCTTGTAAGCTGATATAGGTAAGATACAAAAAATGATATTAATGCTTTTACTTTTCTAATTAAGTACATGAATAAATAAAAAATTTCACATTATCTGACAATACATTTTTTCACCTATTTTGTTAAGAATTTAATTGTTTTTTTTTATTGTTAAAACTATTAATAAGTAATTATTTACTTTACATGTTACTTATGTATATAGTGACCCCATAAAAAGTATATTTCAATAAAATCTTTTTTATTAACTGTAGAATTAAAAGTTTACTCTGAAATGACTTAACTACGGAGAGTTAAATAATATCAGAAATGACAAATGATCACAGATGTTAATCTTTGGACACATTTTTCATTAAATTAAATCCAATTTTACGGCTACAAAAATTACAGCTATTTATTTGAGTTGGTTCTCCCACTCATCCTTACCTGATTTTGTCTAATTATGCTCCCTTGTGGTGGGGTAGAAATTCCAATTAAGTAATTTCAAATATATTATTGATAATGAATCAACACATACATGATACTCACTTGCAATATTTGTATTGAATAATTCTCAATCGTATTGTCCCTACCAACGATGATGTAATCCAATGCGGGGTGGAGTATTTGCTCACCAAATGGATGTTTTCATCGTTGTTATGCACGGTAATATTATTACCTTTTTATCTGCGGTTGATCAAAGTTATTTATACAGGTTAATTAATTTTATATACGTAATGAGAATTGAAAAACTAGTATCGCTGAACAGCACCATGGAAAGTTGCCGAGTGAACTAATTCTTCGGGGCATCACGGGCCGGCATACCTAAATATTTATAGTGCGCTCCTTCGAAAATCTGTTTTGGTGAGTTTTCGTCCGAGAAAGATGTTCCATCGATGGAATATTAATCGGTGTGCACGGCGCTGCTTTGGAAATTTGATGGAGCAAATCGAATTTGAAGTTGGGAGTTCTCTCCTCCTCCTCCTTCTTCTCCTCCGAAAACTTGTTGGCCCGAAGTGCCGAAACTTCAATTGCCGAGTGTACGCGAGAGAAATCTAATTTTTAGCGTGTGTGTGTGAGTGTGTTTTGGGCATCGATCATCGTGTGCGAATACAACCCAAAGAAGAAAAAAAAAGGAAAACATGTAATCGTGTTATGGGAGCTTTCAGGAATACTTGCAACTACTTACAACATCGATTTTTTATTACATGTTCACAAGATAAACTTTTCAATAATAAACTTATTGAAGGAAACTTTTGAACATTGGTTTATGATAGAGTTTGACTGATTTTCCATTTTAATTAATTTACAGTTGTGATTTCAAAAGAAGTTACTTATATTTTTACATGAATCAAAATCGTTGAAATGCAAACTTTTTAGAGATTTATTCAGAGTTAAAACGAATAGGAAAACAACTAGGAGCACATACTCCATTCCGCATTGGATTACATCATCGCTGGTAGGTGCAATACGACTGAAAATTTATTCAATACAAATATTGCAATTGATTTCATGAATAAAACATCACGTTACTCTTCATATACGATTTCAAATGCCTTACTTACTTCCATAATGATTTTTCCGAAATGCTGAAATAGATACATATATTTTACTCAAATTACGTAGCCCATGAATAGTTTCTGGAGAATAGCAAAAGTCAAAAGCTATCGTCTTAACCATATTATTCCTAGAAATCATATCTTACAATGAGCTTCCTCTCAAAATAGTAATATAACCTACTATAAAAAGAATATGTTTTCAACTTCATTAGTTTCTTCTGTCTTGATAACTCAAGTCAAGTAATATTTAGATTAGAATTTACGAAATAATCTTTAAAAAAATTTGTTTCAAATGCTAGCTGGTTGCGAAAACGGCTGTTCCGGTCATGGACAATGTACTCTGGAAGAAGGACTCTACAAGTGTGTCTGCATCCAAGGATGGGCTGGATCAGATTGCAGCATCCCATTGGAGCAAGAATGTCAGGATGATCTTGATAATGATCACGGTAAGTAGGAAGTGATAAAAAAAGAGAATGCTAGATGATATCAAGGTCAGTGAGTGGGCTCAGGGCTTAGTTTATTCAACGAAATCCTCTCCTTAGAGACTAAGTACAGGGCTTCTTTAATTCATAACATTTCTATATTTTGGATCCACGCGACTTTTTTTCTGAAGGAACTATTATAAAATTAATAATCAAATAGTAGTAGCTCCTCAGTAAAACATTTTCTATCGCACTAGATTCAAAGTTGAATGTATGATATCCGAAACATAACAACTCTTGAATTTTCTTATAGAGAAGCCAAAACAGTTAATTTTTTAAATCAAATAATTACAACGAAGGTGATTATGTAATAATTTCCGAGTGTCTTGTCAGCTACATATGAGTCTCTAATTTCTACGGTATAATGACTGAATGTTTATCAAAATTATATAAAATGTTGCATTAACTATTGACCTAACATAACCTGACATTTTCTTCTTCTTCTCCAGACGGCATGATCGACTGCTCAGACAGCGAGTGCTGTTCCCACCCAAGCTGCGCAGATCACATCATGTGCATATCCAGCAATGACCCGGTGGAGGTATTGCTGCGTAAACAGCCACCCTCGGTGACAGCGTCTTTCTACCAAAGAGTCAAATTCCTCATCGAGGAAAACTCGGTGCAATCTTATGCACATATAGACGAGTACACAGAAAGGTTAGTAGTGTGTAGTTTTATTTATCTACTGTCATAATCTTATATAGCCTTTTTATATATATATATATATATCTAAATATAACAAATAGCGCTTTTATTTTTTCGATTTCAAAAGCACCCAGGTAGATGAACAGTTGTATTTCTTTTCACAAACAGAAAACACAGGTCTAGAAAACCAAAAGAAAAACAATGCACATGGAAACAAAGACGCATCAAACTTAAATTGCAAATTATGCGCTATCGTAGTTAAGTTGAAATTATTGTGCTCGAGCTATGAGATATTGTCGTCTGGATAAGTTTCTGGAATCTATAATATTCTCACAAAGTTGTTGGAAATATTTCAACTTTGTGAATGTGAATTAATTAATTAGAATTTTACCCCCCATTTGCTGTATCTTAGTTACTTCGGCATATTCGTCGTAGTTATTTATATCTGTATGGAAATTTTCATAGCCTACCTGCCACCATTTATGCGGACTAAAAATAATTAATCAATATACAGTGTCTCCCATAAGTAATATTTAAAATCATTTAATTTTTTTGTAAAATCGTTCGGACCTGTGGATTTTTATTTTTCAATGTGTTTTTTTTATAGCAATTTCATACATACAGGATGGCTCAACAATCAGTTCCGATGATTAACTTAATTTTTTCAAATGAAATCGCCTGTTTTTTATTTCATTGTTGAATCTGGCTTCAAATTTCAAGTATAGTCAAGTCAGAACAGTTGTGCTCTTACGTCATAGCATGACATCTTTATCTAGTTCATTAATGGATGTCGTAAAGATATAGCATAACTGTTCTGACTGGACTATATGTTTCATGTAAAATGCCGATGCCTAAACTCAACGGTTATTTAAAAAAATGCGATGCAGCATATCAGTATGAGTGAGTCCTAAAAGCAGTGTTTAAATTCTTTCAAAATTCAGTACCGAGTGTGTTTTTTTGTAAATACGCTCGGACCCGACGTTTTTTCTATTTTATAATGCGTTACTGATGGTGTAAATTCTCTTATACAGCGTAGCTCAAAAATAAGTTCCGACCATCAACTTCGTTTTGGAATCTTGCTTCGAATCCTAAGTTCAACAGGACTGTATCATGAGAAAAACACAATAGAACATAAAAATCGAGATGTTCCAGCGTTTTCAGAAATAATAGTCTATAATTTTTTGCGTTTTCATTCAGATTTTTAATAGTTTTATTGATTAAGATTCACCAGTGTTTCCACAGATTTACACAACCCTATATATTAAATCGATATAGATTATGGTAAATTCATTTATACAGGGTAACCCAAAAATAAGTTGCGACCATCAGCTTCATTTTTGAAACGTTTTTCGTACTCCAATTTTGAGTTCAATATTTCATGAAAAAAACGCAATATAAAATATAAATCCCAGTCCCAGTGTTTTGAAAAAAAAATTAAGACTGACTTTTAAATGAATTTAAACATTACTTTTGGGACGCACTGTATTTATTTTTTATTGCAGTATTCTAAAATAATACGCTAATTTAAGATACAATCATCAATATTTTTCTCAAATGGATCACCTTATACACGGTGTTAATTAATGTTATGTACTTATTTTAATTGGGATTCTCGGGATAATTTTGAGTCAAGAATTTCATATAAAGGTTGGTTTCCGATATACAGGGTTGTAAAGTTTTTTTTCTTAATAATTGAAGAGCCGTTTGCAATATTGTATTAAATTCCCAGATAAAACATTGTGACATAAATACGTATTTCTTAACCGAAAATATTTTTTCTTTTTAACCAGTGGCGTAGATATGGGTATGTCTTGGTGCAATTTTAAACAAAAATGTAGTACGCCTCTATTATTTTATTTCTAAGTTATTCTCAAGTCTGGACTGGAGTAGAATACACTAATGTTTCTAGAAAATCACATAGATAAAAGTCTAAACTATTCAAATCAGGTGATCTAGGTGGCCATAATTGAGGTAGTCCACGACCTTTCCAGCGAATTTTATAAGCTTCATCTAGAAATTAACGAACTAAAATGCTGAAATGAGCCAAAGCACCATCATGCATAAGCCAGTGAAAATTGTTCCTGAAAATTCGATTCCCATATAGCGTTTGGGTTTTCTTCGGCCCACTTATGATTATTATGGAAATTTCTTATTTCTTCTCTGGAAAAATTCGCTTTATCAGTAAAGTGAACTTGTTTTTGAAATTCATGATTTTCAAAAGTTTTTGAAGATACCATCGAGAAAATTCCATGCGGGGTGGAAAATTTCGTGGTAGGCGTGTCTAAAATATTTAAATATGGTAGGGATACAACAAATATATTCTTTTAAATTGCCCATACTATTTACGTGGCACACATTTAAATGCCTGCCAATTTTTCTGGTAGTTGTTTCAGGCGCTGTTCAATATTTGTAAACGTTCTACTATCGGGAATGGAACGATCAGGATATCATTCGTGGTTGATACGCTGCGCTCGTTTAGCATAACCATCGGCAAGACCGTGAACAAAATGCATATCGGCCTTCTCAGAATTCGAATAATTTACCATTTTTTTTAATTAAAATATTGCTTATGACAAATGAAAATAACCAACCAAACTAATTAGTCAACAAAGTATCACATATTACTCGTGAATAACACTTACTATCTTGATTTGATATAAAGAATTTACTGCAATTGCCAAAATCCGAGTATTAGTTTTTAATTATTTTCTTTAAAATGGTAAGTTCTATGGCAAAAACCCAGAATTAAATGGTTATCAATAATTTTTAAGGAAAGTTGTGAGAAAACAGTGGCCTACTACTTTTCTGGTTAAAATTTTACCAAGACATACCCATATCTACGCTAGTGGTTAAATAAAATAAATATTTTCTGCTAAAAATATTTTATTCCGGAATTTAATCTAATACCGCAAACGATTTTTGAATTATTTCAGAAATACCTAAATAAAAATTCACTTTACAACCCTGTATATCGGAAACTAAGCTTCTGAGGACATACCCTTTTATGAAATTTTCGAGTCAAAATTATCCCAAGAATCACCCAATCAAATAAGTACATGAAATTAATTAACACCCTGTATATTTTCGCGTTTTCAAATTTTGATTAAGGTTCAGCAATGTTTCCACAGACTTAGCTAATCTAAAGTTTCACGAACTTGAAAGCATATGAATATTTTATACTTTATTATGTTAAATAACCAATTCAAATCAGTTAATTGAATTCCATTTCCATTAAAATTCATTTGTACACGGACACGGATATCAGAAAATTCAATAAAACCATCTAAATAATAGCAAACAGAGTCTCTTGAAGCGATTTCCTCAGCTACTCTAGAGAGAAGGCATTTTCGATGTCAACACTAATTTATTAACTACTGCAACATTCTATTTCTCTGGATGTAGTCAAAAGGCACGAACATTGAAAATAGATCGTCTATCCGTATGTGCAGAGGTGATCAATAACACACTTTTCAAACCATTATTATTGATGAAACAAGCCATTAGAGGCACTTGTTTATTTACACAGCTGACAGCTCCGACATGACAGCATTTTATAAGCGAATGTAGATTGCAGATGGCGCTTCAATACATTCATAATAGATTCATTCCTTTTTATTATTCATCATACAATCCACATCTTATTTTATTGATGATGTATTTCTATGTGCTTTATTATGGATAAGTTTTAATTTGGTGACAAGACTCTGTGTTCTCTTATGTGAAAGGGAAGAGATGTTATCGTTTGGTATTTCATTATTCATTTTGTGGATAAATATCTGAAGTTGTTTGAATTTTAGAGCATTTAAAGTTTGTATCTGTGGAATCATAAACTTATTTATTCATTATTTATCTATTTTGAGAGACCATCGTATCCATATGAGGTACCGATCGATAAAGTTCCAGAAACTTGGGTTCAAATCAAGCCTTGTTGCTGGTTTCAAAAATAAAAACCGCAACTCACTAAGGAATTCAGCTCTGCACGTTTGAGCGACCGGCGATTGGACAAATCCAACCAAAACTCCACCAACTGCCACATAAATTAGCTATGAATTGCAACAAATCTTCAAAATTAGTCATATTAACACATTGAGCTCCAACGCGTAGAATCTAAAAATTTGGTCCACTGGGCCGATATATTTTTTGCCACACGTACTGCAGCGAGGCACAGGCTATGTGCCACGCTGTGGCACATGTGCTGTGCCACGCTGCGGCACATGTGTTGTGCCACATAAGGTGTGGCACACATCTTGTACCACATGATGTTGGACGTGTTAAACAGGTATGAGGTGTAGATTTTGGTGGAGTTGACCATGAGAATAAATCTCGTCGCCGCTTGTTCGGGCATCGCACCCCTTCTTAGCGGAGCTCTATCCCACCAAACCATTCACCTCACCCTCAAATAGCCCTTCCTCTCGCATACTGGTGCTGAATGGGGCAGATATTTTTGACAGTTTTTTTTCTGTTTCTATTGACCCATTGACATCTGTGTGCGAGGTATCATTGTGTCTCGTCTAAAAAAACATCCTTGTGTTCGTCTATTACCCTAAGATCCCGTAAAGCCCGAGCTGTCGCTCTAGGGGCGATTTTGATTGCGACCCTACCGAATTATATGATTTTTTGTTCGATTTTTGTTATAAATATATATTTTATAATATGACAACGATTGTCACGATAATATCGATCTGTTTTATTGATCGGAGAACAAGAAAAAAGAAATATCTATAATTTTTCTCTCTATGCCAGTTAACATCACTTTCTATATACGATAAATTTGAGCTCAGTTACAATAAATTCAAGGGAATATCTAACGTCGTGTATGGAAAGTACTTGCGAATTTTTGTTTTTGATTAACATTAGATATATTTAGTTCTATAATTCTAAGATACGACAGACACATAGAAGCAGTTGTAATATTTCATAATTGATTTAGAAAAACTATACTTGTAGTTCTACAGTCCTTCAGTTTAACCATCTTCTTCTTCAAATGCGTTATTCGTACCTACTCCAGCATTAGAGACCTTGCTGTCTTCAAGTATCAAAACAGTCTAGATCAACTTTGGTCCTGAACCACAGATATGATTTGAGATCAAAAATAATAATACTTATAATGTGTACTTACGACATACTGAAGTGATAGCTATCGATGCGAACGCACGCCCAGCTCATCACCGGTCACCACCACCACCAGGTTGCGTATTATTAAATTTCGAAGATTCGTAATCAAACCATTTAAGCTTGAAATCTAAGGCTCGTCTATGTTTAGATGCACATTAAATGTGAGCTTGAACTCAAAAAATCAGAACTCTGGAGAAAAAGTTATCATGGCAGTAGCAAAATAAACTAACTCAAACACAAAACAGGTGCGGTGGATAAAACCTGGACTATAAATGCAGTTATTCTGAGGAAATATTCTTTCACTGGATCTTACTTAAGAAAATATAAGTATACAGTGATATACTTATATGCGAACTCATGTCATATTTCTAGATTGTTTTGAACAAAATAGAATGCAGAAATATTGACCTAGACTCTGTGAATAACTCTCTAGCCATAATAAGAGTAGTGAAGAAGCCAAAACTCTGGTTACACTAAAGTAAACTACCATAAACAAAAAATCGATAGGTTCGTCGAAAGAAATCAGGACTGAAGGTTTTGTGATAATGAGGATAAAATTGATTCAGATGATTAAAAAGGGAAGTCTTCGACCAGTCCATTCAGGTGGAACCAAGCTTTGAATTCAACTAGACTAGAACCAACGGGGATGCATATGGGATATTCAGGTTTCATGGATCAAATAAGAAGGTAGTGGAGCTGTGAATCCAATGACAACCAATAACTTATTTGACTCTGAACAAAGTCCTTAGCTACCTTTAAACAAAAGAAACACAAGTTAAACCTTCCAGGCATCACTGATGCCCCAGCTGCTAGTGAAAAAAGAATGTTGGATCTTGTTAATTTTTATGAAAACTCTAATGCAATCCACGATCTATAAAACAGTCCTATATAATCCTAGATCTATCTAGATAGAACAGAAAAATATTCTGAGGATTTCTACCACAAAATAAACGTCAAGGAACAATAGATCAAGACATATTAACATAATGTATTTTTGAGTCAATAGAAACTTGTATAAACTTTTATTAAAATAATCTATTTCAATAAACTCGATACCAAAACAGAAATCCAATTTTGGGATTATTCTGATATACATAAACACACTTGATATCAATTCCCGAAAAACATCGCTGTGGCAATCATATAAATGTGATTTAACGTTTTATGATAACAAATTCAGTTTCCTTGAATTCATGTACGTTCTTAGAGAATTTCAGTTATTCCTATTTGGAGCTACAGCTCATATTACACTAGAGCTTCCACCTTTCAAACGTTTATTAAGGATCCCATTCCCCGGATGCGATTTTACCGACCGAGTGGGAGCCGAAGGCGCAGCCCAGAACGTTTGAGGGTCGTGTTTTCCTGCACCAGCAAGATGGAGAGTCTCGTCGATTTGTTCGTTTCCGCATTATTAACTCGGCCCGCGACAAATGGGCGACATTAGTTTTATTATTGGAGGCCATGATGCTGTAATATGTGCTAGGTAGCAAAACAAGTCTAAGATGAGGCTGGCTTATCATATCGACAGAAGATGGATGCTGAAATATTCATTCACCCACGCCCCCCAGGAAAATGGGCCCCACGTATATGTTGTTTGTACACGATGTGACAGGACACAAATCGGAGTTAAAGATTGATTCTGCATTTCATATTTATGGCTGCTTTTTTTATGACTTACAACGGGCTTCGAAGTCGGAAGATTGGAAGTTGATGGGGTTTTTGATGTACATTTTTATCACTGTCGTATCACAAGCAGTGATTTGAACATCTATCGAACTTTTGTTAATTGCCAGAACCAAAGTAGGCAGTAATGTTATAGAATATAGTGGTCTAGTCTAGAAAGCTCAAAATAACTTGGTATTCAGTTAAATTTCACTTCTTCCAGTTTATTGGAACTTTTTTTAGTATTTTTTACAATTGTTTTATATCGAATTCACATTTGTCATATCTCGTGGTTTAATTTCTACCCTATTTTTAAAAATATTGTACCAATTTGTTTGTAGATCCTGGTTATTGCTTTTGTTTTCCATATATGCTGCAAAATCCAGTCATTTAATGAACTAGAAACAATTTATTTTTTTCTACCGGCTTTATTTCTTGAACATAGTAGTTTACTCCTTATTATTACCATAAAAGTTTGTAACTAAAGAAAATAAGGTAACGTAAAACTGTTCAATAATCTTGAAGAAACCAATCACAACACTAAAGAAGAATAAACAATTTATCCATTTTAAACTTGCCACATTCAAGGAAAAAAAATACAGGGAATCATATTTGATGGAGGGAAATAAAATATGATCACAATTTTCATATAACTAAAGTCCTTGACGTAGGCGGACCCGAACCCACGACCTCTCGTTTGTTAAAAGTCCAACATTTTACCCACTAGACCACCAGGGGATCACATAACAAAAGGAGGTGCTAATAAAATTGGGCACATAAAAAAGCGATAAGTAGCAGTCAAATTTAAATAAAATGACACTCCAGATCAAGATCATTTTTCAATAGAACTGTAGAACCACAGTAAGGAAAAGCTTCAACATGAATTTAGTTTGGAATTCAAGTTCAATAATTGACTTGTCATAAAAAATTTAATTCATATTGTGTCTGTCGCTGTCTGTAGCTATGTTTTTTTTGTTTTAATTTTGTTAACCTTCTTATTATTATTTTTGTTTTGTTTTTGTTCTGTTTTCTTTTTTTAACTGTGTCCGTCATATTGTCTCGTCATATTAAACGACTGGTAGAGAATCGGAATGAATGTTAGTCTGTTCAAAGCGTAATCGTTTCGAAAAATCACGCCAGAATTCAAAATTTGTCGATATAAAATATCCAAAAATAAATAATCGTGATTTATCGAAACAGCTTTATACTTGCAAACACAGAACCACATAATAAAACACCTCAATCAGGCGAATTTACGTCACAATATCGAAGACTTCAAAAAACTATTATAAGATCTGTCAATCAAAAGAGCGAAACTGCTGTGGCAGATCCCCGACAAACAACAACAAAGGCAATCGACACTCGACTTGTGAACGTTACTTAATAGAGAAGCCGTTTGAAGTGACGGGTCTTATTATTTATCATATTCTGTTGTCTTTGATAGTACTTGATTACCATCTTATATATATATAAATGAACTGAAAAGAATATCATGCAACAGTTTTGTGTTCTGTGGCCTATCAAATTATGTTGTTCTGTGATCAAGTTAACCATGTGGCGTGCGTTAGTTAATTTTGTCCTGTGTCTTCTGTGTCTCTCCCCCAAATGTCGCTGCTACTGCTACAAACAAACACACAACAAACAAATGATGTGTTGCGTGTGTCTAGTGAGTTCTGGAACTCCTTCTCACCACGGTAAGTGGCAGCAACTCCCAAAAACAATCATAATATATATATATATACTGTTCGTTCTACATATAATATATATATAAATATCTGTCTGTCTGTCTGTCTGTCTCTCTGTTTTTTTTATATATATATACGTACGTCTGTCTTACATTATATTATTCATATCCCGCCCTTGGTGTTCTATGAGTCGAGTTCATTCAAGTTTAAAATCACTGTTAGTTCTTCTTTACTTTACTAAAATACGTAGCTTTAGTCCACTGGGTTCGTAATTTTAGCTCAATAAAGTATCAGCAGCCATTCTTTTACCTATGATAATACCTTTTAAGGGTTTTAATTTTTCTCAAACTTAATGAAAGAATGATCATTGCACCGGCTATTGATATCTAATAAATGTCAAGTTCTGGGAGTTATTTTATTTCAATGTTTCATTTTGCCTCTTTTTATAAACTGGGTTATTTTTTTAGGCATTTGCAAAATAACTACACCGATCTATTTGGAACATTTATATTCTTTATAATAATAATATTTTTGTTGTTTATTTATTTTCACGCATTTCTCAATCCACCGAGCAATCGCATGTATTTTAAGTAACAAGAATTAATCCAGTTTTTAAACTTGTGAACTGGACTACTATCCCTTTTATTATTATTTACATTTGTGTGCTGCCTGTTTAAGATAAGATTTAAATAATAATATACAAACACAAAACTCATACGCTCATATTATAACAGAAATGTTACAACAAGTTGAAATATGTTGTT
Source organism: Crioceris asparagi (assembly GCA_958507055.1). Taxonomy (NCBI): domain Eukaryota; kingdom Metazoa; phylum Arthropoda; class Insecta; order Coleoptera; family Chrysomelidae; genus Crioceris; species Crioceris asparagi. The sequence goes on from OY293829.1 coordinate 7,330,075, forward strand.
GATTATTTTTTCCGCTTGACATTGGAGTGCGGCTGCTTGCGGCTTTACAGTGGCAAAAAAATACATTCCTCATCTCCTGGCTTTGTGTATTTTTGTAGGTAATTGAAATTTATTAATTCAAACCGTTGTTCTATCAGGTACTTCAGGGTTCTTTGCTGTGAGTGGAGTTTTGAGAAATCTACTTACATTCCAGATCTGAATATTAGCAAAATTGTCTTATTGGTTATACTCTATCTCAAATATAGAGTTTTTTAAATAATCGAAATAACGGTTCATAAAAAGCCTCAGGTAATGACATTAATGAAATTCAGTGTCATATTTTTCAACAGTTCGTTAATTCTAAGCTACGAACATAATAGGTACCTTAATTCAATATTTCTTGAATTTGTCATTGTTTTGGTGTCTAATTGGTTATGAACACATAAAACCGTCTATTTAAGTGATGTTTCCGTGATAAATATACTATTATTGTTGACAAAATATGTTTCAACCTCCTCATCTAAAGAAATAACATAAACAACATAGGTACCTACAATTTAGCATTCCGTCTATAATATAGATTCACAAAAAGAGAAGCAAAAAATCTATTAAGGAATACAAACATAGAATAGAGTCTTTTTTTATTAAAAATGCTATTGCCTGTTCTAGTTTTTGGAGTTCCGAATCTAAAAGTTGCCAAGGGGACTAAATTACTAACCATCCTCTAGGCAGTTGAAATTTTATTATTCATAGGAGTGTTTTGAAAAAGCCCATTACTTAAATTTTTTATATTATATGTGACTAGTTTTCTCAAAATTTCCAATAAGCTACTCACCCTTAGACTGCAAGAATATTGAGAATAATAACCTTCGAAAATATGAATAGTCGGAACATACCTCATCTTTAATTGTCTTCCCATAAGAGATAAATTCGGTCCAGAAATCATCAACTGATTGAAGCAATACTACTGCTCTCCCATAATAATAGACCTCTTCAATGGCAACTAGATCGGGCTAGGGGGGGCGGGGCGGTGATATTAACGAAGCTTTTGAAATCGTTGGCCGCCATAATAATGATTTTGGTGTTTTAATGAGATATAGCAAGCGATTGATTGTGTTACATGCCTCCAGTTAAGCTTCATTGGGTAAATGAGTAATTCTGTGGTTTTAAATTGCTGGCAGTTATCAGCATAACACCATACGTTACCATATATACCTAAATATATGGGAAAAGTGAGATAGGATTCAGCCAGTAGCTATATGATAACAATCGATTTTAATTCAGCTAACAATTTAATATATCCAGAACTCATAGAAAAAGCATTGGTGCCATTAATCTGCCAGACACAAAATTTGTTATGTCACAAAATGTGTTGAAATCGGTGTTCCTCAAGTGTATGTTTTGGAACATCAATGAGAATACCTCTTTTCTAATATAAAATTGTTTAAACATTCATTCAACCATAGTTCGGTACATGTAATAGATAGTATTTCCAAAACATTTCATTCTTTCTCTCGATCGGTCAATTCAGCTATGAAACTAATAGAAGAGCATTCTGAATCATCCCTCATTAACTTACAAAAAATCTTATATAATAGAAAAGATATTTTGCTAAGTAGTTGTTTAATTCATAAGATCTTTTACGATTTAAGATTCAGCGAAAATTGTGGTGTCTCAATTGAGTTTCGCTACTCAAAACACAAACTAAAATTATAGATCAAGAAGCGCGGTAAGAGTTAAGTTTATTTCCAAAATAAACGATTTAGAAGACATAAGTAAGTTGAAACGAACATTGACCTTGTCTTCGAAAGTACGGAACCCACCCCACGCAAGCCCGATTCACACTTGAATTTTTTTTTAATTTTCTTTGTGAAATGTCTTTTGATGATTCACTAGTATAATAAAAATAATTAGAATTTCCTTCACGCGATGACATAACGGAACTCTTTTAGATCACTCTGATATATATCTGTCTGTTTGTTCATCACAGCTTATTTTCTATGAATCTACTTAAGGAAAGCTTGACAAATTTATTCATCATTCAATCAGCTTAATTTAATTTCGAATTCTAATTCTGAAAGTTATTTGCTGAAACAAATTAGAACATGGAAAAATATCAAATAAATGGGCTCATTATGAGTAAATCAAATAAATCTTTTACAAAATTCATACAAAAATTTGGTGTATGGAACACCCTATATGTGGGCCCGACACGCAATTGGCCATTTTTTAACAAGATACAACTTCCTACTTAGAATATTATATTAATTATTGATTTCACAATTATCAATAGTGGATAACGAAATAAAAATAATAACTCAATCCTAAACACCTAAACAGCCGTTTTCATAATCAGTACTTTGTAGCTACGCTACTATAACTTGAGTTTAGTAGCTACTGACTTTTGATTACATAAATGCAGCTGAGCAATTCTGTTAAGAAGTCTTGATCTATGATTGCACTTTTTGTGGAATGTGATTTTTTTTGTAGCATCACTTCAATAAAACAATTACTTTGCAAAATTCTGTTTTATTAATCAGAGAATTACTTACTTTTGATTTGATTTTGAGATAAGCTGAAGGAGGAATGTTTATTTTCCATAGCCAATATTTAAATAAATCTGAACAGAACATATTTTTTTGTAAAAGATATATGAAAAGTTGTTCAAAACAATGTCGTCCAAGCAGCCGCACTCTTGTCCCTTATTAGAGTACCCCATACAACCCCTACCTGTTCGTTTGTCCCGTACAACAATTTTTTGTGTAACTTGTTATTATATATCAGTCAGTGTTTGTTATTTTATTTTTTCTGCTTCTTATGACCCGGGGATCTTCTCGTCTATGTGGATTATACCTATACAAGTGTAGGATATGTACCTATGTACAGTTGTTTGTGTTATGCTCATCATTTTTTCAACACGCCATTTGTGGAAAACGGCGACCGGAATAGAAAGATCGCCATTATAATAAGTTGTAGGTAGAGGAAGAGAAAATATGTGACGCGCTGGAGCGTGCTTTCAGTTGGATAGAAATAAATGAGAAACACGACGAACTAGGAGTGTGTATATATGCATATCATAGAATGAAAAATGATTCGTTGAAATTGTTTTGGGTAGAGTGTGGGTGGAACGCACGCGAAAGGAAAGGTCTTCTCTATATGAGGCTATAAATTTTAATGTTGTCGAAAACCCAGCGGCACAAAATAACTCACACACTCAAAAATTTCGTCCTTTCGTCTCTGAAATCATCATAGATAGGAATGTTTGATTATAATGTGCTCTTAGCTTTCGAGTTACGAATGTATTGAAGTAATAATAAAGCATTGTTAAACTGTATAACAATACAGTGTGTTATAAAAAACCTGAAATACTCTGAATATTCTGGAGATATTGTTTAAGTATCATGTAGCATTGTTAAAATGTTATATGTATTTAAACTTTTGGCGGATGCGCTAGCACTGTTGGTAACAAGGCATTTGTTCTTTCGGAAATGGGACATCTTATATTATTTTATACAGGTTGTGTTTTCTTACTAACATGCTGATTTTTAAGGAGGTTATTTCCGGGACCGTTTTGAGAAAAAACTTAACTAAAAGTCTTAGAAAAAACTACCAACAGCTAAAATTTGATCTTATTATTTTACCTTTTTATTATCTTGTTTAATTTAACATAAATGGCTTTTTCCCGTGAAGTGATCTAGCAAGATGCATATCACTGGATTTTATTTTCTTTCCAAAAACCATATGTCAAACGAAAACTAAATGTCGAGACCAGATTTGTTCAAAAAGGATTGAGGATTTTAAAAATAACGTAAAAACATTGATGTATCACTTTTCTCCGTAAAATGATTCATTTCAAATCCAGCACGAACGTCACTGGCAAGAATGAAAATATATGTCGTACAGCATAAAATGCCTTCTGATGCATCTATATTGTATTTGTTCCTAGGACCTAGGATATATGTACATATAAAGTTTCTGCTCAAAGTGAATGGAAGAATGGGTTATTCTCTTAAATATTAGCATATTGTGAAAAAACACCCTGTGTTATTCCTAAAAATGATTACTTCTGATGTAGGTATACAGTGTGTTTCCAAAGAAATGCAAAAGTTTTTAGGGGGTGAATTCTTGTCGAAAATTAAAGAGGGTCCTTCATGTAAATAAAACCTCTTAAACCTTAATGTTCTCGGTTGCAAAAATGAGAAAAATATTTTGTTTCTTTTCTTTCTGGAAATTGCTGAGAAAATTTTGGGGGAAAATTCTACCAATAAAAAGGAAACCTGTGAATATTTTTTCAAGTTTGTTGTGATCTTTTAAAGGGGTGAACCATGGAACCCATATTCCATTTTTTATCAAAACTTTGTGAAGAAATAAAATTTATCAATTTAAAAATATGTGTTGAAAGGAACAATTTATTGCAAAACTTTTTTAACACTTTTTTGTATCCGTAGAAGCAATATTTCCTTAATAAAAATTAAATACAATCTTCTGTACCTAAATGGAATCGAAAAAATCTAGTTGGTGGCTGTCTTGTTTTGTTTGCACAATTTGTGTCTTCAATCTGCCATTCCTTCATCTCTTCAGCAATTTCCAGAAAAAAAATCTCCTTTTTGGAAGCGTGTAACTTTTCAGGGAAAGTTCCAAGAGCTTTTGTTTACATGAAAGTCCCCTTTTAATTTTCTACAAGGATTCACCCCCTAAAAACATTCGCACTTATTTGAGAACACCCTGTATAATGATGTTCTTTTTAATACTTGGAACTGCTTATCATCAACTTATATAAACCTCTAGAATATGCCCGTGACTTTCTCCACGCAAATTGTTTTTAGCGCTTGTCGCTTGTATACGAAGTCATTGCTATCGCTTATTATTTTACCTCCATCATTCATGTTTTGTGTCACATTAATTCATAATCTGTGGCGTGACCCATACTCACTTGGAAGTTCTTGATTCCTCCTCTAGTAATGCTTATCTTCACGGGATCTAAGATATCACTATGAACAGTTGCATCAAATCCATGTAGAATTTACTTTTCACCCAGCAGATTTATTAAATTTCTAGATAATGAAACTATGCATTCAAATTATCGTAAGTACTGAATATCTTTTGACCTATTATAATACTGCCCCAAATATTAACTTTCTACATCAACGACTAACATCATCGATTCATTAGCAAATATTAGATATCTCGACCCAAAATTATTCACCATTCCTTTGAGACTTCATACATTGATTCATTACGTTGGGCGCAGGATGACTTTTTTATTTGCGAAAATTCTTAGAAATAGGGCGTTTTCCTTCAAGACCTTCTCCAATAACATTAGGGCTTCGTACAACTTCTATGCCCCGAAAAATGTATCGACAATGCTATCGAAAAGAAATATTATTTTTTTCTCAACCAGTTCTCAAAATATGATCTAGGTGGTACTAGACAACTATAACGTCAGAACTCAGTAATACTGCAAAGTTTTGAAGCCATAACTTGACGCAAATAAAACAAATATCCTACTTAAAATAATGAGGTAGGTATAGGAAATTCCAAAAGAACCAAAAGAATTGAATAATTTTAAATCTGGGCCTCAGAAATATATTTAGAGCATCACAGACTTTTCTAACACACTGTATGTATTTTTTTATAAAACAGTAATAGTTAAAAACAAATAAAAACCCATCCAAAATCGATAATTTCATACATGTCAGTAATTCTGGAGATCGTGATTTGCCATAAAATGTCAACATTATTTCCCGAATAACATATTTGAAATGCATTTGCGTAATTCAATATTCCCCAGCACAAAAAAGAGTGAGAGAGAAAGAGATAGAAAGAGAGCAATATAAAATATTCATGGACTAGAAATATAAGCACAAAATGTCGTTGATCCAATATTCATAAAGCCTGCGTCCAGCGCGGGTAATCCCGTTACTAAATTATTGCATATTAATGACATTTCCGAGCTAATAACGCTACGTAACGCAATTAGCGTGATATTGAATATATAGCATATATATTTTTTGGATATGGAAAAATTGCCGGCGGAAAATGCATAGGGAAATTTGATCATCGTGCTCCAGTCAAAGTATCTCGTTTATTAAAAAGCAATGTCGTTGTGAAATCAGATTTCTATGCTGACATTTTCATAGATGGCACAAAATTGACTTTGACAATGTCATTTGTCACTATTTTGTTCCATGTTAAAAACGCTGTCTTAGGCTTAGGTTAGGAACACCACCAGCACGAATGTCTCTAAACCTAATGTACATGACCATGGCTAAAACTAAAATCAATTTCTGGTAATCAGTTTTTCTATTGATATATTTCCACTTCGGAAACATTTTAAAGAAGTTTCTTCATTTTACAATTTCCCAGAATTATGTGAGGCAAACCTACAAATTCCAAGGAAGTTTTATTCGTATTTCCAGTTATCCTGTGCAAAACTTCTTCGTAGAATTCCCATTGCCTCACCCAAATCTGTTGTGATTTCCCCCTTTTTTTCTTTCTCTCTTAACTCTCTCTCTGATCCCCCAGGAGCCGTTGATGTTTACATTTTACCGAGAAAACTCCAGTAATTACATTTATATAAAAAAAAGTTACTCGCAATATTCAATATTGTTATGGAAAGTTGAATATATTATAGAATGTTTTTTCAGTCGGAAAATAATATTTATGGCTATTTGTATCTAAAGGGATTTTTTTGCTATAATAGAAAATCGTTTGTGATTTTGTATTGAATTTGATACTGGGAGCTTGTTATGTTTGAAAAGTTAATATTTGATATTGTAATATGTCGCATCGAAAAAAATTAATTAATCCTTTCAACAGAAACAAATAAACAATAAAAGTGAATATTATCAAGCCAATTAAAATTGACAATTTCTATATCAAAGCAGTTTATTCGTCATTTTTTAATGAAATTCATATGGATAAAAGAAACTGATCACAGAAATGAAATGGGTGGTTCTCGAGATAGTTTTCTCAATAGATTCTTCTCAATGTCGTTTTCCACAAAAGTTAAAATCCAACAAGTTAACACGGAACACTTCGAGAGGATCCCTTCTATATGTTTACTTTGCAAATGAATGTGTCTGTGCTACTATCTAAAACACTGTCGCTCTTCATTTATTGTATTTATTATTACTTGTATCATCATTATTACTGTCATTTTAATCCGAACCTGACTACACAGACACTTGACATACACATTACCTTCGAAAAAAACTACTCTCGTATATTTTGCGATTTGAAAATTGAACATCAAGCTAATACATCTGCCTGATCTGCACTTCTGCATCATCCAATTAATGATTCGTTTTTGAAGAGTTAGGTTAGGTTAGGTTAGGACCAATTCGAAAGGCATGTTAAGCCCGGCTACATAGGAAGTAGTCAATCTGAAGAACAGATTGGTCAGAAGGTTATATGAAAATCATTTCTACTCCCTTTGGAAGGTATTTTTGGAACAATACATACTGAATTTCTAAATTTTTCTAACCATTTTTAAACTATCAAAATCGAAGTAAGTTTTCTATTTGCAGAAATTCAGCGTCAGCCGTCGGCTTCATTCGTATCGTCAGATTGAAGAGACACGAAAAATCAGGTCAACCTTCTTTTCTCTAAAAAAAAAACTACATGGCATCGACATTACGAACGCGCTACCCCTCTTCACCCCCGTCCAAAGAAGGACTATTTGCCAGGAATAATTGTTCTTTTTCCTTCTCTATGCCCCCCTCTTCTATTAACCTTTGACTGACCACCCAAGTGCTTTTAGCGCTGATTATTTACCTTGGCCATCCAAGATAAACAGGACGCTCGCACTCTAATTGATGGCGTTCTTCGGTTTGGCTAAGAAATTGATTTTTCAAGAAGTATACTTAAAGACGACAAAGACATTGAGACAAAAATTCTATTCAGAACTGGAGTATTAGTGGTCTCGTATAGATATTGAACAAAACTCATTGAAAGTTTTCCAAACATTGTGTAAATTCTTTTTTTTTTTGGATAAATAACTTATATTTGTTTGTTATGGATATTGTTACAAATGATTGTTGAAGGATTTTTGCGCTATCTTTTTTGATTTTTAATCAAATTAATTAAATACAAACTTGTTTTTTATGACAAAATTAATTTCATTATAAAAATTATTCGAAACAATAAACGTGTTGAAATTCACATTGCTAGGTCATGGTTCTTAAAACAAGTTAATGGTAACTCATTATAGTACAAAATTTTCTTTAATGCACAGAAGAAAATAAATGTATCTAAATGATTTCTTAATTACTTTATATTGTTTTTATAGCCCACGTTGGTAAATCTATGCCAAAATGCGGTTTTCCTATTTTTTCTATTCAGTTCTAGATTTTTTTTCGTTATAAATTGTTCTTTTTGACCGACGAACCAAACAATACAATTCGTTTGTCTACATGTTTTTTTTGGTAGATATTTGCGCCTTTTAAATAGAAAAAAGCTCCAATTTTCAGGATTCTTTTTCCATTTGATAGAGAAGTATTGAGAGATTCCATTGAAAATCGTCATTCAACATGTCCTTCCCTCAAAAACTTCTACAAAAGGGGGTGGTGGGGGCAATTTGTTTCCAAAATCGAAAATTTGAGACAACAAAATTAAAGCAGAAACCATATCCGGCATAGTTTAAATTGGACATTTTTCAAAAAAATGTACGGTTTCCGAGTTACAGCGATGGTAAATTTCTTAAAAGTTGCCTTGGCATTGTTTTAATGGACTTTCTTCAAGCCCAATTTTTTTTATTCTTCTGTGAACGAAGTTATTAATTATAAAATTACCTAAAACTCTTCGCATCCTCTAGAATATTTACGAAATGAATGAAAAGTGTTATTTCCATTCATTGGTCACAGTAAAATGGCGAAAAAGAACATTTCAGCTCTCATTAGATATTTAAATTCTCGTTTATATGGACAAAACTACTTTTCCACGACAGTGATTTTTCCAGCTAGCAAAAAAAGAACTCGGGTGTATGCGGTGTGCTTTGCAGCCCGCGTCTTTTTGTACAAATAAATCGTCCTGTTTTGCGGGCTGTAACAGTAACATTTTTCTTAGTCTGAAAAATTTCTCTTTTCTCCTAGTGGAAAATTTATTGCGAGGATAGGTAAAACTGAAATTTAGAAAATGATAAATAACCCGGGAAACGGAAGTAGTTTTGTCTGCTCTTATTATAATACTTCCTGGTAGAAGATTTAGAAGAGATTTTTGCTATACGTATCAAATGGAATAGAGAAATTTATTTGACTTATAAAGGTATATATTAGCTTGATGTTCTGGAAACATTTAGTCTACTGTACAGAGCCCTAAAATTTGTATCACGAGCTTTGTTTTGATGAGACGCCCAACTATTACCTTTTCCAAAATTCTCAAAAGTGGGTCAAACTAAGCAGTCGTGGAGCATATAAGTTTTACATTGGAAAAAATTAAATAAGATGATGAACATGAAAAACCAAAATGGTCGGGTTAAACTAAAGCTACCTCCGATCCAGAAATGTCGTCCAAATATCGAGATTTTTCGGTATTGCTAGGTAAATATTTGTAAAATTGAAAAGCCACATTATCTCATAAAAAGATGGTCTGTTTTTGCAGTACTACCCTGCGCAAGAAATGTCAGTTTTGAAGTGTTACTTATCTGTCATTACTAATAATTGAATTTTGTTTTTTCTCTCCAAAGCATAAAGCTTGGAACACGAATTCCCTTATGTCCTATAGAAAAAGTGATCGTCGATTGATATGAATTAAGAATATACAAAAGTAATACCTTTGTGGAATACGAAAAAAATGATCAAGACTTTCTGTAAAACAAAGATAAAATTTGTCCTACAATTAGTAACATGAGAAAAGGGTTACTCTGGAATTGATATTTCTTGCAAGAGGGACTGCAAAAACGGACCATCCGTTTTCTAGGATAACGTGGCTCTTCAGTTTTACAAATATTTATCAGGCAATAGCTGGAAAATAGATGGTTAGTAATAAGTTTTTGCTATCCTCGATATTTTGTAGGACAAACGGTTTTTCCTTTCAAATATCTTATTGTCTGATGATTTAACTGGAAAGCTAAAATTTAGTATTAATTTTATTTTCCATCATACAGTAATTAACATGTTCCATGTCTGCTTAGTTTATTACAGCCCACTTTCGAGAATTTGAGAGAAAAGTTGGGCGTTTCGTCGAAAGGAAACTCCTGACCAAAATTTAGCCTGTTAGTAATCACTAAAATATTGAGGGCATTGTACAGTAGATTAATTATACTGAATACTACAAAATAATTACACAAGTCGAGCTGCATCCATCACACTCGCGCAACTGAAGACAAAACAACTGAAGAAAAAAAAACTTATGAAAATGTAAAATAGAAAAGAAAAACAAAAAAGACGGCTGGGCATTTTCCTTGTGTCTAAGTGTCATCATATATGCCACCTCTTCACTCTTTTTTACCTTTGTACGACCCGATTCCTTGACACCTTATTGATAAACTTGATAACCTTTTGCATAAATTGCATTTTGTACCGATCTTCACTTTATTGTTATAAGTATATTGAAAAAAATACCACACACGACTTTTTTGATTTAGATAATATGATTTCTGTTTCATTTTTGATAATATTTTCTTTCGAATCTTTCGTATATACGGTCATTATATTATGTGGATCTCTGTGAATTATTTATATAATTGTGGTATCTATATAATTTTGAGTTATAAATTTGTTTGTTTTAAAATTTTACATTTAAGCTGCCATTTCTAGGTGCCATCAAAATATCCAAGGAAGTTTATTGATTTTTCACCAGAAGAAAAACGAATCACAATTCAAATATACCTTGATGGACAAGCGTTTGGAATCAAGACAATGTCGCTGAAATTTCTCGAGATATCGATATGGAATTTGACAGGTAGATTTGTAGATATTTTTCATCAAAAGCACCCATTTTTTTGGAATTTATATTCAATACTACCTCAGTTTACAGGGATTTTTTCATTATACGTTTTAAAATCATCGTTAATTTTTGTTAAACTATATATTCATTCAACTATTTCGATATTTCCAGAAATTATATAAAAATATTTATTTGGTTCCATACCTTGATCCATCACGGTATAATATTGTTATTAATTGAAATATCTGGATTTGTTTCGATTCCTTTGAAAACTCACTTCTATTTGCACGACACGTAAGCTGTCATTTTTTCAAAAAAAAAATGTACAAATACATTTCGTAACTAATGGATTGTAGTATATAGTGTGGAACAGCAAAATTGAATTTTATTAGAAAATCCTGAGACAAGTCAACTTTTAATTTTGAATTGTCATCCTTAAATTCAGATGCAAACTCTTAACTCTCAAATTGGAAGTAGGGGCTTGTGATAATTCATTTGAAAAGAGTTTTCATTCTCCATTCAAAATGGCTATGCTTTTAAATTTTATTGCCGAAATTAAGAGGAAAAAATATAATTTCCTCCAGTGTAGTAAATCCGTTACATTAAAATAATAATTTTATATTATGAGATATGATTTATCTAGCAGAATTGCATAAGATAAAAATTCTGCAGATGATTGGTTACGGAGACTAAATATGAACATAGGCCGAAGTTGTTCGCATACTCCAAGAAAGCAGGATGGTGCACCAGCACACTGCGAATTAAATGACCGGCAATATAGCCATACAATCTTCCCAAATCGCTGGATAGAGAGACGGGGTTCTGTAAAACGGCCTGCACAATAACCTGATCTAACGCCGTTAGACTTCTTCCTAAGGGGATATGTAAAAAGTATGATCTACAAAACCAAACTCGACGATATAGCTGACTTTAAAAGAAGAATAACACTTGCAATTAAGTCGATCACCCCGCAGATGTTAACTAACCTTTAGAAGACATTTCTATTTACGTCTAGGATGCTGCCAAGATGTTAATGGTGCTCATTATGAATAGGAAGATATTCAGTTTTTATTTTAATATAGGGAACTTCATAGGCTGGAGAAACTTATCTTTTCATATTCACACCGTTTCACGATATATTAATTTTGTTTTGTTTTAATCATTTTTTTGTAATTTTGACCCACAAAAACTACTCCAATCAAAAGGTGTTGAATATACCCAATATTCTGCCTGAAATTATCTATCGTTTGTAAAATCCCAAAAAAAATCACGTAATTCCCGTTCGAGATATTCGCAAAAAACATGAGCCTGTAGGCAAGCAAGAATAATCCGCACGATAACTCAAAAACGAAACCGAATTTCGACCAAAAGTTTTTTGTTGTTGGTTGGTATCGGCCTAAGGAAGAACCCTATTGTTTTAGTGAAAGTTTAGATAGTCTGGTATCGACTTACGGCCCAAAAACCCTGTTCTTAGACAATTTTCTAAGGAGAATTGTCGAAAATCTCAAATTTCTTCACTTTTTGGGCTGAACTAAAGTCACAATGGTCTAATTTAGCTAAATATATCAAAATAATACTAAAAATATAACATTTTCCTCAGATAAAATTCAAAATTTTTGGTACAAGGAGTATGCTAATCGGTGTGAATATGCCAATGAAGGCATACATGCCTTCGCTAATAGTTTCTTGTTAATTTCAATAACATTTAAGAATATAGAAATTTTGAATAGAGAATGAAAAGTCATTTCAAATAAATTATCACAAGCCCTTACAGCTTGCAGCTGTAACCTGAAGGGAATTGAATTTAGGGATGACATTTTTACGTTAGAAAATGTCATTTCATAATTAGAAGTTAACGTTTCTCAAAAAATGCTACTGAATTTAATTTTTAATTCGCTGTTTTACACTGTATATGGGATTTCATGGCATCATCATCATATATGACTTGATTGATGTTCGAGTAATTTATGAAAACGTAATCAGTCTTGCCAAATCCATTTTGTCGACAAGAGAACTAATTTCAACTAATGTTAATGACAAGCTTGCGTGTCCTCGCATTCCGTTCCGAAATTTACAAATCCCACAGGAACGTTTTCTCGCAGAGCTGCAACAACTCAACCACTACCACTACTAAACAGCGGGTAAGTATAATGAATTTTATGGTTTTTCTTTTCATCTTTTTCCCTACAGCCCCCAATATGGTTTCCGAGTGAATTTGATTTAAATTTTTCTTTCAGACTATATATACTTCTATATACCTATATATTGATAGTTCATAGGATCCACGTATATATGATATCCAAAAAAAAGGGCGAACTGTTCGTAGAGGCTTAATTTTATGTAAAGTAATTGGAAAAATTGTAACTGAATATTATCGAAAACAAAAAACGTTGCTGTGGTACCATAAACGCCTGCACATTGATAGCGGATGCAAAAATGTATAACAGGAAATATGATCACATGAATCAGTACAAAATACTCTACCAGGATATTTAAATATAAAATTCATTAATTCAAGATGATGTATTTATTAGAATGTTGATCTACTTAGAAATATTACTCTAAAACTCTGTTTCAATATACAGTGCGGTCCGTAGGTATGGAATAAATTCATTTTTAGCATTATTATGTATTTGCTTGAAAAAACCTGAAACAGATCCATTTCTTTTCTCAATTTGAGAATTTATTGTATAAAAATATTACCCCGATCTTGCACCCCTCTGAATTATGAGCATCCCCTCAAAAATTTAAAATTAGAAAGGGGCGTGTGGGAACTTGTTCGAAAAGGATTTTATCTAATCTATTTTTTTCAAATTTGGTGCAATCATAACAGAAAATTTATTTTGAAAATGTTAAATTTCGATACTTTAAGTAGAATGAAGGAAATAAGGTCACATAATGTTTATAAAGTATTATTCAATTTTAATTTACAATTTAAAAAAAAACATTTTGTCAATCTAGAAGGCTAGTGTTATTTTGATATGTGTAAGTTGCTGACAGACGTGTGGGTGTAGTGAAAAATATTTGTATGTGTATTTGATTTAACCATGCCTCATTTATCCGAAACTCAAAGAATAGATATTTTATTTATGATAAGATGTGGTAGGAAAACAAGAACTTAAAAGGAAGTTTGTGACATATTTAATAATGAATACCCGGTTCAACACGTCTCACAATCTACAGTCAGCAAAATAGAAAAAAAATCGCTAAACTGAACATGTAAAAACTATTCAAAAACCAGGTCGAAATGTTAAATTGAATGTACCTACTGTTAGCGATTGAGGAAAATTTGCATATGACAAGTAGACAACTTGCCGCAGACAATGAGGATGATCCTGATAGAAGGCAACAATTCTGTGGACTGATGATGGACAGAATGGAAGCAAATTTGCAATTCATTAACAACATTGTATTTTCTAATGAAGCTACTTTTCATTTAAATGGAACGTTTAATAGACAAAACTTTAGATATGGGAGCAGAGAAAATTATCATTGGATATGTGAGGCTCACATACAATATACCAAAAAAGTGATCGTTGGGCTCGTATCATTAACAACAAAATAATTGGCCCATATTTTTGTGAAGTAAGCTTTTACTACCTACATTAAAAAGACTTTTGATGTTAATGATCCAAATGCAAGAGATAGATCAATTTGGTACCCACAAAACGGAGCTCCACCGCATTACACACGTATTGTTAGAGATTATTTGAACGAAGTTTTTCCCAATAGCTGGATTGGAAGCCGTGGAACGATTGAGTGGCCGCCTAGATCCCCCGATTTAACTCCTCTCGATTACTTCTTATGGCGTTATTTAAAATCAAACGAATGGTTCAATAGACCAGACAATATTGCAGATTTAAAAGTAAGGATAACGGATGAAATTAACAATGTAACCCCTGAGGTTCTACAAAATGTTGTACGAGAAATCCAAGATCGCCTTGCTTATTGTCAAGAAGTGAACGGTGGTCATTTCAAACATTTAATCAACTGTAAAATAAATTGAAAAATACTTCCTAAACATTATGTGACATTATTTCCTTGATTCTACTTGATGTATCAAAATTGTAAATTTTCAAAATAAATTTCTACAATTTGAAAAACTTGTTATTGCCAAACCGAAAATAAAAAAATGTCTTTCGAAGAAAGTGCCACATGATCATGATCCCCTCCTCATTTTTTGAGGGGGTTGCTCATAATTCAGAAGGTATGCAAGAAGGGGGTAATATTTTCATACTATAAATTGTTATATTAAGAATAGAAATCGACCTGTTTCGTAATAACGCAAAACATTAGTTTTTCCATACCTTTGGACCGCACTGTATACTTTGTTCCTTGTCAAAGCTTTTGTGATAACAATCTTTCAATTTTATTCATTAGTAAGGAGCAAACCTTCGTTTTTATAATAGCTAAAGATATGTATTAAAAGTTAAGTTTTGACTTTGTTGAGAAGCATTGGCAGTTTAATTTAGTCCTATCATATCTTCTAACCTTCTTGGTTAGGGTTTTCTCGGAACGCAACATTGATACTAGTATTGAATTCCGAAATTTTCACTATAGCGCACGCAGGAAGTTTGTTATCTTATAAGGAATGTCCGATTCATTTTAATTTCATTGCATTGAACTTGTCAAACTTGGCGGGATCCGAAAATTTAATTTTCAGTACTTGAAATACTCATATATTTGTTTTCAAAAATGCTTTTGACATTACTGTATCCAGGCTTAGGACATATTTCACCGACAAAATTCAGTGTTTTAAATGCTCAGTAATTAATAGAAATAAAATATAAATAAAATCATTGTAATAAAAATAAATGAAGGCATTCTATTCAAGATATCACAGTTATAAAGCAAAATTATCCCCAAAACAATGTCGATATCAGAATTCAATTCCGCTTGCCCCAGTTACTGTATTTTCTGCATGTGACCTTTGCAGCTCTTAAGATATATTTCATTACTGAGGTACTTACTTCTACTAACCTTCCCCAAATGTTTACAATTAAACTACTTTAAAATAACCGTAAACTTAATAGTCTAAAAGCTGATCGAACGAGTAATAGGATAAAATTCTGTGGAAATCTGAGTTTTCATAGCGACTATATAAGGAAAATCAGGAGTTGCTAAAAAAATTCCGTAAAGAAATTATAAGGAAAAATGTGGACAAATTCTACACAGAAACCTCCTGGTTTTCCAAGTAATAAAGTGAAATTTATATCAAAATCTGAAAAAATGTACTGTTGAATCAACATTCTAATAATTCATATTTGAGCAACGAAATGTAATAACAATTCTCCATAGATATGTATCCACAATTTATTTATTAAAATATTTTATTATGAGAACCGATGGAAATCATTTCTTGGTAGAACGATTCGTAATAATGTTTTTTTTTAATAGAATTTTGCATTGCAATATATAGTTATACATTTTCGCATTTGCAGCTTCTCGTATATTTAAACCAGCTTTTCTATTCAAAAACTGCTCAATATTTGTGCATGGTATATATTTAAATATGATATACATATAATGTATATAACATATATATACGAATATATGTATTGATATTTTCTAATTGCAGAAATGCAACTGGGCGCGTACGTACGTTCACATCAAACAAACATACATTTATATATACATAGATGGTGTTTTTTTTTTGCGAGTGTGATTATTTCTAATAAATTACACTAGTGTAGTTGTAGCCGATGTTGTGCTCGATAATCGAACTCTATATTTTTAATTAAAAATTTCATGTTGATAGCATTGTTTTTGCGCGCCCGATGGTCAGTTTGCACACTGTAAAATGAAATTCTATTATATATTTTTTTGTTTAATTTCAATAGAGATACTAACTACTTCCATGTGAAAGTACAGACTGTGCATATTGGTATTCAATAATGAGAAATAGAAAATACATATATATATGTGTGTGTGTGAAAATTCAATTTTCAAATTGTATTATTGACACAAACCAACTAACTATACGAACCACAAAGTTGATGAAGATTCGATGGCAGAGAATCCAAAAATAGCGAAAAGGAAGTGAGCCATTTAAAATGGGGCAATGTCTTGGATACTTGAATCAGATGAAATTGTTTATAATATTGTATCACTTGACACTTTTTGGAGAAGAAATATTTTTTCAACATTTAAAAAAATGAACTAGTATATTGATCATAACGAATATTTTAAATTTATATTGTCATTTCAAATTATTTTTTAAATTCACTTTTAGTACCATCTAATCACATATGGAAATGATTGGAGTGAATTGATAATATCTGGATTTGTTCAGTTCTCATTAGTATCATTCATGTTCTAAAAGAGATGAATTTTAATTGAATTATTTTCATTTACATTATTGTCTAACAGTTTCAATAAAAACTGGTAATTTATTATTTGACCTGACCTGATGAAACCGCTTTGTCTTATTTACAAAATCTTCTACTTATTTCCATCTGACTTAAGCAAAGACATCTCATTTTTAATAACCTTTTTTGGATCGTCAATGAAATTTCAGCACGCTGCGTTTCAATTGAATTCTATCAAAATATAGAGTATCGAGTTTTGAATTTTTAAAATTTCTCATAGCTCACGGATTTGAGGTTATAAGAAAAATAATAATTTACTACCATCACTAATTGTGATATGAAAATATTTTCTCTGGTATCAATTGGTTTATTAAGTTTTTTTATTAATATCTAAGATATTGAACAAGGCCACAAAAAAAACAAAACGAATTCCAGATCGTTTATTTGGTATCCACTATCGATCGTCCTCGCTTTGTCCTACATATACAGCAAAAGACTAACAAAATATGCTTATAACGATCCAAGTATTGAACAAAGAAAAAATTTGACATTTTGCTTGTGATCATATATTATATCACTAGCTGTTTTACCCGGCACTTCCTGGGCAAACACTTTCGTAGATTGTGCTACGAAAACATAAAGTCACTAAAAGTCTTGAGTATGGAACCCTTCTGTGAGACCTACTCGCACGTAGAACCAGTCCGAACACCAACCCAGATCAATCCACAGTTATGTTCCAAGAGAGAACAGCATGATAATTTTTCCGGCATACGTCTTAAGGATTTTTCCGGTATGGAACCCTCCACCTTTAAATTCTATTCGCACTGACAGACTCTCACAAAACAATCCAGTGACATACTACACACAAATATATGCCGAAAAATCCACGAAAAATCAGCCATAGGGCTCAGATATACTTCTTTAGGAATTACAGATATGGAACCCTCAACCTAGGAGGCCCAAACACACATAAAATATAGCCTATGTCACCCGCGCAAATATAAGAAATTCAATTAAAAAAATCGAAATCGGATAATTAGTTTTAGAGATTTTTGTGACCATACGAATAGTAGTTACTCGTAATGTCTTAAGGATTCTCCGGTATGGAACCCTCCACCTTTAAATTCCAGTCGCACTGACAGACTCTTACAAAACAGTCCAGTGACATACTACACACAAATATATATCGAAAAATCCACGAAAATTCAGCCATAGAGCTCAGAGATACTTCTTTGGGATTTACAGATATTGAACCGTCGACCTAGGAGGCCCAGACACATAAAATATAGCCTATGTGTAAATAGCATTAGTATTGTTTTTGTTTCTTTCATGGAAAATTCACAAGTAATATTCCGTCAATTGGAACCTTTTTTATATCAAGAAACCATAGCCCACTATTAAAATTCAATGTTTTTGTGATTTTGGAGCATTTTTTTAAAGTTTATGTTCAAATATTATATATTATTTTGAAGGAAAAAAATTAAGGAATTTAATGAGATAATAAAAAACAGGGTGTTCCATAGAAAAAATTATAAGTTTGATTCGTATATCCATTACCATACCCATAAAAAAAATTGCGGGTGTCACTGGATTTTGCATAAAATTCTCCATGGGATAAGTTTTCAATTTGATATTATCGTTGAGAAACTGTGGGTAATCCAAAAAGTGTGAATTTTCAAAAACAAAAGAAGTTAGACAAAATCTGTTCAGGCCGTCTTGAGTTTCACAAAAAACGACATAGGAACGCAAAAACCGCAAGGTTCTATGTTCAACAACAACCGAGATACCTGGCTGTCTCAACTAAAATGGGATCCACTGTACAAATACATCAAATTAAATTAAGCAAATTAACGTCGACCAGCCGTTTATAGTTATTATATCGAATTAATGCTCCAAATGGTGTAGCATTTAGTGTATTTGGCTTTCATACAGGTGACCCTGGTTCGATTCTTGGTCATCAGATTATTTTATAAACAAAGCTATCAATAATGTTGAAACTAAAATTTAATGAATCACGATCGAGAGTTCTTGTAAAAATAATAAATAGAACACACTATTGATTAATCACGATTGGGAAAATTTCCAAAAATATTCAGTTAATTCATACCAATTATAAATCTCATTAACTAATTCTATAAAAGCAATTATATGTTTACACTATACACTATATCTCCAGGACATTAATAACTGTATAACAAAATATGCGCTATAAATTTGAATATTTATTACATTTGAATAATATCGTTGACATAAAATAGAGCGAAATAATCATAAATTTCAAGCAGAGCAACAAAAACCATCTGCCAAACAACAGACAGAAACAATCAGCCGAAAATTTTAATAACTTATCCACCACAGCACCATGTTGGTGAACAACCGCAAATTTATACAAATTCAAAATATTCATAATATGTATATATATATATATATATGTATACACTCCTCTATTATATAAATTTATATAAAATGTAAACATGTACCTACGTAGTACGTCAGTCGTCATTTCTGTAATTACGATATCGTTAGCTGGAATACATTGCACTGAAGCAAGAAAAAAAAAAGGTATTGCATCTTGTTAAATAATTAATGTTTCTCCAATTTTGTTGCATTTCCTTAGCCGTGTAGCCGTCATGCGAGGACAGGTGGTGACACCTCAAGGACTTGGCATCGTAGGGATACGAGTATCTGTTGACAGAGAGTCCAGATTTGGATTCACACTCACCAGGCAAGGTGGATGGTAAGTAGAAATTTTATGTTTTTTTTTTATTACACTTCAAATTAGTCACATTTCTAGACCCGTTTATTATTAAAGGTCGACTTTCGAGTTCTGTATACTGACATATATTATAGTTTTCAATAGAACGTAGATATGAGAATGACTCAAAGTTGGGTTCTGCCGTGGAAGGGTAATATTAGATTCATTGCGTGAAACTTGAAAATTTTCACATTTTTGACCGACGAACAAAACGGAGGAGGTATACAATTCGACTGTTTGTCTGCATGTTTTTTTATGGATGTCCACGCCTTATAAATAGTAAATGTGCTCCGATTTTCATGATTCTTTTTTCATTTTATATAGGACTGAGAATTGGTCCCATTGAGAAAAAAGGTAAAAGTCAAGTTTAGCTGTTTTTCTTATAAAAGTCCTAAAAAACCAAATGTTTGCAAAAATTGGTGTATTTTAATAAAATTGTGACGGATGGCGCTATTTTCAATGATTGGTTAAATAAAAAAGCGAAAAATGCTGGAAGCTGGAAGTTTTGATTTGGAAGTATCTTTTCAATTCCAAATAATATTCAAATCTATTAAACGCTAACATCCTTCAAAATTAGCAAAAATATACGTGAAAAGAGTAAACATAAGTTCACTAAAAAGTGAGGTTAAACGAAGCTATTATTGACTTGAGCAGTCTGTACCTATGACGTTTAAGAACTGTCAATTCCAATGTAGCCAAAGCTGCCAATATAACGTTTGCGATATTGAACTTATATTCGATAATGAAAGCATAAAGCAAGTGGTAATATTTTAAGTGTCTAAAGATGTTTAAAATGTACTAAAAACAATATTTCTTACAAATACTTACCTTGGAGCAAAACAGATTTCTGAGAGCGTCATACAGTGCCATTATCAGATAATGTCAAGTTATTACAATTTCTGGAATTCACTTAAACACCATGATTTTTTAAAAAATTCAATAGTTCTTCTTCATAAATTCAATATATGAAAAGATGCATCCAGAATACCCAACGCTTACCATTAAAAAAAAGTTAAACTATAAATTTATATAATATGTTAAGCTCAGTTGTTATAGACATAATTTTTTTCTAAAGCAAGTATTCGTGGAAATGGAATTCATAAAATAATGTAATGCTGAAAAGATATACTGGCAGATTTGTCACCATTGATATTTGAATGTTGAATATACTGCACAAGTCAATCATCAATTCGTTCATCCTCAATTTTCCGCACATCTTCGATACTTCCAAATCGAAAATTCCACTTATGAGTAGTATGTACTAAGAGCAACCTTTTTCCCTTTTTTTAGTTACAAATCATTAAAAGCAGCTAAAAGTTATGCTAAAATACAGTAGTTTTAGCAATCATTTGATTTTTCAGGGCTTTTATAAAAAAAGCGGATCAACTAAACTATTGCCAGAAAAAATCGACATTAAACGTAACCTTCCCCTCAAAACTTCTACCAGAGGGTTTGGAAGAGGCAATTTTTTCCGAAAATTGAAAATTTGTGAAGACAAAATTGAAAAAGAGTCCATATTCGGCAAGGTTCAAATTGTCAATTCTGAAATGTGTGTTTCTACACTATGTGGTGGGGGATTTTTTTCTTCCAATAATTGAAAAATAGGAGACGACCAAATTAAAGAAGAGATTATATGCATCAAAATTTAAATTGGAATTTAACAGTGGGAATGTCTGAAATATGTGCATTTCCGCGATATTTTGAAATCTCTGAATAACTATAAGCTGAGATATGAGACCATATCCGGAAACGTTTAAATCGAACATTTTTGCAAAAGAGCTGTGGTTTTCTATTTACAGCAATGGCTATTTGGAGAGGGAAATTTATATCGAAAGTTAAAATATGAAACGGCAAAATTAAAGAAGAAATTATATGTAGCAACATTTAAATTAGAATTTTTTTCAAAAAAAGTTACGGTTTTCGAGTTGCAAAAGTGGTAAGGTCTGAAATATGTGTATTTCTGCCGCGATGTCTTGAGATCTCTGAATAATTACAAGTACAAGCTAAGAAAATAATGGGTAATAGGATAAATACTATCTTATTGATATAAGTAAACGTTGAACGATTTTCATAGACTCAAAAGTGAGAAACAAATATTTTTTACAACAAAATTGGACCGACTTTATTAGTTGGTGCACTGAAAAATACAAAATAATATTAATTCTTTTGGTTCTCGTACTTTTAAAGTTGGTGCCAAAAGTTTCGAATCTAACTACAACTGCACAACTTCAAAATTTCCATTAGGGTATAGAATTTATATTATTTTGTATTTTTCAGTGCACCAACTAATAAAGCCGGTCCATTTTTTGTAAGAAATATTAATTTTTGAGAACTGTCGAAAAATGTATCGATCTGTGCGAAGAAATCAACGGCAACCACAAAACTACAGGAAGAAACCAACCTCTACTGCAGAATTTATAATAAAAAATAATTTTGGTCTGGATATAGTTGAACAATTCGACCAGATAAGTTTTATGCATTTATTTCTTTTTTCAACTCACCTCTTTCAAATGAATCGAAAATCAAATCAAAGCACTTTTACTACGCAAAACGCGCGAACAGCCATACACAAAAAAATGCAAACATACAACCGAATTGTATACCTCCTCCTTTTTTAAAAGTTGGTCAAAAAAGCAGTAACACTCTCAATCGAAATTCAGTCAGGCCCTACACTGTAGGTACTTGCAACAACCTAAAAGACTGCAACATATTCGTATCACTCTGCCATTCAAAGAAAACACAAAATACTCTAGTCAAGTCATCACTCATTCACCTCCGACAATTCGCTCTTGTCAATGGATGGCAGGCAGTATGTACTTCGGAAAATATCTAGTTAGTGAATTAGAGAGAAAGAAAATCCAGGAAATACATGCCTCCTCCTGCCATTTAGGTATCCTATATATATATATATATATATATATATATATATATATATATATATATATAAAGCTAGAGCTACGAAGATAAGTGACGGACCTCGAGCAACCTTTCAGCAATATAAAACATGCATGCGCCACTTTGGAATTGAAAAGAGTTTCAGCAAACCCGCATCCTCTCTTCGATCGTGACTGTCGTAATCTGTGGCAATGGATTACCTATCTTACCGACTTGGGAGTTTAAGGAATCACAAATAATTTGAACTCGCAGACATTCTGAAATCACATTCAGGAAGGAACAATAAATGTGTATGGAGCTTTTTTTTGACATGCGGTGATTTGACATTTTTAACTTTTTTTTATATGAACGCCATATTGGATCTCAACGGATTTTGAAGACAGATTTATTTAGCTATGCAATGGCATACAATAGTTAGGGCCGATTTCCTAATGAATCCTTAATGGGACATTAGTTAATTCTTCAATTTGTTTAACTCATATCTCGATGACGGAATAAAAAGAGTGCATTTTTCCATAACTTCTGCAACATTAGTCACCTTATCTTTCGTTCTTTTAAAGTAACTTTCAATTATATGACGAACCAAAAAAATTATGAAATTTTTAATCTAGGATTAAAATTAATGGGAGATTAAATTTGATTATGAATTCGGCCCTAAGTAAGATAAATATTTTTTACAAAAAATTGTACTGACGTTATTAATTGGTGCACTGAAAAATACAAAAGAATATTCTATTGTTGCTGTTACTTTTGAAGTTGTGCAGTTGCAATTAGACTGATAACTTTTGGCACCAACTTCACAAGTACCAGCACCAATAGAATTAATATTATTTTGTATTTTTCAGTGCACCAACTAGTAACGCCGGTCCAATTTTTTGTAAAAAATATTTATTTCACACGTTTGAGTGTAACATTAGTCACGAAAATCGTTGAACGTTTGCCATTATCCATGTATGCTTTGCTTGTATTTGCTATTAATCCAAAAATCTAAGAACATCGTCGAGGAAATATGCATATTGTAAAATTTACCTTTTTATCTCGAAAACCGTAACTTTAAGGAAAAAATGTTCATTATAAATGTTGCTACAAATAATTAGGTCTTTCATGTAGAACCCACAGATTTTCAATTTTCGAAAGAAATCGCCCTCTCCACATAGTAAAAATACACATATTTGAGAAATTAAGATGCCTCTTCCTCGAAAACCGAAACTCTTTTGTAAAAAATTTTCAATTTAAACATATCTTGATATTGTCCTTCTTTAATTATACCACCTCAGATTTACAATTTTCGAGAAAATTTGCCCCCTCCAACCTCTTCGGTGGCGGTTTTCGGAGGGAAGCAGATTTCGGTTTATGTTTTTATGAATACAGGACCAAATTTCAAGCCTCTTCTTTCAAATGAATCACAATTCATCAAAATCGGAGTACGTTTACTATATACAAGGCGCAAACAAACCAAAAAAAAAGTACAGTCGAATTGTATACCTCCTCCGTTTGGGGTTTGTCGGTCAAAAAATGTGGTACACTCAATTAATATAAAATTTTCATTTTCTCAAAAAAAAACGAAACAAAATAAATTGAGTTAACGTTAACCCTTGAAATGAAACTTTTAACCAAAAAAATTGACACCTAGTTATTTGATTCAAAATCAAATAATATGGACAACAAATATTTCAAAGCTTTTCCGAGTACATGAGATGTCATTTCTTCGAACATAGTAAATTTGCTCAAATATGGATGGAGTACGTATTGCAAAAATGTTATATCAAATGTCATCTGAGCTCAGAAGAATGAATCCAATAAGATTTATTTTTGATTATATGGTTTTACGAAAAAAAAACATATCCATACAAAAATAATATTTTCTTATTTTTATTCCATTTACAACTAGGTAGATTCACACAAAAAGGTCCGTAACATGGTACACGAACTGTCTACATATTGCAGTTCAAAAAATACAACAATTATTATTAAGGTCGACTAAACACAAAAGTATTTAGGACACCCTTAAATTTTTATCATTATTGAAGTGAAACCTCTTTGATGGCGTTCTGATATTTGACGAGAATGGAGAGTGAATTGGAAAAAATGTAAAGTTTCGACATTTTGTTACACGAGAGAGGAAAAATATATAACGTAGAGAGATGGAGAAAGAGTATTTTCGATTGGGTGTTCTGTGTTTTAGTGCAGTTTTAAGTGCGGCTGGGACTCATTAGGTGAGGGTTCCGTACCTGGCCCTCTTATATATGCTTCTATTAGATGTTGTTTTTGTGCAAATCATAGGGATAGGGATGGCTATGGGTCGATGTTATGGTTATCATTGAGTGCGACTGGGACTCATTGGATGTGGGTTCCATACCTATACCCCTTTGAGCCCCGGGGATGCCCGATATTGTTATTTGCGATATGGACGCGGTTAGGGAAGATTATATGATGGAGTCTAATTACACTCGGGACCCCCTTGTTGTGGGTTCTACCATTTTTCGAAACCTTAAAAACTAAGTTTCATAATACTTTCAAAATATTTAATAAACCCAATTGTCTGGAATATTTTTGTAAGCGGCATTATGTTGACTGTTTTTCTATCTTTTATTTCGGGAAGGTACACTATAAACGAATTATTGGGAAAAAACACACATTCAAAAAAATTACGGCTTCAAGCGATCTAATTATCAGATAGTTGGTATCAGATATGAATTGAATTTATTCCATGCATTTGACTTCGATGTTTAACTATTTAATGACAATGAATTACAATATTCTAATTGTGGTCTATTGGAAAATTGTGAAATCTGACAAAACTACTAGACAAACTTTACTGGATAAATATTAGCTCTTAATTTCAGTGACCTCAAAACAGGACGCATTTAATATGGCAAATGATAATCACTAATGCATTGTGATTCACTAAACCACACACGTACGCTCACTGATCTCATAGAAAAATCATTCCATCAAATCCAACGTAACATATAATCGGTACGGTAGAGAAATTTTGCAATAGTAATACACCTATAAGTTTGAACAAAACATCTGTGAACAAAAATAATAGATAGATAGAAGAGCCTACGTGCAGCTTCCTCCTTGGAGACTGACTCGTCTGTTTTGAGGTAGAGTCTAACCTCCCATACCTATATATTATTTTGTTTGTCGGATGTTTGATCAAAGAAGAAGCAACGTTATATGTGTCTTCCAGATGGGCGCATCTTAGCGCATTGCCGTCACTCACAATATGAATGTGAAGTTGTTTGGCAAAGGCCATAATAGGTATGTTCTATGAGCTCAAATAATGCACAATTTAAGATGGGAACAGGAACTGTAACGTCACCGCCTTAATCTTAACTGATGAGAAAGCATGACTAGAATGAACTGTATTGATGTAAACTACTTGTAATAATTAGTTATGAAGGAAGCTGTATCGTCTCTCAGGCATCTAGTTATGAAGTTGACTGTACCTGTACTCTATAAGGGGGTACGAGCAGCATTTTGAACCAGTTTCAAACTGTTTTCAACTGTTTTCTGTGGTTGTGAGGGATGCGCATTTCAATTTCGGTCTTCTCAAAATTGAAATTCTTCTAGCGGTTTGAGTTTCATTTAAACTGCTGCTCGAACGCCCTTCGCCTTCTACATAAAAGATCTGACAAACCATAATTTGTTATTCAACATATTCAGTTTACTTATATAAGTTTTTCATATCTTGAGAGTTCTTAGAAGATAACAAATGAAACATAGTTCTGTGACGTGGGTGATAAAAGCAATTTAAACCAAATAGGATGCTTAGCCTGTGTTTCCAAATTCGATCCAGTATACTGGTCAGGATTAGGTGACGTTATCAAATGCTACTATAATATCCTTCCGTCCATAAATAAAATCAATTAATTTATCAAGATATCGAGAACATATTTGCCTACTACAAAAATCAGTCATATAAATATCTCGGTCCAGTTCGTTGGTTTCAAAATGGCGGCTAACCAAACTTTTAATAAATTCTAAAAAAGTAGCAATTTATTAAATGTTATAGAAAACATTTTTGAGTTATAGACGTGATCTGTACCTGCAACTTTTGTTTGAAACAATTCACCCTTAAAAATTAATCAAAACTATAAACTCCTCATCCTAAACGAATTCTTCTATTTATTCCAAGATTCTTGTTTTCATTCTCGAAATTTAATTATTTTCCTAGGAAAACATAATATGTCTTTTCACAGACTAATTTGAAATAGTTATTGAGTTTCTTTTGTTGCTATTATGTAAGCAAAACGATATTTTTTAAGGCTCGTTAGAAAATAACCTACCTTAAATCGAAATATTCATTATCTAACCAACCGATAATTTTAAACCTTGATTAAAATCCATAACGTAAATTATTATTGTGTACCTAAGTCAAAACCAGGCATTAAATTTAACATATTAAGAAACATTGTTAGGGCAAATTTTTGTTTAAGGCAAAGATTTTCTAATCTTTGGTTAAGGCAAAGATTAACTATCTTTGGTTAAGGCTTGCGTATTGTAGGAACTAGAGAAACGGTTGAAACATTTTCATAATTACCCATTTATCAACAAATTTTTGAAAACAGTTTTGCATCTTTCAGATTAGCATGGAGATATTGCTGTAGTGTCCTACAAAACTGCTCAAAATATCCTCAAAGCGAACGACCTCATTGTATGGGGTAAACATCTACCTAGTCATTAAAAATTAAAAGTATAAAGAATGGAGTAGATAGACAAGAACCTAATTTGTTTTTCTGTATGCTCAAGTTCATTATAACATTAAGAGATGATAAATATTCCCATTCTTTTCTATAATCGGTTTTGATTATTTAATTTATGAACCAGTAGCAACCAAATCACAAAAGAAATTAACTCAGACTTCAAGTCTTATTACAATACCATTCGCAGATCAATCTCCTACTCATTACTTTCTGCCATAACCTCAGATTATTCATTCGATTAAACAGAAACAGTCAAATACATTCTTAAAAGGACCAATTCAGACTTCTTTGATTGTCAAGGTTCATTATAAATGTATAGTTTCCAATTTTGAACAAATATAGCAAATGAGTAGATCATAACCACAGATTATTTCAACATTACCTCAAAATCAACACCAAAATCGACAACTATAATCTGTTTCCATACAAAACACCGTATTCCGTGGCATCCCGGAGATGATTTATCGGATGCGTTAAATACTGAGCTCACTGAATAGCAATTAACGTTAAAAACATAAAATATTAACGTCAAAGAATTGTTCACGGTTTTTTTTTTCAGCTGTCCAAAATTCATATTGCAATTGTTTTTGAGATCAATAAGCGAATATCGTATAATAAAGGTCTAAATGTAGTGGAATGGCTCTATTAATAAAGACCTTTATTCTCCCAGTAGAGAACCTTAAATAGGTCAAGAGTAAACAGTTTTGGAGATGTGACATCTCCTTGTCTTACACCTGTATTTATAGAAACTTTATTTTTATTTTTGCGATTTTTGAAAATTTTCTCTTCAACAATTAGTTCTAAAACCATATCTACTTCTTAAAATGATATATGTGCATAAGACCAATAACTAACTATATGCTTTGTTTATTTTGATCGGCTTGGTTCCTGAATCAAACATTTCTATCATAATAGATACATTATTACTTTTGAGTTTTATTTGTATGAAACTAAATTGTCCTAGTGACGATAAATCATCTCAATATTTCTATAAAAAAAGCATCCCATTCTACCCAGAGTTTCCAGACTGTTTTTTTTAATTTGCCGAATGCGCGCCAAACGTACGGCACCAGTAAGATGTCGCAATAAAATATATAACGAAATGCCAGGTATGGAAAAAGTTGTCTGAGTTGAATATATGAGGCCATGATTGCATCATTTATGTATGCATGGGGAAAATGTCTGGTGATAGAAATGTACGTGAGCAGGAGCATTCCGAACGCTGAATATGGACAAGGCAGCGTGGGCAATGTGAAATCTCGAAGAGCGTAAGCTGAACAAATCTCAAACACTTCGGAAAATGATGAAATAATCAATCTTTTGAGCACATTGTTCAGACCAGTGAGAAAGAAATATTCCAGTATAAGGAAAGCGCTTTGACAATGCCCTGATATGAAGCCAGCAAAAAATGTTCTGGAATAAAGTGAAATATAAGTAATTTCTGTATGACAATTAAAAATTTCTGATATTTTTCAGGACTTGTACCGTAATTATCATCAAGTTTATTATTCAAACAAACAGTTTAGTTGAAGTGTTCTTCTGTTAGGTACATTTAAGAATGACTAAATCGTAAGGCACTTTCAAATTCAGCGTTCGTTTTTTTTTAAAGAGTCGTCTGATTTTCCTAACCATTATTTAATTAATGGGCAGAATTGTGCAGTTTCCTATTCGAACATCTTTTAAAGTGGGCCCTAATAAACTAAACAGACTGGCGAGTGTACAATGGGAAAAAATATTATATTTAGCTCTTCAACTAAATCATGAACGGAGGACGCTTCAATCAGCCCATCCATTTTGTAGGACAAACGATTTTGCCTTTTCATTATCTGATTGTCTCATTATTCAACTGTAAACACCTATTTTTTCCACCCCTGCTTTGTTTTTTTTTTTGGATACCCA
Source organism: Crioceris asparagi (assembly GCA_958507055.1). NCBI lineage: Eukaryota > Metazoa > Arthropoda > Insecta > Coleoptera > Chrysomelidae > Crioceris > Crioceris asparagi. The sequence continues at coordinate 7,359,510 of OY293829.1, forward strand.
CTTTGGAGAATTTTCGCAATGAGAAAAGTTGAACGTCTCGTAGTAACGAACCTTGATCGTTCCTCCAGCAGCTAATTTTTATATTTTAACACGTTCAATCTCAACACCCCTATTGGTAAAAGAGGGGTGTTACAGAAGCTCGTGTATCAATTTTTTCCAGCCTGGACATGCATCCGGCACCGCTGCTAGCTGCATGTATAAACTCAATCCCTGTTCTCATTGATCTTCAAAGAGCCCGATCCGGACACATACATACACCGTTTCAGTAATTCCTCTGCCTGCACAACACGAAATTAACGCAGAAGGCGGTAGTAGTTCAGTCAGCGTATGTTCGTGTGTAACTAGACACCGCACGATTCCATCTTTGATGCGGTCTACGCCAACTGTGCGACCTCGTCTATCTTTATCCCTTTCCCTCCTCCAAACTATGTACTTCTCTCTCATCCCCTATCCAACTCTTTCCCCCTCTCATATCCACTCGCCAGAGTTGTGTAGAGGTAAATTGCTCAACCTCCTAATTATGCCACTCATTTTCGTGAGTTACCCGATCTACCAGTTCTGCTACAATGTAGACGCGTAAATTGGAAAGGAACAGTTTTGCATCTCGGTTTTCCTTAATTATCGGGAAAATTGTAGGGAACACAACGATGGTAATTCGAAAATGGCTGTGTATGTGAGAGAGAGTTTTCAGCCAGTACTTAATTGTGTGTCAGGGCGTGTATCCAGAAATCGGAAATGGGGAGGAGAAAACAGTCAGATATATATTTGTTGGGTGGTTCTTACTGAGTGTGAAGTTTCTTATCACGGCATGTGACTGTATCGTTAATTGGATTATAATCTGTTCCACATATCTTCCACTAGGGGACTTTGATCTGCATGTCAGAATGTCATAAGATTTTCTTGCGACTACATCTTTCCATAATACTTTGTTTGTCTTAGAGCCCTTCAATATCTGGTCAATTGTAGAGCGCATTGTTACTCTTGCCGTTTAACAAATTGTTGGCCAGAAGCATCTTTCGATAGTTGGGTATAGTTCCTACAGATAAACATTTTACATTATTAATTTTCTTCCATTTTTCCAGAGATCTGGCAAAAGATTTGCCGTCCAGAAATGAAATTTAATCATCTATGAATGAAAATTCTCTTGATCAGAAAGACCAGAAAAGTGTTTTTGGGAAGTATTCTCCCGCTTCTTGTTTCTTGCCTTAAGGGAGTCGGAAATGCTTCTTGGGGGGTAACATAAAAAAGAGACTCTCTTCTCCTCGCTATGACACCTTATGACAAAAATTCCCAACAGAGCAATTTTAGCCAAGAAAAACTCTCGTACTAGTACTAGTACCTGCTAGTCCAAATGCGTTTGGTATAAGTCAACTTCAATAAGTCTAGCAGATAATTTTGTTGAAAAAGTTCTGAAGGCTCTAATTCTTCTTCTGATACTGCCCATGAGTTGATCACTGATTATGTTATTCTATATGTTTCCGCATACAAAATTAACAGTTGTAAAACATAAATGTTATAATATTCAACATGTCATTCATTCTAGTATTACTTCTGTTCCGTATTAGGACTGAATACATAAAAAAACATCATGTAACCAGAGAGATATATGGAGAATATACTCCGACAATCGTACACAATTATCTTTGCCTAACTAATCAAAGTGTTTTCTTGCGTATCTGCAGGTTCGATGTTTTGGTAAATGGAGGCGGAGCTGTGACCTTACAATTCCAAAGATCGCCCTTCAAACCAATGACCATAACTGTGTTTGTGCCATGGAACCAAATAATTGTCCTACCACCAGTTCATATGCAGCTAAGTGATGATGCAGATGTTGGCAGCACTGAAAAAAGGTAGTTAAATCCATAATATTTTTGCAACATGCAGTGCTAAAACAATTCATTTCAACAGCTTCCTGGCCAGAAATCCAGCCATAAACTTTCCCGGAGTGTCGAGAAATTTCTTCGGATCCAACAACGCCCTACCTGCAACCTGTGAAGATCATGATCCAGAACTGTTAACGCCCATCATAACAGGAACTTGGTTGCCAGAAGCTGTTGGCGGTATGCAGGGCAAGAGTGTTGTCTTTGCAGAAACTCAAATCATACAAGAATCCATACCCATTCCTGGTTCAGATCTCCATATCCTCTATCAAAGCTCCCAGGCCACTGGCTATCTGAGCACTATCTATATGAGATTAACAGGACCAGTTATTCCGAAAACCTTGACTCACGTCTATGTCAGAGTGGAGGTTGAAGGTTCTTTACATGTAAAGACATACGAAGCTGATCCGAATCTAATGCATACTTTTGCGTGGAATAAAAGAAACGTTTATAAACAGAAAGTGTATGGCATAGTACCGGCAAAAGTATCCATCGGATATCAGCATAACAACTGTCCTGACCCAGTGTGGGAAACTCAAACTGCTGACATCAAAGGATTCGATGTGGATATTTCCGACATTGGTGGTTGGGGATTGGATATTCATCACCATTACAACTTCCATGAGGGTAAGAATAATTATTATGTCTCTGAATTTGAGTATTTAACAAATTTGTGCAATTGTCTCGTTCAGGTATTTTGCAAAAAGGTGACGGATCCACTATTCACTTCAAACAGTATCCGAGAATGGTGAAAGTCATCATGGGTACAGGGCTGCAGCGGTCTCTCAACTGCCCCGGTCAGTGCGGTGGACCAGCAAAAGATGCCAAATTACTGACTCCGGGATCTTTAGCCACCGGTCCTGATGGAAGCATCTATGTGGGAGACTTCAACTTGGTCAGAAGGATCACCCCTGAAGGCAACGTGTACACAGTTCTGCAACTTAGGTTAGTTAATGAAGTATTTTATATCTTTTTGACATTTCAATACTATCAAACTATTAATTTTATTCGTCATGTCCTTAAAATAGGTATATTAATTCCACTATGAGCTACATGAAAGACAAAAAATTCACTTCACGACCAGCACAATCACTTAATATCCGTGACTGTTGTCTTCGGGAGTACTCCCTAAAGAGCATTCTATATGAATTAAACTGGCGACATCTCATGGCCGTCGAAACAATAAACATATTCTCTCTCTCACACATAAGCGGACAGGATCAGGGTAAAAACTGTGATGTGCCTCATCAACCCCGACTGGAGCAAGGTCCCAAGGGTGTAATAAGTTTAGTTGCCTCATTGCCTACTGCTGTAACAGACACCCTCAAAAGGTGTTGGCAGTGAACAAATGTTATACCTTGAGCCTGGAGGCAATATGTTGATTTTATCGGTTTCGCTTTCATGGGAACTTTCGATAGGTAGACTTTTCAATGGGCAGTAAATGTATATAGTGAAAGGTTATCAGCTTTTAGTGATAGTTTATAAATTGCCTGTTAACTAGATCAATAGAAGGCATTAAAAATATTATTTTAATTTTGATTAAAACAATTAAGACGTCGTTTCACTTGTTCGAATCGAACAGTATTATATATTTCCTTCCTATTCATTCCAGAGCTACCCAAGTTGCATACCAGTATTACCTAACTATCTCACCAGCTGATGGCCACCTCTACGTCTCCGATCCTGAGAAACATCAAATACTCAGAGTACTATCTCTGGAGCCAGTGCAAGATCCCAACATCAATAGTGAACCTGTGAGTGCATTTTGAATTATTCCGTAAAAACATAAATTATAAAATTAATAATTTTTATTCAGGTTGTGGGCAATGGAGAACGATGCATCCCAGGTGATGAAAATGCATGTGGAGATGAGGGGCCTGCGAAGCATGCCCGTCTAGCCCATCCCAAAGGTATAGCCATCTCTGTCGATGGAACAATGTACATAGCTGACGGTACCAATATCAGGGCAGTCGATCCAAAGGGAATTATTCACACTCTGATAGGGAATCACGGTCACCACAATCATTGGACTCCAATCCCTTGCAAAGGTGCCATACTTGCTTCGCAAGCGCAATTGCAGTGGCCTACTGGGCTTGCTTTGAGTCCACTTGATGGTGCTCTGCATTTTATCGATGACCGATTGGTCCTTAGACTAACTGCTGATATGAAAATTAAGGTTTGTTGTAAAATTATAAATCTTGAACCTTCTTGAAAATGTTATATTCTGCAGGTTGTAGCTGGAACTCCTCTCCATTGCCACAGAGATGAAAATAGCACAAAAACAAGCAGCGAGAATGTATTAGGAACAGTACTAGCTTTGACCTTTGCTCCCAATGGTGATTTATACATTGCCGAGTCCGATTCACACAGTATTTACTATATAAGACTGATTGACACTGCTGGCAAAATAGTTCATTTTGCTGGTAAACTACCAGATAAGAGCCAGAGGAATTGCGAGTGTGCTCAGAATGCAACCACCGTTAATCCCATAAATAGACAGCCAGACTTACCTGCGCCTTGTCTCTGTCTTGGTACTGAAGAGACCACAAGCAATGCTGAAACTCTGTTGTCATCCAATGCGCGTTTCCAGGCCATATCAGCACTTGCTGTATCTCCTGGCGGTGTTCTTCATGTTGCTGACCAAGGATCCCTGCATATACTATCTTTGGAACACTATTTACCGCTGCATGATGAAAACGGGGAATTCAGAATACCCTTCACAGCTGCTGGTGAAGTATATGTTTTCAACAGATATGGTCAACATGTTGCCACCAAAGACTTAGCTTCAGATAAAACAAGATACACTTTCCTCTACTCAAAGAACACGAGCTTTGGCAAACTTTCCACAGTAACGGATAGTTCTGGAAACAAGATACAGTTCCTGAGAGATTACAGCAATGCTGTAAGTTCTATTGAGAATACACAGGATCACAAGTCAGAGCTAAAGATCTCCGGTGTTGGTTATCTAGTGAAACTGAGTGAAAAAGGCAGATCTGAAATTGAACTCGACTACGATATGAATACTGGACTGTTGTCTAGTAGATCAGGCGTAAGTATTTGCCGATTATTTCTGATACAAGATGTGAAATTCATAATTATATTTCTTCTAGGGAAGTGAAACCTTTATCTACCAATATGATTGGCTAGGTCGAGCAACAGGCGTCATCCTACCAAGTGGTGAAACACTACGACTTAGCTCAAAAATAGCTGAAAATGGAAACTTGGAAATAGCCGTCAGTCAACCACCAAGCATTCTAGATATCAATGGAAAGGCTAATAAACATGTCGTCATATTCAATGGTAAGTTAGCTCATAAATCTTCTGTATTATTTTTTAATGAAATTTGTAATCTCTCCATGTTACATCATGCTATCAAGTTGGTAAATACTCATAATCTATTGCAGATCAAGAAGTCACAGATGCCGTCACCCTAACCAATGCTACAGTAGCCCTTAAATCATCTTACGACAGCTCAATGAAGGTTTGTGCATTAGCTAGACATCCCCTACTGGAAGCATCACTACCTGTGGAAGCGGAACTTTTGCCAGTATGGTCTGAACAGACCACCATGTATGGAGATGGCATTGAAAATATTATGTCAACCTCATTTAGTCTGGTTGGCGATGTACGTAATCCACAACAGACACTTTATAGAGAAATTTATGTAAACAAGACAAAGATAATTGGCATCGAATTTGATCAATTCACCAGCAAGGAGACTTTCTTTGACCACGATAAGCTGCCTTTGCTGACGATCACCTATGACCCAGCTGGTTTACCATTATTGTATACACCATACAATGGCGCTGATTCTCTCAACATTACTTATGATAATTTCAATAGAATAGATGGGTGAGTTTCGCTCCACCTATATTTTAAAAACAAAATCAAAATAAATAGAAGAAGAAGTAGATCATTTCTTCTAATGATAGGAGAGAAATTACTTATTCTAAAATGTTTTTTTATGTTTTAGTTGGAAATGGGGAGTATCAGAATTGAAATACAGCTACGACCGCCATGGGTTGCTATCTGAAGTAACAAGTCCCTTAGATGGCACTCAAATTTACTCTTACGATGACACAAACATGCTTTCCAAGATCACCCTTGCTAGCCAGCGAAGCTTCTCTTTAAGCTATGATGAAAATGGTGGATTACGACATGTCACACTGCCCAGTGGAACAAAACACTCTTTCGGACTGCAACCATCTTTAGGATTCCTAAGAGCAACTTATACACCACCTGGTAGTACAAGATCATATTTGCAGCACTTTCTTCATTCTGGCAAGTTGCTGCAGACTGTCTTTCCTGGAGAAGGTGCCAGAATAGTCTACAGGTTAGAATCAATTAAATTATAATTTTTAACAGTATTTATAAGCTATATTTATTTCCTAAGGTACTATGACAATGGAAAACTTAAAGAGGTAGTTCATGGTGATGGAAAAACTTTATACCAATACTCCTTAACATCTGGTCTACCAAGCCAAGTCAATCATGTTGAACAAGACATGGAATACCGCTGGGATTACCAGTATATAGGAGGCTTACTTATGGAGGAACGTATTGATTTTGGGGCCAAGACTGGTCTTAGCAATGCAAAGTTCACTTACGACTACGACAATAACTACAGACTCATCACTGCTCAAGGTCGCATAGGAGGACAGAATCTTCCGCAGCATAATCTCGCCTACAACTTCAAGACTGGTTCGCTCGAAATGATTGGACCCTTTAAAGTGATCAAACCCAGGTATAATGAAACAAACGTGTACGATGGGACGGCATTGTTTTCTAGCAGTATAAATTCGAGATTTTTGGAGACAAAGGTGGCCTTAACCATTCACGGTATGGAAGTGTTTCGAATGGAGTTTAGTCACGATATTCATGGGTAAGTGAAGATTTTTTATTCAATTTAGAGGCCTTCATAGTAACTGTGTAATTATTTTTCAGGAGAATATCACAAACCAGAACTTATACCAAAAACGTCGGAGTGAATACTTATACAAATGTAAAGAATTACACTTGGGATTGCGATGGGCAACTTCTGGGAGTTGAGGCACAAGAACCTTGGGGCTTTAGATACGACGATAATGGCAATATGCTTTCTTTAACATACAGGTATGTAACATTATAACTCTTGTTACAAAATTCCAGGTATTTACAGTGAATTATTTTTGTTTCTAGGGGGAATACAATTCCTATGGAATATAACGTAATGGATAGAATTATCAAATTTGGAGAAGGTCAGTACAAGTATGATAGTCGTGGACTGGTCATTCAGAATGCAAGAGAAGAAAAGTTCCATTATAATGCCAAGGGATTACTGACCAGGGCGACAAAAAGGGGCAGATTTGACGTCAGATATTTCTACGATCATATGGACCGGTAAGGGATAAGATAAAATGTGATGTGATGAAAATATTTAACAATTTTAGAGTTTTGTAACTTTATACTGGTTATTAGATATCCTTGAGATTAATATTATTGATTAATGTTCACATTTTCACTTCTTCAATTTTTTCTTGAAGCAGTATATATATATATATATATATATATATATATATATATATATATATATATATATATATATATATATATATATATAATCCAAATCAAATCAATCTCAATTTTAAACAACATTTTATTATATCTTAGGCTATCGGCTCGCAAAGACAATTTCGGCAACGTAACACAATTCTTCTACAATAATGAGCACAGACGACACGAAGTAAGTCAAATATATTCACCAAGAGATGGTAAACTCATGTCCCTAGTCTACGATAACAGAGGCCATTTGATTTATGCACAAGTCTACAGGCACAAATACTATGTAGCTAGTGATCAATGCGGCACTCCCGTCATGATCTTCAACCAATATGGCGAAGGTATAAGGGAAATTATGAGATCACCATACGGTCACATAGTTTACGATTCGAATCCTTACCTGTATCTACCGATTGATTTTTGTGGTGGCATACTGGATCAGGTATGTTTAGCATGTTGTTTATCCTTGTAAACATTTTTTTATTGCTGCATAAATTCATTCAGGTAACCTCTTTGGTACATATGCCCAATGGAAAGGTCTATGATCCTCTCATAGGGCAATGGATGTCTCCACTATGGGAGAACGTCTTGGAACGAGTTCCCACACCAACACAACTCCATCTATACAGGTTCAATGGAAATGATCCAATTAATGTGGAGCTGAACAGAAATAGACCTCAAGGTATTTGTTTACTTTGTCAAAATCGAAAAATACTTAACCCTTTCTCTTCAGATCACCTGGATTGGCTCAACAAAATCGGTTTGGATTTAAAGAGCTTAGCTCCACAGCTGTTCCCCGAATATCTGCCGTCAGGACCGATGCCACCACTGCTTACCAAAACTCCAACATTCTGGAATCCATCCAAAGATACTCTCACCATGCAACTGACGGCACAAACTTCTTCTGTGGAAATTCATTCTGGATTTCTGGCACACTTGAACGGCCGAAAGATGCACACTGCTAAGGAGCTGTCAGTGTTTGCAAAGTCTGCTCTAAAGACTGATGTAATTGATTTGATACCGAAAAAGATTGGTGCTTCCTCGGAACCTCCATTCGGCAGAGGGATATTGGTTTCCAAGACCGAATCTGGACAAGCGATAGTATCCAGTGTTCCGGCTGCCAACGCCATCTACAGGGATGTTTACACTTCCGTGTTCAATAGGTAAGGAATCGGATACAGCCTCTGATAATAGTGTAGTCACATGGACGCTTGAATCAAATTTTTCTGTTACTTTGTCCCTAGTCTTTGTGTAATAAATATTCCCATCGCGTGGAAAATACCCCTTTGAATCTAAATGAGTACGTATTGTGTTCGAACTAATGATATAATTTATCTTCTAGGTCATATCTTTTACCGTTTACTTTTGTCGTCCATGGTGCCCAACAGGATGCTTTCCACTTTGTTAAAGAAGACATGTGGAAGGCTACTGAAGACAAGGGTCAACTGAAGAGACTTCAAGGTCAAGTTAATACAACCTTCCATGAAATAGCTAAAGAAAATGGTAGTGGGAACAACTATTTCGATGTCAAAATCCATGGATCAAATGTCGTCATAAATCTTAGGTGAGTACATTGGAAGTACTTGGTTTCTAGAACGATTTAGCGAAACAGGAGAAGTTTTTTATTTTTACTGGTGCTCTTGATTGAAGACTGATGAAGATGATTCTTGATTCATTAGGTATGGAACTACAGTGGAGAAAGAGAAGCAAAGACTGTTGCATCATGCCAAATTATCGGTAGTTCGCAAAGCTTGGCACAAAGAGAAGGAATGTTACAAGAACGGCTTCACTGGCAGCATAGACTGGAGCGCCAATGAGCTGGAAGAACTTTCGAAACTCGGATATGTCAACAACTATGAAGGCGAATACATTCATGATGTACAACTGTATCCAGAATTAGCCGAAGACCCATATAACATCAAATTTATCAAGAAGCAGCTGGAATCGTCCAAAAAACGTCGAAGAAAAAGGGATCTCAAATTATCTTGTAGGGATATGTGGTGGTTTAGCTTTACAGAAATATGCTAGTGATAATAAAGATTCGCAGCATCTATAGGGACTTGAATGTGAAACTTTTCAATTACTAAATGTGTGATGTCCAATTATTATGAATCTTGGCCCTAATGACCTTACCAAGTAAAGTCATTTTGGAGAGGGGTCGAGAGGTTATTGTTGGATTATTTTCAGAAGTATGAATATTATCAACAAAAAAACATCGATCCATCAGTATTACAGAAGAATTGATGCCGTATTACGTATACGGGCAGTTGTCAAATGAATCACTTCAAAAGTTTATACATTGTGACAGATTGTCTCCTGGAAAAGTCCAACCTAGCCATTTTTATATATCTATACCAAAAAAAATCGAGACACCTACTAGATATAATTAAAGAAAAAAATACTACCAAAGTCTATTGGTGTAATGAATTTCAAAGATGCCAAAAATGAAATGAAACAAACCAAAATAATAAAAAAAAGAATGTATAATTATATTTATTTTACCATATGTTAACTATATGTATGTGATTTAAACATGGAAACGATTAGAGATAGCGTCCTAAAACCAAGCATTTTATATATATATAACTATTATTTGACATATGACATATGACTGATACACTTTGGTTGCGCTCATCTCTAATTATCGAATCCGCAAAATGTATATATTTATTATGAGTATAGATTCGATGGAACCACGGCATTTCATTAGAAATTGAAGCGCTTAAATTGACCAAATTCTACCAACAGAATTTACAAGTCTAAAATCATTTTGAGCAATTTTTGGTCACTTTTTGAGCTTCATGTAGAATTATGCAGTTTGATGCTAAAAGAAGTGATACTATAGCATGGTGATCTAGTCGAGCATTTTAGCCGTGTTCTCATATTATATAATTATTGTAAGGAATTATAATATAGCCAGTGTCCAGTCAAATGTGATTTGACTAGAATTGATGGCAAACTATAGTAGTTCTGGTGGTCATCATGATGAGTGCAATTTCTTTTAGCTCCAATAATGTGTATGTGAAAACATTGCTTTTTGTAGCATCAAAAAAAATGTGTGTGCGTGTGAAAGTGGTGCCATATTGAGAACAAAATGGTGTCTATAGAGCTATCAAAAAGAAAATAAATATGGAAATATAAAATTTGTATATATAGTCCAGTTAAAATATACTTTTTAATAATTTTAAAAATTGCAAGAACGAATTTAACTTAGATAGGTATCAACAAAAAAAAAAGAAGTTATTAACCGTATATATGTTGTATTGCTTTATAAAAATTCCATTTAAACACATATTTATATAAATATATATCATTGTGACTGATCTATGTTGGAAAATATCTATAACCAGAAACCATTTTGCGAAGATCGATTCTAGAGGATCATTTGTACAGTCTGTATTTGGAAAAAAATATGAATTCAAATACCTAATTTTGACAGTACACTTGTTAAGGCAGATTGGCTGGAAACTTGCATAAGAACTTGAGGTCTTAGCTAATTTCCTATATCCATAATAAAGCTGACAGAAAATCATAACATCACGCTAAAATTGACACAATTATCCAAGTGTACACGCTAAACAGGTCTCCGTTTCTTGTACAATTTTCTCGATACAACTGCCACATCAATTGGGTTTGAATTCACCTTTTATTTGATTTTGGCTTTTTCCGTTTTTACCAACTAAATATTGGTTTAGTTCAAGTGATGAAAGAGATACAACTATATGGAAATTGTCTCCCAAATATCACAGGTACCTTTTATGATGGGTAAGCTGTCTGCCCAAGTTTGATTGCTTGCTTTTTCGTTTGAGCAGGTTTGATTTCTGCACAAGTTAAAAAAACGTAGGTGCAATGTCACCCGTGCATTTTACCTACAACGTGATTATTACATAAGGGCATTCAAAGCCGTCTTGATACATCTAGTTCAAATATCGTCAAACAAGTGAACACGATTGAATTAACAAGAATGTTAGATTAGATTATGTGATTGTAAATTGTATACAAGCGTTTTGGAATATTAGACGATTTCTTTGGACAAGTCAAAAATGTGCTGATTTTGTGTGGAAGACACCGGGTGACTATTTACCAAAGGATGTTGGGGGACAGTTTACCTTTTTCTCAAACTAAATATAATCCAACACTTGCTATTTGTCAATATTCTACAATACGTTTATTTTTCTAATCTCATCCAATCATATTTCTTTTGAATACCTCTGGTATTTGATCTTCATCAATTTAATTTGTTCAGTGTAAAAAGAAAATAGAGAGAAAAAATCCTTCATGCCTGCTATGTACCTTGCGAAATCACATCAAATTATTATTTTGTTACCTAAACAATGTGTATAAAAATATATATCTATATTTTCACTTGATATCAGCCTGCCACATATATAGTAATATATCTGTTTTGTGTGAAAACCCTTAATTGTTATAAAATATTGGGTAACAAGGTAATATGCCTCGAAAATGTCTCCCATATGATCTCTGGGTTATCTCTTTTTTTTTGAGACAATACTTTTTGTACAGTTCTTCGATAATACAGTGTGTTTACAAAAAGTTACGTGATCGCCTTGTAATTGTTAATAAGAATAACTAGAATGATGTGCTATGCGAAGAATATTTATTTAAACTATTTAATCTTCATTACAATAAAAGAGAACTTAAAATCACTTGTGGCTAAGTCCGGCATTAACACTTGGCTTACTTGCTCGTTGCCGGTAACCACAGTACCACAGAATACCAATGAAACTTTGTTTGCAGGGTTGCCTATGATTATTTTACATATATTTTGCATTTTGTATCGATTCTCCGATACTTCTTGACAGTATTTCCATTTCTTATAGGTTTACAAATACATAAATGTTTCAGATAAAAGTCTTATGAAATAAATCAAGCTATCAGCAAGAATATTTCTTAAGAATATACCGGGTATACTATTCTGCAGAATAATTGAAAAATATTTTTTTAAATAGCACACCCATTATATTTTTCAATGATTCATGTTGATAACTTGATTTATTTCATAAAACTTTTTTTGTTAACCTATCAGGACATGAAATATAAACAAGTTACATTACTTTTTGCACACGCTGTATATTATAAACGCACATATACAGGGTGATTGACAGTATCTATTAGAGCTAAACTAGACGAGATTAATCATCTTTAGTGCTTATCTAGAACTCTCATTGAAAACACGAGAGAGAGCCTGTCTATTATGACTCGAAAAATATGCCCCTAGATCATAAAATTAGGTATCGGTTTCTATACGTGCGATAAAAATACGCGGAGGTCAATATACGCTCCTCGTCCTATGGTTCAATTCACCGTTTTTGTAGTCTACGTCACAAGAAGCATTTGAAATAACTCAAGTCAGACAGTATAACAGTGGCGGTACCAAATGTAGGTAATTGCCAGCGATAAATATATTCAGAGTAACACATATTTATATTATGACTATTATTGGTGCTAAATGAAAATTCATCATTATCCAATCTCACAGATATATCATCAAATAGAAATTTTCTTTATTATCTTGATAAAGACAATAATATGTGACAATTATTATTTACGATGAAATGAACCACAGTTTAGCTCTTTAGATATCTTAGAAAATTGTCCCAGAAGATCATTATTTTTTTAGCTCAATTGATACGTTCTGATCTATTGACAGGTTATGTCCAGTTCCATGATAGTGACACTTATTATATCTGAAAGTATTAGCAGCTTGACGTTGCAGAACTTCAAATATTTTCAGTCAATAGACACTGGTAGGTATTGTTTAAGTAAGGAAATTTTCGGAACTATCCTTTAGTCCTTTTTCTTTGACCATCTGTAGTACCTTGAAATACGTAATGCGACTTGTATCAGAACGAAAAATTTTTGATATACATTATTGACACATTCTTAATATTAATTGACATTTTGCAATTTTAAGACTGACCTAATGATAATAATATTTTATTTAGCTCATGTGTTCATGTTCATATACAATGAGAAGAGTGTTGTTGATATTTTTGTGCATTTGTTTGACTTCCAAATATTCTCAACAAAAAAATGAGGTTTTTTAAGATCGTATGGGAGGACTTTTCATTCATTTATAATATACGATATAATACCAATTTTTTGAATGTTATATGTTGTCAAATCATCCATATAATTGCTGGTATTATTAATTGATATTTTAATAATTATTCGCTGTTTATATTTGTCATGATTAGAGTATCTGAAATGTGATTGGGCTTTTTGAAAAAAATCATTCACTTATATTTAGATATATGATTTTTTCTGAAATGCCTTCTACATGTCTGAACTCTATATAATCCGAGATGACTATTTATTTGTACAGTATTTTAGTTTATACATTTACTGCTAAATAAATTTATATTATTTTATTAAAATAATCTTAAGTATTATGAATGTTTTTAAAATAAAGAAATTGTTTTATAAGCTCCGTCTATACCTACATTTCCCAGCGGATTAAAAATAATAAGAGAATTGTTGCTATTAACAAAGAATAAAAAAAAAAATCTTGTATGAATGTACTGAAACTATGAAATTCAATCGTGGTAAAATGGCACTGGGTTTGCTCTCAAATCGGTGAAACCATTTATAAAATATTTTGGGAAAACTGAAATTTGGCTTCTTTGAAAGTATTGAACAACAATTATATATAAAAGTAAGTATATTAACTGGCAGTACTACGGTTTCAGAGGAGTGTCTCTCGAATGTTTTAAGTCGTATCTCAACAACAGGAGTCAGATCGTGAGGGTTGATACGTCGATGTCTTCTTGCAAGCCAATTGAATATGGAGTGCCTCAAGGTTCAGTACTGGGCCCTATTTTGTTTCTGCTTTTTATCAACGACATTGCTAGTCTGGACATTAGCGGTGAAATCTGCCTCTTTGCGGATGACACTAGTTTCACGTGGAGCAACCCGGATATTACGACACTTCATAGGACTGTATCTAGAGACTTAGTCATGATTAAATCTTGGTGCGATTCAAATCTCCTATGCCTTAACCTTTCTAAAACAAAAGTTTGGTCATATAAAAGTACATTGCAATCTTTTGTGCTTAGTAAGACCACTATTGAGGCCGTTGAATCTATGAAATTCTTGGGGCTTGTTGTAGACAACCGTTTAAAATGGGACTCGATGCTCTATCAAAAAGGTTAAGTTATGCCTGCTTTGCGCTGAGATCAGTTTCCAAGGAGCTCAACTTGTCTACTTCTAGAACAGTCTATTATGCCATTTTTGAGTCGCACCTCCAATACGCCCTTCCATTCTGGGGTACGTGTTGTGCGACTCAATTTGAACGTATTTTTAAACTGCAGAAGAGAGCTGTTCGGTATTCACTGAGACTTAGCAGTAGGACTCACTGCCAGGATTACTTTGAAAAATTTAAAATATAAACTCTTCCGTCCCTATTCATATTTGAATCTGTACCTATGCTTAATCCGCAAGCACATATCTTCTATTCCAGAAAGGCCATCTCACAACTATCCACTTAGAAATACGCAGCATGATCTTTATCTCCCAACCCCTCGCTCAGAGTTGGTTAAAAGCTCATCTACCATTTAAAATCAAGTTTATTGTTTGTACATAATTTGTTTTTATTTTTTTTTGTGATATAGTTAGTGTTTACCTTCTGACTGAATATACAGCTGTATATTAACTTACTTTCTAACCGAGTATACAGCTGTAGGTTACATTCTTATTCTTATATTTTTACATCTTTATATTTTTATATTTTTGTTTTATATTATATAATTTTATTTAATTTTAATTTAATTTTTAGTTTTGAATTTGTTTTGTTTGTGTATTGTTTAATTTTGATATTTTTATTTTGCTTTATCTACAAAATTTATATTTTTTCGACAATAAAGGATTTCTCTCTCTCTCTAACTTAAATTTGAGTGCCTAGCTTCACACATGATACATCTAAATAGAAAAAACTTATATTAAGAGATTTTTTTTTAATCTCGCAGTTTCTGTCCTAATACAGTGACTTTATACAAGACAGTGGTGACAGTGGTATGCCTTATTTTTCATTGGTTCGTCAAATCACGTGGTTTGTTCCGCCATGTTGTGGCTAAATTAGTGTTCTTTACGTTGTGATCTTACGGGAATTTGCGTTGATTGTGGTTTTGTGCCGAGGTTAATGCTTATTTGATGGAAATCAAGTAATATTTAAGTGACATTTTATTAATTTTGTATTGTTTAGTAAACTTAGTTGTGTAATTGCCAATATTTTGATTGTCCTTTTGTTTTATTACTTTTACATATTTTGTTATTTCAAATGTTGGGAACAGTCAAGAAATATTTTGTAAATATTTCCCACTAAAAATGTTTACTAAGAATTTTGTACTAGTTTAAAAATTTTATGAAAAAATATATAAGTATGCAATTTTTATTTGAAAATGCCATTTCGTTTGGGTTTTTTTTAAATTTTAAAACTTTTAAATTACGCAAATGCTTAGAGTAGGGAAATAGCCGCCGTGAAACGAAAGTGAAGCCAATTAGTTTTGTGCTCACCTTGTTGTTTACAGCCTCTGTTACAGGTTATTCTGATTTTCATTTTTTGTGCTATTTTTTAATGAAAACGACGATATTTTTACCTTAACATAATGGTGAAATGCAAGGCTTTTGGACACAAGAGTCGCTGTCGAAAAAAGAATATGGTGTTACGTCCATGGGCGGCCATTGATTTAGGCCTCATTTGGCTTCACTTGCTCTCCGAAAGCGATGTCATGTATGTAAGATGACAGTACATAGAAATATGACTGTGACAAATGATACAAAATATTGAACATTCTAAGCAAGCACTATTTCTAATCATTGTTACAACAGAGAAAATGTCCCAACAATCAAAAATAACATGTTATCATGTGCAAAATAACTTTTGAGTACGACTCGACTAGTTCCGAGTGCCCCGACAAGGCATGATGCGTGAAAACAATCACCGAAAATAACACCGGCAGGGTGATTATGTAACTTGCAACTGCAACGCGACTGCCGAAAATTTTGCGATCGTCGCTGTCAATCATCAATTTTGGTATTAAGTAATAGCAACCGCGAGGAAATAGCAACTGAAAACATTGCTGCCTCTACCGAACGACTGGTGAGCTATAATTACATTGAATTCTGTATAGAGCGTCAAGATATCGTATTACGTAATTGCGACTGTGTAGCCAAACAATTTGCGACTATCGCTATATGACAGATTCAGATGACCTGCAGATTTGGGATTTTGTCTTTACTTGTGTTATTTAGTTTTTGTGTTTATCTTCGGTCTTTGTTTGATGGATGTTGTTTTGGAGTGAAAGAAATAGCTCGCGCTGTGATGTTGAGAGATGCCCTAGATTTAGAGATTCCAAGAGGTGAAAGACTTATTAGTCGTTTACGAAGCAACCTGCGGCGTCAGGCCCATCTTTCGGATATTTCAGACCATAGCCAACAAATCTATAAGAAATATTATTTGAATAGGTACATAGGCATATTTATATACCTACCTATTTTGATTAGGTTTTCATATTTAATTTACCTGAAATTATGTTTTCATATTTTGTAGAATTTTTAGCACAGAGTAATAATAAAGCATCTTTAGCTCAACAAAAATTTAAATGATAATGTTATGTCCTTAGAGTAGTGAAAAGTCGTGCGTACAGGACAGGAGATGCTGCTCTGTATAGCTGCCGTGAAACGAAAGTGAAGCCAATTTTTCGTCGGCTGTCATTAGTTTCGCACTCACCTTGGTGTTTACAGCTCATTTTGATTTTAATTTTTTGTGCTATTTTTTAATTAAAACCACGATTTTTTTATCTTAACAGAATGGTGAAATGCAAGGCTCTTGGATACTAGAGTCTCAGTCGAAAAAAAAATATGGTGTTGCGTCTACTGGCGGCCATTGATTTAGTACTCATTTGACTTCACTTGCTCTTCGAATGCGATATCTTCTTGGTAATTTCATGCTCTAAGGTTATTTCCGTCGAATAGGTTAATTACGTATGTATTTGTTTTTATTATTTAGTTCCACTGATTGCTACCAAGCTGCTAGTGGCGCTGTATTTGACAGCGACTGCTTGGCCAGTGACTGCTTTACATGATACGATTTTATTTTGCGACTAGCTAGCCGTTAACAACTGCAACGTGACTGCAATGCCGTAGCGACTGGGTCGCGGAATTTTACATAATCACCATGCGGTTCTATCATCAAATCATGCACGAGTTCAAGCAACCAACCGTGCACGCGATGTCATTTTCTTAAACGGAAGCATGCACTGCACCATGTCTAGCTCCCGTCTAGGAAACATGCAGCGAAACATACTCCGTCTGCAGCGGGCTTTAGAGTAGGGAAAAGTCGAGCATAGGTAATTCCATGCTATAAGTGAGAAAGCAATAAAATCAGTTTAAACTTCAGTTGAACACGACTCCTATGTCAAATGTCAAAGTCAAAAATGACAATGTCAACTTGTTGTGACGGTTAAGTACAATTGTTTGAATTTAGCGTGTTTTGATTTCATATTATATTAGATATTATTAGATAAACACTTTAGAATGAATCAAAATAATGGAGATTTTAGTGCTAGAAGAAATTCTAGAAGTGCCTATGAAGAAAGAGGGATTTTAAGCTCTATGAAGAAACGACCGAAACTTCCACGAAACTTACAAAAACTAGCACCACTTAATTTTGAAGAGATCCAAAAGGAAATTGAAGAATATGAGCATGACCAAAATCGTTCAATATTGCTTCAGGAGGAACAGAACAAGATAATAGCTCAAAATGTTTTAAAAGATATTTCAAATGAAATTAATGATAAATCTGCTGAACCGAAATTAACATATTCCAAAACTGTTGAAAGTGTCGGTTGTAGCATTATTCCAGAATGTAAATCAACGCCAGTAACAGTAAAACCTGATGTTGAAAAAAAAATGGATGACAGTTTTGATTTTAATTTTTCTGCACTACGAATCTCTAGTCCAGCTAAGAATATTGAGAAAGTACCGAGTACGCCTAACCATAAATTAAATGTATGCCACGAAGGTATTGAAACCAATTTTAATGATTTCGTAACTCCTAGGCAGAACAATAAGTACTCCCAACCTGCAATAGCGTACAGTATTTCCAGAAAACCATTCAACAAGTATTTCAATAATAAAAATACAAACGAATCATTTGCTCATGAAGTAGTGCCAATACAACAACCAAACAAATCACAAGAAGTTATATGTACTATACCGAAAAACATTCCAAAGGATGATACATTCAAGAAAATCAAAGTTAAGAATATAGAATACATCATATTAAACCTTTTGGGAAAGGGTGGAAGCTCCGAAGTTTTACAATGTTTTTGCATTGAAAGCAAACAAATAGTGGCTATCAAGTGTGTTTCGTTGAGTAATAAAGCTCAAGCTACGGGTTATATCAATGAAGTGAAATTATTGCAACAGCTACAAAACTGCGATAGAATAGTGACAATGTTCGATTATGAGATTGTAGAGACTGACAAAAAACTCTTGATGGTGTTGGAGAAGGGTAATTCAGATCTGTCAAAGGTAATGGAAAAGTTGGCGAAAAAGGAACAACATATTCCTCTATACAAACTACTTTTCTATTGGATGGAAATGCTCTATGCCGTTAAACAAATTCACGATCATGGTGTTATACATAGCGATTTGAAACCGGCAAATTTTCTCGAAGTCAGCAATGGTTTGAAGTTAATTGATTTCGGAATAGCCTCGTCAGTACAACCAGACATGACAAGCGTACTCAAGCCATGCCCAGAAGGCTCCTGCAACTACATTAGTCCGGAAGCTCTGAACGAAACATCCTCAAGTCAAGCAAAATATAAGATACATTTCAAGTCTGACGTTTGGTCGTTAGGATGTATCTTGTATCAATTGATATATCGTAAAACGCCATTTCAACACATCAAACAAATTTATAGTAAATTGGCCATTATTATGAATCCCGAACACAAGATAGAATACCCAGAGACAGATTGGATACCGACAGAGTTTGAAAATGTAATGAAGAAATGCCTCAAATATAATGTACAAGAGCGGCCTTCAATACAAGAACTTATATTGGAATTTGAAAATATGCTAGCCAGGTGGAATAACTCGTAGTTTTTTAATGAGATTTTGTTTCAATACTAAAAAAACAATTGTATATATTTTTGAGGTGCTGTAAAGTATCTATAACAAGTGTGAAAATGGTAATATTTTATCGATCTCTATTTTATTAGCTTTAAGCTTATGAACATGTTACATATAGACATTTTTAGTTATTCTATTAAAATGTTTGAAAATATATCACAGTTATTATTTATTTACATGGAATACAAGGTATTCGTGCTTTAAAATCTAAATACGCTGGTCTTCATTGATTTATCCACTACTTTACAAATTCACTGTAATACGGCTTAGGCAACCAATAATACACGTGCTTACCAGATATTAAAATAGTGTTTCCAATAAAACAACCGAATTTATAGGACAAATAACAACTACATATGACATAAGTTGATTATTGTTGACGCCTGTTCAAATTTCTGGTATGGCGCGCTTTCTCTGCATTGAAAGTCGCTGGTAGCTATATTTTTAGAACGGATAGTACAACGGGACGCTCAATATTGATTATCCTGACGCGTCGCCGACTATATTCAAAATGGACATAGTGCGGTGCGAAAAAATCAAAGAGTGACCGAAACGAAAACGTTTTTAAATAAGACGACCGAACCAGATATGTGTTTATAGTGTTTGATACAACGAAAAATTTCGATGTCTAGTCCTAAAATGGGCTCCATAGTGCTGAAGTCCCTCTCCATACTTCTAGGTTTATTCTTCATATTCGTAGGACTAATCAAAATATCCAGTGTACTGTCCAAGGATCTGCACAAGGACCTAGTGAGTAGATGATTTTTATTTTGGAATTAAAATATTTTATGTAACTGTGAATTTTTTGGGATATGATTTTTTGGCGAATTGCCTGGCAAGGGGATTCTGGCAAAATATTTTTAAGATGCTACTATATCCACGTCATGTTTAT
This sequence comes from Crioceris asparagi, assembly GCA_958507055.1. Taxonomy (NCBI): domain Eukaryota; kingdom Metazoa; phylum Arthropoda; class Insecta; order Coleoptera; family Chrysomelidae; genus Crioceris; species Crioceris asparagi. The sequence continues at coordinate 7,379,976 of OY293829.1, forward strand.
CGACTAGAATATTTACATATTGTGCCAAAACATCGACAATAATGCTTGGCGAATGTATAGATTTGTTTATATTTTCCCGATATCTAAATAAAAATATAATTTTCCAAGTCACCAGCACCTATAGTTATTTATCTAGGCATGAAGAGTAATAAATTCAGAATTATGTATTTCTAATAATGATGGATTGAATATATATTTTTTTTATTTCAGCGAAAGGAATATGTAAAATATGCAAAGGTTTTTCCATTTTCCGAGATGCTAGATTTCAAAATACCATCAAAATGGTACAGACGAACTGTAGGTGCATTGGAAATAATTTGTGGAATAGCCATGGCATTTATACCTAATCGTAAGTAGAACAATATATTTTAAATATGCTGATCCAGAACATTGTTCAAAAATATGACTATTGTGAGTAGAAAAATAATAAATAGTTGACTTTTTTTCAAATAAGGTCGTTTTCATGTGATTTTTTTGTTGGAAAAAGGAGTGCTGAAAGATAACTTAAACGTATATAAGAATAAAATATGTCCTTCTCTCCAAAAACATCCTCCGTAAGGAGTAATGGGGTAATTTATTTTTTAATTTTAATTAATTAATTTAAATTAAAGAGAAGATCATTTCCGACATCATTTAAATCGCACATGGAAACTGTAAAATGAAAATACGCGTTCACAAAACCGACTTTATTTAATGGGGCACTATGAATAATACCAAAATTATTTCTCTAATTAATAAAAAAATAAATTTCCAGTTCACAAAAATTCTCACTCTCAAAGACTTTAACGCAGGACTGAAAGACTGTTAAAATATATTTAATTCTAAAAAATTGTTGATTTTCAAAAAAAAATACCGCTCTACCCGACGTAGGGTGCTTTTAGGATTAATGTTAAAAATTTGCAAACATACGAATTCAAAATTTAATAAATATTTTGTACCAAAAATTGGACCGGCTCTATAAGTTGGTGCACTGAGAAATACAAAATAAATTAATTCTATTGGTGCTGGTAATTTTGGACTTGTGCTATTATTGTATTTAGATTTTCGGCACCAACTTCAAAAGTACCAGCACCAATAGATAAAATCAATATTATTTTGTACTTTTCAGTACACTTAATAATAAAGTCGATACAATTTTCGGTAAAAAATATTTTATTCTACAATTTTGACTGTAACATTCTTCCACTCAATTTCAAATAAATCAAAAATTATCAAATTCGGAGCACGTTTACTATGCAAAACGCATGACTAGACATAACTAAAAAAAGAGAAAAAACATACAACCGAACTATATACCTCCTCATCCTGCTTTTGAAGTCGTTCAAAAAGCAAAGGAAATTCATTGCCTATATATAGGTAATATTTACCTTCTATTTTTATACCGGGTGTTTCAGAATAAAGTACCGTAAATGGGGTTTTTTAGATCTTGACGAGAAATTAAGAAAAGCTAAATAACATTTTTCGGTAAACCTTCCCGTTAACGTTCTACAAGATGATGAAGTGAAAGTATTAAATACATATTTTTTTATATTTTCACTTAGATTAGAGATTTTTATCTTGAAAATCGGCATGTACCTATTAGTTGTTTATCAGTACGAATCAGCACATGTCATTTCGAGAAATTTGAATTAACCATTGGCGTATTACAGCGGGGATACCAAATCAATTTGATCTATATACTTTTTGCGCACCCTGTATTATAATAAAAATGTATATATTCATAATTAATCCCCAGAAGGTTTTTCATCGAAATAGTTCATGTCTCTATAGAGCCTTCCGTTTTTGAGATATTTCAATTCATCAAATTCCTAAATGGCATACCCGTTGGATCTAGTACACCTTCACTTCATCACCCTGTAGAACGTTAACGTGAAGGTTTACCGAAAAATGTTACTTAGCTTTTCTTAATTTCTCGTCAAGATCTATACAATCCCCAATTCACGGTACTTTATTCTGAAACACCCTGTATAGATACAGCTGCATCTGAGAGGGTGACCCTACATAAGCTCTACGCCTCTGGCACAATTTTCATTTTCTTTCAATTCTCCCACACACTATATAAATGACCTACTGACCTACCCATTCTACTTCTTCTTCATTCATTATCTTTCGAGATGTTTGAATTTTTTTTTTAGGTGATTTGATTTTAATCTTCATACCTATTTCCAAGATTTACCAATTTCCAATTTTTAATAAACCACCCTGTATACGTGAGTTGAACGTTGACATTTCATGTCATAAAACTCTTGTTCTTTTCACACTCATTTTATGTTTTTTTAAATATACCGTTTAGGTTAGTTGTTAATTTACGAAAGTAAGTTGTTACGCTTTCACGCCTAAACCACTGAACTGATTTTGATGGAATTTAGTACAGGGATAGACTAGCCGTTGGGAAAGAACATAGGCTACCTTTTATTGCCCATGGGACTCTATGTGGTGGGTTCCGTACCTGAAAGTTGTATATTTCTGAACTCTATAGCTGGATTTCGATGGTCTTTTTATCATGTATGTTTGTATAATTTATTGAAAGGGTCTGGTAATAGCTGCAAGGGTAACTTGGTTTCCTAGCTGGAGGATTCTATACCTTGTAATACCTAAATAAGAAATATCTCTGAGCTCTATGGCTGAATTTTCGTGGATTTTTTGCTATGTTTGGGTGTAGTATGTCACTGAACTGTTGTATGACGGTCTGACAGAGCGACTGAGATTTAAAGGTGGAGGGTTCCATTCCGGAAAATTCCTATAAGACTTATGTAGGAGACATTCTCGTGCTATTCTCTCTTGGTGGATGGATCTGGGTTGGTGTTCGGACTGTTTGTACGTGCGAGTAGGACACCAAGGTAGAAGGGTTCCATACTCAAGACTTTTTATGACTTTATGTTTTCGTACCACAATCTACTAAAGTTTTTGCCCGGAAAGTGCCGGGTAAAACAGCTAGTAATAATATAAAGATATTAAATGTATCAGTTACCTATAGTTTCCAAGAAAAAGGTGAAGATAGACAGGCCATTTTTAACTTGACTTTATGAATATGCTACCTTTTGAGTAGGACGTTATCACGTCGAAATACTGTCGAATATAGCAGAACTCTTCCTATTTTTATGGAGTCGATCAAAAATCCATTACATATTTTATAATGAATAGACGGAGACGTAAAATTCAATGAGTTCTTAGTTTATGGGAGTTTACCTATAATGATACATGAAAAAATATTTCTACAAAAATAGAGCCAAATCTGTTATTTGGTTCACTGAATAAATAAAAAAAACTGGGTCTGCGTCGGACCAGACGGTGGAAGTTATACTTCTTTGGCTATTCGCTCACAATTATAATAAAATTTTAATGCGCCTGCTAAAGTATGATAAATTAGTGATGCAAGCATAGATAGGAAAACTACCGAAAACAATCTTGTAATAACACACAGGCAGACAGTCAGCTGAAAATCCATCCCATAGGAGGTATTACCCTTACGTATTTGTGTACCAAGTATGGTGTCGATCGGTCAAGTATTTTTTGAGATATATTGTTGATTGACAGACAGTCAGACAGCTGAAAATCAATCTTATAGGAGGTATTAACCTTACGTATTCGTGTACCAAGTTTGGTGTCGATCAGTTAAGTATTTTCTGAGATATCGTGTTGACAGACAGACAGACTGCTGAAAATCAATCAAAATCAATCCCGTAGGAGGTATTACCCTTAAGTATTTGTGTACCAAGTTTAGTGTTAATCGGTTAAGTATTTTCCGAATTATAGTGTTGATAGACAGACAGACAGGATGATCAAAACAATAACTACCCAAAAAAAAATCGGTAGTTAATAAGGAAATTAAATATATAATTCAATTATTAAAAATTTCTCTAAAAGCCAAAACGTACAAAAAGTATACGAAAACGTATAATCGGCGGTTTCAAAAATACTCGTATGTCATATTAATAATTGTAATTCTATTGATACTGTTATTTCGAAGTTCGATTTTTTACATTTTTGGGCATTTCATTAAAATTGTTTTACGTTTACTTATATTCAGTGATTCTTAAATATACCACTAAAAATTTTGCACTTTCCGTGCTGTAAATCGGAAACCCTTGAATTTTTTGAAAAATATTTAATTAAGTGTTACCGGCAAGTATATAATATTTTCTGTAATCCGGTTATATATTTTTAATTGGCTCCTGTATCCCTCTTGGGAGTATTTTTTGAGCGAGGACATACTGCATTTCAAAAAGTTTCATATGGCGCAATTTCTTAGCACTTCTCTTTCCAATGAAAAAGAGTCATTAGAATCGGTGCTGGTTTACTCTGCAAAACCTCGCACACATAAAAAAGCCTACAATCGAATTATATATACCTTCTTTTGGGAAGTCGGTCAATAATAGCTGAAGTCTCTGCCAATTTCTATATCATTAAATGAATCGAAAAAAGTAAATCGGTAATAAATTGTTATGTCTTTAAAAGAAACATGATCAGCTTAAATACACCAGACATACATTTTTATTCTGTTTCGACCAAATCAACTGGCTATAAAACAGCGAATTTATTTGCGGTTGCATGAGGCAAACATCTATTTATTTTTGTCCATTATATATATATTATCGCCGACATTTTTCACCAATGAGTACCTACAACCTACATTTTGTCAATGTTATCACTAAAAATAGTTTGGTAGGTAAACTGAAAAACTTGTAAGGAATCCCGATGCTCTCGCACTATTTTTATCTATCATCGTGTTATTTATTCAACTCTTTGTGAATGAGCAGAGAATTTAATTATTGCTGATGTAAGAGCAGCTGAAATGCTGAAAAGATAAAATGCAACAGCTGCTGGCAATGAAACGAGGCAAACCTGTTGGCTCTTCTATATATACTCTTTGTTTTGAATTAGGCGTAATTTGAAAAGTGTCAATTCTCAAAAAAATATATGTTTACTTGCAATATAAGCTAGATACATGAGAACAGTAGATAATGTATGAAATACCAAAATACAGGACTTTATATAAATAAATTTTTTTTGCAAAAACTAGGACTTTATTAATTGGTGCACTGAAAAATACAAAATATATTAATTCCACTGGTGCTGATTAGCTGATGCAGGTAGGTATATGTAGACTTTTGGCACCAACCTCAAAGTGGAATTAATTACTTTGCAATTTTCAGTGTACCAACTAATAAAGTCGGTCCTTGTTTTAGTAAAAAAAATTCATTTCACAATTTTGATAGTATCATTAGTCATCCAAATCATTCAATGTTCACCAAAGAAGATAACACGTTGCTTATATTTATTTGGAGATTTCAAAACATGGCGGAAATACACATATTTCAAACTTTTCCACTGCTGTAACTCGGGAACCGTAAATGTTTTTGAAAAATGACCAATTTAAATGTTGCTACATATAATCTCTTTTTTAACTTTGCCGTTTTCAATTTTCGAAAATAATTGGCTCTTCCACTTCTTTGAGAAAAGTTTTTGGAGAGAATGACAAGTTTAAAGTCGATTGTTTTTTCAGTGAGACTATCGGAGCGCGTTTAGTATTCAAAAGGCGTGAACAGACCTACAGTCTGAGAAAACATACCTCCAACCTACAGTCGAACTGTAGGTACCTAAACCTCCTGCGTTTGGGAAGTTCTCTATCGGGCCTAGTTATGGATTTATTCGCCTTGAAAGTTTGAATAGTCCAGTTTTACACAGTTGTCCAATCAGTGGTCGTGTCAATAGGAGAGTCTGATTACCAATCGCTTAGTACAAAAATCATTAGCTATATTGTGGACACGACACACGAATGATTACTGATGCAGCGCTTAGCTCATTTGTCAAACTGACGTTGGTCAAAAGATTCTAAAATTTTGTAATTCGACAATTTTACATATAAGAGGAATTAGAAATGCAAGAAGAAGTAGTTCAATATATTTCTAATGAAAAAAGATTATGTAGTAAACGGAAAGATAGAAGTCCATAATAGAATTGGAAAATAGCAAAAACAAAAGATAGGTTATGTTACTCTATAGCTGTCATATAAACGACGACAACTTTTTGATTACTGTTTGAGATTGCGTAATCAAACACTGCTATGTGGACACGACCAATTTATTATTGACAATTGACGTCTAGAAATATGTCAAGGGGCACTCTCATATTTGTAGGTTATAATTCGTATTTAATAATGTTGTTACTTGTCAGTACCAAACCAATCACAATTATATGTAGAGTTTAATGTAGTAGAGTTGGAATGTTATGAGAAAATTGACAAGTCTAAAAAAAGAAACAGAAGATTGAACAAGGTTGTTGTTGTTGAAAAAGAACGAACTCCCTCCTCGATCATATTTTTCTATTAGGACGTATTTTATATAAAGCTTGTACGAGCAGAAAAACAAACTAAACTCAAACCGTCAGAAGCAAGCATTTCAGTTTTAAGAAGACGAAAAATAAAATGCGCATGCTTCACATTTGCGGAACACAGTTTAAAACTGGTCCAAACTATTGCTCTAACACTCTTTTTGTAAACGTTCTCCGATTTTGATGATTTTTGATTCATTTGAAATAGGAGTCTTGACAAATGGTCCCATATTCATAAAAAAACAAATCCGACATCTCCTTCCCTCTGAAAACCGCCCCTGAGGCTGGTGGAGGGGGCAAATTTTCTCGGAAATCCGAGATTGTAGAATTAAAGATATCAAATTATCCGGAAACGTTTAAATTGAACATTTTTCCAAAAGAGCTACGGTTTTCCAGTTTCGAAAATTGAAAATCTGAGAATGGAAAATTAATGACCAAATTAATTGTAATTTGTAGCAACATGTACCTATATTGTTTTTCCATAGAGTTACGGTTTTCGAGTTAAAAGAGTAGTAAAGTTTATAATATGCGTATTTCCGCGACGAATTGTGAAATAAATATTTATTACAAAAATTTGAACCGAAGCACAGATGTGCACTGAAAAGTACAAAATAATATTAATTCTACTGATGCTGGTACTTGTGAAGTTGGTGCCAAAAGTTTTCATTCTAACTGCAACTGCACAACTTGAAAAGTAGGTGACAGCACCAATAGAATGAATATTATTTTATACTTTTTAGTGCACCAACTAATAACGTCGGTTTTGTAAAAAATATTTATTATCTACTTATTATGTATTAACAGACATATTCAGCAGCTTTTTGCAGAAAAAAATTATCATCAGACGGTGGCTCTACTAGAAAGACGGCTAATAGCAAATTTGACTTATTTAGGTATATTCTTGTAGTTATACTTACTGATTATTAACTTTATGTGTGTCTAGACAAAATAAAGAACATGTCCAACATCTGCCTACTGATGCTAACCCTGATGGCAGTCTATTCACATTATATGGTAGCTGATAAATTGGAGAGAACTGCACCGGCATTGGTGTTCCTTTTCATGCTCAGCGGAAGATTGGTGGTATTCTTCCAGCTGCAGAGGAAAGAAGATGAGAAAGCCGAACCGACTGCGAACGGCTTCAAGCAAGATTAGGAGGCTATAATATTGGTGCTGCACCTATATATATAGTGACTTAGTTGTCCTAATATTCAAAGCTGCTGGAAGTACAATAGTTGACATAATTACCTGCGGGTACCTATTTTGATTTAGATTTTAGCAAACAGTAATAATATAAAGATAGTACTGAATCATTGAATTTAAAATAATGTAACGTATCAAATTTTCAGTCATTTTTTACTTCCAGCAACATTGAAAGATGATCATCCTAGAAAAAAAAGTACCTACAGGTACCTACGAATACGAAACGAGCCATGTAGTATTATATACTTGGCTTTGAATAATGTATATACATTTGATTTGTGATATTTTTTTATTGATTCTACACTTTCGTTTGTATTTTGTCCACTGCTATAGTATGAGATTACAGTTAAAGTTAATTTCTTTTCTGTCTTGAATATATTTGTTAAAATTCATTATAATCAGGATTTGAGAGCATCGGGAATGATTTAAATATAAATATTAATATTGTGTCTTAAATTATTACATAGTCATAGAGATTTTGCAATAGAATTCACCCACGATTTCAACGGATATTTTGGTAGTTTTCACGAATTAATTATTCTCATTTCATATGCTATTTAAAAACTATTTATTTTTCGTAAAATAGTGCATACGATTTCATGGTAAAGTTATATAGAATTACGTCACTTGTATTGTAAATTGGATCTACATAATACCTATATATGTATATTGAGAATCACTGTCACTGTGTGTGCATAAACGATCATTAATTTTATTAAATGTTAAGCGAATTGTATACCTGTAAATCATCCAAAAATAACTAGATAGAAAACACTGCCATTCTGTAAAATATTCTCATCATCATCGAAAAGAATTACATGAATATTTAGGTACGAGTCTTTTATTTATATACCTCGCCCCCAAACTCATAGGCAGGATATTTAAAATTGTAACGATCTGCAAGGCTCGTTACATTTTAAATTTGTTTTCACCCACGGTCATACAGAAAGAAGTAGTGTTCTCTGATTCTCTGTACAGAAAGGTTTTAGTCTAGAAACGAGCCAGAGAATATATACCTACAAAAACGAGCATCGAGCGTAAAAAAAGCAGACATGCCGCGCTTATTAGGTATGTTTTCTCTGAGCATATTGCACTATGTGTATACAGTGTGTCCCAGATTGGTGCTGCATGTATTACTATTTCGGTTATAACAGCTACAAAATCGGTTAAATTGGCCATGTTTCTCAGGATCCTATTACCATTTCAGAACTGCTATTGCATTTTGTCAATTGTTTTTGGTTTTTTAATAAATCGCTAAAAACCAAAATGGTGAGTGTTTGACAGTCCTCCGTATAACCATTGTTTGAGAACATAGGGTATTTTGATTAAGACATTCTGTGGGTTCTTTTTCAAGTACTTTTTTATAAAAATTAAAACAAAAGAAAATCTCTTCTCTGCGTTTTTGTGATAATCACTATAACTTTGTTTTTTTTATAGGCGCCATATTGGATTTTTATTGCATTGAATAGCACTAATAATTCCTTTTCCAAAAATGTATCACAACATGGTATTGTCTTTCAGAATAAGGCCGAAATAATGAAATAAAAACAACATTTTGCTGCTCTGCTCAATTTGGTCTAGTAGGCGAGCCAACAATATGTATTAGATCAAATTACAGTGTGTTTAATTTGAACTGTCTTCTGTGTTGTTTCTATTTGATTCTATTTATTCATTTTCAATTCCCTAATTGCTTTTTTTTGTTTTCCGTGAATTTGTTATTATTTTAGAGTTACTTACCTATTATACCGCACCAAACATTACATCCAAATTTTGTTTGAAACCTTCTTTGTGTTTTGGGTTTTCTGTAGCCCAATGATGGATATTATGACTGTTGAAAACTCCGCAATCGATAAATCGAGTTTCGTCAGTCCATAATATGTCCATGGAAAAATTGGCATTTCCTCGCATATTTTGAATGTACCATACATAAAATCCTTGGGGAAAATCATTTGCCGATAAACCTTGTACTGTGGTAGGCTTGTATCAGAGAGAAGATACAATTATTGTATGTTCTCTCTGGCTTGTATGGATGATATTTATTAACGGCCAGTATTCGACGAACGGATGACTTAGGGACATTATCAATTTTTCTAACTGATCCTGTGGGATTATTATTAGTGTATTGTAACACAGCATCAATTCTCTTCTCATTTTCAACAGCATATTTAGGATTTCTGGGTTTTGCAAAACATCCACAATTTACCAGATTTAGTACCAGTTCTCTGGTCTTGCGACTGGTTAATGCCGTTCAGGAAATTTATTTTCTTAAATTTCCGCAGCGGCCGTAGATTTTCTTTGATCTACGAAGTGAGCTATCATCTCTAATATTTCTTCATTGGTATAATAACAAAAAAAGCAAATAACGAAATGAAAATGAAAAGAATTAAACAATTTGTAATTTGTCAGTTCTAAACATATTGTTGGCTAGCCTACTAGACCAAATTGAGCAGAGAAGCAAAAATTAATAAAAAAAATTGATTTAATTATTTCAGCCTTATTTTGAAAGAAAATACCACGTTGTGATACATTTTTGGAAAAGGAATTAAGTGCTATTCAATGCAATAAAAATCCAATATAGCGTCTATAAGAAAAAACAAAGTTATAGTGATTATCTCAAAAACGCAAAGATAAATTATTATGTTTTATTTTTTATAGCAAAGACCTTAAAAAAGTGCCCCCAGAATGTCTAAGCCAAAATACCCTATGTTCTCAAATAATGGAGATACGGGGGACGGTCAAAACTCACCATTTTGGATTTTCGAGATTTATTCAAAAACCAAAAACAATTGACAAAATGTAATAGCAGTTCTGAAATGGTAATAGGATCCTGAGAAACATTGCCCATTTAACCGATTTTTTAGCTCTTATAATAACCGAGATATTAATACATGCAGCACGAATCTGGGACACAGTGTATAGAGCTAGTTGTGCAAGTAAGTTAGGCAATCACCAATACATACTCAGCGTGGCCAGTAGCCGCTCTGTCTGAACAGAGATTATGACTATTAATATTCACAAAATTTGTATGATAACTTTGTAAATATTAATTATTAGTTGTTTTATAGATTAATTGGTGAAAATAAAACAATCCAGGGATTGATTAAAATAATTTACACTTGGAGTTCAAACGCCAACAATATAATTATGTATATTTATAGAAATGTGTTGCTCAAAGTATAAAAGGTAGGTAATGAAATAAATAAGATAATTATTGAGTTTTAGATAATACGAGTTTTGTATATTGTTGGCTTTTACCCAAACATTATCTTAATTTCTGCACTTATTAATATAATGTATCCTTACATTAATATATTATATAGAATAATATGTAATAATTGATTATTGAGACGATCTTGAGATAAAATATGCTCACTGCCCTAAAAAGTAGATACTAACATCTCCGGTAATGCAAACAAAACTATTTGGTCAACAAGTTGTATACTATATCTCCCACAACATACTTTTTTCATCTAGAATATTTTTTACCGTTGTGTGTCATTTATTTGTCATGAGCCTGCGCCCAATCATATTTGCTGTTATTGAACCTCGACCAATGCCTGAATTGGGCAGTCGACAGCCGTAAATGTAGCCAAAGTAATTTTGACGTTACAAAATACCAATTAAATTCGATATCAAAGATAATTTAATATTTTCTGCTCCTATGCCCTTCTTAAATATCTGTTTTCACCATTTTATGTCTAAATAAGGTATATGTCCAATCCAAACATAAAAGTGCAGAAAATAAAAAAAAATTAAATTGAAAAATAAGATTATTCAATATTTTTTGCACCTAAATTCTTCTTAAATGTCTGTTTTCAGCGAAGTAGATTTGAAAATTACTCTATAATCATCAAATTAACGTTAAAAAAAATAAATGATTGCATTTGTTTAAGTCAAATTCGGTGTTATTTCTGGATCAAACTATTATTTTGTTCAAAATTAACGATTTTCTACCCTAATTCTGAAATAAACTTGGCCATAATTTATAGATTTTCTATCCAATAAATTATTATGATAAAATTTGATCAGGCGTCTCCTTCAAAAATTCTCAAGTAGGTATAAACGCAATAAATACAGTTTAATTGCAATCCAGAAAGGGGGATAAAAAAAAACACATGAAATTATTAATTTCCAAGTACTTCTATTTTGTTATTTTTCTAAACTATGAATGTGTTTCAGTAAACCAGGTTATGTAGCTAAATTTATTGTTCATCAACTATATATTTATATATAAATGGTAAAATACTCTTCTTTTAGAGTGAGGAAACAAAAAAAACTAAAGAATGACAAAGCTCTTGGAATATGAAGGCATATATGTATATGATCCATTTTCTCAGTTCAAACCAGTAATCTTCTTTGGAAGTGCAAGAGGTGACAGAAACCATGTATCCTCACATACATTTCAATTATTATAGCAAATGTTTGTTATGACAACCGAATATAGTGTATTTAAATGAGTAAAGTGATTACGTCATCAGCTTTCCATTATCTTGACTCTGCTTTCAACATCAACTGACATTGAGAATGAACAACAAACTTACATTATTCATTATACATTATTATTTAATAATGTATAATGTAAGTTTCTTTTAAAATTTATTTGTTTCACAGAGTTCACAATCCGATTCATTATTATTATTGAATGTTTATGCCCATATTTGTAGGTTATGTGTCGAATTTAATTTTGACGTTACCTGTCCTAATCATAGGCCATGTCCATAGATTGTAATAATTCAATTCAAAAATTACACATATTAGAAAAATTTGCAATGGAAGACGAAACAGTATTTTCTGTTGAATACATTTAAAGTGAAAAGATTATAATGTAGTAAACGAAATGATAGATGTCAATAATAGAATTGGTTAATAGCAGAAATAAAAGATAGGTTATGTAACACTATTGTTTACCGATTACCTGTCGACTTTCTAATAATCGAATGATTATCAGTCACTGCTTTGGACACGACCATTCTGAGTCTGATCAGATACGAATTGACAACGTTAGAAATATTCACCTGTGACGTAATCCAACTGGTTACTTATCTAAATGGACTATAGAAAGTATTTTGAAATAATTATTTTCGATAGAAATTTCTACGGTTACATTCAATATTTTGACATAATAAAGTTGATCAATCAAGATTAACATGCTACAAAAATCTGAAATAGTAGGGGGTATTATTAATGTTGTCATGAAAGCATTCTCGAGGGTTACCTATTTAAATAAAGAAATCATAAAATAAAGAGACACTGTATCACAAACTACGCAAAGATTTTTACAAGCTTCCAAAACTATTTACAAAAAATATTTTCAACAATATATTGTGTCTCTCTTTTTCTAGTTAACATACGCCATCAAGACTGCTTTCATGAAAATACCTTTAATTGCTTTAAAATTATACGTAAATATATATATTATATGTAATCGGATTTATTTCATGATGATTATCAATTCTTTAATAAAGTAGCAAAATATTATGCACAGAATAAATAAAGCACTTGAGTTCTTCAATAATTGTTTCAAAGCATTTATTTAGCAGTCTTTGGTATCACGCACGCATTTTGTACATCGAAAAACAGATACAACCAGAGACACACATCACCCAAAGTTGATAAAATGATGTAATTGTAATATTTGTTGGGATCTTTCAAATGGGCGTACGCTACGTATAGGCCAAACTATGATAATGGAGAAATTTTATTTTGATTGATAAATTAACTCCTATATAAAATGTGTCATTTAATGATGACAGTTTTATCATTTTGACAGCAATACAAAAGGTGCATCCTTTTTTATCACCGATAAAAACGCCTGTTCTTTATAACCAATAAAGATAATTATTGTTGTTTTTCATTCATATATTCGTTCGCTAATTTATCTTGCCAAAATACACTCGAGCCAATCACAATAAAACTCCTCCCATTTCACAGATCCCAATACATAGTATCTTCTATAGAGAAGATAAAGAAGTATATGTATATGTACATCTCTCAGTTTTCTGTCAACAATAAATGTCATTTAAATGATGATATTAATTTTTTAGGTTAGGTTAGTGTTAATATATGAACATCTCCAGAAACTGGCGATATAATATTTTCTCTTTTTTGAAAACTGTTTTCGTTGTTTCCTACATTCAACCTTACCCAAAATATAACAAAAGTTTGCAACCCTCTTAAATATCTCGAATACAAAGTTTGTCAAATCATTTTTAATAAAACTGAACACCGATATATTTGTCATTAAGATAATTCCTCAGATAATTATAAAAAGTATAATGTCTAAGACATCTAAGTGGAGCCCTTTGGTTCGAATTTCGGTGTCAAATATTATAAGAAATAAGGTATACAGGGTCCAGACGATTTAATAGGGACAGTATTACTATTTCTTAAACGGTGAGAGATAGAAGGATGGTTAAATTGAAGAAAAGTTGCGTGAATTACACCTCTTCAATATTCCGGTCTGCAAATTAAAAAAGAATCAAAGGTTCCTGAAATATTTTGAAAAAACTGACAATCATCGATTATGTTTTCATTCAATTTCTCAATTACTATTTGGAGAAGAAAGTTGGAATGTTGCGTATTTGAGTAATGCACTAAGACGAAGGTGATGGAATTGTTAGAAATATTTTATCTGTTTTATTTTCAGAGATATGCTATACAAGTTATGTTTTTCTAACGGGCGCCATATTTGTTTTTTATACCATTAAATGGAACAAAAAATTCCTTTACAACAATGTATAACATTCAAAATTTAAAGCCAGAGGGACAAAGAGAAACGGTAAAAATATTTTCGAATGCGGTAGGCCATGGTAAGAAAACCAAATATCTCAATCACCATGGCAACAATATCAATATGTCCTTCTTTGACATTTAAATGTTAATACATTCTGATGTTCCGTTTTGATATAAAGATTATAGAAAATGGTGCTTTATAGTAACAGTGAAAAAATGGATATGTATGACGTTTACATTAGATTCTATAGAAATGTTGATATAGCAGTGCAAGAATATGCTAGATTGTATCCAGAAAGAAATGCGCCAACAAGGAAAACACTTTACTCAATTTCAAGAAACTTGTCAGAATTTGGATGTGTTTCGAAAAAGCGAACAAAATATCGTGTCACAAATTTACAACATTAAATTAACGTATTGGGACAAGTGAGTATCAATCCCGAACTTTCTTCAAAATCCATTGGCAACGAGTGTGGTATTAGCGCATCGTGGGTTCAGAAAATCCTTAAGAAGCACAAGTACCATGATTATAAATTTAAAATTGTCAATAAGTTACATCCTGGAGATTCCGAGCGTCGACTTGAATTTTGTAATTGGTACCAAACCATGTTAGAGCAATTATCATTTCAAGATACTATTTTATAGACAGATGAAACATCAGTTACTAATAGTGGGGTTTTCAATAGAAGAAACAAACATTTTTATTAACAGAAGTTATGGAAGAAATACATCTTGCGACCTTGCGAAAAATTAAATGGTTTATGCAAGATGGTTGTGCAGCTCACAACTCTGCAGTGGCACAAGAATTCTTAAATACAAGTTTTCCTGACAGATGGATCGGAACACATGGTCCTGTGAGATGGCCTGCCAGATCGCCTTGTCTCAATCCATTGGATTATTTTTTATGGGGATTCCTGAAAAATAAAGTTTATCACAATGAAATGAAGAGTGAAGAGACATCACACCTGAAATTGTATTGAATGCAGTGGGGCAGTTGCGTCTCAGAACCCAAAAATGTATAGAAAATAAGTTGACTTCTTAACTATTCTTTTTAGTTGGTTATTTATTTAGTTTATTTAATTGTTGTTAATTTCTTTGTTTTTTTTTAAAAAAATTTGTTATTTTTCAACGAGAAATTAGATTTATTCATTGCTGCAGAGAGAATAATTTTTACTGTTGTCATGGAGAATACAATTTGTATTTTGTTTCCTTATCATCATGGCCTACCGCATTCGAAAATATTTTTACCGTTTCTCTTTGTCCCTCTGGCTTTAAATTTTGAATTTTATACATTGTTGTAAAGGAGATTTTTTGTTCCATTTAATGGTATAAAAAACAAATATGGCGCCCGTTAGAAAAACAAAACTTGTATTGCATATCTCTGAAAATAAAAAAGATAAAATATTTCTAACAATTCCATCACCTTCGTCTTAGTGCATTACTTAAATACGCAAAATTCCAGCTTTCTTCTCCAAATAGTAATTGAGAAATTGAATGAAAACATAATCGATGATTTTCAGTTTTTTCAAAATATTTCAGGAACCTTTGATTCTTTTTTAATTTGCAGACCGGAATATTGAAAAGGTGTAATTCACGCAACTTTTCTTCAATTTAACCATCCTTCTATCTCTCACCGTTTAAGAAATAGTAATACTGTCCCTATTAAATCGTCTGGACCCTGTATACTATTTTGTTGAAAACCAGGGCTATTTTTTTATTTGAAGAAATAGAATAGTACATAAATCCAAAGAGATTACTAAGAAGAACCCTGAAACAATATTTTGTGATGGTAACACTACTATTTTCCAACAAACTTCAGAACTCATTTTACAAAAGTTAAGCATTTTTTCCTACTTGATAAGCCAGTTTTGAGCAATAGATAAATGATGAAAAAACAACTTATTGCCATTTAAAAACATATTGTTTGTTTTGTCTATAAAGAAATCTGGCAACACCGCAAAATTTGCCTTTAAAATTTAATTTGCAGTAGGTATTCTTATTTCCAAAATCTTTTAATTTACATTCAATAAAATAGATCAAAAACGATTTAACAAAGAAACAGATTTTATACAACTTTGTAGTATTGAACAAGACGGTGCACCATGCAAGTTCGAGACATTTACAACACGCTGTAGACGGCTGTCACTCGTGCGAAGTTCGACACTCGTTTTCTGAACAAATTCCATGATTGGTAAAACCTCGCCAAGAATGTATGAGTAAAAATATTATATATGACAGCTTAGTCAGCCCATTGTCTTAAATTTATGTTTTATCCTTAGGTCGTTTTAAGCGTTTTTCACACTAGCAGCAAATATTATTTCAATCAACTGGCCTTTTTGAAATTGCGTATTGTGACAGAAGTATAAGAAAAAAAAAGAATCGTAACAATTTCGAATTTATTTCGATGATCCATACATAATATATAAAATATCCATCATCAGTGTGTGTTTTACGATCTGTATCCATTTTATATCCATTTATACGCACCCGTACCTTGAACTCAATTAAGTACATGCTTACTAAGGGGATGGCTATTAAACAAAACAACAACAAAAAACAAATGTATGGCACTCTTCTATCCATCTTGGTGTTCGATTTAAAGAACGGGGTAGTTGACATTATCAAAATTATGAGCAAACAGGGTGGAACTGTAACTGAACGCCCACAACTCGGAGTCTGTTTTGTCCAGAATATGGAGGTTCTTAGGTTATATTTATATGATAAATAAATTCACCCTCAAGTATTTCAGTTTTAAAAAACACATTCACTTCATGTTATTTATTCTAAAAAAATTTGAGCTAAGGGTGAATAACTCGGCCATATTTCTTTCAAATAATCAACAATTTTTTATTTCATATGGGCACACATGAACATGTAGTTTTACAAGACGGGGCCACGTGTCACAATGCAAGAGCAACGATGGCTACATTGAGACAACTTTCATGCGATTTGACTATCACCTCCCAACATTTTTCTATGGGGATATTTGGAGAACAACAAATACTTTATTTACATCAATGAGCCCAATTCACTTGAAGAACTGAAACAGAACATAAAAACGAGGCCATTTCAGATATTCCCAGATGAGAAATGCTAAGAAAAGAACATGAAAAAAATATAACATTCCACAAGGTGTAAGCAAAGAAAGTCATCAGTTACAAATTACTGATAAATTTTATTTTATAAAAGAACTATTTAAAAAAATAACTTAAGCCTCTACTTATGAATCACCCTGTACTTTAATATATAATAATCAAAGTTGATAGAACCTTTTCGTTAAATTGAAGTCATAAAAGTTGTTATGTGAACGACATGATCCAAAAAGCTCTCAACTCGAGTTTTGGCGCCAAAAGGAAAGAAAAGCGGGACAAATATTATTATTATTTAAATGATCCAGTCAACTACCCCATCGTTATTGTTTTTTTTTCATTCATACTATCAAAATTTACTATTACTACTATTTAGACCAAATGGTTAACGTTATAATATGTTTTTTCTGTATACAGTAATTTACTTGAGAAAAATATAGACACTTGCGGTAATTTGAAAAATAATACAACATTCACACCAACAATTATCACGTGGCGTAGTTACTATATATATATAGGTAGGTATTTCAAAACTATGCCAAACACACATACGCACACCCACTTTGTTGCAAATGAATGAAAAACAAAAAGAAAAACAATCCCGGCAACAATATAAATAATATAAAATATGTTTTCACAGGTTCACCAATATAATTCTGCTATTGCTGCATCTCGTGGATTTGGTGTTTATTTTTTCTTCTTCTTCACATACTATTACTGTCTCTCTCTCTTTAATAATTTCTGCTCATCATTCACCACCTCCTGTGACGGTCACTTCTCTCAGCAAATTACTATCAGCCGCCCCCAAAGGGTCCTTCTCTTCATCTATCACAGGTGTACACGAGTCAGATGCATCATCCATCTGTTGTTGTTTTTCATCATCATCATTATCGGCAACTTCATCGTTCGTTACAGCAACGACGACTGTCTCCATGAATGCAACATCTTCGTGTTCCTCCTCCTCGTGAATGGTATCGTTGACTTCTTCGGAACATGATGATGTTCTACATGGTGGGGGCGTTGATACTATTGGGGTTTCTTGTTGTTGTTGTTGAATATTTTTTACATCCTGAAAAAGAATCCATAAAAAGGGATATCAGAATGTATATGAAATAGTAGTTTATCCTACAAGTGGACTAGTTTGGTATATTATCTCATGTAGGTAATCAATTACCAACAAAATTTTCTGTTAAAGTCAGAACCATGAAATATGTGTAGTTTTTCGTTTTTTATTTATTTTATGCTGTGGGTACCTTTTTCGCTGCAAAATTTGAATAGCATAATATTCAGTTTAGTTACTTTATTTTTCAGAGAGACCTATCTTTTCAATTTAAAAATCAAATAAATAGTGAACATAGAACTCAACCTAAAGGAATGGAACGGCCCCGATCACGCCAATCTGTTCGTGATTATGTATGAAAGAGAACAGACTGTGAAAGTTAATGGAATACGTTGGTATTTGTTTTCAATAATTAAAAATTTCAAGGGTTTATGAAGAGTTTATCTGAATGTTTAGTTTACAGAGACAGCATAAATATGTTTTGAATGACAAACAAAATGTAAAAAGTGTCAACAGCCGTATTCATAATCCAATCTTAGTTCGTATTAAAATAAAAAACAAAAAACTATCCTACCATAACACTGACATGAGAGTCATAAACCTAATTTAAGGTTAGGTTAGTTAGATTGCAGTACAGTCCTCATTTACGACCGTGGATTGAAGGTACTGTCAGTTGTGTGTTGTAGTCATAAACCTCCTACGTAATTTTGTAGCGTACTAAGTTTCGATTATGAATACGGCTGAAAATGTCTTAAGTATTATTTAAAAATTAATAAATGTTTACAACGTAATGCCATTTTATTATAAAGTTTTATACAATTATACAGAATTGATTGTTTCCAATTATCGTTTTAATCTTTATTGATATATTGTACAGGAAAAATAATATCTGAAAAAATGAATAAGTAGTTGTTTTATTAATACGCGTAGTTATTTATTATACAATGGAAAAAGTATTCGATTCTAGCTTGAGAGCAAAAATCTAATATTCTTCCCGGGTAAAATACACTATTTTTACGGGAAAAACGAAGATTTAATATTAAAAAAATTACAATATATTAAAGTCAGAAAATTCGAAAAATCGAAGTGAAATTTCAAGTTTTAAACTTATAGCGACTATAATTAGACCTGCGTTGCTGAGGAAACCTTTAAAGTAATCAAAAATAATATAATATAATAATAATTAATTTTATAAATTAAGTGATATTTTGTCACCTGTCAACAATAAAATGTCAAGTTTTTTCCCGTCACAGAAAAAATAGTTTTTATTACTTTTTATTTTTCAAACCTCTTATGGATTAAATTCTCGGCACGTCCAGTTCTTTAGGTTGAGTTCACTGATCTTGAATGATCATATTTATATTATGAGAGTCTATTATTACCTGTGCTCTTACGGATGCAGCGCCCTCTGGCGTCGAACCACCATCCTCGCCGCACGGCCGCAATACCAGGTACAAAAGTAAATCCGATAAGGATATTATTCCGATGACTTTCTCATCATCATCTACTACAACTAATCTATGAACCTGGAATGAAGAGAGAGAAGAAAATACAATAATTCGACATAAAAAAAATCGATCTTTGGTAATAAATTCCTTTTTAATTTCATTATTTCACAATTTGAATGTGATGCAGATAATTTATTGTTTATTTACTTTTATTTTTTTAATGTCCTATTAAATGAAAAAATGACTATATTATGAAATAAACTCTATGAAATATAATATACATTTGAAAATTTAAAGTAATTCATCGTCCAGTTTTTTAAATATCGGTATTTTGAGTTGACTAACACTAGAAAGATTGTATCAAAAATTGTGACGTTTGGAAATATATGACAGCAGTGCTGAAATTAAAGAATGGAAATCACACAAGGCCAACAATAAACGAGACCCGTTGGTTTGAATTTGGACGAAATATCTTCTAATATTTTGATATTATAAATTATAAATAAAAATCGATAGTTACAATTATTTGTCATCTTGACGCAAAAGACAACTCGCTGGCGTTGTCCGAAGCTTTTTTCAATGGTATTAATATACATATTATCACCGTGCGTCTGAATTGAACTGGAAAAGTTGATGACAGATGATATTTCCGATCGGACCCTATCTATAAAATGTCAACTGTAATATGCTATGCAACATGTTCTGCCATCTATTGGGAGATAGGCGTGATAAAAATAAAAATAATTATTACTGTTTTGAAAACGATGAATTAAGATTTAGGTAGGTAGTTTAGATAGTTTCCGGCAAATCTACAGCTTTCATTTGGTGTATTATATGTGTGGGCTTTTGTTATGATAAAGGGTATAAAATAAAGTGATCACATTTTCTAAAGCTTAGTGTTTTAATAGATTGTCTTTGGCTACCCTTCATAAGATATTAGATAAATATAAATTATTTAGATAATTATTTCTTTACATACCTCTGCTTTAACAATCTTCTCCATTATGGTATAAAGAGTTTCATCTAATTTACATTTATATACACCCTCAAACCATTCATTTCGATGTTCATTTGCCTTTTTCAATGACACATCCAGATCGTTGTAGGTTTTTTCTGCAGCTAAATTCTGAAAAAAAAAAACAAAAATCAAAATCAATTTTCTAAAGGTTTTTTTGGATCAAAGTATTTATTCTTATAGTTAGGTACTCACAATAACATCAAACTTGGCATAAATATCGACGAGGTGGCCCTCAGCATCTATCACAGGCAATGCAGAAACTCTCCTTTCAACGAATTTCTTCAAGGCTAATATAATGGTGGTATCTTCAGTAGCAGTTTCTATATTATCATAACTGCCAATTCTAACTTCACGCAATGTCTTATGCATATAACTAGGTTTGGGTAATTCGTTAATCTTGAATGAACAAAAAAAATTATTTGATTAAATACATAATGTATATACAGGGTGGTTCTCCCGGAAAGACATCGATCGATTGTGGGCAAATGTTTACCACAAACAGTATGAAAATTTGGTGACATACTAAAGTCAATGGAGGACATACGTCTATAAATATTTTTTACAAAAAATTAGACCGACGTTATTAGTTGATGTACTGAAAAATACACAATAATATTAATTCTAATGGTGCTGTTACTTTTGAAGTTTTGCAGTTGCAGTAAGATTGATAATTTTTGGCACCAAGTTTTCTCGGCATGATAATTACTCAAGATTTGCAAATGAAAAGTACTATATTGACTTTTTGACACTTGTTTGATGTTTATTGACATTTGTTATTAATTTATACAGCACTCCTAACACAACTTTTCGTTATAGACAACCTAATATCAATCTCCCTCTTATTTTATTCCTACTTAATAAAATAAAATAATAAAAACGAGGGTTTCCATTTCAGTTTTTTTTTCATGTTTTTTTTTTGGTTCTAGTTTCCAGGTTTCTTTTTTGATCACTCTGTAAAAAGTATTATCAAAATATTCCAACATACTGATAGAGTAGATCTTCTACAGAAAATCAGACCAAATCAAATATTAAAGGATTCCTCATACGAAAGATTGATTATTATGTTTTTGACTGCAAACTTAATTTGAAATATGTCAAAAGCGGTTAAACTTATATAGGTGTAGTACATTGTGGAAATGCAACCAAGATGGAAACATTTTAGATGTATTTCCCCAGGTATGTCACCAAATATTCAGATTGTATTGTCTGTAGTTATCGTTTGCTCACAATCCATCGACGTCTTTCACAGAGAACCATGGCTTGGTCATAACTTCTTTTCGTAGTATCTTGATTTAAACCTAATCTACATAACTGATTTTACAAAATAATTCCACAACAGAAAAATAGTGATTTCTAAAGTTCTATTTCAAATACTCATTTATAAACGACTACAGAGCTAACTGCACCTACAGTGTAATAATCATTTGCAGCCTACTGAATTATATCATTAATTTATACTTACATATAAAAACAGGAATCTGAGAATCCTTTTGTGTGTAAGTATATACAAAACATTCCCCGTTTCGGGATCTATGACAGGCAACCTGTGGATACGATTGTGTATCAATGTTCTGATTGCATCATACAATGAAGCATCTGGGCCAATATTTATAAGGGGTTTTTTATCTTTCAGTACCCTACGCCACGTGTCCAACTTGTGCTCTTCCAGCTCATCCATAGCCACAGATGGTGATTTGTAGTACATTCTCAAGATTTTAATGAAATCCGTTATGGTCAGCATTCCAATGAATTCCTGTTTACTACTGTCCCATAATGGTGCTGCTCTAACCCCTACAACATCATTTAAAAAAATGTGTTAAATGTGCGAAAAGTCTAAATATAGTTGAGGCAATATGAGTCTAATGGCGCAGAGTGATAAGAATCCCGCGGAACCAAAAGGAGGACTAATCATTCCATTCTGGAACAACTAGGAATAAAGAAAACATAAAAAATAGTTTTTTGGGTACGTAGTGCGGAGAAACGGTTTATGAACCTAACCTAACATTCAGTGGCGTATCATTCACGTTATAGTAGTGCTGAAATAAGTATTGCGGACGATTTGTAGTGTTTACGAATTTTAGTATACTGGATGTTCACATAAAATGGTAGCACATTTCTAACTTTGAATATTTCTGTGACTTTCTAATATCTGGACCTGTTTTAAATCCATTTCTTCAAACAGTA
The DNA here is from genome assembly GCA_958507055.1 of Crioceris asparagi. Classification (NCBI taxonomy): domain Eukaryota; kingdom Metazoa; phylum Arthropoda; class Insecta; order Coleoptera; family Chrysomelidae; genus Crioceris; species Crioceris asparagi. The sequence continues at coordinate 7,403,043 of OY293829.1, forward strand.
GCATGGCTTCATCCTCTTATGACTTTCTCAACTCCAGTGAAAAAGCCAGGAAGACACTGAAACTTTATCATCATTCCCGTGAACTTAGTGCCTTCTATTTTTTAACTCGGGTATAGTTAAGTTTAGCGTAAGTATCTGTCTAGGGAATCGTGACACCCTAACGTATAAACCAATTTTTATTTTTTTAAAAAGATAACTTAATTCACCGTGTTCCGTGACATTTATAATGGATGCATAAAAAAATTAATTGTGTTCTGTCTAAATGTCAAATGCCTAATTCACTTACCATTGTAGACTAGTGCAAAAAAGGCTTTCTTCACCAAAAGTTGTGTATCAAATACGACTAGCTTGGCGGACGTTGGTATGAGATCGTAGCATTTGTGGAATTTGAAAAACTTGACAAATATCTGTGATTCATCCTCCTCTGAAACAAAAGAATATTCATATAAGTCAAATAATGTATTTCCAAAATTTTTCTAATAAATATTTGGCCTGCTCATACAAGCAATAACTCAACACCATACCGCGTCGATACCAGGAGTTGATGTGGAAAATTAAACTGGTCCTACAAGACTAAATATGCAGTTTTGACGAAACTGAAAATCAATATTATACATTTGGTTACAGTAAGAAGGTGCTCCTTCCCCCGTACAGGAACAAATAATTACACAAAATGGAAACCTCAGCTCACTGTCTAAAGGTCTTGTAATGTAGTTAACGAATTCAGACTTCTACCAATGGGGACCTTCAAGAGGAAAATATTCTAAAATAAAATTTGCGAATAATCTGATTAATTACTGAGTTTTATTTTTATATTAAAATGTAACCTCAAGTTTTTAACATACTTAATTCTAAAAATATGGATAAAATCATTGGGTAGATCTCAAGTAATGTAACGCAGAATCACTGAATTCCAACTTTAAGCGGATTGAAACAATGAATGACTCTTGGAATGGTATAAAAGATCATAATATCGAGATGCCATAGGAACTACTATACCCCTACATTTCTTGATAATAATACAATAAATGATTTCAAAAGACAATATGTATGAAGGGATGCCTATACATTCAACTCTATCAATAACTCAGTCAGGCGCAAGACATGGCACAGGCAGTAAGATATTCAGGTTTTATATAATTAAAAAAATGTTCAAAGCAAACGTATGTCGTAAATTGCTTGTTTGCTTATTAATGTAGAAAGACATCAAATATGTCGTGTGGTATTTAATATGTATATGTACCTTTTTCTAATACTTCGGCCAACCAATCCTTGTAGGCTTGTGAGATGTATTCAAACTCTTTGATTTGATCTATTCTATAAACTTCCTCATCTTCATGAGGTAATAATATAGCAAACTGTCCGGAATAGACATGTAAACGAATGATTCGCGACATGCCACAACAAAAGAATTGACATATTATCTCAGTCAATTATAATTTTTGTTTTCGTATTTGAATGAAATGTCTATTTAGAATTAGAACAACACACAACGCACTGAGTAACAGTAAAAAAATCCGTATCTTGAAATACGCCAAATTGTTTATATTCACCAAACAGTCCCTGAAGAGAAAATAACGAAAATAATTGAAACTATTAAGTATAATTAACAAAACTTTTAAAATATACAATATGCATTAGTGGAAATAGTAGAATAATGTTGTATTTTTCTATCAATCACGAATGTTCATTATATAATGGTATAAACACGATAATTAAAAATTATACAAAATATAGTGTACGTAGATAACGAAAAAAAAAACACTGGTACCTATATTTACATTCAAAAAAATAATCTACTTTAATTTACACCACTTTGTCAACACTATACGCTAAAAACCAATGGCAACATTGTTTTGATAATGTCACTTTTGTTTTGGGAGGCGTGTCTATTTTCGTTGGAGGATTTTGTTGTTGCCAGATGATTTAAATTTTGTAATTTTTTTATTACCTTGTAATGACAAAAACGAATTACAAGTACGACAAAATTAATGTATCTAATTACGGAAATATCCGTATCAATATAAACAATAATTGAGAGATATCAATGACTCACTTAAAAATCAATAATTTCAAATTTATTTAACTTTATGGAGAAAGATAAAAACAAACTTTTAAATAATTGTATTATTTTTGTTCTCACTGGAAAATTTGATTAACTGCAACTTTTGGATAATTTATATTGGCTTGAACGGCAATGTAAACATTCCTAATAATATTATCGGGGATCTAGGGTTTTTACCAGCCACTTTTTCATTTACATCAAATTTCCCGGAACTTACGTAGGTAATTCACTAATTCAAATGAAAAAAAACCTCGGACGCAGTCACGACACTGATTCAGTACTTATGATTCCGCATCTATCGACTATCAACTAGTACCACCACAATTCAAACGGAATCAGGAGAATGTCATCAGCTCGTCCAACAAACACATAATTAAGCGATGATTTGGCAACACCGTACGCGGCAGCGGCGATTTTCCCGTCGTATCTTCCAACCGGTGTTATACTTTTGTTGATTGTTCGTTTCTCAGTTGTTTCCGCGATTATTCTCCAATATTTTTCGGTGTGACACGCGCGTTGATGGATCCGTTCATTATTTCTTTTGTCTGTCAAGCATCTTGTTTCTACTATATATAATATGCTAGCGAAAAACGCGTTTGTTCGCTCCTGCCAACTGCTCTGAGCTGAGAAGTAAAGCAGCGATAATAAAATAAAAAATAAAAACGCGGAGGTGAGAGAGGAGCTATTATTGGCCCTCCGGCCGACTCTGACTGAATCTGCCTGTGTCTATAGTAGAGAGAACGCGATGTTGCTGTTGGTCAAACACCTAAAAATTTGATGCCAAAAATTTTCGATTGCAACATATATATTTAACACAGAGCAAGAGTTGATCGAGTAACAGGATGTATATACTGAAATTTTATTTTTTTCTCATTGACCATAAGGAAAATCACGAGAAAGAATTCGTCCACGCTTTTTTATGACTTTTCTAAGGGACATTTTTTGTTCAGCAAACATGCCAACAAAATGAAAGACTGAAATTACTCTTTAACCTCAGTATTTACTGAGCAGAAAATAAATAAGTATATTTGGGTGTCTCATTAAATCGTGTTCAAAAAGGTACCTTGAAACCCAACTATTTTAATGTATTCTTGATCCACTGCTGTACAGGGTGGGCAAATTTCGATGCGTTTATAGGCTAACTCAGTAACAATTCAAAATAGCAGAAAATCAATGGCAAAATGGCACAGTCTCGATCTATTTTTTACCGACTGCCAAAAAGAGAGAAGGTATACATACAATTCGGTTGTATGTTTGCTTTTAAACGTGCTTCAATTCTGATGATTTTTGATTCATTTGAAAGAAGATAGTTGAGAAATGGTCACATATTTAGAAAAACTCAAATCCGAAATCTACTTCCCTCTAAAAACTGCCCCAGAAGGAGTGGAGGGATCATTTTTTCTCAAAAATTAGAATATTTAGAATATGATACAGCCAAATTAAAGAACAAATTATATGTAACAACATTTAAATAGGCCATTTTTCAAAAAAAGCAACGGTTTTCGAGTTAGAGCAGTGGCAAAGTTTGAAATATGAGTATTTCCGCCGCGATGTTTTGAGATCTCTGAAAAATAACAAGTACAAGTAAAGAATATACATGGGTAATAGGATAAGTACTATCTTCTTTGATATAAGTTAACGTTCAATGATTTTCATGATTAATAAGTATGAAATAAATATTTTTTACCAAAAATTGGACCGAATTTATTAATTGGTGTATTGAAAAATAAAAAATAACATTAATTTTAAAGGTGGTGCCAAAAGTCTTCTATCTAAATACAATTGCACAACTTCAAAAGTACCAAATAGAATTAATATTATTTTGTATTTTTCAGGGCACCAACTAATACAGTTATTAAGAAATATTTGAGATGAACTCAATGGTGAAACCAAATATTAGCTATTGTCTTTTGTTTTCAATTCATAATCTAAAATTCAGGTTTTTATCTCATTCATTTGTGAAGTGAAGAAATTTATTTTGACAGTATCTAGATACTTTTTAAAGTAGAATCCTGTGGCGTAGCAGGTTTTTAAATTTACTTCCGCAATTTCAAGGTATGACATAAAGTTACTCCATCAAAGTATCAAAATTTTCCCACTGTACATATGGCGTAACAATATCGAATTATGATTAAAATTTAAACATGTTTATATTAGAAAAAACATGAATGCAAAACTTATCTACCCAACAGAAAACGATTTGTTTCACAAATTTCAGAAAATCGGACCCAATCACATGAACTTTCGACTGGAAAGTTAATAAAAATTGGATTTTAATGTGGATGAATTAATAATTCGATTTAAAGAAAAAAACATCTATTATATCCCCATATTACAAGTAGTGATCATAGATGACAAATAAATTCAAGATCAACTGATATTTATATAACCCAGATTTTATGAGAGATCGCACACATTTAACGTCAACATTGATAAAAAAATTATTCATCATGCATGATCTTGCGTTAGAAATACTGAACATTTCTGTAATAAATATTTCTTAGAAAAAACTAGGACCGTCTTTTATTAGTTGGTGACTTGGTTAACGGAAAAATACAAAATAATATTAATTCTATTGGTGCTGGTAATTATATATATATATATATATATATATATATATATATATATTGTTTCATTCTGAATTCTTGACTGGTTTATTATTTAATAAAATAGATTTTTGTTGGGGATGCAGTCATTTAATAAATAAAATTCTTTGGATTATGCCAAGCTTTCGAGAATGTTTATTCTCTTCGTCGGGGCAAAATTCGTGAATTTATATAAAATTAACCACAAACAGGAAAGATTTCATAGTCAGCAATCAGAAATGTCAATGACATTTCTGATTGCTGACTATGATATATATATATATATATATATATATATATATATATATATATATATATATATATATATATATATATAAAAGGCTGGTTCTAGTTTTTTATAAAAAGTTATTTATTGTGTTTCTCGAATATTCACCGTATCAAGGTAACAAAAAATGGATGTTTAATGAAATTGAGAAAAATTCGAGTCTTTTTGGAAATCGATTTTTTCCCTATCTCTAAAAACAAAGCGTTAGGAGGGAGTTCATATATTTTTGTAAATACACCTCTGTAATTCCATAGCTGCTGGAAGGATTTTAGACCATGAACCGGAATTTGAAAAATATATATTTTTAAATTTTCATTGATACAGATCGTCTGTGAATCGTTTGTGACGATTCTTTCGTGACTCAATATTTGATGAGTTATTAGATTATTACAAATTTAACACCGATTAGCCAACACGTCTTGAAAATAGACCTTACATGATCTATTTTTTACTCAATTTATCAGAAATCGTTTGTGAAACACAAATATAAAAAGGAAATCGTTTATGACAATATTTTGTTCCTAGAAAAATCTAATTAGATTTCAAAATTTTTCCGTTTTTAATAGTTTACCTTACATTTATCGAGAGCCCGGTGAAATATTGAGATGAGATTTGGTACACGCAAACATATCATTAAAGTTCAAATTTACAGGTACAAAATTATTTTCTAAAGCATTTGAATCAGTGGCGTTCGTGTCAGTCAGTCATTAGATTTATTAAAAAACTGCACGCCACTGGTTTCTGCAAGCATTAGTACCGCTTTCCAAAAGATAGATTAATTTTGTATAAAAAGTGCCTCTTGGATTTTTTCGTTCTGACGCACCATTTTCAAAATAAAAATTGTTTTATTACTGAGTACAATAAACTGATTTTGGATTCCTATTTAGAAAATAGTGTGCAGTTTTTTTACTAAATATAATGACTGACTGACACGAACGCCACTGATGCAAGGACTTTAGAAAATAATTTGGTACATGTAAATTTGACCTTTAATGATATGTTTGCGTGTACCAAATCTCATCTTAATATTTCACCGGGTTTTCGATAAATGCAAAATAAAATATTAAAAAGGGAAAAGTTATGAGAAAATTCGCAATTTCTGTCCTAATAAAAAGCCTTGCTTGTCTAAAAAGCTCTTTTCAAAATTAGTCCAGCCGCTAGGAAGGTACCGATGTTTATTTAGAAAAACATTTGTACTTCCCCGACCACTTAATTTACAGAGATAGAGAAAAATGTGATTTACAAAACAGACCTGATAGTTCTAAATTTGTTGATTTTCCTAAATAGTGTCAAGAATGTGATTTAAAATATAACCTCTTAATGAGCCCTGAATCAAATTATGAATAAGGCCTATTTTATTTTATCCTGTTGAGGATACTATATAGGAAAATGTTAATAAATTATATTATTGTCATCGGTTCTTGATAGGGGTTGAAAGTCAATGTTGTCTAAAAGTATAAATTACGTTGAAAAAAAACGTTGTTACTTACCCAAATCTGTAATGTTGACTTTTTCTAGGAATGGATCTACAACTGGTAACTGAAAAAGAAAAATTCAAATTCAGTTTCAAAATAATATTCAAATGTTTACAGATATTTTGTTTTAAGGTATTGTCAAAATACCGCGTTTCACATTAAGAATGCAGTGTGGCCGGGTATAGGCAATGTATTTTAAATGGAAAAACAACACACAGTGTTGCCGTTCTTTAAATTTATCTGCAATACTTTTTCTGTAATTTTGAAATTCCGGGTGTCATATGCCAGAAAAATGTAGAACCTAATGAATGTTCAACACAATACAATGAAGCTAATTTTGTCAAAACAGATAAAATTACATTACTCGAACAAAGAAAGCTTTCTTATTGGCGGCTTTCACTCTGTACAATAAATAAAAATCACTTAGCAGAACTTTTCTTATCAATCGAAGTGCCAATCTATTTTTAAAATTAATATGAAATCTAAAGCCAACTTAGTACCAACATATGCTCTTTATTGTTTTATTAACACCTGTTGCCAAATTTATACCAAAATCTTATTCTCTTTTTCTTTAGCCCACAAATGTTTTTTTAATCGTTTTGCTCGTACTCGTATAAAAAACAACGTTGATATCCTCGTGAGAATTTGCTAGTTGTAATTGTTATGTAAAAGATATATACACAATAGAATGAATGATCTTAAACATTTCCCATTGAACTGTAAAACATTTCAAAAGCGTTATTAAATTTTTATTATAGTGAAGTAATTTTCAAATCAGCTTGAAATATTGCAAAAATTAACAGTATGAAAGCGGTCAATGAATTCGACAATGAAAAACATAATATAAAAGCAAAATATACGTAAACTTTGATACAAGTACAAGCAATCAATTTCAGAACATTTCCAGTCGTATTTATAATCAAATCTTACTTCATCAGTAGTTTAGTTTGTTACTGAAACTGGATAATTAATAATATGAATAATCTGCGACATTTGACTTGAGCAAGAATGCAAAAATACATGCGCAAGTTTATTGTATCGTAGCTTGATTATAGAGCTACAGGTTCCCTGGGGAAACGGGAACAGCTATTTGTTATTTGGTATTAAATAAAAACATTCAATATTGTGAACCAAGAAAATGATTATTTAAATACTACTAGCCGTATTAATAAATAGATCTAGTTCGACTCAGTTACTATATTTCAAATTAAACTAGCACCGAACTTAAATTGGTTTAGGAATACAGCTTATGTAAATTTGTAAAAAGATGTGACCATCTAAAAATCGAAAAATATACAGGGTTATTTATTTGAAGACAAAAAAAACTGGTATAAATAGCTATGAAATATAATTTTAACAATTTTAACTCATTGGTATTGGTTTAATTTAATTCAAGAGAACAATTTACAGGATATTTTGTAGTAAGCTAAGATAGATTACCGAAAAACTTCAGGATCAGAATTTTGAACTTGAAATAATTATAGTGTTTTTTGAAAAAAACTAATGTTAAAAAATCAAAAAGACCTTTCAAATTCAAATAAGTTATCAATCGATTTAGGATTTGGGTTCAAAAGCTGCCCCCCTCTGATATTACTTCTTACAAATTTCAGCGATTTCTTTTGTAATGTTCACGTTTCAAGAAATCCAAGGTGGGAAGTTTTGAAATGAACGCCCTTTAGAAAGTTTCATAATATAATAATAATAATATAGTTGATAGATTACTTATTATTATTATCTATATTATTAATGAATTAAAGATGTTATATGAGGTTTCTAGATTTTTTCAACGGGTAAATGAATATACACCTTTTAATATATGAGGTAATAACAATATCTGAGCAAGGACTAGAACCGACTGGAATATTTTTTCTGGCTCGGGTGATATTTGAACTTATATTACTTATACATATATAGATAATATTATCCAGTATTTTTTTCTTTCACTTACCCCTCTAGAATCTCTGAACAATATTGCTGCATGATGGGGATCAAGGAAAGCATCAGACGCTCTATGTATATTTGGTATTGGTCCGATTGACTGTCTCCGCCTTTCGGGGTCCAAAGATTTCTGACGTAGATGAGCACCTATAACGAAAATAGTGACACTTTTAAAAATACCTTTCGGAAAAAAGACTTCATTTTCAAATGGAAATATGATTTTTAAATAATGATAACAAAGTGAGCAAATACTGCCATACAATATTTAATATATTTTTAAATAATATGTATTTAACGCAATTTATCTAAATAAGTGATTTTCCAACATCTATAATGCTCAATTAATTCAGCTATTTAAGATCTGTCGTGACAAGTATTATAATTATACCGCATCAATATTGAAAGTTATTGTATTAATCGAACGTAAGCTATAGCAAAACTAGACTTTAGAATATGAAGTTTCGCTCTCCTTGGTAGTTAAGGTAGTGAAATATAAAAAGACAAAATATTCAATAAAAACAATTTCAAATACCTACGAAACAAATTTTATTATTTAATCAATCAAATTCAATTGTAATAGAGATATAATTTACAGAAATCAAAAAAACTACAGATTATAGTTTTCTTATTCTATTACCTGTTCTATTATCGATTATTTAGAATAAACAATGCCACAGTTTAATAAACACAACAAAATTCTTATCACTATCACATGTATGTATTTAATTACATAAAAGAAATTAACGCTCAAACAATAGAAACAATTTGAAAATGATAATTAACATTGCAATGCGAAATCCTTTTGACGCAATAAGAGATGAAATAAAAGAAGGTCTTACGTAATATATACCTAAATATTTAGGCTATTATTTATAATTGAAAAAAAATAAAATTTTCAGTACCACCAGTGAAGAAATATAAGTTCTCTACTAGGGCTAATATTTTTTTAAGGAAGAACAGTCTAGAATCTAGAATGAATCAACTGCTTTCGAGGTATGTAGTTGCGGATATATCAACAGGAACTCGAATAAAATGCTACAAATAAAGGGTACAAAAAGAACAATTAAAATACAATATTCATTCATATTATTCAAAAAAGAAGCAAGTGAAAAAGATCCGCCAATAGAATAAAATTTTCTAAATACCTACATAGAATAGCATTTATTTTTTAGAAAAACGAGGACAGACTTTATTCATTGGTACACTGAAAAAAAAACAAAATAATATTAAATTTACTGGCGGCGGTAATTTTGAAGTTGGTACCAGTACCAGTAGAATTACTATTATGTTTATGATATTTTTCTGTGTTCCAAATAATAAAGTCGGACCAATTTTTCTTTTAATATTTATTTCACACTTTTGAGTGTAACATTCATTAAAATCATTCAACGTTCACCACAGATCTTTGTTTATACTTATTCAGAGATTTTTTTTCAAATGCTTAATTCAAATGTTGCCGGTTAGGGGCTCATTTTAAATTATGTCATCTAAAATTTTCGTTTTTTGAGAAAAATTGACCCCACCATCCCCTTTAGAGGAAGTTTTCGGAGTAAAGGACTTCGAATTCAATTTTTAATGGGATCATCTCTCAGCAGTCCTCATTCAAATAAAAAAAAGATTCATCAAAAACTAGAGTTACAGGTTAATCCCTGAAGATGCCAACCTTGTTGGCGAAACAATTGTCGGGTTTGACAATATAAAGTGTTGGTGTTTAATGTGGTAATTCTGTGTTTATTATTTTTTTATTCTATTCACGCCAACGGTTCCAGATTCCAAATAATTATTAGGTATCTTTATTTGCAAGGCTTCGTATATATTTCAATTTAAAATTTATAAATAAAGATATTAAGGTAGTGGTAAATTGAATGTTAAACTTAATATTTTAAAACACTTGTGTAATCTGAATAAAGTCTACTTATTGATGTTTTCAATCTTATTTTGGCAAAACGGTTCGTCCAACGTCAATATTGAATATGACCATTGTTGTTGTCGGTTTTGATAAGCTGAAAAAAATTAATGGTCCCACGAACCGATCACTAGATTTTTTTATATTAGATGGAATTCGTTTGAGTCCGGTAGAAAAGTCGAGTGGTGTGATATTCAAATAACAATTTGGAATATTTGAACATATCGATGTTATTCAAGTTCCTTCCTTGTGTAACTGTATCTAGTATTATAGAGATATAATAAATTCTTTTCTCATTGTGAGATTTTTTGATATGCATAAAGAAAAAAAAATTGGTAAAAGCCTTTAACTATGACTTCCCTCGACAAACCATCCCGCTTCGAGATGGAAACAACCTCGTCGCTTCTACCGTTCTTATATTGACACTTAATATTTTCGACACCCTGTATATATGATTAACGAAAACCCTTACATTGCGTCGCCGGTAGTCCTTCCATATGCATACCAAAATTCGTTGTCCTAGGTCAAGCCGTTATTGAGCTACAACGCCAACAGACTACAGACAGACCGACGGACTTGAGAACCCATGATTTTCGTGATCTAGGAACCCCAAAACGTAAATATGAGCAAAAATCTCGAGGTCGATTTTTTACGTGAATGCAATACTTCCCATATTGAGGGAAGTAAAACCACAACTTAGGTACACCGTCAACTAATAATGTATCATTTTTACACAGTGAAACAGAAGAAATAAACTATGACCCGGACATCGCCAGGTGTTTTCGCTGATGTTGATTTTTAACACCATGATGATAAAAAGACTTTTCGAAATTCGAAAGTGTGAAAGATTCGTAATAGGTAAATTTTTATGATAAACATTAACTATACACGATGTCTCTCTGGGAACTGTATCGATTGATATATAGAAAATTATAAACTAATTAAAGATTTTTAAGGATGAGGCACTTCCGGTTATACCAGAAGTAGATGTCAACTTCATTATTTCAAATGGAATGCCCTATATATTATTGAACTTTCAGATTCCTCGTTTAATTCTAGTAAAATTTCAAGTAGGTACTATACTAAAGTCCAACCAATGAAGATTGTAATTATATTTTTTCCTATAAGGGAACTCTTTAATATGGATTTTTTGTTGAAGAAGATTGACTTTAATAGTATTTATGTGACATTTTCAGAGTTATTAGTACATATAGGGTGATCAAAAAGAAAGAATAAAAATATGATTTAAGAAAACATCAAAAAAACGCTGTTCATTTGCTGGACATGTAAAAACTATTCAAAAACCACGTCGAAATGTTGAATTGGATGAGAAAAAGTTAGTTAGATGTACTGTTAGCGATTGAGGAAAATCCGCTTATGACAAGTAGACAACTTGCCGCCGACAATGATGTAAGAAAATCATAGATATTGAGAGCTTTACATAAAGAAAAATTCCATCCTTATAAAGTTCAGTTGGTTCAGGAGTTAAATAAGGATGATCCTGATAGAAGGCAACAATTCTGTGAACTGATGATGAACAAAATGGAAGCAGATTTGCAGTTCATAAACAAAATGGTGTTTTCTGATGAAGCTACTTTTAAATGAAACGGTTAATAAGACAAAACTGGAGATGTTGCAGCTGAGAAAATCCTCATTGGATATGTGAGGCTCACACAGAATATCCCAAAAAAGTGAACGTAGAGCTGGTATCATTAAAAAGAAAATTATTGGCCTATATTTACTCGTATCTAGTTTTTTTGTTAAACTTTTTACTGCCTACACTAAAAAATCTTTTTCCTGATGTTAATAATTCAAATATAATAGATAGATCAATTTAGTACCAACAGGACGGAGCTCCATCGCATTACACACGTATAGTTAGAGATTAGTTGAACGAAGTTTCTCCCCATAGGTGGATTGGAAGACGTGGAACGATTGAATGCCCGCCTAGATCCCCCGATTTGACACATCTCAATTACTTCTTGTGGGGTTTTTTGAAATTAAAAGTATATTTCACTTGACCAGACAATATTGCAGATTTAAAAGTTAGGATAACGGAAGAAATAACAACATAACCCCTGAGGTCCTACAAAATCTTGGACGAGAATTCCAAGATCGCCTTGCTTATTTTCAAGAAGTGAATGGTGGTCCTTTTGAACATTTAATTTAACTGTAAAATAAATTGAAAAATAGTTCCTAAACATTATGTGACTTAAAGTATCAAAATTTTACATTTTCAAAATACATTTTCTGTTATGATTGTACCAAATTTGAAAAAGTTATTAGGTATTGTTGGGAAACGACACGACCCCCCTTCTTATTCAAATTTTTTGAGCTCATAATTCAGAGGCTGTGCAATATTTTCATACTATAAATTGTCAAATTGAGAATCGCCATATTTCAGGTTTTTTTCAAACAAATACCAACGCTAAAAATGAAATTATTCCATACCTATGGAAAAAGGATAAGATATCGATGCAGTTCCCAGTGCGACGCAATGTAAAAAACATAATCTTAGCACTTAGCAAGTACGTAACATCAAATGCATATTATATCTCAAAGAAAAACTTTCTTTTCTGATTAATAAAATGTAAAATGGTACACTGCTATATAGTTTTCCTTCACGTCCTTACAGGCATAATGCACCTATTCCAATAATTACGCAATTTCGCATACTACGCACTAATCATATTATGAAGAAAAAATTGTGCAAATACCTGAGAAAGATCTTCTTCTCTGGTAAACAGGCGTTAAATCTTTGAACATAATATCCAACTTTGAATGAATAAATAAACAGATGATCAACAAAATGGATAGACCTGCTACTATACTACTCTTTGGATTAACTAACAGAGAACCAATCTAAAATCATCTTACAGTCGAAAATGAAAAAAAAAGAAATCAAGTCATTGATAAGGAGTTGATAACGCAAATATTATCTCTAGGAACGTTGTTTACTCGATTAAAGCAATAAAGAGAGGTGGTTATAATCTGGTAAATGCATACAGTCTGCCCGAAATTATTATTGGTGATGGATTTATAGTCCAAGAGCTGATTGCAAAAATTTTGACCGATCAAGTAACAGAATAAAATCTAATCTGTTATCATTTGGCAGCGTACCTTTTTTAATAGTTTCTTTTCATCAAAAAAATTTCACATTATGGTTGGAAGGCTAATTCCTAATGAAACTTTTTTCTTTGTAAAAAATGTAATAAAATCTTCCGTTTAGATTCAGCCAACACATTTATAGTAACAGCAGTGCTAGTTTGGCATTCGCAACCAGTTTTTTTTATATCCGATCTTTCCCCCGGCTTAAACTCCGAGGATAGCTCAGCTAAAAGCTTTGAAAAAAGTTGGGGCGGAATAATTTGATGTCTATTGTCTAGGTCAGGTAAAATACGATGATCTCTCCAATTAAAAGAATTAAAATTCAGAAAATCCATTGCTTTATATATTTCATTTTGAAACAGATATGTCATCACTGTCACATTATTTCGAATCACTTATATAAGTATAATGCGATCATTGAGGCATGGAAGATATGCTTCATGGATAAACCGAAACATGACATTCGAAGCAAATCTGAGAAGACCAAAACTAATGAGAACTTATAATAATTGATTGTGTTATGGAAATATTAAACAAAATCTATTTTTTTGAATGATGAAGATGGAAAAGTTGAAATAAGTTTTAACGTTTCTGTTAATAATCTGATGACCTGTGAGAAAGTCTATGACTAAGACAGATGACATATAATTTTTTACTTTGACAGGTTATAATAACAAAAACTATGAATTTGAGATTAATTTTCTAAGATATAAAATATAAAAATGACAAGAACAGCAGCGAAAATTCGAAAATAATTGATAAGAATAAAACAAAACTGATTTGTGCTCATTTAAACGGCTGATATGGACCATTATCACAAGCAAAAAATATTTTTTTATTATCTGATATTTTTTGTTAGTTTTTAACCAAAAATTCAAATTTTGAGAATTTTTCAAAGAATATTTTTTTAGTAGTTTACCACACTGCGACACGTAACTATCGAAGAAAATAATTTATAATATTTTTTTAAATAATTGAAATAGATTTTTTAAATTTAAAAAAATTGAGCATATAGTTTGCCCTTTGTGAAAAAAAAATTTAAAAAATGCTGATATGTGACGATTTATTTAGCAATATCTCAAAATAATTCAAGCATTTAAATATAAGAGGTAATTTTCGATATATGTAGAAATTAGAAAAATGACCACATTGAAGTTACTGACGAAGCAAATGATTTAGAATATTTTTTTTCAAATAATTGAAATGAATTTTTTAAATTAAAAATATTTTCAGCAAATAGTTCGCTTTTTGTTCAAAAAATTTAAACGAATGCTGGTATATGACGATGTATTTAGCAATATCTCGAAATAATTCAATAATTTAAATATAAGAGATAATTTTCGATATATATATAAAAGTTAGGAAAATTACCACATTGCAACATGTTACTCTCGATGCAAATAATTGAGAATATTTTTTTAAATAAGTGAAAATCTGTTTTTTAATTTCAAATATATTAGCAAATAGTTTGCCTTTTGTACACAAAAAGGAAAAAATACTGATATATGACGATGTATTTAGCAATATCTCTAAATAATTCAAACATTTAAATATAAGCGGTAATTTTCGATATGGATATAAAGAATAGCTGGCCTGAAATGTTATCACCAAAAAGTTCATTGAACTACAAACAAAAAAAAATAATGTATTCAACGCACGATTTGCCCGCATAAACAGACAACAACACTTTGCATTATATCCACCCTTCGAAGAAACTGCAACTTTCAATTTAACTCTGCCTTCTTCTGAATAAAA
This sequence comes from Crioceris asparagi, assembly GCA_958507055.1. Taxonomy (NCBI): domain Eukaryota; kingdom Metazoa; phylum Arthropoda; class Insecta; order Coleoptera; family Chrysomelidae; genus Crioceris; species Crioceris asparagi. The sequence continues at coordinate 7,418,161 of OY293829.1, forward strand.
AACATTCACCCCTCTCTTACCTGTACGAAAAAACCGGCAAAAAACCGCGAACACTATGGCCAGGAACCTGGTGCATAACAATAAGATAGTCTTGAAGAATCTCAACGTTGTTTTATTAGTCACCATGTCGATAAACTTTTAATGAACACAAGACAAACATGACTGGCGGTAGAAAATTATTCGAAAAAAAAAACAAAAAATCGACAGCGGTATGGAACAGGTACGTGTCCCTATTGAGGTAATCTGGGTACCTACGTGCGCTAGAACACCGAGTGAATTTTCACCACAGCCCAAGAAAACACATACACAACACTGAAATAAACACAAAGCACCAGAGAGACTCATTCATGATAATGTTAAACAATCATCGTACTCTCCAAGAACGACAGCGATATACTGGAAATACCACAAACGCGAATCTCTGTCATAGGGAGATACTTTTTAACATAATTAAAAAAAATATCAAGTTGGTGATTCAGTTTTTGTCTCCAGGTGTAATTTTGTGCAAACCTGTCCGCAAATAATTACAAGCATTCTTCTTGGAAAAGAATGTATCAACATTCAATAATGAAGAACTACTGACTACAAGTAGGTACCTATATCTACTAAAAGTTCTTCTGGTATACGTCACGGAATGCTGGCTGTGACTGTTGCGTCATGAAGTGTAATCACTCTCACTTACCTACTTCCAAATGATGCCGAAAACTGTGTCGACCGACAAAGGTATTTGCAATTTTATTATTTATTGTTGTCTATGGTTTGGTGTCGCAAGACAGTATACAATATAATAATAAAGTGTTTTTTTTTCTATAACACCCGCATTCTCTTTTAAATTAGCCCAGCGATGATAATGATTCAGCAAGAATGTCAACATTTAGGTAGCTTTCATCATTCATCAGGCAACAGGAATTTTTCCAAATATCCATGTACATAACGAAATATACGTATCTATAAGAATCAATAAAAAAGACGATTCTTGGAAATGCAGTTCATTTAGTACATAAAATTCTTTGAATGAAACTTTGTCGAGAATTTTCATTCTCTTATATTTGCAATTAATAGCTATGAGATCCTTCCTATTTTTGGCTAATTTATTCGAAATTCACGACTTTGGCCCTGACGAAGAGAATAGACATTCTCGAAAGCTCGGCTTAATTTAATGAGATTTATTCACTAAATGACTGCATCATTAAAAATCATCTTTTTTATTGAATATTAATCCAGTCAAGAATACAAAATCAAAAAAATAATAATCCATATTTATCCAAATATAAATGGGAAAGACCTACCCATATATCTGTGATTTCAAAATCAAAAATCTAGTGTCAATTCACACGAGAAACGGTAGGAAAGTTTCTCAAACGAATTCCATCTATAAAATAAAAATCGTCTGATCACAACAATTGTCATATTCAATGTTGGCTTGGGATGAGCCGTTTAGCCAGAATTATATTAAAAAGTTTGAAGATTGTGAAAACTATCAAAAACAAAACAAAAAAAAACAAAATGGTTGTTCAGATAGATACTCACATGAAATAATGTTTTTTAATCCATATACCAGAAATTCGTTGATTAATTGATTAATTAAGTGAAATAATTAAAATTAAAGTTTGTGCAAAATACCCAAAATTACCCAAATTAAATAATTGAAAATAAAATAGAATTCTAAAAAAACTAAAAATAAAATTATTTGTTAATCGTCGCACTTATGACTACATATTGTTGTTGTCGTTGGTTTAAATGAAAATGATTATTTCTGACAATGGATCGATCGTTTAAATAGCTTCTTGATTACATGTGAAATAATCCTTTTCATTTTAATAAGTGCGACGATTAACAAATAATTTTACTTTTAGATTTTTTTGAATTTTATTTTATTTTAAATTATTTAATTATTTAATTTGGGTAATTGTGGGTATTTTGCAGAAAATTTAATTTTAATTATTTCACTTTATTAATCAAGTAATCAATGAATTTCTGGTATATGGATTAAAAAACATTATTTCATGCGAGCATCTGAACAACCATTTAGCTTTGTTTTGTTTTTGATAGTTTTTACAATATTTTCACAATCTTTTTACAACATTTTCTGATATTTTTACGATTTAATAATTTTCAAGTTAAATTAGATTTTACATTAAACTATTTTTACAGAAGCTTTATGTCATTGACAATGGTGTTGTACAACACCGAAACCTGTCTCACAACTTAATTAAAATACAATTTAAAAAAATATGGAGATGACTTGGAGTTTCCTTTTTTTTTCAACTTATATTCCACGCCACTTTGAGATCATGGACTTTTACTTATAATATTATTTTGTATTTTTCAGTGCACCAAATAATAAACTCGGTCCAATTTTTGTTAAAAATATTTATTGCATACTTTTGAGTGTAACATTATTCATCGAAATCGTTCGGCTTTCAGCAAAGAAAATATTACGTTTCCTATACTTATTCAGAGATGTCAAAACATCGCGGAAATACACGTATTTCAGATTTTCCCACAGCTGTGACTCGGAAACCGTATATTTTTTGAGAAATGTCCAATTAAAATATTGCTACATGTAATCTCTTCCTTAATTATGCCCTCTCATATTTTCAATTTTCGAAAAAATTGTCTCAACCACATAGCAGATACACGCATATTTCAGACTTTACCACTGTGTAATTTGGATACCCATTATTTTTTTGAAAAAGTTCCAGTCTAAACTCGAGTCTAAACGTTGACTGATATGGTTGGTCTCTTCTTTGATTTTGTCGTCTGAGATTTTACATTTTCGAAAAAAACTGACCCCTCCTCCCTCGTTTGGAGAAATTTTTGAGGGGAAGGACATGTAGATTTTTTTTCAATGGGACCAACTCTCAATTGTCCTCTATCAAATGAAAAAAGGGTTCAGAGATCATAGAGCAAATAGATCAAACATATAGAATGCTAGAATAAAGTGACACAATCAGGTCAATTCGATGTTTCGCGGGCAGTAACGAATTTCACGATGTCTATTCGCTCAAGTTTATTACTAATCCAATGAAGATTAATTAATATTTATCTATAGAATAACACAAGAATTCTTTATTGGATCATGGAACCATAGAGATTCATAAACATTAATGGAAAAAACAATTCTGGATTCGATCACTGGAATTACACCTGGGTATGGAATAGTTACCCTCCACCTAAACTTCTAAGCTCTATCTACACGATAAAGACAGATCTGTTGATACGTTATGTCAAATCAACTAATATGTCAAACGTCAGTAATATTATTTGAGTATATGTATGGAAACTTTGTGGTTCTCTTTCTTTTATAGCTTGCTCAATAAAAACTGTATTTAATAACTTAATATTTAATATGTGGATTATTCTCTTCATTTAATTAATATGTTGTGATAATAGTTTTTGGAAATATTGACATCAGATATATTCAATAATTATTAGGGCTAAACTCACCACCTTCAATATTTCCAATTTCCATTAATATTCAATAGGTACTCGGATTTGATATATGGATATCGCATTCAAATTGGACATTAAATTGTTATCGGCTAATGGCATGTATATCTCCAACTAGAGCCATATTTGGCTATTTCCATTCAACAGATTGATGCCAAAAGACTATTTATTATAGACCACAAACTATGTGTGAATTTAATAGTTCTAAACTTTTCTAAAACTGGATTTCTTCTAGAACAGGGTTTATAAAATAATAAAAATAATAATAGTTTTGAAAAAAAAATGCACTCTAACTCCAATCAAGATTTAAATTCGTTCAATTAACTTCTGCCCTTGATATGATTATAAAACCGTTTTTCGGTAAAGTGAAAAGTTCCAAATTAGTTTTTAAAGAAAGCTGTACTGGAATCAATTGAAATCTGACAGAGCTGTGACAATTTAAATCAATGATTGATGAAGTAGAGCTAAGCAGAAAACCCCAACTATTAATATATCGATAACAGTTCAGGGGATATTAATAAGAGAACGAGCGATACTCGGTACTACTGATTGTTTTTTTGCAGCAGCGTCTCTCGAGCACTAAACTTTCCTAAAACTAACTAATTATCATTTTGCATAAACTATATGAGAAATCAATTCCTATCAAACAAGGGTACCTTTTGAGGGTTCCGTACCTAAGGGGTATCGACGTGAGCCTATGACTAAGCCTCCGCTGTCCGTCCATCTGTCAGAGAGCTGTATCTCATGAAACTTAATAAGTAGACAGTTGAAATTATCATCAAATGTCTAAATAAAAAACGTGATTTTTTCGGCGTTATTGGCTATCTTTTGAAACGTATGATCACGATGTTATAATAACAGTAAAATGCCACCATGTAAACGAGGCTTAAAAACTATCAAAATATTATGTACTACTTTGGTAATAGTGATATAAATTTTATATTGATTAAATATACCTTCTTTTAATATCGTGTCGAATATCCTGTACGTAGCTTCACAGTCTCGAGCATAGCCAAGTCGTTTTGTGGTGTTGCAATCCAACGACTTGCTTCTACCTCTAAACTGGCTATCATCAGCAACACCACCATAATCACAACCGACACCACCACCAGCTGCTGTTGTTGACGAATTATTGTCAATACTGCTACTCAACGAGCTCCTTCGACTATTCTCACTTTTCCAATGTTGTTGGACCTTTTTCCCAAAATGCCGGATCAACTCCTGTATGGAATGGTGGTGATGGGAATTCCGATGCGTGGACGAGGAATTAGCAGACGAAGAACGTGGTGAAGAAGACACCATACTGTTGTTATCGGGTGTCTTTGGGGACGAGGATAAAAAATGATGACCGACACCACGTGGTGAAGGTGTACCACCAAACAGCAAACTATTATCACCGACATTATCTTGATCTTTGATGGGTGTCTCAGGGCAGCTTTCGATACTTAAGCTGGGGAAGTAATAGTGATTGCGGTACTGATGGTGATGGTTATGATTATGATGACCCAGATGACCTAGACGATGGAAGTTATGCAGTTGCTGTTGTTGTTGATGATGATGGTGGAGACCATTGAAGCCACCACCACGACTATTGTTGATATCAATTGGTGGTGAGGGTTGGTGATGCAGCTGCAGTAGATTGCTGAAGCTCTGCATCTTTGTGATACTCCTTCACTAGTGTCAGTCACAAAATAAAGTCTATCGTCACCGAAATCACTTATTGAGCACTACTTTATGGCAGTAGCAAATAATCACACGCGGCATATCGATAGAATATACGAAAAAAATAGTCTTCCCAAATGACCTTAATCAATGATGATAATGTGGATTAAATATATATTTAAAAACAATCACCATGACAAAGATAGTAAGGAGTTTATCTTATTTTTCAAAGTAGTTATTCAAAAATTATATATCACGAGATACTATATATACTCTTATCGGTATTGTAATTCCGTATAAACGATTGGAATCAATAGCAAAATACATACACATCTTAACCTGTTTAAGAACAAGACTTACACAAGTTTAATATTATTCACGATATAAGTATTGTTTATGAAAAAAGAAATGCCCACTCTAAACGCAGCAGAGTTAGTTACTTAGGTAGGTATATCAGGTTGTAAGTTTCTCCATAACATCATATAGTGTGTTATTTATTATTATAAAATAGAAAAATGTGCAGCGTCAACGTTTCCTATACAGTGCGGTCCATATGTATGGAATAAATTCATTTTTAGCGTCATTATGTATTCGTTTGAAAAAACCTGAAACCGGTCGATTTCTATCCTCAATTTAACAATTTATAGTTTGAAAATATTACCACCTTCTTTCATCCCTCTGAATTATGAGCATCCCCTCAAAAATGTTAAATGAGAAGGGAGGTCGTGTGGAAATTTGTTAGAAAAGGATTTTCAATTTTGGTGCAATCATAACTGAGAACATTTATTTTGAAAATGAAAAATTTGTATATTTTAAAAAGAATGAAGGAAATAATGTCACATAATGTTTAGGAAGTATTTTTCAATTTATTTTACAGTTAAATTAAATCTTTAAAATGACCACCATTCACTTCTTGACAATAAGCAAGGCGATCTTGGAATTCTCGTACAAGATTTTGTCAATCTCGTAGGCTACTGTTATTTTGATATTTGTAAGTTGCTGATAGACGTCGCTGTATAGAAAAATATTTTTAACTATGGCTCATTAATCCAAACTCAAAGAATATACATTTTAATTATGATTTGTTGCGATAATAAAACAAGAACTCCAAAAGAGTTTGTGAAATATTTAATAATAGATCAATTTGATACAAACAAGCTCCGTCCGCATTACACACGTAATGTTAGAGATTATTTGAGCGAAGTTTTTCCCAACAGGTGGATTGGAAGACGAGGAACGTTAGAATGGCCGCCTAAATCCCCCGATTTAATTCCTCTCGATTACTTCTTATGGGGTTATTCAAAATCAAAAGTATATTTCAACAGACCAGACAGCATTGCAGATTAAAAAGTTAGAATAACGGATGAAATTAACAACATAACACCAGAGGTCCTACAAAATGTTGTACGAGAATTCCAAGATCGCCTTGCTTATTGCCAAGAAGTGAATGTGTTTTTGTACATTTAATTCAACTATTGAAAAATACTTCCTAAAAATTATGTGACTTTATTTCCTTTTTTATCGAAATTTAACAATTTCAAAATAAATTTTCTGAGTTATGATTGCACCAAATTTGAAAAACTTTGTAATACTGCAGAAAATGCAAATTCCTTTCGAACTATGTGCCACACGACCCCCATTTCAATTATTTTTTTAGAGGTTACTCATAATTCAGAGGGGCTGCAAGAAGGCGGAATATTTTCATACTAAAAATTGACAAATCGAGAATAGAACTCGAACTTTTTCAGGTTTTTTTCAAACTAATACATAATAACGCTCAAAATGAATTTATTGCATACATATGGACCGCACTGTATAGACAATGTTAGGAAAAACACACCTCAAGTGCCAAAGAAAGGAAATTGTGTCACTGTTGAAAGATGAGTGAGTTCGAAAAAAAAAATATGCCCCAAATAACTAACAAGTGTAAATATTTTTAGATTTTAATTCAATATTATGCATACACTTTTAATGGTTTAGATATTTATGTGGTTGATTTCCTCTTAATAAATTGAGATTTGAATGCTTTGCAAACACATAATATTTATAATATTCAATCATGGTCAGATAATTGATATGAAATACATTTACAGCTTGTACAAAATGTGAAGTAACTTGCTTATGTACAGTGCTTTCGAAAAGTAACGAATAAATTCATTATTTCTGAAATTCACAGTTTTTCGAAAAAATGCTCCGATTTTGTTTTAAAGAAAGCCACTTTTGACTTTTGTGACGTAATCGTTATTCGAGATGTCATACACATCATACACATCGTCAAAAATTATGGTCGTCTGACGGTAGCCTTAGCGACCGAAAATGTTTATTACTGTCAAATTAAAACTTGATATCGTCCTTTTTTGTTTTTTTTATATTTTTTATAGATTTCTTATCTTTCGCTTGACAAAGGCGGTGTGTTTGTACTGTTTATTGAGTAATGAATTTATCATTTTATAAAAAAAATGTGAAATTAAGCATTATCATTTTTTTATTTAACCTTCATACATATATTTTTAACGACGCTCTTTCAATTGGTAGTGTCGAAATTGGAGGTCGCCATTTGAAAAAATTGTCGATGACGTCATATCTCGAATAACGATTACGTCACAAATATAGGTCGTGTGTCAAAAAGTGCCTTTATTTAAAGCAAAATCGACGTGTCGGGGGATTTTTTCGAAAAACTCTATATTTCAGAAATAATGAATTTATTCGTTACTTTTCGAAAGCACTGTATTTCAATTTCTGATTACCAAAAAAACATTATAAAATCAAAGTTATCGACCTGAAAAATCAATGCAGAATAATTCAAAGATACATTTTTTACACCTTGTAGATTTTGTCGGTCTTTCGTACACTATTAAATTTAAAATGTAACCGTTGAAACTGCATTATGCTAAGTTTCTCTGTTTTAAAGTTATCTGACATTGCCTATTTTAAAATTTCATGTGTATATTGAAAAATAAATTTGGTGATTATTATTAATATAAAGTGGCACAGTGGAGTGACCAGTGAGATCCTCCGATTTGTCACCATCAGATTATTTTTAGGAGCAATGGCTTAATGCAATTTCAGTTTTCTATATTAGACAGGGATATTGCCAAATACATAGAACCGGGAAGACATTTTCAGCATCTAATTAAAAACATGCAGCAAACATTTTTTTTGAGATTATTTGGTGAAAAATGTTTCTAAAATTTACCTAGCTCAAATTAATGTGACTTTCGAAATAATATTCGTTACTTTTCGAAAGCACTGTATTTCAATTTCTGATTACCAAAAAAACATTATAAAATCAAAGTTATCGGCCTGAAAAATCAATGCAGAATAATTCAAAGATACATTTTTTACACCTTGTAGATTTTGTCGGTCTTTCGTACACTATTAAATTTAAAATGTAACCGTTGAAACTGCATTATGCTAAGTTTCTCTGTTTTAAAGTTATCTGACATTGCCTATTTTAAAATTTCATGTGTATATTGAAAAATAAATTTGGTGATTATTATTAATATAAAGTGGCACAGTGGAGTGACCAGCGAGATCCTCCGATTTGTCACCATCAGATTATTTTTAGGAGCAATGGCTTAATGCAATTTCAGTTTTCTATATTAGACAGGGATATTGCCAAATACATAGAACCGGGAAGACATTTTCAGCATCTAATTAAAAACATGCAGCAAACATTTTTTTTTTTGAGATTATTTGGTGAAAAATGTTTCTAAAATTTACCTAGCTTAAATTAATGTGACTTTCGAAATAATAAGCTTAACACAATGAGGTTTAGTTAAATAGAGTACATGAAAGATACAGGGTCAAGAAAATTTGAACTTGCTACAATTTAACATTTTTTTATTCACATTTCCTGGTATAATATACGTTCGTGTATTCCGTTTTAAAATGATTCAATGTTTTATCTGAAATGAAAAACATTATGGGAAAAATAATGACAAACAAATTGCTACATAATTGTAATCTTGTATTAAACACGAATATTTATTATTCGATTTTCTACAAAAATAAAAAAGAAAAACTGTTCTAGATATACGAATTGAAGTAGAGGTAGAAGCGGTAGGATACGAATATATAAATTAAGATTATATAAGCTTAGTTTAGGAAAATTTTAATGTTGAAATTAAATGCTACATGAAATTATGACAGAAAACATTTTCATAGTATTATAAAAAGATTCGGCAACCTGAGGCAAAATGCTGGTCATTTGAGCCATGCGCGGTAGAACCTCAAATTAGGACGTCAATTCTGCCGTTTTACCCACTATTTATTTTATAAAATTTATTTCAAACTCTTTCTTGTAAATCCCTTAGGAATCGAAATAAAAGCAAGTTATGTTACTTTTTGCACACTCACTATAAATATGTAGACTGATATCAGGAAAATACTCCAAAAAGTATACCTCAATTATGGAAAAAAGATTATTTGGATGCATCCTGAATAATTGTGTAAAAAAAATCTCCAGGATAAAACAGCGTTGCCAGATTATTTTTTTAAAGATTCAATAAAATTTATTTAGATTATTTAATTATATTATTACATTCAATCAGCACCCCCTCTATTATCTTCGAATCTACTCTGTATATTTTTGAAAAATACAGAACTTAAGAGCCACACTCTTAACGCGAATTCAATTCGCATGTGATCGCTTTTTTTCGATGATCATACGTTCTATATTATTGTCATTAATGATTGACTACATTCAACTATGGAAATATTATAGCACTAAATTTACACAAAATTGACTGATTTCGAAAAATTCAAATTGGGAAATTTTTCAAACGAACACCCTGTACAGCCGATCTCGATATAGCTTTGAGAGGTTGTTCTTGAAGCTTTATGACACAGTAGCTTATTGACCTAAATTACACAGAAAAATACATCGAAGAATGTGATACATATAAAAGCTCTTATGAAAACCTTGAAGTAGATAAAAAGATATTACATTAAATCTTGATGCAAGAATATCACAGTACCGTAAAAATAGCATTCAGAAAGTAGAAGATAAAAGTTGTCGAATTATGGAATCTGGAAATTTATTAAATCGAGAAAGATCGAATTAAATGAATTAAAATTATATCATTTTGATAAGGAACGCTACGCTTGATACGACACAAGTCAAAAATGAACTTAATATTATCATAACTTAATTTTAAACAGATGCGCATTTGATTACTGGTCACTACTGAGCTGCCTTAAAACTCATGCAGATTCCGAACAAAGATTGTACCTACATATCGCTCGAGGCACCACAGTAGGAAGAGAGAAAGAACATCTGATAATCCATCTCGTAATATCTGTTATACTTTGAGTACCTACTGCTCCACTGAGGGGATCTTTGTAAAATCCTTCAATTCGAATTTATTTGATATACGTAAATGAGATATATTTTATGTTTATACTGAATATTTTTTGATCAACTTTCGTTCACTTTTCAGAAAAAAACCTCTCTTTCGAGGTACTTACTTAGCTTTAGCATGAATATTTATCTTAAATTTCAGTATTAAATAAATTGAAACATCTTTTTTCCGACATTCATATTTTTAGATTTACTGAGATTGAACTGTACACATGCAAGTGTTGATATCTTTGAAATTTTCAACAGGAGCGATATTCTATCATGTAAAAACTAGCATATTAATGTAATTTTAAAAATTATTTTGATCTATATCTATATTAATAAATAATAATATTGTAATATCAAAATAGCAAGTTTTAACCAATATGTCACGATTTTTATAATGTTTGCCTGTCTGTCTGCCTTTTTGTTCCGGCTAAACCGATTCCGGCAGGATTTTCTTGGCTACCGCCTACGTTAAGAAGTTTGTTTTTGTAATAATTTTATTTGAGAATAAATAAAAAATATATTAACTAATTAATGTTGAATAATAACACACAAAATAGCCTACAATTAATTTTATCACACTAACACTTCTGATACACCTATATTATTCAAGGTAAATATTTGTGATCCCCCACAAAATGCAAAAGTCATGATATGTGCTTCTAACTTTTCCTTTTTAATTCTAATACATTTATACATAATTACATTCCACTTTTTTTTTCGTCGTTAGTACATTCACACACATAATAAACTTACACATTCATAATATTTTTATTTTTGTATCGTAAAATGTCAGCTACACGTGTCAATAGATAATTTCCTGACGCGTATTTTTTAGCACATTTATGCAATACATACATTCATACAAAACAATAATATTAAAACAACGCTGAGATAGACTTTTTTTTTTCGTAATGTCAAACTAAAGGCAATAAATAAATACATAAGAGGAATATATAGGAGGTGTGGTGTTTTTACTACTCAAAAAAATAATAAACAAACAGGAAATTATATAGCCCATAACATCATCGCATTAATTATTTATATAAATTAATAACAATAACAGGTTCTTGTAAGAATATTAGTGTGACACAAAAGTCCATTCAAGAATTAAGAAGACACAAGAGATAATAATTCTGTGTCTTTATAAATAGAATCAACTGTGAGTCGCGCTCGCGTGAGAAGGGTTCCGTACATTTCAACTTAAATGTTCCTGTGAATTTTGAGTGAAGGCCTATTTTCTACATTTTTATATGCATAAAGGGCTTCGTTTTTTCATCGTTCTCAGGAATCCTGAGAATTAGAAGCCCTTAGTCGGTAAGCGTATTACTTGAGAACAGCAAGATCAATTAGGCTATTTTTTCATTAAAATGTTCAGAATAGTACACGAATAAAAGTTTTAGGGAGATAAAAATTGGAACATTGGCCAGAGCAAGATAATCTGAAGGTGCTTTTTTGATAATATTTAGATATAACACTATAACTCACGTTTCGAACGATGAATATGCGTAATTGATTTTTTTGTTTAAATAGTTCGATCCTGGAGTTTTTAGGAAAAAATCCGAAAATTTACAAGAAAAAATCCGAAAATTTACAAATGATTGTCGGAAAATTCGGAAATACTTCAAAAATCCAAATTTTTGCTTGCATTCTTGATCATAACTGACAATAGGAGTCTATATAGTATATAAAAATTACTAGAAAGTCACTAGATGACGAAAGTAGTGCAATTTTAGGTAAGTAGTAGATAGAAAACTTTTGGCGCTAACATTAAAAGTACCAACACTGGTAAAATTAATATTATTTGTATTTTTCAGTGCACAAATATTAAAGAAAGTAGGTAAGTGTTTTTAAAAAAGAAGGACGTGTACAATTCGGTTGTATGTTTACTTTATTATGTATGTCTGTTCGCGCGTTTTTTCATAGTAAATGCTCCGATTTTGATGATTTTTGATTCATTTGAAAGAGGTGAGTTGAGAAATGGTTCCATATTTAGAAAAACTCAAATCCGACATGTCCTTCCCAACAACATTTTTCAAAAAAAGTTAAGAATTTTGAGTTACAGCAGTGGTAAAGTCTGAAATATGTGTTATTTCCGCCGCGATGATTTGAGATCACTGAATAATAAACAAGTACTAGAATGGGTAATACATGGGTAATAGGATAAGTAATACCTATCTTCTTTGATATTAGTGAACGTTCAATGATTTTCATAACTAATGTTAAATAATGTGAAATAAATATTTTTTTATCAAAAATTGAACCGACTTTATTAGTTGGGACATTGAAAAATACATAATACTATTAGTATTCTATTAGTCTGGTACTTTTGAAATTGGTGCCAAATGTCTTCTATTTAACTGCACAACTTCAAAAGCACCCGCACCAATAGAAATAATATTATTTTGTATTTTTCAGTGCACCAACTAATAAAGTCGGTCCAATTTTTGTTAAAAAAGTTTTATATCATATTTTGAGTATATTTATTACTCATCAAAATCGTTGACAGAGATTTCAAAATAAAGCGGAGACATACATATTCCGGACTTTACTAATCCTGTAGCTCGGAAACCAATATTTTTTTTGAAAAATGTAAAATTTAAATATTGCTGGCCGCTGGATATGATGTTTTCAATTTTCGAAAACAATTACTCCTCGAATTACTCCCTTCACCCCATTTGAGGTAAGTTGTTTTTTTGGAGGGGGAAGAAATGTTGGATTTCATTTCTTCTTAATTTGGGACAATTTACCATCACTCCTGCGAAAAGCGCCAATGAACATAAAAAAACAGATAGTCGAATTGTAGTATACCTACCCGCCTCCTTCGTTTGGGAAGTCGGTCAAAAAAAACATGCATGCTGCGGTTTTAAGATATATCAATGCCAATGACTTTGTTGATCCTTTCGTTGAATATATATCTGACCTCGGATGACTAACCATTTAATGGGACATGAGAATTTATCAGAGAAAAATGTTGAAATTATCATAATATCTAACTAACATTCTAACGATGTTCTATTTATATATTATGTTCAAGCGAAAAGTATACCTATATTAAAAAATAATAATGCATTAGTGTTAAACTAAATCATTAGTGACAGTTTATTATTAATACGTTGTTAATCATCACTAGCTTTTTCATAATTGTGTCAGGGATATACATATAGTGGATTTTCTTGAATATATATAGTCCCACAAGAGCATATATTCAAATTTTTTATTTATAGCTATTGAAATGATTCTATTCAAAGTCATTTCAATTACGAGGAATTGATAGCTTAATAGTCTAAAGATGACTGTAAAAAAACGAGATTTTTTGAAAAATATTTCACTTAAAAGTTTAAATTTTCGAAAAATTTTGTCACCTTCACCCCTTTTGGATCAGTTTTCGGAGATCTTGGATGTTATTTTTTCCTGTAGCGCAGTATTTCCCAAAAACATCATTTAAATGAGTGTAAATTTAATATGCAAAAGGCACGTACATACATAAAGAAAGAAAACATACAGATAAATTGTTATTCCTGATAACATTAGCTACCTGCCAGTGAAAATCCCGTCAGAATCGGTTCAGCCGTTACGGAGATTACCCAGAACAAACAGACAGACAAAATATTGTTGTTTGTTTTATATGCAATTAGTTAAAACCTGTTACTTGGATATTAGAAACAGACACTTCGATTTTATTTATTAATATAGATATAATATATTGAATTTTGTTTGATTCACACGCAATTCTCAAGCTTTTAATTATATTTCTATCTAACAGAATATACCTAAATTATTTTGCATTTTCCGGATCATCAACTGATAAAAGTCGAACTCATTGTTAGTAAAAAGTTATTTATTTCAAAATTTTTAATGGTTCATGGAACATCAACATTATTAATATTGGGATTATTTTGAATGCTTTTATTAAAGTTGCTTATACAGCGATTTTAATTTTTTTACATAAAATAGAAACCGACTTTATTAGTTGGTGCACTGAAAAATTCAAAATAATTTCAATTCTATTTTTACTGCTAATTTTGAAGTTGTGCAGTTGGAGTTAGATATAAGACTTTTGGTACCAGCACCAATAGAAATAATAATATTTTATATTTTCAGTGCACCAACTTATAAAGACGGTCCTATAAAACAAAAAATACAATATTTTTCACTATTGAATGTATCATTAGTCATCAAATCCATCGAAAAAAATGCCCACCCCCCACCGCCTTTGGGAGATGTTTTTAGGGGAAAGGACATGTTGAATGTCGATTTTTTTTTAATGGGACCCTCTCTTCATATTCCTTGTTCAAATGAAAAAAGCATTTACTATTTAAAAGGCGCGAACAAACATGAAAAAAACATGCAGACAAACAGTAGAATTATATATATACCTCCTTCGTTTGGGAAGTCGCTCAAAAATACTGTGTGCAAGATTCATATGAAGTTGTAAATATAGCTCTAGAGTTCGTCGTGTGTGTTGGTTTTGATGGTTTCTATTAATTTTGAAGAAAACTCTTTTTTTTTTCGAAATAAGAACTACAGTAAAGATGACCCAGAAAAAGAAATATAAATCTCCATATCCAGTCTTAATTGAATGCTTCAAGTTTTTTTCCGCAATTATTTTACATGCATATAACTATAAAGATTATCTGATGTTATCTTAGCAGAGCCATTTCTGAGCACTACTACCGATCAACCATGCATGAATATTATATTAATTACAGCAATTAAAGAGATAATGACTCTTTCAAAGCCACACAAGCCATCGTTGTAACAGAATACATAAACAATTTGTCAAACAGCGTCGATCGATTGCATGCAATTTGATATGGAAACGATTTATGGTCAAAATAATAAATAATTTTTGAGGAAATAACCCATTTATTGGAAGAATTATTTTTAGAAAAAATAGGAGCGATTTTATTACTTGGTGCATCGAAGAATACGAAATAATATCAAAAATCCTGCACATTCTTAGTGCTGTAACTTGGAAACCCTTGATTTTAATCAAGATCAATTTGAACGTTTTGGGAGATGATCTCATATTTTATCTTGCCAGATAACATTTTCAATTTTCCAAAAAAATTATGCTATTATTTTGAGGAGAAAGAAGTATTGGATTTTGACAAAAATATATCAAGTCTGAGGTTTCAAATGGGAGAAGAATAATCAAAATCGAATTGTATACCTCCTCGGTTTATAAAATCCGTCAAAAATCATATCTGTCTTTTTTCAAGTGAGACAGAAATCTTCGATTGATAAATGGCTAGATTTTTGCAGGACAGGATGAAGGCTTTCAAATACTTATAAATGATATGGATGGCCAAATAAAACTATGTCGATAAAATAACGTAAAAGTGTTATGAAGACAATTGCCACTGGAGAGTTCGGAGCCATAAAACTCTTCTGCTAATAAAAGTTGATTGGTTCGGGATCTTTGGGGAATATACCACTTTCTCTTATTGACCACAATAACTTTGTATCTGATGGTTGAATTATTATTCTAGATAGATAGATAGACTGTGTCCCATGTATTACTCTCGGGTATAATAAGAGCTACAAAATCAGTTAAATGGGCAATGTTTCTCAGGATCCTATTACCATTTCAAAACTGCTATTACATTTTGTCAATTGTTTATGGTTTTTGAATAAATCGCGAAAAAACAAAATGCTGAGTTTCTGACAGTCCCCCGTATCTCCATTATTTGAGAACATAGGATATTTTCGTTTAGACATTCTATGGGCACTTTCTTAAGGTCTTTACTATAAAAAATAAAACGAAAGAATATCTCTTTCCGTTTTTGAGATAATCAATACAACTTTGTTTTTTCTTACGGATATCATATTGTATTTTTGTTGCATTGAAAAGCATTGTTAATTCCCATTTCAAAAATGTATCACAATATGGTATTTTCTTTCAAAATAAGGCCGAAAAAATTAAATCGTCCACAAGAAAAAACAAAGTTATATTAATTATCTCAAAAACGAAAAGAGATATTTGTTTGTTTATTTTTTATAGTAGACCTTAAAAAAGTGTCCATAGAATGTCTAAACCAAAATACCCTACGTTCTCAAATAATGGAGATACGGGGGACTGTCAGAAACTCGGCATTTTGTTTTTTCGCAATTTATTCAAAAACCAAAAACAATTGACAAAATGTAATAGCAGTTTTGAAATGGTAATAGGATCCTGAGAAACATTGCCCATTTAACCGATTTTGTAGCTCTTGTAATAACCGAGATAGTAATACCTACATGCAGCACCAATCTGGGACACACTGTATACACGAAAAATAGTCGGTGTATTTCTAACATTATAAATGCAAAAATGAGTTGGTTTGCTCCACGCCTCAACTACTCAATACGTTGTCAGGGGTACAGAAAAGGTCACAGGGTAAGTAACTTACATCAAAAAAATCCCAATCTTAAAGGGGTAAAATGGGGATAATTTTTTGACATTTCGTATAAGTACTCCAAAAAAAATAAGCAGGTATATAAACATGTTTTTTTGGAATAGTCCGATAATCATCCCCTGAAGGGGTAGAATGGGGGTAAATAAATCTACCTGTCGATATGGGGGTCGTTATTGAGGTTGAGGTTTTTGGGGGCGTTGATTGCGAGAATAGCATTTATTTTCAAATTCTACACGGTGGACATGACATAAAATTAAAAACCCTGTAGTAGACAACGGGGTTTCAGTCTATAATGGGATACAATATGTAGGGGATATCCGGGATGCGAAGTGACGGGCATAATATGTAATTAATATGAGCCTTCCTATAAATCAGTCGATTTGAGAATAATTTCACATTACAATCGTACCTCAACCGATGAATGGTCCATATAAACAACTATTTATTCACAAATGAACATAATAATATTTAAGTGTATGTACTTATTTAGAAAAACAATTAGAATTAAAAGACTTGTTTATCCAAAATGAAACACAGAGGTCTAATTTAACCGTTTGATTACCCTATAATAATTAACTGTCACATGGGCAAAGTCGCATTTCAAAATCTGGGTTCTGTTGAATCAATCTCTTAATATACCTACAGGATGTGCCCCAACTAATTTTTTTAAAAATCTGCTTCGTAGTATAAAGTGATCGAAAATAATATAATTCACTTCATATAAATGTTTGTAACACTGGGTCTCGTTTCCCAGTTATACGTAAAGATATAATTTTAATTTAAACCAGGCCCTAACCATATAACAGAAATTTTTTTTTTCTCATTAGTTCCGAGACAGCCTGTATAGGTTATTCATACTTTGAATTCTTATATAATTTAAAATAAGACAGTTAGTGAAAAATAGTTAATCGAATCTAGTTGTTGCAATATTTGAATTTTACTTTATGTATTAGAAAACAAGAGGTGCTGTCGTGTTAATTGCTAATACATGTGGACAAATATAATAATTATCGCTATTTACTGAATTGTTCTGCAAATAAAACTCACGTAAAATTACAATGAAACTTTAAATACATAAATCTACAAAACAAGGGAATTGGTTTGGTCAAGTTATTACAAATGCGATAGGAAAATTACGCGGTTGGATAACGAGGATTTCGTGAAAAATGTTCGAGAGTATGAACATGCTTAATAACTTCATCCTGTTACATTATGGGAATGGTTGCTAAACAAAAAAAAATCCGTAGAGAAGTCACAAAAAAATGCGACCAAGGGCGTGTCGAAATCTCAAACAAGGGGTTCCGTACCATTGTCAAAGGAAAATTTCACCGACTACCTAATACTGTTCATAAAATACAGACTGACTGATAGACGGATGGATGGACTTATTTTCTGAACATTTCAGTTTTCTACCTATTACGGACAGACGGACAGAGTACCGTTCACACCAACTTGTTACTAAACCCTAAAAAAACAATCGTTATGATATAACAAATCTGATAAAAAAAAGTTTGGGAGTGGGATGGAACTTCTGACACCCTGTATGTAGGTAGGTATTTCTAAAAGAAATTCAAATGAAAACAACCACTCAATTACTATACGTTCGATAACAATTTTTTTATAGCATTTTAGCAGCAAACGTGATATTTTTGTCACTTGCCAACCATTGCAAACGCCGCGACCTTCAATTATTAAGAATTATAGCTGTCGTTAAAATTGAGAGATAAATAAACATTTAACAGTTTCGATATAGGGAATGGTGGAAAAAACTTTTATAACTTATACATTAGTTTATATACAAGAAAATGATTGAAAAACATGTTTTTCCTGTTGCGAAATTGATTCGTTTTGATAGTCACCAAATATAAAAACAAAATTATAGATACACATACTAGTAACAGTTGATATTGATCCGGATTTAGAGTATGATTCAACAGCCAACATTATTTTTAAAAGGAATCGTCGATATATAGATAACTAGCTGTTTTACCCGGTACTTCCCAGGCAAACACTTTGGTACATTATGGTACGAAAACATAAAGTCATAAATGTGTGGAACTCTTCTACCTCAGAATCCTATTCGCACGTAGAACCAGTCCGAACACCAACCAAGATCCTTCCACAGACATGCACCAAAAGAGTACAGCATTAGAATTTCGCCTAGAAATACCTTAGAGATATGCTGGTATGAAACACTTCACCTTTAAGTCCCAGTCGCACTGGCAGACTCTTACAAAACAGTCCAGTGACATACTACACAAAAATATAGCGGAAAATCCACGAAAGTTTTGCCATAGAGCTCAGAGATACTTCTTTGGGTATTACAGATATGGAACCGTACACCTAGGAGGTCCAGTCACACTTTCAGCCACTACCAAATCATTCTAATAATATCCTACATACATCATAAAAGGCCCACCAAAATCGAGCCATAGAGTTCAGAAATATGCAATAGACTTTCAGATACGGAATCCACCACATAGAGTCCCACGGGCATTGGAAGTATGAAAATCTTCAATTTAAGGTATGATAAACACGTGTGTGTATGTTAATCTTGTTTTCATTGTCAAATTAAGTAATCAGTTGTATTACTGAAGGTACACCTGAAATTTCCAACGTTGTAAAATCGTAAAATTGACACATATTAGAATCAGCTGATTATTTATTTAATAGATTATGGTTTTCATTTGTCACCTAAATAAATGAACTTGTATTGAGATTGGTTTGGTATTGACAAGAAACGGCATAATTAAATTCAAATTATAACCTACAAACATGACAATGCCCCTTGACATGTTTGTAGACGTCAATAGTAAATTGATTTGACAGCTCTGTAAAACTGTACTATTCAAACTGAGAAATTTCAAAACAATCTCTATATACACATTATCTCATCAATCGAAGTTCAAATGATGGTTCAATAAAAAAAGTCACTATAATGTCCCTAGTTGATACACAAAGGCGTATACATAATCAAATCTTAGTTCGATACTAGCTAGTACCGTATTAAAATAAAACACAAAACACTATCCTACCATAACACTGACATAAGAGTCATAAACCTAATTTAAGGTTAGACCTTCGCACTTAATTTAGTAGCGTACTAAGTTTCGATTATGAATACGCTTTTAATTGTTTTTGAATTCATATAAACTAAACAATAATTTTCGAATTCAAATAGACCATAACCTATTTATCAGTACCTAGCTCCCGGATTCATGAGATCCTGACTAGTTTGTGAGACATAAAAGAATCTTATTGAAAGGTCTAAAATCTCTTCTACTTAGAATGCTTCAAGGTGCCAAGGTTAAACAATTACAGACCATGTGCAAGGTGGTTTTTTCTCATTGTCGGCGAGTTTGTTAATAATACTACTTGTAGTGAAAAAATCTATGAAATGCCATTGACATCGACTTGGACTAGAGAATGAAATATGAAAATGTGAGTGTATTACACGTCTATCAAACCAACATTTACTGACAACCAATCATATACAATTTTGAAGTTTTATCTAAAAACTATATACCACTTCTGCTTTTGAAGCCCGGTTTGGTTTTGGGGGGGTGATGAAGGGTATATACAATTTGATCGGACGTGACTACAATCCTTTTTTTGGGATTCTGTAAAACCGATAAAAAAATTGAACTTCCATGAAATATGTAGCTTTGACGTCTGTTTGTGGAAAAACTGGATCAAAGATGAAATTTGGCCAAATATAAAGAGCTGAAGGTGAACCAATCAAGAACGCGTACAGCGTAGACAAAATTTGAATATTATAATGCAAATTGGGAAAAACCAAGTGCCAGCATCATAAATGTGATATATACTTAATGATATATTTTATTTTTCAGTGCACCAACTAATAAAGTCGGTCCTAGTTTTATTAAAAAAATATATTTCACATTTTTGAGGCTACTATTAGTCAACAAAATCGTTAAGTTACAGTTAACACACATATTTTAGACTTTACCATTACTGTAACCCGTAAGACGTTATAAAAAATTTGCAATTTCAGTAATGCCGGACATAGATTGTACATTAATTTCGTCATATCAAATTAACCTTTTTCCGAAAAAAAAATCCTTAGGGGGATTATTTTACGCTTCCTAAATTATTATTCTTACAAATTTCTTATTATTATTATTACGATTTAAATAAGTAAAATTAAATAGTAAACAGTAAAAGAATAAAAAATAGATTTATAATACTTGCTAATGTTCCAATATCTTGAAAATTTCATGATAATTTTTAAAGATGATTTTTTTTTTGATTTCCCTCGGAAATATTTTAGAATTGCTTACGTATATGTCTTATTCTTAAAAGCACAGTATTACAAATTTTTGGCAACATATAATTTAGAAATCGTCGTTACTTTATACTTTTTAGTGCAACAACACTATTTTTAATGATCATGGTTAATAACTCAAAAAGAAGTCATTTTAAGCCTTTCCTCAACAAACTCACCACTCAAATACATAGTAATTATTTTCCTCTTAATAATTCAGCAAGAAATAACATTTCACAAGTTATGTTGTTATTAGATAATCCAAAACATAAAAAAGAAATAAAAAAGTGATTTCGGTAAAAAAAATTATACCCCAACGGGGATTCGATCCACGGATCTTGCTTCCCAACTAACTTACAATATTTCAACCGGCCACGTCCCCGTTAAAATTTCACAAAACATTTTTTTACTTAAACAGAAGGCCTCGCGGCAATACAAATGGGTCATTATTCATTTAAAAAACAATCAATTATTTTGAATTTATAGCATTTATGTTGATGCACAACATTAGTGTGTCAATATTTCAAATTATAACCACGTGCTTGCGAAATAAGAAAGACATTTTTTTATCATTCTCAGAGCAATAACTATAAAACAGGGATGAGATTTATAGAGAAATTTTCAAGTAAAAAATATTCAAAGAACTATATTCTGTATTCAATCGTCCTTTTTAAATAAAATCAAAATTAGAAGTCGGTCAAAAATGAAACATAAGATCGAATCATAGAAACGTACCTCTCTACTTTTACGATGTCGATAATAAATTAGGAAAATTACTATAATAACTGAGCACAACATCATTTCGATGTGAAATAATAATTATGGAAAAGGAATATTTTCTGAGAAAAATAAAATAATCATAATTCTATCATGGTCCATGAGACAAGAAAGCCAATATCTCTGAAACTATTTAAAGATCTAATAATATCTAATGATATTAACAGAATAAACACAAAAAGAGGTAATAATACACAATACACAATCAAAAATCACAAAACACAATAGCAAAATTATTACTAACAACACTTTCAAACTAACCAACTATAAGTTTAATCCGAGTGAACACGTGTTAATCCGCACACCAATAATACAAATAGAAATATGAGTATACCTAGGTATACAACAACATCAACCAAACAAACATTTCGAATACGAAACAAACAGCGACTCGACCGGCAATAACAGTAAAATTATTATTATTAAAATTAGCAAAGACGACTGACTATACTCAATTGTGTATTTAGTTATATGCAATACCATATACAGATCTCTGACGAACGGATCAGTAATCAGTAATAGTAGCCAAGAGAAGGATGTAGTAGAATACGATGATAAACGCGGGCAAGGCAATACTAAACCGCACGAACGCTGCCACGCACTACCGGATTATAAAGACTTTATAATAGCATAGCCCAGAGCCCAGCTAGATATTAGTATTAGTTCAGTGAAATTATACTCGAACTTCTTGAAAGATTATCTCAAATATGTACATACTTTTCGACCGACGAACAAAACGGATGAGCTATATACAATTCGACTGTTTGTCTGCATATTTTTTTTTCTCGCCTTATAGGTAAATAGTAAACATCATAAGGTATCCTTTGTTCACTTGACAGAGGACTATTGAGAATTGGTCCCATTGAAATAAAAATGGACATTCAACATGACCTTTACCTACAAAAACTTCTCTCAAAGGGGGGCGGATGGGTCAATTTTTGTCGAAAATCGAAAATTTGAGACAACAAAATTAAAGAAGAGACCATATCTGGCAACGTTTACATGGAGCATTATTCAAAAAAAATCATAGGTTTCCGAGTTACAGCAGTGGTAAAGTCTGAAATACTTGTATCTCCGCTATGTTGTGGGGGGCAATTTTTTTTATAGAAAATATGAGACGGCCAAATTAACGAAGAAGATTATATGTAGCTACATTTAAATCTGATATTTTTCAAAAAAATGTACGTTATCGAGCTCCAGTAGTGGGAAAGTCTGTATTTCCGCGATGTTTTGAAATCTGTGAATAAGTATGTATTATCTATCTTGTTTGGTGAACGTTGAAAATGATTTTGATGACTAATGTTACATTCAAAAGTGTAAAATATATATTTTTCACAAAAAATTGGACATACTTTATTAGTTTCTGCACTGAAAATACAAAATAATATTAATTCTATTCGTTCTTGAACTTTTGAACTTGGTGTCAAAAGTTTTCAATGGAATTACATGCACAATTTACGAATATTTCTCAATTTTCATGATTATATTTTCGAGCGTGCGAATAAGTTTCGTGGACGAAATATTTCGTTCAGTATGCTTCGGATGGGATTAGGAAGGCGAAAACTGAATTTCGTCTACGAAAGAGATAAAAAATGGCAAACTTGAACGATTTAGGGCAATTTACGATTTAAACCAACTGGAAGAGGCAAAAATTTTGGCGAATGAGCCAGGTGGACGATTTCACCCTTTTGTAGACCCATTTGAGAGTTAAAATGACAATCAGTTTTTAAATTTGTTTAGACTTACAAAGCCCTTAGTATCGGAGCATAAATATTATCTGATCGTCAATTTACGTTGTTACGTTGTTTAAATCAGAAATGTACTGAGGGAAGTAACTAAAATGGGGAAAGTCAGAAAAACACAAATAAAACATAATCTTGGTGTATTAAATTCAAATGTTTTTATTTCGTACTCGGTCTAACATTGACTCCCTACGGGCGTTTCATGCGATTTCACAACGTTGTCACATCAAAACTAATTCGAATACGAATCTCATTTCGTGTGGAATTCCAAAATTCCAATAACTTTTCGTACACGAAAATTACTATCCGAAACATAACATAAATTCGAATAAAATTGAAAATCGGACCCTTGTACCCTGTACCAATAGAATTATTATTATTTTGTATTTTTTGACCGACGAACCCCGAACGGAGGAGGTATACAATTCGACTGTCTGCTTTATTTATTTTTTTTTTTGGTTCGTGCGCGCCTTTTATATTGTAAACGAGCTCCAATTTTGATGATTTTGGTTTCATTTGAAAGAAGGGGATTGAGAAATGGTCCCATATTCATAAAAACTTAAATCCGAAATCTCCTTCCCTCCGAAAACCGCCCCTGAAGGGGTGGTGGGGACGAATTTTCTCAATCGAAATCGAAAATCTGAGTTGGTATAGTTAAAGATAGGACAATATCCGGAAACGTTTAAATTGGGCATTTATTCAAAAGTGTTACGGTTTTCGAAATAGACGCATGTTAAATATGTATTTTTGCTATGTGGAGAGGGCAATTTCTTTCGAAAATTGAAAATTTTTCGATACTATATGAAAGATATAATTATTTGTAGCAACATTTATAATGAACATTTTTTCCTTAGAGTTACGGTTTTCGAGTTAAATTGGTGTTAAAATGGTAACAACTAAAATATTCAAGCGTATTTCCGCAGCGATGTTCTGAGATCTGAATAATAACAACTACAAGCAAGGAATATACGTGGGTAATAGGACTAGTACTATCTTCATTGATATGGTATAATGAACGTTCAACGATTTTCGGGACTAATGTTACACTCAAAAGTGTGAAATAAATATTTTTTACAAAAAATTGTATCGACGTTATTAGTTGGTGCACTGAAAAGTATAAAATAATATTACTTCTATTGGTGATGGTACTTGTGAAGTTGGTGCCAAAAGTTATCAATCTAACTGCAACTGCACAACTTCAAAAGTAACAGCACCAATAGAAGTAATATTATTTTATACTTTTCAGTGCATCAACTAATAACGTCGGTCCAATTTTTTGTAAAAAATATTTTCGATGCACAAACTAATAAAGTCAGTCCAGTTTTTTGAAAAAATATCTTGTTTATATGAGCTTTACTATTATGTATACCGCTTCAAATTGGCAGGAGGCTGATATTATTGAATAGAAAATGTTTTCCAGACTTTAAAATGATATATTTACCATATTAAAACAAACTTTTGTTGTTATTTCAATGCACAATCAGTTACAATTTTCGTTTTAATTAACACATTATTTACGAATGTACAACTTTTTCAGGCCTATCGTGGTTCTCCGTTTAAATAGAGCTCAGTTTCTAGATTTATCTTTTTTATCACGCTTAGCCTAGATCCAGACTTCTTCACGTAGTTTTCTGCTTCTCCTCGTCGTTTCTCGACTTTGAGTAGTTCACGTGATGATAGGTTGGGCGAGGAGCTTTTTAGGGATTAGGGATAATCCCAGTAAGTTTTGCTTCTGGGTTTTCTTTTCTTGCCACTAGCACAGCGCCTTGTTATTCATCAGCTGCTTAATTCCACAGGAAGGTTCTGGTCGTAAGGCATGCTCTCAAAACTTCCTGTTTGGCCAGTTCGTCGGTCTTTTAATTGGTCAAAAATAATCGAAACAAGTTAAACCACAACTTCTTGGGAGGACCGTTAACATCATTCCTTGGGAATATCCTAGCATAAATCTTTACTTGCAATAAGTTGATATTGGCATTAGCAGTGTGATAAAAGACAGTGTACTTCTTCTTTGGCCCATAACTTCAAACGCATATATAAACATAGGTCCGCCAATGATTCGTTACTGATCTTCAGGGGGTTGAAATTACAAGATATGTATTGGAGTTATATACACTCGCGAGCAAAAAAATCGACGCGCCCTAAAATTTTAAACTCAAGTGCAGTATAAGTTGTAGTGTTTCCAAAATTAAAAACAGAATATACCTGTCGGGAATTGGGATTCATTTACCTGTGTAACAAGCTTAATCTTAACGGATAAGTATTGAGCAGTGAGGAAATACAGAGGATGAAACAAAAGTACTTCGTAAACAGGCGGCTTTGAGAAAACTGAAGGGATGAGATTTGTATGATTCTCAATATTATAAATATATGAATTTTGCAAACATGTTTATCATACCTTTAGTAAAAGTACTGTTAAAGAAGATAATACCTATCTTCTTTGGTACTATCTTACTTTCAGTGCCTGTGGGACTGACTCTATGTGGTGGGTTCCGTACCTGACAGTCTATTGTATATTTCTGAACTCTATGGCTGGATTTTGATGGTCTTTTTACTGTTTATGTATATAGAATGTTATTAGAATGATCTGGCAGTGGTGGTAAGTGTGACTGGGCCTCCTAGGTGGAGGGTTCCATACCTGTAATATTCAAAGAAGTATCTCTGAGCTCTATGGCTGAATTTTCGAGGGTTTTTGACAATACTTGTGTGAAGTATGTCACTGGATTGTTTTGTGAGAGTCTTTCAGTGCGACTGGAACTTGAAGTTGGAGTGTTCCATACCGGAATATCCCTGAGACATGTGTAAGAAAAATTCTCAGCTGTTCTCTCTTGGTGCATGTTTGTGGATGGATCTGGGTTGGTTCTACGTACGTGTAAGACTCTGAGATAAAAGGGTTCCATAAACAAGACTTTATGTTTTCGTACCACAATGTACCAAAGTGCTTCCCGGGAAGTGCGGGGTCAGCAGATAGTATTTAATAATTTTGAAATATCGAACACTTAACAACTTTTTACTGGAAAGTTAAAAATATAAATATAATACCTAATGAAGTCATTTCTACAAATTTTTGTTTTCGTATACAAGACACTTTTTTCATTACTTATGAATTTCAGGAAATGAGGGACAGTGAAGACTATCTTTTGAAACATGCGTTTTATGGTTGTACCTGACGTTTTGTCACGGACTGACGTCACCGGAGATGCGCATGAGCTTATCTTTCTTTCATAGAATCATGGGAAAAACCGAACTCTTATTATTCTCTCTGGTCCCCATATGTCGTCTGTGACAGCCTATTTTCTACGAATCTATGAAAGGGACAACCTTAAATTTGTATTTATACCGTAAATAAACATTTTTCTAATTTTGGAAGTTAGTTATATGAAGCAAATTAAAAATAAGGGAAATACATATATTTCAGACTTAACAATTGCTGTAATTCGAAAACCATGAAACTGTTGAAAAAAAAATTAAACATTTCCTGATATGATCTTATCTTTAATTATGCCGTCTCAGATTTTCGATTTTCTCAACTCTCTTCTTTCAAATGAATCCAAAATTATCAAAATGGTAACACGTTTACTATGGAAAACGAACGAACAGACATACGTAAAAAATATAAAAAAGCGAACATACAACCGAATTGGATACCCCCTCCCTTTTTGTAAGTCGGTCAAACTAGTTTGTTTAACCGTCTTATTTCCGGAAATATAAAGCCTAAAACTTACGAGTTTAGTTTACAAGAAAAACCCAAACAAACATTTTTTTAAATACGGAACACTCTCCACGTAAGCCTAACACGCACTTGACCAATTTCTTTTTATAACATTAAAGTCAACCTTTTTTTTGTGAGAGAGAAAGAAATTGCTCGAGGCTGCCAATGATGTTTATCTCAAAAAATCGAACCCCACAACAGAAGAGAACACGGACCACTAATTAGAGCAGAAGATCCTCTGAAATTTCAACGACAAGGCAGAATATTTACATAATAATTAGGCTGATAACAACCATAGTCTATAAACAGACGATGGATACTAACGACGTTGTTGCCCTTTAATTGGATATAATAACATGACTGTAATGTGTATCTGTAAGTCTATACTATACGTACTCCTTCGCTAGCTTTTTTTGTCTCAATTACACGTTTTTACAGAAATGGGAAAATACAATACATACTAATAATAATTATGCAATGTAACTTAAGCATTCTTGATAGAAGAAAAACAAAATACTCTTATACGAAACTAAATAATGGTACCATGATTAGTCCAAAACAATTTGATTCTTAGTAGGTGATTATCTTTCTCTTTTAAAATATATACTATCATTTATATGCGCAGTATTGAATCAAAAGAAGACAAAAATCACTCTCACTGCACTACGAGCTGAATGAAAAAAAAATCTCTTTCAGATTCATAACATAATATACCTATATATCGTAAATGCGCACTACGCAAAAAACAATGCACTCGAAACTAGTATTCTGTAAACTTTGCTAGGGATTACATATCGAAGAAAAAAAACTCAATACAACTACACGAGTCTAATCAAAAACCACCACGCACTTTCCCTTTCTGTTCCGGCAACAACACAGAGAAAGAGAACAGGACAAGACAACAATCACCGACACCAACAATATGCGGACGGACGCGTTCCGGAATGCCTGCCCTGCTCTGCTGCTGACCGATATTTTTGGGGAACAAGTAGCGCCAACGTGTCCGTATCCCCTAACCCACTCACTGACACATACGTCGTGGACCTCGTGGATCTCTACCGACTAACTAGTAGAGAGAGAGATGTTTTGTTTTGTGCCTGAGCTGAAGCTCTACAAAGGGTCGAAGGCAAGCAACGCGAGAACAGTGGCGGCGACAAAGGGTCAAGTTTCACCCTATAAGATAATAAAAGGTGGCGGAAATATATGAGATCATCGGACCAAGTGCACCAATGGTTCCGTACAAAATAGTACAAGAACTATCTAGGTATCTTTAATTTTAAGCTATTTTGACCGACTTCAAAAAAGGAGGAGGTATACAATTCAGCTGTATGTTTGCTTTTTTATGTATGGCTGTTCGCGTGTTCTGCATAGTAATCTTTATTTGATGATTTTTGATTAATTTGAAAGAGGAGAGTTGAGAAATGCTCCCATATTTAGAAAAACTCAAATCCATAATCTCCTTCCCTTCAAAAACCCTACCGAAGGGAGGGAGAAATCATTTTTTCTCGAAAATCAAAAATCTGACACGGCAGAATTAAATTGAATTTTTTTTCAAAAGAGTTATTGCGGTTTTCCGGTTACAGCATTGGCAAACACTGAAATTTGTGTATTTTTACAGTGAGGATAGAGAATTTTTTTTCTAAATTTCAAAACATGTAACAGCCAAATTAAAGAAGAAATTATATGTAGCAACATTTAAATTGGAATTTTTTTTAAGTTACGGACTTCGAATTACAGCAGTTCATGAGATACAGCTCGCTTACAGACAGACGGACAGACATCGGTGGCTTAGTATTAGGGTCCTAGTAGCTTTAATAATCATATTTTACTGAGTCAATAAAAATAAAAAAAAGAGTTGCAAGTGTCAGAAAATAATCATCACAGTTCTTCTCAAAATAAAACTAACGACAGTAACAAGGGTCTACAAACAACGATTGGTTTGTTTTAATGTTATTACGAATTCATCAGAAACGACACTGTTTTGATTACGAAGATTTTGAATAATATATATCTTTTACAAAAAACTGGACTTTATTAGTTGGTGCACTAAAAATACAAAATAATATTCATCATCATCCAAATTGGTTAACGTTTACTATGCAAAACGCGCGATCATACATAAAAAAGCTGACATAGTTGAATTGTATCCCTCCTCCGTTTGGGAAGTCGGTCAAAAATGGGTTTCTAAGCAGAACCCTGCTTTAGGTACTATGTTGGTTGTGAAATTAGAAAGAACAGGATATATAACTCACATAACGAGATCTGGAAAGCCAAGGATTAGTAATAACTGCCTAAAAATCTTCACTTAAGTTAATATAAATATTTTTTACAAAAAATTGGACCGACTTTATCAGTTGTTGCACTCAAAAATATAAAATAATATTAATTCTATTGGTGCTGGTAATTTTGAAGTTGTGCCGTTGTAATTTGTTGTTGTAGGCACCAACTCCAAAAGTCGGTCCAATTTTTTCGAAAAAATATTTATTTCACATTTTTGAGTGTAACATTGTTAAACGTTCACTAATACCTATCCAAAAAGTTATAGCTAGGTTTAGCTTGTACTAGCGGAAATACGCATATCACATATTTCAGACTTTACCATTGCGAAACTTGGAAACCGTAACTCTTTTGAAAAAATGTTCAATTCAAATGTTTCCGGATATGGTCCCCTTTCTAATTTTCAAATCTCGTTTTTTCGATTTTCGGAAAAATATCGTCTAAATCGGCGTACGTTTACTATGCAAAACGCGCGAACAGCCATAAAAAAATAAATAAAAAAGCAATCTTACAACCGAATTGTATACCTTCTCCTTTTTTTGACGTCGCTCAAAAAAAAGAAAAAATCGAGACGCATTCCATAAAATGAAGTATTTATTGTGTTTGTCTCTGATTTCTCGATTCTCGAAACCAATCTGAAGGAATTTTTATGCTGGATTTGTTTTATGATAAACTTGTATTCTAATGAAAGATACTATCCGAGATAGGAGAGAATTTGGTCCAGTGATAATTGGTAATTTTTCGAAACAGCAGTCATTAGAGGATGTTTAAAATATAAATGTTTGAAGATTTGTAAAAACCATTTAAAATACATATCTAATAAGTTATGTCTTGTCTCTGTAAGAATGCTACCAGATTTTAGGGCATACTGATTTTCATGAAAGAAAAAAATCCTGAATCCAGTTAGGCTTGGACCTACACCCTTAAGGTTGAAAGACAAGCTTCTTAGCTACTAGAATAGACCAACGTTATTGAAATTAGTAAAAAAATAGACCTATCTACATATTTACATACGACAGACCAGTGCGCTTCATAAACGACTAGCAGATTTGACGACACATATTTCTCCCCCCCATCGTTTGGCTGATTCGTACTGTATATGAGAATATACTTGAAAGAAAACCTGAGTGTCTATCTACACCCTACACCTCTCATTTACATGTCCTCTACTTGACCTCAGTAACCTCTATATTCTGAGTAGTTTTTTCGACACTTTATCACAACGTCTTTCGAGATTGTTCAGCGTTCGAAATTTGGCTATAATTTATTAAATTTAGGTTTGAACACTATTGAGGTTTTTCAGTCAAAAAAACTATTCGTCTACAGAGTCAGATGTACGAAAGGCAAGTAAGATACCACTACACTACCGGAGCATTTATTTTCATAATTTCATACATCGATAAATATAAACGGCTGGTCAACGTAAATTTATTTTATTTAAGGGAATATATGTTTGTAACGCATATGATTAATTAATTTTATATTGGATCACTTTTTCGCCATATAAGGTTTAACTACGCCAAATCTCATATTCATCTGTGACCGCATTATTTTTATAATGGGCTCCAAATAATTCTCTTCATGTATTTATAAATTGTTATGGTGTGACATGAGGTTTTTTGATCTCTGATGCACGGGTTATCAACTGTAGAACTTTTTTTACACATGAATTACATATTTTTTGCTTTTTATTTCATCTGCAACATCATTTTCAAAGCTCAATTTTGTTTCTAGTTTTCGTTAAATTCCATATATTATGTATTTTACCAATTATTAATAAAAAATAAAAGACGAAACTTTAGACGTAACCTAAAAAGACAGTTTATACCATTTTCAATACGTTTATAGCGTATTCTCCTAACCGATAAATTTAAAATGGTAAAACACAAATTTAGAAATTTTACCTTGCTCAATATCTACAGGGGGAAAATAGAATAACGTCAAGATAAGGAGAAATCAATAAAATATTTTTCAAAATGGCAATTTAAACATTTTGATGTCGTTTTTATAGTTGTAAATTGGGTCAGTTGAAATAATTCTCAGACCCAAGATTATTATTTTAAATAGGACACCCTATATATTTTAACCTGAAATATACTAAACAGAATATATAGTATTCTGCGGGCTTTCTATATAACACAGCGTTTATGTTGACAGACGAAACCATTATAAAAATACTTTCGTGACTGTCTGTCTGTAACAGCCTTTTTTCTCCGAATCGACAATAGTTGTTTTTCTTGGCACACTGAAAAAAAATTAATGGTCCCACGACCTGATCAGACGATTTCTATATTCGATGGAATTCGCAGAAATGTCGTGTGACAGGAAACACCAGATTCTTTATTAGATTTTAAATAATTAATACTTAGGTATTTATTGTGTAGTGCTATTAAAATAAAAATGAAATTTTATCGATTTTGAAATTCGAATCGGTCAATACCTTTTATTCTTAAAATGGATTTTGTAAGCAAATCGAACCAGAATCCGTTAAAAACAGTCCACAGATAATCAATTTAATTTTTAATTAGAAACATTATTGATTATGTTTCTAATTAAAAATTTAATCTCTCTACACGGCAAATCGAATGAAAGTAGTTATTTATAATATCTGTCAGGATATTTTCAGAAGATTTTTCTATGTTCCTATTCATCAATTAAAAGAGGAAAATTCACAGTATTTCTTATGATGGGGTAGAACCAAAAATAAAACAAACATCACGTAATCAAACTGTCTCTTTTAAAAAGATAAGCATTACTTTAAATATTTCGAATTCGAGTGATCAAGTTGATTTTGTGGATGGCACATACCTAACAAGAAATTATGTAACTCAAGTTCGAGATCGAGCAAAAAACTCCGAAAAAATCAATTTTTTGTATGGAAGCGGAGCATTTTTAAAATTTGTATCCCTTTTTGACCGACGAACCCAAACGGAGGAGGTATACAATTCGACTGTCTGCTTTTTTTTTGTTTGTGCGCGCCCTGTATATAATAAACGGACTCCCATTTTGATGGTTTTTGATTCATTTGAAAGAGGAGACTTGAGAAATGGTCCATATTCATAAACATTCAAATCATCATCTCCTTCCTTCCAAAAAACGCCCCCGAAGGGGGTGGAGGTTGCTAATTTTATCGAAAACCTGAGACGACAAAATTAAAGAGGACAGTATCTGGGAACGTTTAAATTGAATATTTTTTAAGAGTTTTCGAGATACAGCGCTGTTAAAATATCAAATATATATATTCGCTATGTGGAGGGGCAATTTTTTTCGACCAGATTATTTGTAGCAACATTTATTTTGAACATTTTTTCCATATAGTTTTCGTAAAAAAATATGTTTTATTAGTTATCGATATATCGATATCGATCATTCTGTGATTTCACCCATTACTGTACATGAGATACAACTTTTATTCACTAAATTTCATCTTCGAAAGAACTTTTAGTGAAGTCGCACTATTGCTTCAGAAGAAAATGAAACAAATTTTCTTTTGAAGCAACCGAAAAAATTTATTCTTTGATTTAACGTGGTATCCAGTTAGATCTCACTCTATTTATTAGCAAATCTGCTACACAAATTTTTCTTATATAAATATGTTTTACCAAAAATTGGACCGACTTCATTAGTTGGTGCACCGAAAAATACAAAATTCTATTCTATTCTATTGGTGCTGGTAATTTTAAAGTTGTGCAATTGTGGCTAGATAGAAGACTTTTGGCACCAACTTCAATAATATCACCAACAAAAGATTTAATATTACTTTGTATTTTTCAGTGCAACAATCAAAAAAGTCGGTCTAATTACAAACATATATTTATTTCCTTCTTTTGTGTGTAACATTCGTTATGAAAATCGTTGAATGTTAACTAATACCAAAGAAGATAGTACTTATCCTATTATCTGTGTATATTCTTTACTTGTATAGTTCTTTGCAGAATAAATGGTTGACTACGTTTTTTTACCTGGGACGTTTTGCCAAAGGTCGACCATAAACATACAATACACTGTCGATCAGGGTCGGATTATAATATAGCAGTATAATAATATTTAAATATTTTTTTTACGAAATAATTAACAGGTATTCATCATTAATTATATTATATAAACTTACAATTTCATTCTTTACCACAGCTATAATTCAAAAACCTTAACTCTTTTAAAAACTTAAACGTTGGATATGGTCTCATATGAATGGGACGAATTCGCAATAGTCCTCTATCAAATGAAAAAATATTTTTTACAAAAAATTGGACCGACTTTATCAATTGTTGCACTGAAAAATACAAAATAATATTAATTCTATTGGTGCTGGTTCTTTTGGAGTTGGTGCCTACAACAACAAACTACAGCAGCACAACTTCGGTCCATTTTTTGTAAAAAATACTTATTTCACATTTTTGAGTGTAACATTAGTCATGAAAATTGTTGAACGTTCACTAATACCCAAAAAGTTATAGGTATTTCAGAATTTACCATTGCGAAACTCGGGAACCGTGAGTCTTTTGAAAAACTGTTCAATTTAAAAGCTTCCGGATATGGTCCCCTTTTTAATTTTCAAATCTCGAATTTTCGATTTTCGGAAAAATTTGCCTCATCCACATAGCTGAAACACATATTTCAGACTGTAGCGCGGAAACGTATGATTATTTTTAAAAATGTCCAACTGAAAGAAAAATTGCCCCAATTCCCAATATTACAAGAGTCTGCTTGGATTCAGCTATATCTAATATGATATAAAATTGTATTTTTAACGTGTTAAGGTGAGTTTATACAGTAAATAAAATAAAATAAGAAACAAATTAAGATAAAATAAGAAAGTTGAACATGCTCATTTCCATGGGAGCGTTTATACACGAAATAAGCTAAATTAAGAAATAAGAATAAGAACTAAAGATGGCCAACTTTCATCTTTATTTCTTATTTTATTTTATTTTGTTTGGAAACTGATAATCCGCATGATCAACCTCCAGAGAACACTCAACTTGCATACAACACAAAAGTTTTTGTCAAAAAAGCTGTGATTTGATTGGTTCATTCTTATTTCTTATTTTATATTCGTCATCTGTATAAACCAATCTTTTTTGAGATTATTCTTATTTCAATTTTATTTTTTTTCTTATTTTATTTTATTTACTGTATAAACTCACCTTTACATTAATTGTTTTATAAATTTGCCAAATTCCTTGGCTAAAACGGGTAAATAGATACCCGTGCTCTCTAACGTGGTTTGCCCGCTATTTTTATATAAAAAGAAAGATTCATCCAAGTTTTTATAAATATATGCTCCCCAAACTCATTCTACTAACTCTACGGCTGTGTAAACATTGGATGGAGATTGGAGGATATGCGCGCGTCATCTCCGCAAACTCTGCAACTCAACAACGACAGCCAAAGATGGGAGATAGATACCTTACCAAAGCAAGAAAGAGACGCCACCCACCTTCTACTACCATTGGCTACGGAAAGGGGTATGTACAAGCAGCCGGCAGCTGCAGCTTGGTGGGGCGCTGAGGCTACACGACATTATATTCTCTCCCGATAAACTACGTCGCGCCCCAAAAACGGGGTGTGTGTGTGTGTGTGTGGGGGTCTATATACGTCGGTGTACGTGAATTCGAGCACATAGCACATGGCTGGAGTGGCGATAGGTGAAGGTCACATAAAATACTACTACGACATTATACAGTGTGTCCACGATAAGCATGGGATGATAGCATTTTTGGCGAGCACGAAAACTGTAGATAGTATTTTTTTTCAAATTATGGTGATGTTTCAATGTTCTTGAGGTTCATCCAACAAAAACGCTCATTATTGACCGACAGCAACATTTATAATGGGCATTTTTCAAAAAAATACGATTACCAAGTTACAGCAGTGGGAAAGTCTGAAATATGTCCATTTCCACGATGTTTTGAAATCTCTGAATAAGTATAAATGTTGAATGATTTTGATGACTAATGTTAAATATTAATTTTATTGGTTCTTCTGGTACTTTTGAAGTTGGTGCCAAAAAATTTCAATCCAACTACAACTGTACAACTTCAAAATTACCAGTACCAATAGAATTAATATTATTTTGTATTTTTTAGTACACCAACTACTTAATAAAGTCGGTCCAATTTTTTGTAAGAAAATATTTATTCTGAAGATATTTCAAATAATAAAATATCCAACATGACAATCAGGCAACAATGTCATCCTGTCTGATTTCATGGTACTCAATGCCCCACAGTTTTTGAGCTCGAATACAGAAAGTTTTAATCACAATTTTATTTTGTGATTTTTTTTCTTCTAGAAACGATTCATCAAATTTTATTTTCTTTTTCTTATTTAAGTGCCGTACTCGTATTTGAGCGTTGGCGGCTTCTCTGCCTTGAAAGTGTTACCACAGATAAGAGGACCTACAGTTTAACGTGGATTCCGAACCACCGATGTGTCTCAAGATAAATCTTAAGGGCACACCCTTCCAGAGAGCTGTACTAGGGAATATATACTCTCACTAGTTTCCCGTTGCCTTGCGAGAGGAGGAGAATGCAATGCGACAGAGACACGAACGCGCGCCCGCATTAACGGTCACTCATCCAAGCCGTTTCCATCGTATTGCGCTGCTTAACTTCGAAGATCGAAGTCGGTCAGTGTTAACCCGCAGCTACGCGCTCCTCTTTTATTGTCTACTGAAATAAAAGTGTATCCTGGATTAGATAGCCGTTTCCATTGACAAAACAACCAAATGTCACCAGATATGTTTATTTTATGCACTGGAATATAACTGTATTAGGCACTGCCACACCAAACTCGTGTACAGAAAACGCACCAGAGACAGATATACAGGGTGTTGAGTAAACATGCGGCAAAAAATTAAAGCTTGATTCTTTGAACTATTTTAAGAATATTTTGTTCTTTGATGATTGTTGAAAAACCGCTTCATTTCAAAGACATAGGTTCGTTTGTAATGGAGCTATACCCAGCAATTATTCGATTTCACAAGCCGTCCAAATGTCTACTGGAGTCGCGTAAACTAATGATTTTAGATAACACTACAAGAAATAATAGTCCGGCGATCGCGTATGGTCCAACGCATGGCCTCGACCAATCCAGTGATCTTCGTGTTAAATATTCACGAGCAACCAAAGTAAAATTTGCTGGTGCACGGAATTGTGAAAGATGTGTACATTAATAATTTTTAGAAATATCGTAAATAGTGCTCGCATTTTTTTTCACCCTGTATCTTTGAAATGAACCGCTATCTCAATAATCATCAGAAAATAAAATATTCTTAAAATAGTTCAAAGAATCACCCTTTAGATTTTTGCTGCATGTTTAGTAAACATCCTGTATACTTGCGTCACAGCTTACCATGGTAAGCTGTGCTTCCGTTGGCAATATTTCCATGATTACTTACTTAGGTAGTACCTGGGATAATGACAGATTCTCTATAAATGTTTAATCTTGGCTCGCTTTTCATCGTTCATTGCCTATTCCATGTTTATATAACTTTTCTAAAGGATTATCAATAAGCACAACTTTTACCCCATTTAGCCGACCGCAAGGTTCGCTAGTGTGGTGGTGTAATGTCACTGAACATTAGATGAGGTTGCATTCACCTGAAAGTCATTGTGACAACGTTTCTGACATTGAGATACATAAACAGCATCAATGACATTGGCAGATGTCATAAATGACGTAGGTGTAACCTATAAACATAACCTAACCTAAAACTTTTGACAACAAACACCACAACGATAGCCCACATTCTCTTGCCTGGGAGACTGTCATATGATGGAACTCAAGGCTCAATGTAGAGTTTACTGGAAAGAGATCCCGTGTTTTAAGAGGATAGCTAAGACTAGAATTGGAATGACCATGCATCTGACTCGACTCTGGACAGTTTGGTGGTATTGGACTGAATTCCACACAAGACCCATAATAATTTCTATTGCATTCAAATCATAGAAATCGATAAAATATGTATCATTGACGATAATATTTGTACAAATGAATATTTTATTACAATTAAAATAGAATTTCAAAGTATACAACGTAATACCCTTCCAACCTGAACTAGTGACCAAGTAAATGGATTAGCAACATGCGACAGTGAATTCACATGGAATGTGGTATTATAAAACAAAATGACAGTCCCGAATTAATGGACATTTTTGGTTACAGCATCCGCTTCATCCTGACGCTATCCCATCCTGGTCTTGGACACACTGTATATAAAGATGACAACAAATCTGACAGGGACAAGGGTATTTTGGGTTCATTAATGTGGAGCAGCGTACTACTCTGGTATGATGGGAAATGGGGGAGAAGTGGGGAGAAGTGTATTATGCAACTTTGTTGTGGCTATTTGGCGCGTTCGAGCGATTTAGAGAAACACTTTGTACCTATAGCTACTACCTACGTGACACAAATTTAACGGGAAATTAGTAAAGATCGAAGATGATTTTGCATGTTTTGCGATTGAAAATTAAACTATGAAAGTTTGTGATTACGTGAACTACGACGTAAAATCAGGTCACATCAGTATCGACTATTTGATAGATAGAAAAAAACTACATTCATCACTTAGAGCTCCTAGACTCTTTAGATGGAAAAACAGTATTGCCGTTCTTTACCTGTAATATTTCTGTATAGCTTTGAAATTAATTGATTGAATATAAAAAGGTTGAGGTGAAATTTAAACCCATGAGACAAAATTTGCCTAGGACAGGACCCTGCATAACAAAGCGCTGGCTCCATTAAAGGCCAGACTACATTTCCAGTTGGAATTGCACTATGAGATAAAGCAAAAAAAAGATTTTTTTAATATTTTCTATTTCTACTTGTTCATTCATATTATGAGTAAACGATTTGTCTTGCGAAATAATGTAATGTGAATATTTTTGTTATATATCTTTTTGTTATAATACAGTGAAAAAAAAACTGAATAGATACACGAGTCAATCGGACGATTTTCACATTCAATGGATTTAGCTTGAAAGCGATAGCAAGTCGCAAGGTGACTACTCCAGATATTTTTTACCGACATAAACAAAGAGAATTGTATACCTCCTCTTTTTTCGGTTGTAGGTTTGCTTTTTTTATGTTTTGTTTTGTTCGGGCGTTTTGCATAGTAAACGTGCTCCGATTTTGATGATTTTTGATTCTTCTGAAAGAGGAAATGATCCCATAATACGAGAAACTCAAATCTAAAATCTTCCTTCATCCAAAAACCGAGTTATAAGAGTTATAGCAATGGTAATGACTGAAATATGTGTATTTTTTCTGTGATGGAAAAAAGTTTGACATTTTATCTGTGTTGACATGTGATAAAGTATCACTTTTTTCCCCACGGGATGACCTACTTTAAAGGTTTCATTAGCAACGCATGTCTAATTGTCGCCTACCCTACCTTTACAACTGCTGAAATTTGAAAACCGTAGCTTGTTTTGAAAAATGTCCCTTTTAAATGCTGCTACATATAATCTCTTCTTTAATTTGGCCGTCTCATATTTTCAATTTTAGAAAACAATCGCCCCCTTCCATATTGCAGAAATACACATATTTTTGTCTTTACCATTGCCGTAACTTAAAAACCGTAACTCTATTGAAAAAAATGTCCAATTTAAACGTTTCCGGATATAGTCTCATCTTTAATTCTGCTGTCTCAGATTTTCAATTTTCGAGAAAATTGACCCCTCCACAACGCTTCGGGTGGTTTTGGAGGGAAGGAGATTTCGAAGCAGAGTTTTTCTAAATATGGGACCATTTCTCAACTCCATTCTTTCAAATGAGTAGAAAAATATCAAAATCGGAGCACGTTTACTATTCAAAAAGGGCGAACAGCCATGGATAAAAAAGCAAACATTCAACCGAATTGTATACCTACTCCTTTTTTCGAAGTCGGTCAAAAATTATCCAGCACAAAAATACTCCCACATGAATATGCATATAATTTTGTATGCTCTCTTCAGTATATATATGTTATTATTATCAAATTATACCTACCTCTCTCTTAAAAATAACCCTTATTGACCGACGAACCCCAAGAACGTGTTCAGATGCTT
Organism: Crioceris asparagi; assembly: GCA_958507055.1. Lineage (NCBI taxonomy): Eukaryota > Metazoa > Arthropoda > Insecta > Coleoptera > Chrysomelidae > Crioceris > Crioceris asparagi. The sequence goes on from OY293829.1 coordinate 7,457,866, forward strand.
GCTGTATATACATATACAGGGTGGTCCGAATTATAATGGAGAAACTTTAACAGTGTATTCAGCAGATAAAAATAATTAAAAAAGTTCATATAAACTTATCTCCAAATACGCTTCGTTTTGGAGATACGGGATGTTGAAATATTGTAAAAAAAATCTTTTTTTCTTAATTTTAAAGAAACTCTTCTAGATTTTTGCTTGCTTAGTTGGTATTATTGTCCCTTAAGAACAAATTTATAGCATGATATTGTTTTATCAGTAGCGTTCATGAGACACTTTTAATTATTTTAAATAATAATAAAAATGTACGCCATTAGTTTATCGCAATTTTGTTAACAAATTTAGATATCAATTCTTAACAAAAATGGTCTCTTTCGCCTTTTCGCTAAAACGAATGGTTTACGAAAAAAAATATTTTTGATTGCATGTGCACCTAATATCTTAGGTTTGCAAATGTGAATTGAAATAGCGCGAATTATCTTAATTTAATTCGCAAAACTCAGATATTAGGTGCACTTGCAAATAAAAATTATTTTTTTCTCGAGAATGGTTCGTTTTAGCGAAAAGACTAAAGGGACCATTTTTATTTAGAATTGATCAATATATCTAAATTTATTAACGAAATTGCGATAAACCATTGGCGTACATTTCTTAATTATTTAAAATAATTAAAACGGTCTCATGAACGCCACTGGTAAAACAAAAACAAGTGTTTATCATGCTATAAGTTTTTTCTTAAGGGGCAATAATAGGTACCTACTAAGCAAAAATCTAGAAAAGTTTCTTTAAAAATAAGAAAAAACGATTTTTTTCGCAATATTTCAACACCCCGTATCTCCAAAACGAAGCGTTTTTGGAGATAAGTTTATATGAACTTTTTCAATTATTTTTATCTTCTGTATACGCTGTTAAATTTTCTCAATTATAATTCGGACCACCCTGTATATTATGCTAATTCACGTCGATCGAAAATGGTTTGGTGCCGGAGATATGTTTACTCTCTCTTAATATATGCAAGACGTGTATTGAACAGTTTTCTTTGTATTTTGTATATAGGTATCAACAAGTTCCTTGCAGTTTGGACAAATTATTTCTATTATTAGAAAGTCGGTATGTAATACTCTGTACCATCGATGCTGTCTGGAATGCTGGAAATGGTTGGTTGGAAGCATTTGACATATATTATGGACCAGGAGCCACTAACATAATTTAAGTTGTTATGACAAATGCGGCAAAATACAGATTTTAAATCTTGAATCTGATATCAAGCTTTTGATATAATGATATTGAATCAATTGACTGACGCAAGTTTCAATCAACTGAGAAAGACAGCCATTTTCAATGTTATTTGTGTCTATCAAACTCTGTATCAGTCAGGGGTTACCTTAACCTTAGCCTTCTGAGGCTACACCTAAACAAAATTACAAGGAAGGTAGATTTAAATTTCACTTTAAGAGTTACGTATTACTGGTCTTGGACGTTTTGGCGCCGTCGGATTGACGCCGCCGGAACATTTTGGCACCGGATGTTTTGGCGCCGGCCGCTTTGGCGGCGGTATGTATAGTTGAGATTATAGAATATCCCTTCATTTTTTACGAAACGCAAAGTAAATCAAGAATAATAATCATAAAAAATTGTCCGAAAATTTATTTATTATTCTTGACTGCAAGTAAAAATATTTATTGAAGAACATAACAATAAAATATGTTAGGAAAATTATAGAAAACTCAAAAGCTTGTGAATTGTAAGGGCTAAATTGGCTATAAAGACATCCGTTGTTAACAATGAAAATCGCAATTTTGGGATGTATGGACTATCCAGGAATAAAACAAATTGTAGATTATTCCCGGTTCGAATGCTACTTGCCTTGTACAAATTGTTGGATAGAGATATTTCAGTGAATATCTCGTCGCAAATGTATTACATGTTCTTCAAATAAACATTTACACATTCTTCATAAATAGTGAATAAATTTAAATAACTTTGACTTTTATTGACAGTTATTATTATTTTCACATAAGAACGAAAAATTTCCATTTATTTCGAAAACTACTAATTTTTGGTATAGACAAACCCACATAAAGTGACCCTTAATTTTACTGCTTAATACGATAATGTATATATATATATATATATGAAATTATTTTCACAATTATATTTTTTCGTAATAATTGAATACGGCGCCAAAACGACCGGCGCCAAAATGTCCCTGTACCAAATCGTCCTGGCGCCAAAACATTCCATCCCGACGTATTAACCAGATAGTTTAATACAAAATAAATGAACGTTTATAACTTTGAATTAGCGGGACTTCATAAATAGGGATTGATATCGAACCTAATCTTCTGAATAAAAGTTTAAACAAATCGAGTATTTTTTTATGATCATCTATGTAATTTAGTAACCCAGGTGCAGACTTTTATTGCTCTGCAGTTACTCACGATGTACAGTACAAAAGTTCACACACTTTTGAAATGCCAATTCAAAATATCCTGCTGGCCCTCCATCTATTATTATTCCATGAAAATTAAAAATAATGTGGATAAAAATAACAATGCGGAAAAATATAATTAAAATTTTGAATGCGGAAATATTTAAAACTAGACAGAAACCAATAGATAAAGCGAAGTGGAATATAATGAATTTCTATGTGTAATAATCTGTACAAAACAGAGATAGGAAAATATAAATAACCACAAATGACCGGATAAGCTAGAATAAAATTTATACAAGGTGGGCATTTTAAATGGAACGCTGCTTATAGCGGTCCTGGGAATAAGATTTTTCAAAAATACGTCCTCAAAGATTTTCTATGGAGCTCGCTTTAGTCAAGTAAAAAAAGGGGCCCCAAAGAAGGGGCGCAGCCCTAAGCCATTGTTTTTAGCGTGACAGTTGTTGACAATGTGCCCCATTAACCTGTTGACACAGACCCAACCGATAGTAGAACTCTTCCCTTACTCTTCTCAAAACTTCTGGCGTGATTAAACGTATCTCTGCCCGAATCTTTGCATTTAAGTCTTCCAGATTTCTAGGTCTGTTAACATAGACCATAGTTTTTAAATGGCCCCATAAATAAAAATCTAATCGCGTAATATCCAGGGATCTCGGAGGCCACTCTATAAATCCTCGCCATCCTATCCACCTAGTTAGAAATGCAGCATCTAAGAATTCCCTTACATTTCTTGCAAAATGGGGAGGAGCTCCATCCTGCTGAAAAAATATCCTTTGCTCTAGATTTCCATCATTAGGGAATATTCCTTGAAGTTCTGATATTAAAAATGTTACAGGTCTCCATGTAAACTGTCTAGATAACTGGAAGACTCAAAGGCAAGGATTCGGAAGTTTAATCAAGTAAGAAGTTTTGGGAAGAGTTTTACCATCGGTTGGATTTGTGCCAAGATATTAACGGGGAGCATTTTCAACAACTGTTACGCTAAAAAGGTGACATTCCAGTATTAATGTAATTGTTCAATAGTCAAAAATCAGTTTTTAGAAAATTTCTGACACATTATTATCAAATTCCTTTTCCAATAAGCTTCCCAAAGAGGTGCCACAAGTGGTGTCTTCTAATTTGAAAAAAAGTTGCTTAGGGCTGTGCCCTCTTTTTGGGGCGCCAATTTTTTTACATGACGAAAGTGAACTCTAAAAAATCTTATTCCCAGGGCCGCAATACGCAGCGTTCCATTTAAAATCTCCACCCTGTTTAATATACAATTTTTACTCTCCTACCGCTAGCCTATGTAGCCCAGTAAGAAAGGTCTCCTCCTAGTCGTGTTAAGTTTTCGGTGTCCAGTTATCATCAGATATTTACGTTTCAGAATTCGAAAAAACATATTTTCAGCCATTGGTCCGTCTGTCTGTCTGTGTCAAGATTATTTCGGGAACAGGGTGGATGCTTTCTTTTTTTTGACATATAAGGCGCAAAAATTAAGTCGGTACAGAGGGAAGTCGATCAACAAAACCAATCAACGAAGTTTAGGACTGAGTAAACTTTCAATGCCTTGATCAAGAAACAAAAAAAATATACAAAGAAACAGTTATAATTTCTGGAGAGCGAGATTAGAAATTAAGGTTTAATAAAAAACGAATCTTACATTATGAGTCATTAATAGGAAATACAGTACTTACTCTTTGTTATAAAATAATTGAAGATGTTACTCACCAGCCTGTTGCTTCTGAAACAAAAATGAATGTATATATTAGTTAATTGACATACAAAGTTTGGTATCTTTCACAAATTTTAAATGGATATATTGGGAAACTAGCAGATGCCTGCGACTTCGCATGCGAAAATCAGCGGAATCCCCTAAAAATTACGTACCAAAAACATCAATACCCATAGCGAGTTTTTTAGGTATAGGTATAACTTATGAGGGTTGGAACTGAAAAATCCCATATCAATTTTTAGATATATTTACTCCATTTTAACCCCAAATACGTGTTTGCTTATTTGTTTTTAGTTCTACTACGAAGTTTCTAGTCGAAATATCTATTTATAATTATTTTACCATAAAAAATGTGTAAACCCCATTTTACCCATATTAGGGGTTGACTGTCGAAATATCCTCCGTTACCTATTCCTTGTATACATCACATAAAGAAAACCTAAACTAGCTGTTCTACCCGGCATAAAAAGTCTTGAGTATGGAATCCTTCTACCTCAGAGTCCTACTCGCACGTAGAACAGTCCGAACACCAACCCAGACATGCACCAAGAGAGAACAGAATGAGAATTTCTCCTGCATATGTCTTAGGAATTTGCCGGTATGGAACAATCCACCTTTTAGTCCCATTCACACTGACACAAAACAATCCAGTGACATACTACAAACATATATAGCGAAAAATCCATGAAAATTCAGCCGTAGAGCTTAGAGAAACTACTTTGGGTATTACAGATATGGAACCCTACACCTAGGAGGCCCAGTCACACTTACAACCATTACCAGATCATTCTAATAACATTCTACATACACATAATATGGTAAAATGACCATCAAAATCCAGCCATAGAGTTCAGAAATATACAATAGACTTTCAGGTACGGAACCCGACACATAGAGTTGCACGGGCACTGAATGTATGGCAACAGTACTTTTACTTAAGGTATGATAAACACGTATGCAAAATTTGGTTGGGATATCTCGAATAGTGTAAAAGCCAATACACACAGACGTTCAGTTTTTCTATTATGTACCTATGTACATTTGACGAGCTGATGCCCGTAACTTCGTACGCGGAAATTCAGTGAGATACCAAAAAAAGAAACTACAGTCTAAATTTCATGTTTCTAGCTTCAGCCGATTCGAATTTGCGTTGATAAGTCAGTCAACCATCAATCGATGCATTGGAGAAATTTGAAATCAAGTATCATATTTTTAGTATCAGGTAATTTTGGAAGGAAATAAAGATATCACAAGGTGTTCCAAGTATTAGATAATAATGACATATTTATATGGTTCTAATTGCTAGAAGTACCTAGTAGTTTTATTGACCATATTTCATATAACAAAACAAACATGTTGACATAATAATCTAAATCTATAGGTATTTTATTAATTCCTTTATTTTCTAAAGTGCTTTATATATGAGATAAAAATAGAACATTTGGCGACTGAATTTTTGATCGACTTCATAATGTGTATTTATTATGAATGTTCCGCCATTAAGAGGACAAAATTAGAAATGGTTCTTGTCACAAAACCTTTAAGAGTTATAAAAAATAATATTTTTTTAAGAAAATTCTTTAATTTATTGCCAAAAATTATGGTGTATATTTTTGTTCAACCAAAGTTTGTTATGTTCTAAAAGGAATAAAAGAAAACAATAATTCCCATCTGAAATTGTTATGTAAAAACTATTCAATATTTATTTTTTATTGCTTACAACTCTTAGAATGTATTATTTTGTTAGGATTATTTATGACGGATCAGATAGCACTGGAAACAAGTGTAATTTTAACGAAAAAAATAAATGTAATAAGGCATTAAAGAAGAAGCTGTCAAAGAGTACAATTATTGCTTTTTACCACATTACAAATTTGATTTGAACCATAGCATCGCTTGACATATTAGTTGACAGTTGAGTGGTAACTGTCACTGACAGTGACCATTCTTTGGCTGAATGTATACGCGTCGTTATGGTTCCATGATCCCGTGATAAAGATTTCTTATAGTTCATTATTCTATAGATATAATCATTAATCTTTATTAGATCAGTTTTAAATTTGAAAGGAAGCGAGATCTAGGTATGGATAAGAAATTTCATGGCACTGAGACGTTCCTCTAGGCATTATTACACGTCGTAGGTTGCCAGGTCTTTCCACGAGGTAGCCACTCGAACCAGAATCTAATGCACTTAACCGGAAGAAATAAAAACTGTATATAAATCATCCAGATTATATATATATATAAATAAATGTTAATTTCATCGATATATACCAACCATATTTATTCGATTTGAACGAAAAGACACATGGCAGATATTGTAAATTTTATTTATCTAATCGACAATTGAAAAATTGTTCAACTGCTGGCGTCAATCAAGCGATTATTATTTTTACTTGTAGTAAAGTTGATGATACTATGTGCAACAAATTCCCTCTTCCTTTTTGGCCAGTTGTGAATGCAACAAACCTTTTGCGATTTGCGCGATCACGTAGTAGCAAGGTTACCAACCAACATTAGATAATTATAAAAATAGTATCGTCGCAGCAGTAGGCTCCACTCTGATTGGATGTCGTTTCGACTTTGTAATAAGTTGGATGCACACATAGGAAAATTACTCATTTGTATATATAGATTTCCCAAGGGATGAATATTTGAAATACATATTTCGAATATACTTTGCAATCATAGAGATGAGTTAAAATTATTTTGCATAAAAAAGATAATAAGAACGACACATATATACTGTTAATGCAGCCTGCCTTGATTTCGATAATGCGATCAGTTACTTTAAAATTGAAATATAAAAGTAAAAACTTTTGTTAAGTGCATAATTTAAGATATAAAATGAAAGAGCTCAACATGAGTAATGTAAATATTTCACGGAATTCTTTCTACGCGAGCCCAACTCGCACTTAACTACTTTTCTATTTTATAATTGAGGCTAATGTTTCTTGTGTTCACTATTTGGCGCCAAAGGCAAGTGAGTACCCACCTGTCATTGACGCTGTCAACATTTAATTCAAATATTGATATTTATGTTGATTATAATGAAAAAAAAGTTTACTTAGTATACAGTGGCGAACGATCTATTTGATAAAATTCTCAGCTTTTATGCTCAATTGACAGTTTGTTTTCTTGAACTTACTCTATAATCATATTGTAAGGAATTTTATTTAAATTAAAAAAATATAATAGAACGATATGGCATCTCTAAGCTTTTTAGTCTTTTCGAAAACACAGAGCAGGATTCACAATCCAATCTTAGTTCGATACTAGCTAGTACCGCATTAAAATAAAAAAATAAAACACTATCCTACCATAACATTGACATAAGAGTCATAAATCTTATTTGAGGTTAGGTTGGTTAGATTGCAGCAAAGTCATTTACGACCGTGGATTGAAGGTTTCGATTACGAATAGGGTTGATTAACTTTAACAACGTAAAAGACTGTAATAAGAATTACTTTACGCACTAATGCGAAAAGCAATAACGTTTCGCACGAAAGCAGAAATCAATTTTCATACTGTCAATAATTTTAACTCATTGATTAAAGAAATAACGAATCTATGAAATTGAGCTTCTAAGGCAGGTTTTGTAAAAATATGTAGCCTACACGTGAGCAAAGGAGCGAAACTGACAACCGTGAAACAACTCTAGTTAAATATCATATTCGTTCTCTGATTCGTGCGATTTTCACATAAACATATAGGTACCAAACTCATCCTATGAATGAATGAATATGAATATGACACATAACTAGGCTCATGTTGCAAAATCACGATTGTCAGATATTCACCACTTTACGCACTTGTATAATAAACTACAATTGTTTATGTCTCCTTTTCAAATATACGACTATTAACAGCTCATCAGCTGATTGTAATCAATTTCAATTTCTCAACATGGCAACGTTTATGAGTTTTGCCGGCATACCAGCCCACTTCTGATGTTATCTGAACTATTTTTTTTTAATTCTAGACCGAATTTATTATTGCTTACATTATTATTTTGCAATGATGAAAAATTCCTAAGACCTGACGCCTCCAAGCTCCTTGGATCTAAGGAATTGCTTCTTGGTTTTACAAATGGAAAAGGTGGTTGCTCCTCGTCCTTGCTTTTGCTTCTTATCCAACGGAAGTATGAGGACATTTTTGTTGATGGTGGTAATCGAAGGCACTCGTGACGTCATCACACGCACTTTGAATAGATATACCGAGGTAATGTCAAAAAACACTGACAGACACCAGAGGCCGTAAAACACACATATACACACAATTTTTCTTTTCTTAGAACGTATGCAATTTTTAAAAGGTTAAAGTTTCAAGAATTATAATTAATTGTCAAATCTATTGTGGGTAGAAACTACAAGAAATAATGAATAAAACTTTTTTTATAAAATAGAAATTGAAATTAAGATAGGTATTGCAAACATTTTAGGTACTTTTTTAGACACATTTGAAGTTATATCTATCCAATATCGTACAAATTTTATTTTATTTTTATTCTAGTACTCAATAATTTAATGCCAAATATTAATTTTTCCGGATTTGATGCACTTAAACTGCCTGGCTATATCCATTTTCAGCTATTTAAGTAGATATGTTTGTTTGTTTATCAAAAAAAAAAAAGTAAGTACCTACATAAAAATTCACGAATGATAATCAAAAATCTCTTTCATAATAATGGAAACCTTGGCGGGTAATTATCACATTATATATTAATAATTTAATAATTTTTGAGAGGAAACATCATTATACAGCCAAGTTATACAGTCTGTCCTACTAAGTCGGCACCATGTGGAAAAGTTTTTCATTATTTTTTTACATGGAAAAAGTCATTCCTTATAAAAAAGTTCTGCATGGTCTCAAACCCAAAATGAAATACTCAGATATCAATTTTTTGCATTCGCTTACGAGTTTTGTTGAAAAATTTAAACTTTACTCAAGAGAGTTTTATTTTTGATTGACTTCAAATAAAAGGTATTATAATTCGGTAGTACATTTATGCATAGTAAACGTACTCCGATTTAGACGATTTTTGTTTCATTTGAAAGAGGAGAGTTGAGAAATGGTCCCATATTTAGAAAAAGTCAAATCCAAAATCTCCTTTTCTCCAAAAACCGTCCCAAAACGAAGTGGAGGGGGCAATTTTCTCGAAAATTGAAAATATGAGACGGCCAAATTAAAGAAAACATTTTATGTAGCAATATTTAAATTTACTTACGGTTTTCGAGTTATAGCAGTAAAGTCTGAAATATGTATATTTGCGCCTCGATGTTTTGAGATCTCTGAATAATAAATAACAAATATAAGGTAAGCCTATACCTTTTTGGGTATTAGTGAACGTTCAACAATTTTCATGACTAATGTTACACTCAAAAATGTGAAATAAATATTTTTTACAAAAAAATTGGACCGACTTTATTAAGTAGTTGTTGCACTGAAAAATACAAAATAATATTAATTCTATTGGTGCTGGTAATTTTGAAGTTGTGCCGTTGTAGGCACCAACCCAAAAGTACCAGCACCAATAGAATTAATATTATTTCGTATTTTTTTCAGTGCACCAACTAATAACGCCGGTCCAATTTTTTGTAATAAATATTTATATGTACAAAAAATTACTTTGTATTTTTCGGTGCAACAACGAATAAAGTCGATCCAATTTTTGTAAAAAAAATTATTTACAATTTGGATAATATTTATTGAGAAATGATCCAAATTAAAATTACGGTCAGATATCCAGTATTATCCATCTAGCATGGAAAAAATATTCTAGGGTTTCGTACCAAATTAGTATTAACGGGACCCTTTTTCAAATCCTCTGTTGTCCGTCCGTCCGTCTGTCAGCGGACCGTATCTCTTATGGGTGGACAGGTCATTTTTTTCACAGAACCCTTCGTTTGCGAGTTCGATTCGCACTTGGTCGATTTTATTTTATTTTTATCAACTCTTCTCTGTATTAGCATTGATATAATTTATGCCTACAGATCTAACATTTAATCTAGGATGCACTTAAGCAAAATTTAAATACTTTTCGACTAATCTCGTATACGAATGCAAAAAAGTGATATCTGATTACTTCATTTTAGGTTTTAGGCCATGCTGAACTCCACTATAAAGAATAAAATTTTTCATAAAACAAATAATAAAAAAAGCTTTCCATAATATGGTGGCAATTTAATAATTGGACACACTGTATTACCTATCCTTACAGGGTGTCCTATTACTAAATAGGTCATGGAGAAACTGGAGATAGTTGACGCCATAATATATCGAATGAGCCAAACAAATCTCGCATTTCTTGTTGTCATGCTTAGGAAATACAGAGTGTTTTAGATGAAAAATTATTTCAAATAATACTCAATTATTTGAAAACTCGGCTAGATATCGTGAGGTGAAAATTAGTACAGTAACTATTTAGATGATGACGAACGAATTTCAGATTTTAGTCTCAAAGCAAGTTACGGGGAGCTAGTCAAAAAAATCGTCCTGTATTTTTTTGCATGAATATCATTTTGACAATTCTGAATGTGAATATCTGATGAATCGTTTTCTTCAAGCAAAAAAAGGTTTACTTTATTAATTTCAATAATTTCAGCTGTATTTAAGATATCTGTACTTGATACCGTATTGCATTTTTGGTTCATTCCATTTATATTATGGAACATCCTGTATATTTGGAGATTATTCAACTAACAGCGATAATATTAGATCAAACAATAGCATAATGTATATATCAACAGAAATCCTCTGGTATATTTGAGAATAAATTAGTAAGCCGTTATGACGTTGCATTTGTATTAAAATGATTAGCTTATCAATTTTCAAATAATAATAATTTTATCAAAATTTCAAGTTATACAACAATGAGTGCAATGAACGAAAACAAAAAACTGTCAGTAGGTAGAGAAGCAATGTTCAAGGTATTTCTAATTCAAGGGTTCCGCGATATTTTGAAATCTGTGACTATGATTTTGATTACTATTGATATATTCAAGATGGTGTTTATTTTTATAAAAAATAGGACCGACTTTATTAGGTGGTGGAATGAAAATACAAAATAATATTAAATCTAGTGTTACTGGTACTTTTGAATTTGATGCCAAAAGTCTCGTACTAGTGGAATTATTATTATTTTGTATTTTACAGTACACTAACTAATAAAGTTGGTCCTATTTAAAAAAAATTGAATAATGATATTTGTACTATTTTATTTTTGACCAACGAACCTCGAACGGGGGAGGTATACAATTCGACTGCCTGTTTTTTTTGTTTGTTCGTTTGTTTACTCCGATTTTGATGATTTTTGATTCATTTGAAAGAGGAGACTTAAGAAATGTTCCCATATTCATAAAAACGCAAATCCGAAATCACCTTCCCTCCAAAAATCGCCCCCGAAGGGGGGGGGGGGATTCTAAAATCTGAGGTGGTAAAGATAGGACAATATCCGAAAATTAAATTAAATTGAAAATTCTTTCAAAAGAGTGACTTTTTGAGTTAGAGGCTTGTTAAATTCTCAAATATGTGTATTTTTGCTATGTGGAGAGGGCGATTTCTTTTGAAAATTGAAAATCTGTGGGTACTACATGAAAGACCTAATTCTTTGTAGCAACAATAATAATGAAGATTTTTTCCTTAGAGTTACGGTTTTCGAGTTACAGTGGTGGAGAAATGGTAACATCTAAAATACTTATGCGTATTTCCGCAGCGATGTTTTGAGAGCTCAATAATAACAACTACAAGCAAAGAATATACGTGGGTAATAGGATAAGTACTATCTTCACTGGTATTAGTGAACGTTCAACGATTTCCGTGACTAATGTTACACTCAAAAGTGTGAAATAAATATTTTTTACAAGAAATTGGATCGACGTTATTAGTTGGGGCAATGAAAAATGCAAATGGGCCTAAATACTTGAATGAAAATTACTGACGTAGAGATATATGTCACCATTTTCCAAGTAACCTGAGTTCTCAAAAATATATAAACCTTTAAAATATAGCCCTTACTTTTTGATGATCACATACGTAAGTAAAACAGAAATTGGATGATGGAGAACATACAGTTTTTTAGATATCATTTTTGAAATAAAGATAGTGGAAGATATAGAATTAATGAAAGTTAGATAGAAAAATATTACGTATTCTTGACAGACGATCCAAACGGAGGCATTTTTTTTCTCGAAAATCGATAATTTGAGACGACAAAGTTTAAGAACAGACCATATAATTGGATGTTTAAAAAAAAATCATAGCAGCGGTAAAATCTAAAATATGTGTGTCTCCGCTATGTGGTGGGGGCAACTTTTTTCGAAAATTGAAAACATAAGACGGCCAAATTGAAGAAGAGGTTACATGAAGTAATATTTAAATTGAAAAAAAAAACGTACGGTTTCCGAGTTACAGCAATGGGAAAATCTGAAATTTGTGTATTTCCGCGATGTTTTGAAATTTCTGAATAAGTATAATCAACGTATTATCTTCTTTGGTGAACGTTAAATGATTTTGATAACTAATGTAACACTCAACAGTGTGAAATATTTGTTTTACCAAAAATAGGATCGGGTTTATTAGGTGGTGCATTGAAAAACATAAAATAATACTAATTCTAATGCTGCTGATACTTTTGAAGTTGGTGCCAAAAGTCTTCTATATAACTACAACTGCAAAACTTGAACATTACCAGTACCAATAGAATAAAATAAGTATTATTTTGTATTTTTCTGTGCACCAACTAATAAAGTCGGTCCTTTTTTTTGTAAAAAAGTTTTATGTTGTTTCTATATTTAAATGCACATAAACAAACACCTCAAAAATCACATAATACAACTTAAATTTCGCGTTAAAGATGCAAACGAACACTTTTCGAAAAAAAAAAAACGTTTTCACTCGGTCTGGAAGGAGCAGTAGAACGAACGCTACTAACTGACGCGCTCACTATCGCTCAACGCTAGGATTATAATCATATTATAAAGCTATAAAGGTTGTAAATTATTTTTGCTGTAAACATTATCAAGAAAATAATTAGTTTGAATTTGCGTGCGGCTTCTTGGAAGATAATATAAAATCTTCTATTTTCTATGATTTATGATCAAAGTAATTCAATCAATCTCCAGCACACCACACAATAAAGAAAATTGTTTTGATAACATATTTTGTAAATGGGGAAGTTTTAATAGAAATTAATGTTTTTCAGAAATATCGGAACAAGTTATTTTTTCCGTTTTTGCATGTGGAATATTCACGGTTCCAGGCTTCAGATTGTTCAGGTACTAGTGTGGACGCCCAGTGGTCGAAATTTGACCGGAAATCATTATTTTTTTAATTCAAACGTTACTAAGTTCTTTTTTGTCAAAGATATAGTAACTGAATATAATTTTTGTTGCAGTTGCAAGCTTTTACAAAACGGCATCAACTTGTGTTGTTTACCTAATTGTGTAAAATGTTAGTAACAGTTCAAAAAACACAACGACAGCGAGCTATAATACAATGCATTGTAATGTTTTGATTTAACGCCGGTGATATTACTTTACCCTTATGACAAAATGAAGATAATGCAGTCCTTCCACATAAGTGACTTCAGATTCGAAATGTTTTGCATTACAAAACCTGCATTTTAAATGCATTAATCCACTATCAAAAGTAATAAAATTTCTTGAAATGACATTATGTGCGCATTTAAATGTATCCCGCAAAATAATTAAATCACTTTGTATATACTATTCACAATATTTAAATTTACGTTTGACCAGGGTTATTATTTACGAATAAAACAATCTGACGGGCCTCACGACTCGTTTACTTCACATTGCAATTGGGTTCGTTATGCAACACACTCTACACTTCTACCACGTAAGCCATATTTTATTAAATTTATTTTAAAATATTAACGCCCAATACATCAAAATTTTAATTGTGTGCACTACTGCATCATATAAACTCTCACTATGCCAAATCTCATACTCTTCCGTGCCTGTTTTATGCCTTAAAAATCGTCTACAATCACGTATTAATATAAAGATTACACACATGTGTAGAAATCCGGTCGTGTCTGTTAATATTTTTTTTACCCTAGGTGTGAAAGTAGTGTTTATTAGTACTTGAAGCCCGGAAAACCACTTTCGCTACTTGGCTTAAACATTGTTTTTTTTTTATTAAACAATACGCAATATTCAAGATTTCTATCTCATATAAAGGAGGGATGCTGCTGGGGTCTTTTGATATGTGGTTATTTACTGACAGCGCATGGCAAGTAAGATCCAAGACAAATGACAATTGACAAGAGACAGTTGATCTTATTGGAAACGTCGGAAACTGCATTATCGCCTTGATAATATTACATATTAATCTAATGTATGAAAATTCACAATCTATGCTTAATAAATACAAATAAATATATTACTTTCGGATATTTCTACTACTTTAATAAATAATAGAATGTAGAAGTATTCATTATATAACTATAACTTGAAGGGCGCCATCTAGTAGGACAAAATGAAAACCTATTTTCAGCCCTAGGTAAGAAAATACTCATTTTCGACTCTCTAAACAAGATCGAAAACCGGGTTTTCTCATAATGAAGTATGAAAAAATATTTTTCAATGTAATAACTTAAAACTACGATCGATTAATGATGTACCGGAAAGTATAAAATAATAACATATAATATAAAATTCATAGAAGTTTTGAATTTTGTGCTAAGAGATCAGCCATAGAAGACACTTTGCATCATTCTTGTATTATCTATTGTTGTTTTATACTCGTTGTAGCATCATCCAATAAAGTCGGTCCTAGCAGTTTTTTTTAATTTGTTTATTTTTCAATTCTGATTAATCGCAGAACGGCAACAAAGTGTACCGTTTTCCCTACATTGCCTATACCCGTCCACACTGCATTCTTAGTGTGAAACGCAGTAAAGTAGTATGACATTAATTAATTATTCTACAAAAGAAAACGAATATGATCATTAAAAAAATTATAAACAACGTCGAGAGTATTTCCATTGTTTATCTTCACCTTACATCAATAAACAATTATGTTATTAGCAACAAGAAAAAATACTTTATAAGTACTGTTGTTTACAGTAACTCTAAAACATGAAAAAAAAGGTAAAAAATGATTTCGTTGGAAAAAAACAAATGTACCGTAAATCTTGATTCTACAAACCAGGCAATATATCGCCTAGGCCATAATCGCTTTAGATTTTGGTGAGTAAGCAATAGACTTGAATCGAAAGTCACAAAGGAGTTTTACCTAATTAAACAAAAGTAATATTAACTCCTGAGATTATTTCATTGATGCGAGGCTTTGTAGCTTGTTTACATACACAGTCGATTTGTATGTACCCCTTTTTGACATGTCAAAAATTATTTGTTCCCAAAAACTGATAATGAAATGAACAAAACAATCTGAAAAAGTCAGATGTATACCCCTTTTAATTTTTATAAAATTCAACATGGCGGATTATGAGATTGTATAGGAGCAAATCAGAAATTTTGCTTTTGAAAAAAATATACAAACAATTTTTAATTCACAAATTCCGAATCGCATTTTTTTATAAGACAATAGCAACCTTTAAACGCAACGTGTGACTAAATAAAATGGAAAATATTAAATGATATAATCAAACAATTATTCATACATTTATTTTTTTTCTATTCTCAAATCGAACAAAACAACATAATTACATCTCTTAACCTTTCAATGGTTAAATAATAATAATAATTGATGATCAACGTTATTATTTTAGCCAATTAGATCATTATTATCAATATTATAAGGAAAATTAGGGAGAAAATTAACAGAAGAATAGATGATATAAATCATTATTTAAAATTATTATTCAAAAGAAATTAACATCCTAAAAACGTACGATTTGACTACAGATTTTATTTCTGTCAATTTTTCAACAGATTTTTCTAAGTCTATCATTGTTTTCTCTTCCCGTAGAGCAACAATGGTAACTGAAGAATTAGAGAATCAAATCTCAATATTATATTTTTAGTCCATGATTTTTTAGGGTCAATTAAAACTCATCAATTTAACCTATCCTTGTTTACGCAATCTTGAAAGTCATAATTGAAAACAACTAGACTATTACAACCAAGATCATATTATAAATTTATTATGTTTTGTGTTATTAATTGAAAATTTGATGAACCCCAATCAAGAGACATATTCTTACTACGTCGAAAAAGCAGTTTTGACTGACTTTCCAAATGGAGAAGCTATACAATTTGATGGTCTCGGCAAACTGTGTCATTCCGAAATATGTCTTAACTAAATAAGTGCATACTTAAATAATAAGGATGGTTAACAAAAATCTTAATGACTAATATTATAAACTAATTAGGATATATAGGGAAATTTATAAAGAATAATAAATCAAAAACTCCAGATAATTGAAAATCAAGTGTTTATGAACTAGCTTGCGGTAAATGCTAAAAAGTTTACGTATGTCAAACTGGCAGAAAATTTCCAACTCTTATCAATGAACATAACAGCTCATTGAAATACCATAAAACTAATTTAAACTATGCGCTACAGCTCAATGATAAGTTCAAAATCTTGCATATGTACCGAAAAGAAAGGATTAAAATTAAATTTGAAGTACTTGAGTCATTAGAAATTAACAAACGTATACTGTATTTATAATTTTTACCTTATAGTATTACTCATTAAGATTTATGTTAACCATCCTTATTATTTAAGTAGGCACCTACAATTTAGTTGATACTCAAATATGAGAAAAACACAATTCCGAAACAATTATTGTCATGTTTAAAAAATATGTTAGTGGAAAGTTATTACAGAGCTTTAATTAAAAATAAGGAACAAGGTTATCAAAAAATGAACAATAAAAATTCACAATAAAAATAAGTACTTGAACTCAAATTTTAAAAATGAGATATGTATCAACATTTTCCAGAAGTATATCTCAATTTTCAAATACAAAATGTTTTTTTGGACAATTATTATTATTTATTCAATTATGCAGATAGATGATATATCTATGACATAACTGCTGATATTGTTCATTTCATAGTGAAGGCTGAATACAAAATTTATTTTGAAATTATTCGACAAAATACCGTAAAGTCCTCATAAATATTACCATAGAAAATATATATGTCGTATTATATGTACAAACAAAAACAATATGTCCTTGATAAACGCGAACAAAATTTTAAAAACACAATATAATACCTATATATTATACGCTCAACTTTGCCTGCTGATAAAATAACACATATGATTGGAATTTTTGTATAATATTATGAATTTATTTTTTTAAAACATACCCAGTAACTCAATTATTCTAGAATAAATAAACTGGAATTTCGTAAAAACAGCATTTTAAAAAGACGTAGAGCTGACAGATCGTATCAAGGAAGACAAGAGCTCATTGATATGCGATAAAACTAATGCAAACACTATGCGCTACATCTCAATGATAATAATCACACATTTAATGATAATTTCCAAAATCTTTCATATCGAAAAGAAAGGATTAAAACTGAATTTACTTGAGTGAACAGAAATTAATGAACGTAAATACTCGTGTAATGACCAGATCGATGAATATATCCAGTCAGTCCCTTACATAATTGTTGAAGGCTCGTTTCAGAGGCTTGCAGTAAATATTTATTCCAAAATTGTAAAATATTTTGTCGTTCAATATACGTATTAATTATTTAACAATTTTATATACAGTTCATTTATTTTGTCTTATTAATTAGCCTACTATTTTTTAGAACCTGCCCTCTTAGTACCTGCTGAATAGTTTTTATTGTTTTACCTAGCTACCATTTTATGATTCTATAGTCAAACTGCTGATCGAGAAGACTGAAATTGTCTGTTGGATGAGAAAATACCTACGATCTATACGAAAATTCCGGAATTAAAATAGAAAAATATTTATCTAGATGAAACCTGATTAATTAAATGATGACTATACACCATGTAAAATGTGGCAAGATAAAAATATAACTTCGCCACGTCAAGTTTTTATAGAAAGAAGGTTTATCTACCGGCCTAAAAAGACCCTCAGGAAAAGTAAGTGGTGACAGCTTCGTAACCATGAAGAAGTGAACGCAGACGTATTTTAAGAATATTTTCAACAAATGCTGAATATAATCCCCTCCGGTTCTGTAATCGTTATGGACAACGTCAGCTATCATTCAACTACCGACTAGTTCATGGAGAAAAGTAGATATCACCCGATGGCTTTTGGAAAAAGAAATAAACTTTAAAGTTAATATGGTAAAAAAAGAACTTCTTGCAATAGTCCAGGAACATAAACACCGCTTTACGAAATACGTCATCGATCAATTAAATGACAAAAAATTCAATGTGACTGTACTTGACTGCCCCCATACCACTGTGAACTAAACCCGATTGAGTTAATATAGGCCCAATTAAAATGAATGATGTTCAAGCGCTGTTCGAAAAGGCCATAAGTGAAATAGATGAAGAAAACTAGTCTAATGTATTGCACATGAAATAAAAATTGAAAAAAAAGTGGAATCTAAATCACTGTATTGGTTAAACGATCGGACCACTGATTATAAAGATAGGAAACGGTGAAAGTTCCTCCGATTGGTCTCTTTCCGATAACGAGCATGAATGAATCTTTCTTCGTATACAAAATATAATATTTCATAAAAATAAAATCTACTTTTATTTTTAATAAATTCATAATTTTCAATTAATTTATCAATTCAAATTAACTGTAGTTTTAATTATATTCCAGAGGTTTATTCAGCAATTCTATCCTAAAAGTTGAATAAATTCATTATTCACTGCCCTTACCTAAAGATAAGCTTATAACGTTATTTATAAGCAATATGATGAACGATTTCTAATATATCCAACCCTTAACGAGCCCAAACCAGGTGAGCTAGACTGGTCAAATAAACAAAACCTTTAAAGGTATTTGAAACTGCTTCAAAAATTCCAAGAATTATTAAGACCCCCTTGTACAGGTTTCGCATATTTAATTAGAGTTTATTAGTCTCTATCGTTTTGAAACGGAATATAATTAGTTTATTAAATTAGTCCTTAAGATTTATGTTGACCATCCTTAGTATTTAAGTAGGCACATATCATCTTAGAATTCATTTGATACTCGCATGTGAGAAATTAACCGTGCGCCGAAATAAATGTCATGTTTGAACAATATATATATATATTAGTTGGAATTTAGTAGGTACTTATTCGGAATTGGAGAAAAGGCTTAAGGAACTTCGATTCCTTCGACCGCACAACTTTTTTCCCAAAGTTGCACGATGAACAAACAGTTCCTGAGATATATCTAAAGCCAGCGGATCAGATCACCCAGTACATTAAATTCAGCTAAGCTGACATTCCCTAGTCTAAGGACTAGTGGAATCATTTCAGAGATACTCATATTTATAAATAAAAAAAATCCCATCACGATTAAATTTACGAATCAAAACACACAAAAGCATAATATACATAATAATATGATATGTATATAAAATTATTTTATTATAATGTCAAGTATCTAATAGTATCGATTACATAACCAATATTATGTATATTTATTTATTTTCGATGCAAGCGAATATATATATATATATATGTATAGGTATCTTATGTATACATACAGCTGTAGTTGTTGGTATCTATTTTTAAACCGGCTTGCTTTTAATAACAAACAACAAATTTAGCAACATAAAGAACTCAGTAGTAGTTGTTCCAAATCTTCACATTTTATTTAATAGCTGCAATTTAAATTTCTATTATTTATGATACAGAGAAATAATAATTATTGTTTTCAAAACAAAATTGGCCGTGCAGATTATTTGAAATCAAAGCTTTCATAACAATATCAAAAATCGAGAAATTAACATAGTTAAATTCACAATCCCTACATATCAATCAGTATTCATAAACGATGATTTCTGATGATATATTTTCTTTTTAGGGTTCCGTACGTATTTTTTTGTAATTTTAAAATAAATTGTTTCCCAGTTATTCAAGAAAATAGACGAAAATTTACCATTTCCCCCCTTATCTCCGAAACTACTGAACCTAAAATGTTCAAAAAAATACAGAAATTAGTTTTGTACTAATAGATTATAGGAAAACCTATAAGAATTCCATAATATTAAAATAACATGGTATATCACTCAATATTGACAAATTTGGGTCAGATTTAAAAAACATGAACGTACAGAACCCTCTGCACGCGAGTTCAACTCGCACTTGTCCAGTTTTTTATTTTTAACTTTCCAGTAAGAAGTTATTGCAGATTGTCCGAAATAGTAATCCTAACAAATCTCCATGTATGAACGTAGTGGATTTAATACACTCGAAAAAGGAAAAATGATAAGGACATGGAATTTAATAATTGATATATACTTACATAGCAATAAGTTAGGTGATTAGTTTTGACCAAAATTTCTAGAGCAATTTTTTTGTTAATACAAAGAAAAAATATATTTTGTACTATCAAAATTGGCACAAAAATCATTCTTTGATTAATTAAAAAAGATTTGGATAATCTTTATGGATTGTCTTTGTAGTTTCAAAATGGCACCATTTGAAAAAAGTTTAGATGGCATTGAAAATAAATAATTTCATAGGATTTCAAAATAAAAAAATATTATGGAAGAATTTCTATGAAAAAAAAAATTAAATCAAAGTTAATGAAATCAAAATAGGTTACATACTCTTCAAATGGCCGTCATATTATATTATATATAAAGTATTCTAATACAGATAGTCTTAGGGTAGATATTCAACTCATTATTGATCTACTTGGAAGGTCGTAGAGTGTACCACGAGGGGCACACTTGTTCTGCTAGATATGATCAGAAATATGTATACTCCATTTCAAAAAGAGAGATAAATTATGGTACTGAATGTATTATGAAGCTTTAATGGCAGAATACAAGAAAAATCCATTCATTTTCATAATTTATTACTCTCTCTCTCTTTTTGAAATGGAGTAAAGTGATTTATGTTATTCAATATAATATCAAATTGACTTCGTGCTCTGTAAGTAGTAGTTCATGTTGTCTCATCGAATAAAATTCAAATCAGTTCCCAATAAAATTAATCGAAAACCTCACTGCATTACTTCTCAGTAATAGTATAGTTAGGGCGACTAAGGCGAATCTATAACCAAATCATCACATAACAACAACATATTTATTTGCTAAAAGACTATTTCACCTCTCTTTTAAACTCTATTAGACAATGATGTCATATTAAAACATACGTTTTATCTTATTTAATTTAATGAATCATCAGCAATCCCCTGTTGCCTCAACTATATATATAATCACATACTTCCTAATAATATTCTACTCTGCATATCAATGAGACGTAATTTAAGTACTTCTTACGGATCACAAAGTCTCTCGAACTCTAAGAAAACTTTCATAGGCTTTGAAAATAATTGGAAACCACTAGAAATAACCAATACGCGTTTTCAAATCACTCAGATATTTGCTTGCCCCAAGCAGCGTCAAAAATTATCACCACTAGTTTGCACATAACCTAGCCGCTGTAACATCCAATGACATTGCCGTGACTTGATGACATATGAAAGAAAAACAAAAGAAAGAAAAAATAAAACGAACACAATAAATTATTATGATTTGTACGTGAAAACTACCGGCAATTCGCATCGCATGATGGGCTCAACAACTGGTGCGTGAAAATTTACTTAATGTACTGAATTATATATCTCGTTATGATGAAGTTGTTTATTGAGGCGGCGACGCTCAACTCGTTCGTCCGTCCGTCCGTTAGACCGTCGTCCTTAGTCTGTGCTATCGTTTTAGACAGGAGACTTTGACTCACGTTGTCCGATTCTATTAATCCTATAAATGTAAACAGTGGGTACGGATGATGATGATACAACGAGCATGAGAAACCGCATTTGAGTACCCCTTCCAACAAATACATGTTATTATATTATTGTTATTATCATCATAGTGTTGATAAACAATAGGTTTTAATGATGATCGCCAGCGTGCTGTTAACAGCAATGTGATGTTTTGAAAGAATTCTAAAACGTCGCCGTGATTATTAATTACATCCATATTCATGTTCAATCAGTTTTAAGGGATTTCAGCAGTAATCCAAACAATCTCGCTAAAACTTTGTGCAGGTGTACTTGAAGCATTTTATAAAATGTGACTTGGATATTTAGGATCAGCTTATCGATATATAAATTTTGCAAACAAGAAATCTGAAAATAGTCCATTTAGTAAATGAGCACAGCAATATATCTGAATATAAAGTACGAGTAATAAACGATTCTGATAAAATAATATCGAAATTTATATCCAAACACTGCCATAAACTTTAATAACAGTCGAACCCGAAAATACACCTACGCGCAATGGTTTTTATCAGAGATCGGAGACAATCATATAACGATGACTAAGTTATATAAATTACAATTTTCGGAGCAACAACATTATTCAGAAAAATAATATTATGGTTAATTGACGACACGATTAAACAACACATGACTATACAGGGCCGTATATGGAAACAAACAGTTTTACTGAGGGCGAAATACACCCTATATATTACTGACCTATATTTATTCACATTTTTATTATCTTTCGTTTTATATTAGCATTCCCTATAACTAAAACTAACAGTTTATAAAATATATTAACTATGTATGTTATTAAATAGATTAAAAACTTATTATTATTTATAGTTTAACCGTTATATATAAAGAAAATAATATACATATAAATATATTGAAATACTAGTATGTTTAATTATCGTGCTTATCTTTCTATTTGTATTAATTATGATTTAAATGTTCTCTTAAAAAAAACGTTTTAATGTTATAGGCTCCATCCATCATTTAGATGCAATATTTTCTCCAGAAGAGTGTAATGCTTTTCTTTTATGGTCAAAGTTTTCGTCAAGGCGTGTTTAACGGTTTAAATAAAATATTTTTTTTTATTCAATACGCTACTTTTATTTCCGTTATTTTTATTCTTTAGTTTTAATAAAAATATCTCGAAGGTTGAATAAACGTGGGGCTAGACAAGGGAGGATTGAACCCAGGAGCCCTGAAGCAAACCGAATGAAAAGGTGGAACCTTTTTTTTTTCTGGGGCCATTGAAGTGCGTTGTACTATGAAGCTTTACAACATTATGTTCTATGCTTCTGTGATGTCATGATGGTCGTTTTTGACTAAGGTTTTTGACAAGGATTGCATTTCAAATAAAATGGATTTTGTGAATTTTAATTATTTTCAACTGCGTTTATTAGACAGATCATTTTATTTTTTACATCAAACCATACCACCTCATTTTTTTTCAGAGATATTACTTTTCCATCTTCGGCGATTAGGGGGGGCGAGGAGATTGGACGAAAGAATATCGACACTATAAGGGTTCCTTTTGTCACAATTTAAGCACGGAACCCTAATAATCATAATAAAAACAATACTTTATTTCATCATTAAAATACACACAAGATACACAAATTAATAAAATAACCTACAGTTATCTTAAGAAAAAAGGTTACCAATTACCAAATTACTTATACCAGAATGTATATAAGTATAAAAACCACTGATCTAAAATATAACTGGATAAGACGGTGCGTCTCCTAAATCTTAAGGGGCATTATTTTAAATCTCATTTTAATTTTGCAATTTTTACAAATATCCCACAACAGCCAAGTACTGGCAAACTGGAAAAAACACTCAATAATACCGAGCTAGATAGCGAACATAAGTAATTCACAAACACCAGAGAATGAGAATAATAATACCTACACACAAACGGGCACAAAACACACGCCACTGATAAAAATGGCTTCCAAGGTGCAATGCGCATGCGCACTTTTAATTTGGGGGGGTTCTAGCAAAGGACGAAACAGCTCATATAGTTATATTTCAGATCAATGATAAATACACTTAAAATTCATAAAAATAAAAATGTTATATCACAGAAAAAGTAACAGTAACAAGATCTGTTTCACGAAATAAGGGTCGTGTCCATAGTTGTAACCTGCTAGCTAGCGCTTGCGATCCAGTTAGCAGAATATTTTATCGGAATAGCTGACAGCAGCGTAATCAAAATTTGAACATAACCTACCTTTGCCTGTTATTAAAAGATAACTGTTGGCTATTTGCAGTGGAACATTTCATTTTAATATCTTTTAACCTCTAAGAGACAAGTCCTTTCATTGGATACGTGCAACTGAAACAGTGTTTTGTTAAGTTTCCCCTGAAAATTACCCTCCAAAATCATTATTCGTACATTTATGCCTTCCCGTTTTTCCGTGTTTTATGTAGGTTCTGTACTCTGAATACTAGTTGATCTTCTACAAGTAATTTCGTATAAATGAAACGATCAACCGCCTTGATTAGACTCAGCTGATCTCCTGCCATGTTAATACCTTATATTTCGTCCAGAATATTTACCGGCCAGTACACAGTACGGATATTAACCGACGCCTTATTGCACTAGTAAATCCAAATTACATAATATTCCAAAACAAATGTCAGCGTTTAATCAACAAGTGTAATGGTTTCATTTAAGAATGGAACAATTGATGACATCACACTGTACTATTATATGTTTGAAATCAGGCGCAAGATTTTCAAACCTTGCATCATCATACTGATCAAACCGTACGGTATTCCGTGATGATCCAGTAGTACAACAGTTTAACAGAGTTAGAATGTATTGACTCTGACGTTACTTTTATAGGTTAGGTTACCTGTTGTTACAATTCCGAAGCCCAATAATAGTTTGGTAATATTATTTGTGTCCCTTAATTCGTCCAACACGATATTTATCACAGATAATATAGAAAAAGTTACCATATATACGCCTATGATATGTACGGAGGGACATCGGGGATATAATAATAAGATAAACAAATTATATACACATGTATATGGCTTACTTTTCGCCTTTCCTCTGGCGGTACACTGGCGTGCGACCGATTCCTGAAGATATCCATCACCTTGGTCATTGGGCTGCGACTCGATGACGCAGCAGCCGTTACAGTATGATAGTACTGGGTATCGGATGTCCCATCTCTGACAGGATGTGCAGAACCATCTCGAGGTCCTTTCGGTTTGGAATGCATGAAGCCGGTGTGCTGAAATTTTCAACAAAAAGAGGCACACGTTATTTCACAAAATACTTTGGGAACTGAATGTGGAAAACTAAAACAAAAAACACTGTCTATCGACAAGTCATCATGATCTCAGACAAAAAAAAAAACAAAACAAGGGAGAGAGAAAATTTGAGATATTCCAACTTTTTCGAAAACAAAACATTGGAATTGGGCCAAGATAATTTTTGTATTCATTGATGAGCTGTTTGACCGTCGAACCAAACGGAGGAGGTATACAATTCGTCTGTTAATCTGCATGTTTTTATGGATTTTCGCGCTTTACAAATAGTAGTGGTAAAGCCCTCATACGTGAGTCTCCGCTATGTTTCGTAATCTCTGAATTAGTATAAGCAACGTATTATCTTCTTTGGTGAACGCTGAATGACTTTGACGACCAATGTTATACTCAAAAGTGTGACATAAATATGTTTAACCAAAAATTGGACCGAGTTTATTAGTTGGTGCACTCAAAAATACAAAATAATATAAATTCCATTGGTTCTGGTACTTTTGAGGATAGTGCCAAAAATGTTCAATCTAACTACAACTTCAAAATTACCAGTACCAAGAGAATTAATATTATTTTGTATTTGTCAATGCTCCAACTAATAAAGTAGGTCCAATTTTTTTCTAAAAAATATTTATAAAATAATATTATTTCTTGTTATAACTTTAAAATTTATAGATTTTTCTAAATAATTTTTTGTATGTAATATGTAATTTTGGGAATTGGAATTCCGAATAATATTTTATTTTTTATGTATTAATAATTGTCCTCATCTTCAATGTAGATATTAATTTAGAAAAAAAATTATGTTCTGGTTTTTGGAGTTTTTGATTCGAGCTTTTTTAGTTCATAATATTTAATTCTAAGCTTTGATGAGGTTTTCTTAAATTTCTTGCTACTGAATTAAATAAATTATAGCAATGGATACATTTGGTGGAAAATAGCGCTCACCACTAATGCACAAAGGGACGATTTCATAACCTTTTGAGGTCTTTGTGTAGAGTTGAAATATTTTCCATTGAATAGAATAGAATGTTTTCTCTGTACTAAAAAGCACTACAGTGAGTCACAACATATGTGCCACAAAGCCCAAACGAGGCACATACGGTGTGCCACAAGGTGCTCTCAACGAATGTTTCAACATGTGCGTATGGCGATAGGAAGTCGCTCATTACCTTCTCCTTCTTTTTATCACGCTTCTCCTCATCCTGGTGATGATGTGAAGGAGGTGGGGGTGGTGGCGGGGGCGGTTGTTGTTGTTGCTGTTGTGAGTGGGGCTTCCTGAAGATGTCCATCACCTTGGTCATGGGACTCTTGGACACATTACTGGCTGCCGCCGTCACTGTATGATAGTATCTGGTATCGCTCTCGTCCACCTTCACCGGATGGGCTGAGCCATCTTTTGGTTTTTTCGGATGCATTAGGCCCGTATGCTAAAAATATAAACCATAAACATCAATATATCAATTCAATATACTTGATACATTTTTGTTTGAAGGACATAACAGAATTTAATAGAATAGCGCTTAATTAAAAAATAATATACGTCACTATTCCAGGCCGTCCGATCATTTCCCCCAAATTAACTGGTTTTCACGGAAAATACAATGATATCTCACCATTCATCATACGAAGTTATAAGTTATCCTACAGAAAATATGCGATCGCTGGTTTTCCGTTGCCTTACGAGAGGAGCAGTATAAAAACAAAGCCAGGGATTTGAACGCGCGCCCGGCTCATCACCGGTCACTCATCCAAACCTTTGCCACGCTCTGCTGTGCTGCTCAACTTTAATGATCGTAGGAAACGCTAGGGAACCCTGAGAGAGAAAAAATACTCACCACCATAGCACTCTTCATGGAAGCCATAAAGGCACTGCCCTTCCTTTTGCCAGCATCGGAATTGGAACGGTTTCTGAAACCATGTCGCTTGGGACTGGAATCATCGGAGGATCTTCTTCGTTCGGTCGAGCTGGATCGGGAATTTCCTGCACTACCACCCCCACCACCTCTGTCCTTCTTTCTCTTCGAGTCAGCTTTGCTTTCGTGTTTCTTGAGCTTATCCCTGGAACCCCAAGTTCCCGAACGTGGTCGTGGTATTGATGTGGAATCATCGTCGTTTGTTGTTGTTGATGTAGTAGTGGGTAGAGGTTGTGCGCCTAGTTCCTACAAATATGCAAAAAAGAAACTAATTAATATCAATTTTTGTATTGGAAACGACATTACTTATTAACTAGAAATAACTAAAAAAAATTGCACCGAATTCATTGAATTATACACCGTTCAGATAAACGCATTTTTAGGGTTGTGTACCAAACTGGTGAAAACGAAATCCTATTACTGCTGTCCATCCGTCTGTCTCTCTTATGAACCCTAATAGGAGCGGAAATTTCTAGAAAATGGGTATTTATATTGCCCCTATAACAGCTAACAGCAAATACTAAGTTCATCCATCCGTCTGTCGGCCCTCTGTATCTCACGTAGTAATAGACAGACAGTGGAATTTTGCTTTTAAAATGGTAAGGAACCCTTCATGTGAGAGTTCGGCTCGCACTCGGGTGCATTTTTCATAATCCTTTTGTTAATTGCTATTGCTGTACCCCTACATTGGCGGCAGTTTTTGGGGGATGGTAAGTAAGTCTAAATTTGTTAAATGTAGGACTATTTTTAAATATTAAATAGTTTTTATTACTTTCGGTTCTTGTATCAATGGACTCCGCAGCGATTTCTCAGGCCCCATACGGTCTAGAGACTTGAAATTTCGAATTCGTACTTAGATCGCAGACATCTCGCCGCCTGTTAAGCTCCAAGTGTGATCCAATACTGGTAATTATAATTATCTGATTCAACCAAGATCATTATTTTGTCGACATGGAACGACAATGGGATCCGTCACTGGAATTACGCACGAGCATGGAGCGTATATATATATGTCTCGTTCTGTGGTATATAGGTACTTTCTGGAAGATCGTCTATGGTTATGTCGCAATTGTCAGACGTCAGACGTTATTGTTAATTTAAAGTTTAATTTTGTGTTGTGGTAGACAAACAGTAATTTGTTATGGAATTGCTGTTGCTGGCAAACACATATACATAAGTATAGTTAAAATCGAGAAAAGGATAGCAATAGTAGGTACTTTACGGTTTAAATCTTAAATGCCCAATAAAAACTATTTCTAATTTTTTTTTCAAAAATTTCACTTGTTCAGAACTCTTCTTTCAAATAAAACAAAATCAAAATTGGAGCCCGTTCACTATACAGGGTGTTTCATAATATATGCGCAGGACTTGAGGATGTGATAGTTCGTCCAAAAATATGAAAAAAAGTTCATATTAACTTACCCTCTAAAATTTTCGAGATACAGGGTGTAGAAATTGAAAAAAAAATCGTTTTTGTGAATATCTCCGGAACCGTTCATAGTACAGAAAACAGCTTCTGTAAGCATTTTTCACTCATAATAAGCTAATTTTTGAGCCAGAATTTTTTTTTTGTTAAGTTATAATTGGTGATGATTTTGAAGGAGTAGTGGTTGTTTTTCTCCCCAATTTCTACACCAATGGAAAAAGTACGGTTTTCTTACTTGCTCTAACGTTTACATAAATTTTGTTTGATTAATAAATACAGAAATTGTATTTCAAAAAAATTACCGTGTTTTTTCAACATAAAAGATGATTTTTCTCGAAAACGGTCGACTTTAGAGCTCACGACCAAACATTGGCGGTTCAAATTGGCGCCTCAAAACCGTACTTTTTCCATTGACGTAGAAATTGTATAGAAAAACAAACACTACTCCTTCAAAATCTTCACCAATTATGACTTAACAACAATTTTTTTCTTACTCAAAACTTAGCTTATTATGAGTGGGAAAATGCTTACAAAAGCTGTTTTCTGTACTATAAACGCTTCCGGAGATATTTACAAAAAACGAGTTTTTTTTATTTCAACAGCCTGTATCTCGAAAATGGTGCATTTTAGAGGGTAAGTTAATAAGAACTTTTTTGCATATTTTTGGACGAGCTATCACATCCTCAAGTCCTGCGCATATATTATGAAACACCCTGTATATACCTCCTCCGTTTGGGAAGTTGGTCAAAAATATTTTAATTATTTATACAAACTGAATCTAGACTAGTATAATCAGAGAAATAAACATTTAAAAAGAATCGCAATTCTCAATTTACTTCTGTTTTTTAAGCATGAAAATGTGGGTGAATTTTTGACGTGTCACGAATATAAATGAGGATCTTCATCAATTTCAAATCCATCATCATTTATGTAACACACACGCGTTGCTAATTTCAAGTTAAAACAAGCTTACATTTATAACCATTTCGTTTTCATGGTTCAGAGGCACCAGTGGGTGTGTCCGTGATGTCATAGACGTTGATAGAAGAGCAGATTTGTAATTTTGGTAGTGTTTCTACGTCAGATAAATTTGTAATAATATGCTTGATCAGATATTATGCCTAACTGTATCCGATATAACATTATTAGAATTATATCAAGTCGAATTGACATTCTTATTAATAATTGTACGCATTGGATGAAACACGGGCAATTTGTAGATATAGCTTTTCAATTAAAATAAATTTATCTGTTAAGTACTGAACATCCAAATTTAGTATGTAAATAGAGGAGTAATTTTAAACTGCTTTCTGTTATTTCCAATTGGCGAAAATGATATGCGAGTAGGTACCTAATATTTATGCGATTTTTTTTCTAAAAAAGTGACTTTTATAAAATATTTTGGATTGATTCATACAATTATTAATAATTAATTAATAATTTATACTGTTTTAGAATTTTCATTTCGGAAGTATAGCAATCAGATAATTAATATCCACAGTCAATTTGATATATATTGAAGAGTCTATAGCGTGGACCTCAACGGTCGCACCCTTAATGCTCCATATGAAAACATTTAACAAGTAAATTTTTCTTCATTTCGTATACTGAAATTTCGGATTTCTCAAAATGTGAACATTAACTAAAAAAAAATTTTTTACAAAAAATTGGACCGACTTTATCAGTTGTTGCACTGAAAAATACAAAATAATATTAATTCTATTGGTGCTGGTTCTTTTAAAGTTATGCCGTTGTAGTTTGTTGTTGTAGGCACCAACTCCAAAAGAACCAGCACCAATAGAATGAATATTATTTTGTATTTTTCAGTGCAACAACTGATAAAGTCGGTCCAATTCTTTGTAAAAAATATTTATTTCACATTTTTGAGTGTAATATTAGTTATGAAACTTGTTGAACGTTCACTAATACCCAAAATGTTATAGGTAGGTTTAGCTTGTATTAGCGAAAATACGCATATCACATATTTCAGACTTTACCATTGCGAAACTCGGAAACCGTAACTCTTTTGAAAAAATGTTCAATTTAAATGTTTCCGGATATGGTGGTCCTCTTTCTAATTTTCAAATCTCAATTTTTCGATTTTCAGAAAAATTTGCCCCTTCCACATATCTGAAACACATATTTCAGACTATAGCGCGGAAACGTTTTTTATTTTTAAAAATCTCCAATTTAAACATTTCCTGATATGGAATTTTCGTTAATTCTGTCGTCTCGGATTTTCAATTTTCGAGAAAAATTGCCCCCTCCACCCCCTTTGGGGGCGGTTTTTGGAGGGAAGGAGATTTTGGATTTGATTTTCCTCAATATGGGATCAATTCTCAACTCTCCTCTTCCAAATGAAACAAAAATCGTCTAATTCGGAGTACGTTTACAAAGCAAAACGCGCGAACAGCTATAAAAAAAAAATAATAAAAAAAGCAATCTTACAACCGAATTGTATACCTTCTGCTTTTTTTGAAGTCGGTCAAAAAACGCTTTGATAAATACGAAATTCGAGGCGGAAATTTTTTAACCAAAATTTGCTTCGCCCCTTTCAAACCCAAGTCCCCAGGAGCTACCCTCTTAAAAATCTTAAATGGTAAGGGATTGTCGAATAATAGTTTATTTTAAAGGTTCTTCTAATTATTTGCTTGTGGTGTTTGGGATATTCGTATTTGAAAAAAATTTAAACTTTTTTCCAAGACATTTAGCACTTTCACGGGCATGTTCTAAAATATACAAACAACAAAATAATTTCTACACAGGTACACTATAGGATTCGAGCGATTTTATTAGCTTATAATGACAATCGTACCCTTTTCCTGGACGACTTCAATTGACCATAACAACTGGGCCCAGTGCTATCCTGATGCTTCCAAAACAAATCTTTGAACATAATCAATAATATCGTCGACTATGTAAATTTATTATCTTTTTTGCACTGCGAAGATGTTCGTTTTATTCACTGCATCAAAATTGCACGACATACTAAAACATACAACGTACATATATATGATGTTGTTTCCAGAATGGCGCTCACCTTTTAAGTATTTGTAGGTATCATTTACCCATTTATGCCACAACAATTGAATTATATATTATGATCGTGTGTAACACGAACAACGTGTCTATTGTCTTGCAATGGACGGCCGTGTTCTTACCTAGGTAAATAGGAGACAGGTAAAAAAGGTAAAAATATGATACACTACTGAATGAGCTTTCGTTGCCATAATACGGATTCTCCTTGGTACTTATTCTTAAATTACATAGAAATGCACAATTATTCGGATGTATTTTGCAAGTCTATTTAAATGAGCAACGCGTCTACGTTATCACCAAGGGATTTTTTATTTTTTATTAACCTCTCAAAAAAATTACCTTTGGTAGGTAATGTAGAAATGCAATAATACTTGAATTAAAAACTCCCGACAAAAAAAGAACACACATATTATTGGTTCTTATATAGAGCTATTATTTAATAGCAGTTTTGTGGGTTTAAAATTTAAAAAATTAACTAGTTTTTCGCAAAATCTTATTAAAATAATCACTTTTTAAGACCTAAAAAACATAGACATACCAAATTAAATCTGACAGTATGTAGATTTGCCAGAAACTATATAAATTACCTAAATTTTAATTAATCGTGTTCAAAACGTCAATAATTATTTTTATTTCTATTAGGCCCAGCTTCAAATAGATGACAGTAAATGTTAAATAGCGATGTAATTAATTTGTAATTGTTGTATAATAATAAATAATAATATTGCATACAGCTGATATTTCATAGGGCAGGTACGATGGGAAATAGGCGGTGTGTTCAGCGAGGACGCCAAATCTATAATATCTATTATTTATGTACCAGCTGTTTTACCCTGCTCCTCCCTGGCAAATACTTTGGTACATTGTGGTACGAGAAAATAAAGTCATAAAAAAATCTTGAGTTTAGAACCCTTCTGCCTCAGACGCCTACTCACAAGTAGAACCAGTCCGAACACCAACCCAGATCCATCTACAGAAATGCACCAGCATGAGAATTTCTCCTATATATAAGTGTTAGGGATTTTCCAGTATGGAACTCTCCACCTTCAAGTCTCAATCACACTAACAGAATCTCACAAAACAGTTCAGTAACAAACTACATACAAATATAGCGAAAAATCCAAGAAAATTCAGCAATAGAGCTCAGAGATACTTCTTTGAGTATTACAGGTATGGAACCCTCCACCTAGGAGGCACAATCACAAATACAGTCACTACCAGATCATTCTAATAATATTCTACATACACACATGGTAAAAATACCATAAAAATCCAGCCATAGAGTTCAGAAATATACGATAGACTTTCAGAAACGGAACCCGCCACATAGAGTCCCATGGGCACCAAAAGCATGACAGTACTACTACTATTTAAGGTATGATGAACACGTGTGCAAAGTGCAAAATAGTGTAAGAGCCAATACCGTTGTATATTGGTTTATGCGCGCGTTTTATCTAGTAAACGTACTCCGATTTTGATGATTTTTGATTCATTTGAAAACGGAGACTTGAGAAATGTTATTCGTAAAAACTCAAATCCGAAACCTCCTTCCCTCCGAAAATGAGACAAATTCTCTCGTAAATCAGAGTTGGTATAATTAAAGATTTCCGGAAACGTTTAAATTAATTATTTTTTCTAAAGAGTTACGGTTTTCGTCATGTTAAATTCTCACTTATGTGTATTTTCGCTATGTGGAGGGGGCGATTTTTTTCGAAAACTGTAAATCTACGGGTACCACATGAATGACAATAATATTTGTAGCAACATTTATACTGAACATTTTTTCCTTAGAGTTACGGTTTTAGAGTTACAGCGGTGGTAAAATGGCTAAATCTAAAACACTTCCGCAGCGATGTTCTGAGATCTCGACATAACAAGTACAAGCAAAGAATATACGTGGGTAATAGGATAAGTACCATCTTCTTTGGTATTGGTGAACGTTCAACGATTTTCGTGAGTAATGTTACACTCAAAAGTGTGAAATAAATACACATTTTTTTACAAAAAAATGGACAGACATTATTAGTTGGTGCCCTGAAAAATACGAAATAATATTAATTCTATTGGTGCTGGTACTTGTGAAGTTGGTGCCAACAGTTATCAATCTAACTGCACAAATTCAAAAGTACACAAATAGAATTAATATTATTTCGTATTTTTCAGTGCACCAAGTAACAACGTCGGTCTGATTTTTTGTAAAAATATTTATTATTTTTTAATGTATGGCTATACGCGCTCCTATTTTGAGGATTTTTGATTGATTTGAAAGAAGAGACTTGAGAAATTGTCCCGTATTTAGCAGAACTCAAATCAGCAATCCCTCTAAAAACCGCCCCCAAGTGGGTGGAGGGGGAAATTTTCTTCGAAAATCTGAGACGACACAATTAAAGATAAGACATTATCCGGAAACACTTGAATTCAAGTTTTTTCAAAAAAGATGCAGTTTTCGAGTTACAGCAGTGGTTGAGTCTAAAATATGTGTATTTCCGCCGCGATGTTTTCAGATCTCTGAATAATAACAAGGTAACAGCAAAGAATATACATGGGTAATAGGATAAGTACTATCTTCTTTGGTATTAGTAAACGTTCAACGATTTTCAGGACTAATTTTACACTCAAAAGTGTGAAACAAATATCTTTTACCAAAAATTGGACCATCTTTATTAGTTGGAGCACTACAAAATAATATTAATTCTATTGGTGCTGGTACTTGTGAAGTTGGTGCCAACAGTTATCAATCTAACTGCACAAATTCAAAAGTACACAAATAGAATTAATATTATTTCGTATTTTTCAATGCACCAAGTAACAACGTCGGTCTGATTTTTTGTAAAAATATTTATTATTTTTTAATGTATGGCTATACGCGCTCCTATTTTGAGGATTTTTGATTGATTTGAAAGAAGAGACTTGAGAAATTGTCCCGTATTTAGCAGAACTCAAATCAGCAATCCCTCTAAAAACCGCCCCCAAGTGGGTGGAGGGGGAAATTTTCTTCGAAAATCTGAGACGACACAATTAAAGATAAGACATTATCCGGAAACACTTGAATTCAAGTTTTTTCAAAAAAGATGCAGTTTTCGAGTTACAGCAGTGGTTGAGTCTAAAATATGTGTATTTCCGCCGCGATGTTTTCAGATCTCTGAATAATAACAAGGTAACAGCAAAGAATATACATGGGTAATAGGATAAGTACTATCTTCTTTGGTATTAGTAAACGTTCAACGATTTTCAGGACTAATTTTACACTCAAAAGTGTGAAACAAATATCTTTTACCAAAAATTGGACCATCTTTATTAGTTGGAGCACTACAAAATAATATTAATTCTATTGGTGCTGGTACTTTTGAAGTTGGTGCCAACAGTTATCAATCTAACTGCACAAATTCAAAAGTACACAAATAGAATTAATATTATTTCGTATTTTTCAGTGCACCAAGTAACAACGTCGGTCTGATTTTTTGTAAAAATATTTATTATTTTTTAATGTATGGCTATACGCGCTCCTATTTTGAGGATTTTTGATTGATTTGAAAGAAGAGACTTGAGAAATTGTCCCGTATTTAGCAGAACTCAAATCAGCAATCCCTCTAAAAACCGCCCCCAAGTGGGTGGAGGGGGAAATTTTCTTCGAAAATCTGAGACGACACAATTAAAGATAAGACATTATCCGGAAACACTTGAATTCAAGTTTTTTCAAAAAAGATGCAGTTTTCGAGTTACAGCAGTGGTTGAGTCTAAAATATGTGTATTTCCGCCGCGATGTTTTCAGATCTCTGAATAATAACAAGGTAACAGCAAAGAATATACATGGGTAATAGGATAAGTACTATCTTCTTTGGTATTAGTAAACGTTCAACGATTTTCAGGACTAATTTTACACTCAAAAGTGTGAAACAAATATCTTTTACCAAAAATTGGACCATCTTTATTAGTTGGAGCACTACAAAATAATATTAATTCTATTGGTGCTGGTACTTGTGAAGTTGGTGCCAACAGTTATCAATCTAACTGCACAAATTCAAAAGTACACAAATAGAATTAATATTATTTCGTATTTTTCAGTGCACCAAGTAACAACGTCGGTCTGATTTTTTGTAAAAATATTTATTATTTTTTAATGTATGGCTATACGCGCTCCTATTTTGAGGATTTTTGATTGATTTGAAAGAAGAGACTTGAGAAATTGTCCCGTATTTAGCAGAACTCAAATCAGCAATCCCTCTAAAAACCGCCCCCAAGTGGGTGGAGGGGGAAATTTTCTTCGAAAATCTGAGACGACACAATTAAAGATAAGACATTATCCGGAAACACTTGAATTCAAGTTTTTTCAAAAAAGATGCAGTTTTCGAGTTACAGCAGTGGTTGAGTCTAAAATATGTGTATTTCCGCCGCGATGTTTTCAGATCTCTGAATAATAACAAGGTAACAGCAAAGAATATACATGGGTAATAGGATAAGTACTATCTTCTTTGGTATTAGTAAACGTTCAACGATTTTCAGGACTAATTTTACACTCAAAAGTGTGAAACAAATATCTTTTACCAAAAATTGGACCATCTTTATTAGTTGGAGCACTACAAAATAATATTAATTCTATTGGTGCTGGTACTTGTGAAGTTGGTGCCAACAGTTATCAATCTAACTGCACAAATTCAAAAGTACACAAATAGAATTAATATTATTTCGTATTTTTCAGTGCACCAAGTAACAACGTCGGTCTGATTTTTTGTAAAAATATTTATTATTTTTTAATGTATGGCTATACGCGCTCCTATTTTGAGGATTTTTGATTGATTTGAAAGAAGAGACTTGAGAAATTGTCCCGTATTTAGCAGAACTCAAATCAGCAATCCCTCTAAAAACCGCCCCCAAGTGGGTGGAGGGGGAAATTTTCTTCGAAAATCTGAGACGACACAATTAAAGATAAGACATTATCCGGAAACACTTGAATTCAAGTTTTTTCAAAAAAGATGCAGTTTTCGAGTTACAGCAGTGGTTGAGTCTAAAATATGTGTATTTCCGCCGCGATGTTTTCAGATCTCTGAATAATAACAAGGTAACAGCAAAGAATATACATGGGTAATAGGATAAGTACTATCTTCTTTGGTATTAGTAAACGTTCAACGATTTTCAGGACTAATTTTACACTCAAAAGTGTGAAACAAATATCTTTTACCAAAAATTGGACCATCTTTATTAGTTGGAGCACTACAAAATAATATTAATTCTATTGGTGCTGGTACTTGTGAAGTTGGTGCCAACAGTTATCAATCTAACTGCACAAATTCAAAAGTACACAAATAGAATTAATATTATTTCGTATTTTTCAGTGCACCAAGTAACAACGTCGGTCTGATTTTTTGTAAAAATATTTATTATTTTTTAATGTATGGCTATACGCGCTCCTATTTTGAGGATTTTTGATTGATTTGAAAGAAGAGACTTGAGAAATTGTCCCGTATTTAGCAGAACTCAAATCAGCAATCCCTCTAAAAACCGCCCCCAAGTGGGTGGAGGGGGAAATTTTCTTCGAAAATCTGAGACGACACAATTAAAGATAAGACATTATCCGGAAACACTTGAATTCAAGTTTTTTCAAAAAAGATGCAGTTTTCGAGTTACAGCAGTGGTTGAGTCTAAAATATGTGTATTTCCGCCGCGATGTTTTCAGATCTCTGAATAATAACAAGGTAACAGCAAAGAATATACATGGGTAATAGGATAAGTACTATCTTCTTTGGTATTAGTAAACGTTCAACGATTTTCAGGACTAATTTTACACTCAAAAGTGTGAAACAAATATCTTTTACCAAAAATTGGACCATCTTTATTAGTTGGAGCACTACAAAATAATATTAATTCTATTGGTGCTGGTACTTGTGAAGTTGGTGCCAACAGTTATCAATCTAACTGCACAAATTCAAAAGTACACAAATAGAATTAATATTATTTCGTATTTTTCAGTGCACCAAGTAACAACGTCGGTCTGATTTTTTGTAAAAATATTTATTATTTTTTAATGTATGGCTATACGCGCTCCTATTTTGAGGATTTTTGATTGATTTGAAAGAAGAGACTTGAGAAATTGTCCCGTATTTAGCAGAACTCAAATCAGCAATCCCTCTAAAAACCGCCCCCAAGTGGGTGGAGGGGGAAATTTTCTTCGAAAATCTGAGACGACACAATTAAAGATAAGACATTATCCGGAAACACTTGAATTCAAGTTTTTTCAAAAAAGATGCAGTTTTCGAGTTACAGCAGTGGTTGAGTCTAAAATATGTGTATTTCCGCCGCGATGTTTTCAGATCTCTGAATAATAACAAGGTAACAGCAAAGAATATACATGGGTAATAGGATAAGTACTATCTTCTTTGGTATTAGTAAACGTTCAACGATTTTCAGGACTAATTTTACACTCAAAAGTGTGAAACAAATATCTTTTACCAAAAATTGGACCATCTTTATTAGTTGGAGCACTACAAAATAATATTAATTCTATTGGTGCTGGTACTTGTGAAGTTGGTGCCAACAGTTATCAATCTAACTGCACAAATTCAAAAGTACACAAATAGAATTAATATTATTTCGTATTTTTCAGTGCACCAAGTAACAACGTCGGTCTGATTTTTTGTAAAAATATTTATTATTTTTTAATGTATGGCTATACGCGCTCCTATTTTGAGGATTTTTGATTGATTTGAAAGAAGAGACTTGAGAAATTGTCCCGTATTTAGCAGAACTCAAATCAGCAATCCCTCTAAAAACCGCCCCCAAGTGGGTGGAGGGGGAAATTTTCTTCGAAAATCTGAGACGACACAATTAAAGATAAGACATTATCCGGAAACACTTGAATTCAAGTTTTTTCAAAAAAGATGCAGTTTTCGAGTTACAGCAGTGGTTGAGTCTAAAATATGTGTATTTCCGCCGCGATGTTTTCAGATCTCTGAATAATAACAAGGTAACAGCAAAGAATATACATGGGTAATAGGATAAGTACTATCTTCTTTGGTATTAGTAAACGTTCAACGATTTTCAGGACTAATTTTACACTCAAAAGTGTGAAACAAATATCTTTTACCAAAAATTGGACCATCTTTATTAGTTGGAGCACTACAAAATAATATTAATTCTATTGGTGCTGGTACTTGTGAAGTTGGTGCCAACAGTTATCAATCTAACTGCACAAATTCAAAAGTACACAAATAGAATTAATATTATTTCGTATTTTTCAGTGCACCAAGTAACAACGTCGGTCTGATTTTTTGTAAAAATATTTATTATTTTTTAATGTATGGCTATACGCGCTCCTATTTTGAGGATTTTTGATTGATTTGAAAGAAGAGACTTGAGAAATTGTCCCGTATTTAGCAGAACTCAAATCAGCAATCCCTCTAAAAACCGCCCCCAAGTGGGTGGAGGGGGAAATTTTCTTCGAAAATCTGAGACGACACAATTAAAGATAAGACATTATCCGGAAACACTTGAATTCAAGTTTTTTCAAAAAAGATGCAGTTTTCGAGTTACAGCAGTGGTTGAGTCTAAAATATGTGTATTTCCGCCGCGATGTTTTCAGATCTCTGAATAATAACAAGGTAACAGCAAAGAATATACATGGGTAATAGGATAAGTACTATCTTCTTTGGTATTAGTAAACGTTCAACGATTTTCAGGACTAATTTTACACTCAAAAGTGTGAAACAAATATCTTTTACCAAAAATTGGACCATCTTTATTAGTTGGAGCACTACAAAATAATATTAATTCTATTGGTGCTGGTACTTGTGAAGTTGGTGCCAACAGTTATCAATCTAACTGCACAAATTCAAAAGTACACAAATAGAATTAATATTATTTCGTATTTTTCAGTGCACCAAGTAACAACGTCGGTCTGATTTTTTGTAAAAATATTTATTATTTTTTAATGTATGGCTATACGCGCTCCTATTTTGAGGATTTTTGATTGATTTGAAAGAAGAGACTTGAGAAATTGTCCCGTATTTAGCAGAACTCAAATCAGCAATCCCTCTAAAAACCGCCCCCAAGTGGGTGGAGGGGGAAATTTTCTTCGAAAATCTGAGACGACACAATTAAAGATAAGACATTATCCGGAAACACTTGAATTCAAGTTTTTTCAAAAAAGATGCAGTTTTCGAGTTACAGCAGTGGTTGAGTCTAAAATATGTGTATTTCCGCCGCGATGTTTTCAGATCTCTGAATAATAACAAGGTAACAGCAAAGAATATACATGGGTAATAGGATAAGTACTATCTTCTTTGGTATTAGTAAACGTTCAACGATTTTCAGGACTAATTTTACACTCAAAAGTGTGAAACAAATATCTTTTACCAAAAATTGGACCATCTTTATTAGTTGGAGCACTACAAAATAATATTAATTCTATTGGTGCTGGTACTTTGGAAGTTGGTGCCAAAAGTTTCGAACTACAATCGCACTTAATTTTTTTTTCAATGTAAAGAGAAGTGGATGAGAAATGATCCCTTCAAAGGGACAAAAATAAGCAACAAATCATATAGCATGTAATTTAAAAAGAAAAAGTATATCAAAATGCCTTCCCAGAATTTTTGGGACACTCCAAAATAATTTGTAAGTAGATGGTCCAGCACGTTATAGATGCAGAATGCAAAATATCATAACTCATAACTTAACCAATAAATGAGCAATAGAAGACGGAAGCTGAGTTGTAACACCCTGTATAACTAAGGAGGAATTCTGACATATATCGTCACATTATCTGAGTATATAATCGTATTAATGGTGAATCAATTTATCATTTTATCTTTCTTCGACTGAGCGCTATTTGCGGTTGTATCGCCATTATTTTTAAACGTTATTGAATTACTAATGTAGGTATTGAGGTTTTTGATTAATTTGGTCAATTTATTTTCATGGGTTTTTATCTGGTAAAAGAAATACAATAATTTCTTTACACATTTAGGAAGTGAGCCAAGTCAATGTGATTGCTTTAAAACTTGTATGATTTGCACGGAAATAAAAGATGAATTTTAATGTCTTCAAGTCACGCCATCAATATAAATATTTTTTACGAAAAATTGGACCGACTTTATTAGTTGGTGCAATGAAAAATACAAAATAATATTAATTCTATTGGTGCTGGTACTTTTAAAGTTATGCAATTGTAGTTAGATAGAAGACTTTTGGTTGCTAAAATCCCGATTTTGTTGCTCGAACCAGTTTTGAAAAAATCGAGTTACTGCTGTCTTAACGTGTAAGATAGCATTGAAACCACTGAAAAAATGTTTTTTGAATACTGACACCACCTGAATTTGTTGCTGATTTGTTGCTGGAAGATAGTATAACCAAATTAAAATATATATATATATATATAAAAAAATGAGAAAAAAATAAATAAAAATAAAAAAAAGAAAATCAAACTTTACAGTATTGCATCGTAATGCTACGCTAGTCCAAAACTCAAAAAATTGTAAATACCTAGTTAAGATATCCACTGATCAAGTTTTGGTGAAGACGCTATTATAATACCTTCCTAATTCCATTTTCTCTTTTAATTTTTTTTTTAAATGTTGCTCTGTTGTTGAAGCTATTAGAATTCCTCCATTTTCTCTCTTAATTTCTAGCAGAAATTTTGTTGCTCATTGGATAAGTCTTTATTAGTGCTTGAATAATCAGCAACAAAATAAAAACAAAGAATATTACCAATAATAAACTTGTGACTGAATTTTTTTGGTGTCGCTATCAGAATAACTCCATTTTCTATCTTAATGTCTAGCAGAAATTTTGTTGCTCAGTAGATAGGTCTTTATTAGTGCTTGAATAACCAGCAACAAAATATAAACAAAGAATACCTATTACCAATAATAAACTTGTGAATGATTTTTTTTGGTGTCGCTATCAGAATAACTCCATTTTCTATCTTAATGTCTAGCAGAAATGTTGTTGCTCAGTAGATAGGTCTTTATTAGTGCTTGAATAACCAGCAACAAAATATAAACAAAGAATACCTATTACCAATAATAAACTTGTGAATGAATTTTTTTGGTGTCGCTATCAGAATAACTCCATTTTCTGTCTTAATTTCTAGCAGACATTTTGTTGCTCAGTAGATAGGTCTTTATTAGTGCTTGAATAACCAGGAACAAAATACAAACAAAGAATATTACCAATAATAAACTTGTGACTGATTTTTTTGTGTCGCTATCAGAATACCTCCATTATCTCTCTTAATTTCTAGCAGAAATTTTGTTGCTCAGTAGATAAGTCTTCATTAGTACTTGAATAACCAGCAACAAAATTCAAACAAAGAATATTATATATAAACTTGTGACTGATTTTTTTTGCTGTTGCTATCAGAATACGTCCATTATCTCTCTTAATTTCTAGCAGAAATTTTGTTGCTCATTTCATAAGTCTTTATTACTGCTTGAATAACCAGCAACAAAATACAAACAAAGAATATTATATATAAACTTATGACTGATTTTTTTTGGTGTCGCCTCCAGTAATAAAATGCAGGTCATCGACTGACAGAGGAATAGGGCATTTTAAAGTAATAATATGCTTAAGAGGATATGAATGGTTGGAATATGATGACATAATAGGGGAAGCAAAAATAATAAGAGGAAAAACATCAGTAAACATACATGTAAAAATTTCAAGGGTATTGAACGACAAAAATCAATGTTCAAAAAAGGTCTCATTTGACAATCTTTATTTTCTGTCTGACTGACTCAATAACAACAATTGAACATCAGAATGACAAAACAAAATAATCTAACAATACAACTATTAGTGTATATAAAAGTTTAATAAAACATAAGTGAAAATTGAGATGTCTTATTAATGCGATAGCGTCTAAAATAAACCTCCATTACAAGTTTATTATTGGTAATATTCTTTGTTTGTATTTTGTTGCTGGTTATTCAAGCATTGATAAAGACTTATCCAATGAGCAACAAAATTTCTGGTAGAAATTAAGAGAGATAATGGAGGTATTCTGATAGCGACACAAAAAAAATCAGTCACAAGTTTATTATTGGTAATATTCTTTGTTTGTATTGTGTCGCTGGTTATTCAAGCACTAATAAAGACTTATCCAATGAGCAACAAAATTTCTGCTAGAAATTAAGAGATAATGGGGGTATTCTGATAGCGACACAAAAAAAAAAAGTTTATTATTGGTAATATTCTTTGTTTGTATTGTGTCGCTGGTTATTCAAGCACTAATAAAGACTTATCTAATGAGCAACAAAATTTCTGCCAGAAATTAAAACCGAAAATGGAGGTATTCTGATAG
This sequence comes from Crioceris asparagi, assembly GCA_958507055.1. Classification (NCBI taxonomy): domain Eukaryota; kingdom Metazoa; phylum Arthropoda; class Insecta; order Coleoptera; family Chrysomelidae; genus Crioceris; species Crioceris asparagi. Next base: position 7,500,863 of record OY293829.1, read on the forward strand.
CGACACAAAAAAAATCAGTCACAAGTTTATTATTGGTAATATTCTTTGTTTGTATTGTGTCGCTGGTTATTCAAGCACTAATAAAGACTTATCCAATGAGCAACAAAATTTCTGCTAGAAATTAAGAGATAATGGGGGTATTCTGATAGCGACACAAAAAAAAAGCAGTCACAAGTTTATTATTGGTAATATTCTTTGTTTTTATTATGTTGCTGGTTATTCAAGCACTAATAAAGACTTATCCAATGAGCAACAAAATTTCTGCTAGAAATTAAGAGATAATGGGGGTATTCTGATAGCGACACAAAAAAAAAGCAGTCACAAGTTTATTATTGGTAATATTCTTTGTTTGTATTGTGTCGCTGGTTATTCAAGCACTAATAAAGACTTATCCAATGAGCAACAAAATTTCTGCTAGAAATTAAGAGATAATGGGGGTATTCTGATAGCGACACAAAAAAAAAAAGTTTATTATTGGTAATATTCTTTGTTTGTATTGTGTCGCTGGTTATTCAAGCACTAATAAAGACTTATCTAATGAGCAACAAAATTTCTGCCAGAAATTAAAACCGAAAATGGAGGTATTCTGATAGCGACACAAAAAAAATCAGTCACAAGTTTATTATTGGTAATATTCTTTGTTTGTATTGTGTCGCTGGTTATTCAAGCACTAATAAAGACTTATCCAATGAGCAACAAAATTTCTGCTAGAAATTAAGAGATAATGGGGGTATTCTGATAGCGACACAAAAAAAAGCAGTCACAAGTTTATTATTGGTAATATTCTTTGTTTTTATTATGTTGCTGGTTATTCAAGCACTAATAAAGACTTATCCAATGAGCAACAAAATTTCTGCTAGAAATTAAGAGAGATAATGGAGGTATTCTGATAGCGAAACAAAAAAAATCAGTCACAAGTTTATTATTGGTAATATTTTTTGTTTGAATTTTGTTGCTGGTAATTCAAGCACTGATAAAGACTTATCTAATGAGCAACAAAATTTCTGCCAGAAATTAAAACCGAAAATGGAGGTATTCTGATAGCGACACAAAAAAAAGCAGTCACAAGTTTATTATTGTTAATATTCTTTGTTTGTATTATGTTGCTGGTTATTCAAGCACTAATAAAGACTTATCCAATGAGCAACAAAATTTCTGCTAGAAATTAAGAGAGAAAATGGAGGAATTCTAATAGCTTCAACAACAATACTTTTCAGGTTAATCAGTGGATATCCTAACTATTTACAATTTTTTTGAGTTTTGGATTAGCATAGCATTAGAAAGAATTCAATATTTTTCTACATTTTTTTTCATATTTTATATATTTGCGATCGTTCACACTTTTGAATTTCGAAAAAAATTCAACGGCATGTTGTTATATGTCTATAAGTTAGTCCAAAAAAACATTTGGTTCAAAAGTTTATATATATATACATATATGGGATATTACGAAATTTGTTAACACGATAGAGGTCGCAGTTTTGAAGGTATCAAGTTCAAATTTGCTACAAAAATCAATCTCTCAAATATCTCGGTCGAGCTCGTTATTGGGCAATATCGGGTAAGTAGTTTCAAAATGGCGACCATTCAAACATTTAAAAAAATTATCTAAAAAGAGCCGTAGTGTAAATATTATTAAGAATAATTTTAAGTTATAGATATAATCAGTACCTACAACTTTTGTTCAAAGCAATTTTTCATAAAATACACAGGTAAAAAAATAAAAATTAATAAAGAAAAATAACAAATATTGATAAAACATGAACACTCAATATAAATTTGATGTAATTGTACATTTTCTGGAGATCTTGATATAGACCCTGATTAAAAAATATATAGTATATTTATTGAAAAGAAATAGGCGAAAAAGAATTCTGCCTTGAAGTGGACTCGAACCCTGTCTGCTTTATATTCCACAGCCAAAACAAAAACCTGTAACCGCAAGGCTATTACACATACAACAATTTAATGTAATAACATGTAGGTATACCAAAGAAAAGGTTGTTAAAATTTCAATTCAATGAATTTTGAAAAATTTACGTTTCCGCTGACTACAGGCCATCGGGATTTTTTTATTTATAATATTTTTTTTATTTTCTTTATAATATCTTCCAGCAACAAATTAGCAACAAATTCAGGTGGTGTTAGAATTGAAAAAAAATAATTTTTAGTGGTTTCACTGCTATCTTACACGTTAAGATAGCAGAAACTCATTTTTTTCAAAACTAGTTCGAGGAACAAAATCGGGATTTTAGCAACTAATTGTTTCTGCTAACGTATCACTGCTAGCTTAACAGAGCTAGCAATGACCCTGTATACACATACAAATATTTTTTTATATTATGTGTAGAGAAAACAGCCTTTTCGAATTTGAATAAAACATTATTTGACATCAATTTGCAAAGAGGTTAATGTATTTTTAAGTTGAAATAATCTTTAACCTCATGACTTCACGTCTTTTGTATTTAATAATACATTGTGTTCCTATTATCCTCAAAAAACGTACAGTGAAATTTCAAGACACAAGATATTTTTGACATTTACAATTAAAAATATTAAAGCAAGTATATTCGAGTATACCTTGAGTATTAGTTTTTGGATATTCCAATAATAAAGCATAATTTGAGAAAATAGTTATGGTGTTAATGGAAGCATAGTCAGTGCGGGCGTAAGGTCATTCTCTTTTCGCACTAGGCGTTTAATGACAATTGCTGACAAGTAGCCCGTAATGTGTAGCCGGCTAGCTCTAAGTTATATGACAACTGACAAGAGACAGTTGATATTATTGGAAACTGCCATTGACATTTTGACATAGGATATCGCTTCAAACATATTAGCTATATATATATCTATTCTTAATAAACAACGATAAATATATTAGTTTCCAGATATTTCTGCCACTTTAAAAATAATAGATAGTATAACATTGTATTCATTATTAAATTAAGAGCACCATCTAGTAAGGCAAAATAATAACTATTTTCGGCTCTAAGTAAGCTAACACTCAATTTCGACCCTCTAAACAGAGTTAAAAATCGAGTTTTTTTTGATTGTGAATTATAAAAAATGTATATGGTGATCTTTGAACTACTCTGGATATTATTCAACTTTTGGCAAACAAATGAGTGAATCATCAGAACTTGATTTGTATTTCAAATTATTTTGCTTGTTGCTCATAACATATGTTTAATTCTGATGGTTATTTTTTTAATGAGAGTTTAAACATAAATATTTATCACATATAGAATGCAAATAAATGTTGTATTACGTAATACGATGATCTATATTATCCAAACAGTACTTATATATCAATACAGTGTAATAAGTTTAAGACAATCAGCCGTATTCATAAACAAATCTGAGTTCCGTACAAAGTTTAGTTTGTTTGTTGGTATATATATTTAGGGTTCCATACATCCGATGAAAAAAACAAAAAAGCATCCGTTCCACCAGTTTTGTAGAAATTGAATGTATTATCGGAATTCCCGGTAGATATGAGATAGTTCTGGAGTACTTTCCATGAAATTTAGATAGTTCTATCGAATTACGTGAAAAAAAAATTAAAAATACCAAAATGGGGGTAGCAACGAATGAGAAAATATAAGAAAATTAGAACAGTTCTGTTTGAAGTTCTCGCTAAAACTCTAAGGGCCGATTTCATAATCAAATTTAATCTCTTATTAATTTTAATCCCAGATTAAAAATTTCATAATTTTTTTGGTTGTACATATAATTCAAAGTTACTTTAGAAAAACGAAAGAGATGGTAGCTAACGTTGTAGAAGTTATTGAAAAATGCAAAAATTTTATTCCGTTATCGAGATATGACTTAAACAAATTGGAGAATTAACTAATCTCCCATTAAGGATTCATTATGAAATCGGCCTTAGAGTTCTATCGAAATGTATAAAAACATTTTTCTGTTAATTTTATACCTAATAAGATATTCGAAGAAAAAAAAAATAAAAAGCAAAAAAATCACAATAGTTCTGTTTGCAGTTCTCGCTAGAACTCTAGAGTTCTATCGAAAATCCCAATACCATTTTCCTGAAGAATTAGTATTTCGAAAAAAACTAATTATTGAAAAACCGGAAGCATATCAGGATGAAATTTCAGTGATAAGACATTGTGCATATACAGTGCTTTCGAAAAGTAACGAGTAAATTCATCATTTCTGAAATTGGGCGTTTTTCGAAAACACTTCATTTACACATAAATAATAACTGTTAGGTCGGTATGTCATAATATTTTTATTCTGTTCACATTTATTTACATCTAGCTCTAAATACAATGAAACCAAAAACCAACTCACTATTCGCTTCTCTCTGTGAGCTTAGTTCTTTGAAACTACAAAACGGGCTTTGATATGATTCTCTTCTAGAAGGAATATCCAAAATTGAGTATATTAGACATTTGACTCTAGTGGTTTTAGGTACACCTTGTTAACATTATTGTAGATATTTTTTTTGTATCTTATGAATTAGTGAGCTTTAAACCGCCACAGGTAAATGTTATTAGGATATTCGACATAACTCTAGGTCTACCGAGAACTTTAAACAGAACTATTCTGGGATTTTATTGTTTTTCAATAATTTTTTCAAATTTCTTATGAACTACTAAATCTACAGAAAGATGTTAGAATTTTTTAGTTTTATCAAGAAATTGGAACAGAACTGCAGGATTTTTTTATTTTTTAACAATTCGTTGAATTAAGAATAACAACTTTCAGCTTTTTCGTTTTTTCGAATATCTTATGAAGTACAAAATTTACAGAAAAATCGTATTAGGAGAAAAATGTTATTTAACATTTCGATAGAACTCTTAGAGTTCTAGCGAGAACTGCAAACAGAACTATTGTGAGATTTTTGGGTTTTTAATTTTTGGTTATCTTACGAATTAATCAATTTGCCGAAAATTTATATCAAGCATTTCGAAACAACTCTTAGAGTTTTAATTTTCTTATTTTTTTTCATTTCATTTGGAAAAAAGTTTGAATATTTTCGGTTTTTTGAGTATTTTATGAATTACTAATTCTACAGAAAAATGGTTTTAAGATTTTCGATAGAACTCTTGGAGTTCCAGCGAGAACTGCGAACAGAACTATTGTATTTTTTTGTTTTTCAACAATTTAGTTACTTTCGAATATCTTATGACTTACTATATCTACAGAAAAATGTTACGAGTATTTTCGATAGAACTCTTAGAATACTGAAGCGAATTCCGAACAGAACTGTTGTGAGATTTTTTATTTTTCCAATGTTTTTCGCAAAATTGGTTGTTATCCGCACTTTACTATTTTCCATTTTTTCTTCACGAAATTCCATAAAACTTTTTTTGCACAGTTTTTGGTATTTTTCATTCTTTTCACCTAATTTGATAGGACTATTTAAATTTCGTGGAAAATACTCTAGAACTATCTACCAGAAACTCCGATAAAATATTTAATTTTCGTTAATGTGGTTGCTAACTTGACAGGACTGAAAATAGGCTGTGAAAGACGGACGTAATCAGTGTAACCTTTTTTTCGGATCGGATGTACGGAACCCTAAATACTATAATATTTTCAACGCTTCTGTTTTGTAATAAATATGTACTAGAAAAAAAATGTGCATGTTTCAGTGATCTGTTCCAACGTTAATTTGTCACATGACCTCGATGCTAATACACATAACGATTAATTCATTAAGCAAATGTTTTTGTTTTCCAACGAATTAATTACGACTCGAGAATGAGAAGAACCGCTCGTTGCCTTTATTATTATTATTATTATTGGACCTGTTAATAGTAAAATCTGTACACGAATATTGTTTAGACACACAGACTAGAGATATTTAATAAAGAATAATAACAATATCAATGTTCTTGTCTCTTGGAGTATTATTAGTTGTTTTTAGAACAAATAATGGCGGCCAACAATTTCAATTTACTTTTGAGAATAAATAAGATAAAAACCTCGAACAAAAACATACCAATTTGACCAGGCTATATCGTGTGCTATTACGAAAATTGATATACAGGGTATTTCCAAATAATTGCGAAAGTTTTTATGGGGTGAATCCTTGTCGAAAATTAAATAGGGCCTTTCATGTAAACAAAAGCTCGTAGATCTTTCCCTGAAAAGTTACACGCTTCCAAAAAATGAGAAAGAAAAACCTTTTTTTTCTTTCTGGAAATTACTGAAGAGATGAAGGAATGGCATTTTGTGGGCATGTTCCATCAATAAAAAGGATACCAGTGAATATTGATTTTGTGATCTTGTGCAACCCTTATTCCATTTTTTAACAGAACTGGTTGAATAAATAAAATGTATCAATTTAAAAATATGTGGTGAAAATGACAATTTACTCTAAAACTTTTTTAACTCTTTTGTTGGGTCCGTAAAAGCAATAGTTTCTTAATAAATAAATAAATATTTTTTTACAAAAAATTGGACCGACTTTATCAGTTGTTGCACTGAAAAATACAAAATAATATTAATTCTGTTGGTGCTGGTTCTTTTAGATTTGGTGCCTACAACAAACTACAACGGCACAATTTCAAAATTACTAGCACCAACAGAATTAATATTATTTTGTATTTTTCAGTGCAACAATGATAAAGTCGGTCCAATTTTTTGTAAGAAATATTTATTTCACATTTTTTAATGTAACATTAGTCATAAAGATTGTTGAACGTTCACTAATACCCAAAAAGTTATAATAGGTAGGTTTAGCTTGTACTTGTTATTTATTATTCAGAGATCTCAAAACATCGCGGCGTAAATATACATATTTCAGATTTTACTGCTGTAACCCGAAATCCGTAACTCAATTTAAATGTTGCTACATATAATCTTTTCTTTAAATTGGCCGTGTCATATTTTCAATATTTGAAAAAAAATCCATATAGCGGATATACGCATATCACATATTTCAGACTTTACCATTACGAAACTCGGAAACCGTAACTCTTTTAAAAAAAGTTTCAATTTTAACGTTTCCGGAAATAGTCCCCTTTCTAATTTTCAAATCTCTAATTCTCGATTTTCGGAAAAATTTGCCCCTTCCACATAGCTGAAACACATATTCCAGACTATAGCGCGGAAACGTATGATTATTTTTAAAAATGTCCAATTTAAACATTTCCGAATATGGAATTTTCATTAATTCTGTCGTCACGGATTTTCAATTTTCGAGAAAAATTTCCCCCACCACCCCCTTTGGGGGCGGTTTTTGGGAGATGTTGGATTTGATTTTTCTCAATATGAGACCATTTCCCAACTCTCCTCTTTCAAAAATGAAACAAAAATCGTCTAAATCGGAGTACGTTTACTATGCAAAACGCGCGAACAGCCATAAAAAATAGCAATCTTACAACCGAATTGTATACCTTTTGCTTTTTTTGAAGTGGGTCAAAAAATAAAATACAATCTTCTGCAAATGGAATCGAAAAACTCTAGTAGGTGGCTGTCATGTTTTTTTTGCAAAATTTGTGATTTCAATCGTTTATTTCAAAATTATACCCACAAAATGCCATTCTTTCATCTCCTCGGTATTTCCAGAAAAAAAAAATCTTTCTCATTTTTGGAAGCGTGTATTTTTTTCAAGGTAACGTCTAAGAGCTTTTGTTTACATGCAAGACCCCCTTTAATTTTCGACAATGATTCACACCCTAAAACCTTTCGCTCTTATTTTCAAAGACAGTGTAGAATGATTTGCGAGGCATTTTCAATTTGAGATAACGAGGATTTTCTTATCTGGTATGCACTAATTATAAACTAATTGCTTTAGTGGATACAGTTAAATCTCTTATTTTATCGAATCACTGAAAAAGCGAGATTTGAGTTAATTTTGAACTTTAATTAACAAACAGAAACAATACGTACGTTGGATCTAAAAAATAGTAACTGTTTATAAAGGGCATATTCAATAAAACCCATACATTGCTGTGCGGCCAATAAGATGCCATTTTATTCAAAAGACCTACTAATTACAATTATATTTTGATAAGAATTAAATAATATAATGACAATAGCCATTTCGTTCAGTCCAATTATCATTACGTTTTCACAAATTTCAGTTTGTATCTGACGAAAAACATTTCGAATGTTGTTTTTTAAATCTTCAATTGTTATTGGATTATATTAACACAGAACTTCGACTTCACATAAGCCCACAGGAAGAAGTCAAGACGGCGTAATTTCACAAAATCTTCCTGAATAATTCACATGAACCATTTCTGGAAACAACGTTCTCACCAAACTGCTCCTGCATGATTACGTTAACGGGTATGGCATGCAGCGCCGTCCTGTTGAAACCAAAATTCCTCCAGACATGCGATTTGTTCTTGGATTATCCAACAACATAAACTCATCTTCAAATTTATTCACAACATTACGAAATTATATGTTCACATGGCCGTTGAAGCGGGCCATAACATGCACGTAAAAGGCCTTTATAGATAGTGCCTTTGGTTTCGATAGTAAATTTGAATAATTTCGCAACATTGTTCTTCAGATGTTCCATATTGTTTTGTTAAAGTGCAATCCATATAACTCAGGTTTTTTTACCTATATTTCACATTAAAATCCTAAAACACTAATTTGTTCACCCTATATAATGCTTATTCAAATGTTTTAATATTAGAATGAGTTGAAATCATCTTCGTCCGACATAATCAAGCAAATGTGTGGGTTGGAATGTTTTTTTTTTATCAAATGCGCTTGATATATGGAACAAATCTACATATACACTTTTGTCAATTTTAAGTTTCATACGAATATTTGGAAAACAAAATTATTTGTATTCCATAACCTTATTATTGTAGATAGATACAGTAAAGCCTCGCTCATATGTTATTCACTATTGATTGATTGATAATTAAAGGAACTAAGGTTAAATATATATTTTTATTATCATTAAAATAATACAAAGTACAATTCGGTCGGCTTGGCAACTCGCCAAATCTGGTTAATTTCCTATCGCTACCACAAGTATGTAAGAAAAGTTTTGTAGATTGTAATCGTGTCCGGTGTCCGAGCCTTCTGCGTCCAAAAAGCATATTTTTAACCACCGGTCAATTTGTTCCAAGATTACCTCGCGAACGGATCAATCAATTTTGATTACTGTTTCTGTTTTGTAGGGCACCGATTCCGCTATAGTAGCTGCACAATAGCCGAAGAACGTGCAAATGAAATGTCACATTATCTATCTTCATATTCTGACTCAAGAAGACTAGATTTAACTAACAGGAGAGTATACTGCTATGCCTCTCCACCTAGTCAAATCATAAATCAGCTGTATGTACGCGACAGTGGCTTGTTGCGCACAATTACATGCGCAAAGACGCATTCGTTCAAACTATATGCGTACGGAAGTTGACATAACGATTTTTCTTATGAAAAAAAATAATATGTTCAATTTTGATTGTCTCACAAGCTGAAAAAAATATGGGCTCGAGTCAATCGGATGATTTTTATACTCGGTTCAATTTGCTTAAGACCAGTGGGAAGATCGTGTGAGGCGATAGATTATTTCTTGTAGCTTTACTGCCTTTCAAAATAGTTCCGCGTAAATACTTTTGTGATTAGAAAAAGTATCAAAATACCACTATCATAACTAACCTTCTTCACATCTTCAGGGTCGACTCTTTTCACCCAAATATCCTCAGCACTGCTACTATAATCCACATTCGAAGTACTACAATTCAAGCTTTTGATCTCAATAAGCGACGAATCGAAAAACTTTGAATCCAAATGTGGACTTTGCAATGGTGATTTAAATAGCGAAGCAGCAGTCGGCCTTCGTGGATCTTTGGATGGTACTGCACCAACAGTGTTCGATTGTCTATACTGTTTCCGGCTGGCAAAAATCTTTGCTGCCTCTGACAACTTTTTTGGTGGTGGTGATGATGGTGTTGGTGGTGATTGTGATGGCCCCTGTTTGCTCTTTTCACTTGGCGCTTTCGTCTTCATTATGACAAATTTGTGCGTTGGCCCAGACACGGTATCGATCACAGATGTTTTTGAGCCAGTTGATGACTCCGACAAGGATTTATCACTGCCTGATATGGCTGGAAGGTCATCAGTAGCTGAAGGCACATGGTCTTTTTTCTCGTCTTCTTCATCTTCTTCACGACACTGCGACAAACGTCTAGAATTGATTGCTAGACGTGATGGTAAACTGTTGCTGTGATTGCTGAAGTAACGTCGCAGAAATGATTCCTCATCTGCTTCCGAGTAAATGGAAGAGGTGTTTATAGTTGAGACAAGATCGTTCTCGATATCACTTTCATCTGAAGAAGGCACTGGCGTTGTTCCAGTCTTGGAGGGGGAATTGTTTGCGGTCTGTTGTTGTTGATGTTGTTCAAGTGATGAGGAATCTTCATCTAATAGCCTTACATCTGAGTCCATCTGTGGATAGAGGCATAACGAATGTGTCAACTTAATCAATCAAAGATCTGCTGCATATGTAACCCTGTATTCTATTCTATACAAGATTCAAGATGCTTTATTGCTATTTTAGCTCGAGAATATTTAATATTGAAATCATTAGTTCCAAGTTCCATTTTGATTAAAAGGGGAATTTTAAATGAACAGTGATTACAAATATATGGAACATTATAAATGGGTAACAGTGTTTGGGAATAGATTAAAATACAGTGCTTTAATTACGCAAGAGTAATTATTCTATCGAGAGAGGCAAATGAAATAATGAAAATATAATCTCAAACATGTGACGAGATTGTTGCATGCCACAAGCTGAATTTTAAATGGTGCCTTGTAAACAGTAATTATCATGTTTTGTGAATTGCTGAGACTTCAATGTGTTGTGTATACCGGGCAACATAGTGAAGTTAAATGCCTGTTAATATTTTATAATATGCCAGACAAAATCGATAGTATATGTATATGTATACGGATACATATGTTGATGAATCATAATGGATATGGATAGAGGGTTGGAAATCGAGAAGGTATAGCAATTTCGAAATTTGCACTGTGTCAATATTGACTGTTCTCAGATGATCTATCGACATGAAGTATTTTATATTGATGGGACAATAAAAAGATCAGGTATTAGAGCACCCGCTAGCAAATATTATGGAACATATGCAGCTAATAGCAGTAAGTAATGAGAAAACGTGACCAATTTTAAGGTTACCTTCGTTCCTATTGCTAAAATTTCGCTCGTCTTCTCTCAAATATCATAATCCAAGCATATTTCCTGTTTGCAGATGGGCACAAATGAACACACAAAAACTATTATCTTATCACTTCGAGCACACACTAGCACAAATACACTTTGTTTACTTTTATAATACTTTTTAAATAAATTTCAAGGTATATATTTTTTGAACGGTTCAATCGCGAAAGTTTACGCTGCTGCTTTTATATTTTAAAGTTCCCCACAGTACACCCGCGCATTTAAGGCCACTAATTATTACGGTGACTAACAACTTTTTTCACAATTATTAGCAGTTTTGATATATTTACCAAGAAACAGCAGTCAGTCAGCCTGACTATGTAATACGAATAGAATCCGCCAGGAGCGACAGTATCGCGGTGCTTTGAACAGCTGATTTGCTAAAACAGTGTTACCAATAGTAGATGAAATGTCAGGCATGAAATACCAAATACCAAGGTATTTGTTGATGAAGGTCGTCTCATTCGGATATTCAACAAGCTCTAAATCACTTTTCTTAGAAATTTGAGTCAAAATAAACGTCGTTGTCAATAGAACGCATATCTATATCTATCTATTTCAACGTAACCCTTTCTAGTTTGCTATACGATTGAATAACTATTTGCTTTTTATAAGTTTTATAGATCCATATAAAAATTCCTCATATTTTGATGTTTTTTTTATTTGAAAGACGAGAGCTGAGAAATGGTACCATATATTTCGCAATTCCGTCCGCAATATTAACGTTAGAAATAGTGTAAAATTAACCATGTCATATCATAATACCACAATCTTCCAAAGATCATTTTCATATAAGGCTGAGAAACAATTTAATTCAATTCTCACCCGGTTTATTGATTTTTTGCAAAAATCATAACCGGCATGAATTTAATAGGACATTTTTTCATAAAAAATAACGGTTTCTAAGTTACAGCAGGCGTAAAGTCTGAAAAATATTTGTTTTTGCTGTTTTATAATATTGGTGCTAAAGTCTTCTATCGACTTATAACCGCAAGACTTTGAAATTACCAGCACCAATTGAATTAAGTTGATTTTGTATTCTTAAAGTGATACATGGTCTGAAATTGAATATTTCAAAATCCAAAATATTTCCGCTAACAAGGAGCAAAGAAAGATTTTTTGTTCTCTCCGTAGGCGTAAAATTTTATTTTTTTGTCTTTAAAAATTAAAATATTTCATAAAAATGGTGGAAAATGACCATTTATATCCAGAGTGTTATTTGGAAATTAATAAATACCATTTGAATATTTTTTTACGTCTAAACCAAATTATTTCTAAAAAAGCGAACGGATAAAAATTATAATTTTTTTTGTATGAAAAGCGGCTAAAATGCAGATTATTGAGAAGTCGCATTTTGATCTAAAGAATATTTGGTGGAATTTTTATTATTTTTAGGGTCAATTTTTTTAATAAAAATTGCACCTAAAAACATCCTAATATTGTCAAAAAAATTAATATATGAGATTCCTTGGAATACAATTTTGTTACGAAATTTTCAAACGACAGATGTCGCATTTATAAATATATCAAGTTTCAATTTTCTACAAAAATCGATCGTAGATAAGTAGAAATATCTCGGTCGAGTTCGTTAACGGAAATAATCGGACTATTATTTTCAAAATGGCTCCGGCCAAACAAAAAAAACTAAAAAAGTTGCGATTGGTTAAATGTCATCAAAAATATTTTCAAATTATACCTCTACTTAACACTTTTATTTGAAACAGTTTTCCCTAAAAATAGAATAAAACAATAAAAATTAAAAACTTGACTGGCTGGCTACAAGCCGTCGAAATTTTAACATATGACCTATTTTATACGGAACAACACTCACAAGAAGCCATCAAAACCTTACCGAATCACTACTGTCCTCAAGACTAAAATCCCACGAGGGGGCAGGCGAGGGACATCTACTGCCACCTGAAAGAGTATGGTGCTGAAGGTAGCCACCCTGCTGGGTGGGACCTTCGTCGAGGGCATGGTCTTCGGGTATGCTGGCGAAGGGCTGGCCTCGATGCCTGGAGGCGGGCGATGCAGTCGGATCGTACTGGTACTGGTGGCAGGTGCTGTTGCTGCTGCCCTCTGAACCAGGAGCGGCGGCATTAGTACCGCCGCCCGAGACGACTGTCACATTGAAGCGTTTGATGGAGACGGCGTTGCCGGCTAGGATTGAAATAGATAATTTATCCATATAAGACATCTTCAGGAATAATCAGTATCTAAATAAAATTGAAATAATGCAATTAAAATTGAAGAGCCTTCGGTACAAACATTGACATTGGGCTAGTGAAAAATATTATATCATAAACCTAGAGGGCGCCTTCGTATGACGTACGTCACTTCCAGTTCATTTCATGAGATCTGTTACTTCATAAGTGTATTGCTAGGCCGGAAATTCGACAAGTTATCAAATCGTAAAACCGGAAATGACTGAGATGACAACAGATTGTATTTCTAAGTCTATTGAGCATTACCCAAGAACAAATAGGTGAAAATGTAAATTTGATTTGTGCACAGCTTACCTAACAATAATTAGAATACGACACTGAAGGTCACTTCGTAAACTGAAATTCAATATGGCCGCAACCACGGAGAAACGTCAATATTGACGTAATGCCTAATTTAGTGAATAAAATCTATGTACTTATCTTTAAATCAATGTAAAATTGGATGGCGATTCTTTGTTTTTGAGAAAATGGAACATCCGATTGGATATTGACTGTCAGGTTGTGGTTTAGTGAGGAAATATATAATTACTATAAAAATAATGATGTCATTGAAGTCGAATTGTTAAGAATTTTCTTATATTTATCTTTCCGACATGCTGATAGCAAAATATATATTTTATACTTAATATAATAAACGGTAATAGTCTAGTTTATCGGATTTTGCTATAAAAGCCCTAAAAATCAAATGATTGCAAAAATAGAAGTATGTCAGCATAATTTCTAATAAAATTGAGGCGCAAGGCGCTATTTTTAAATATTTGCTAATAAAAAATGGAAAAATAGTGTTCTTAGGACTTTTAGCTGAAAATTTCGATTCGGCAGTATCTTTTCAATCCCAAATAGTATATACTCATCCTTGCATTCTATTAAACGGTAACATCTCTCAAAATTAGCAAAAATATGCATAAAAATATAAGTTCACGAAAAAGTAAGGTTAAACGAATTGATTGACTTGTGCAATGTGTTTGACGTTTAAAAACTGTAAATTCCAATGTTGCCAACACTGCAATATAACGTTTGCGATATTGAACATTTTTTTATATACTTACATATTCGATAACGAAAACATAAACCAAGTGGTCAGATTTCAAGTAACTAGGTATAATTTTATATTTCAAAGAAAATATTTTTTACAAATACTTGCTTTAGATCAAAAATTCGATATTATGGCAACTTTTGATGACAAAGGTGACGAACTTTGTCTTCGAAAATATAAATTCAATGATTGTTTTACCTCCTAGAAGATATTGTCGTTAATTTTTTCTAAAGCAAATAGGTATTCTTGGAAATGGGTTTCATGAAATAATCTAATGCTGCGAAAGTTATACTGGCAGCATTGACAACACTGATATTAACAACACTTGAAACTTGAATATACTGCACAATTCAATAATCAATTCGTTTAACCTTACTATTTTTACGCATATTTTTGATCATTTTGAAGAATGTTAGTGTTTAAAAGAATCCAAGGATGATTATATACTATTTGGGATGGAAAAGATACTACCAAATTGAAAATTCAAATTAAATGTTGTAATTCCTAAGAACACCAGTTTTTTATTTATTAACAAATTATTAAACATAGCGTCTTCCACCTCATTTTTTTAATAGTTATTTATGCAAACATCTGTTTTTTAGGGCTTTTATAGCAAAAGCCACTAATCTAGAGTTTTACCTAATAAATTGTTTGCTGTCTGTGTTACAAGATCAGACAGCAAAAAGATTTGCAATTTCTTTATCTTTTCCGACAAGTATCTGACTAAAGATATACCTACACCGTTTATTTCATAACAATTCTGAGTAGAGAAAAACATTATTACAGTTTCGGTTAGAATATTAGTCATAAACCATATTTTCCTGTTTATACCACCGTAAGTAAGTAATCCATCCGAAAATAAATGTGTTGCAGGTGTTCAAACAGCTAATGGTGCCAAAAAAGTATGAGTAACGAAACTCCCAATGGGATCTATTCAATAGCTATTATTTTCATCCTGTTTTCTAGGTAATTGTGAAAATAGATTACATCACCACCCAAAAACATGACTTAAAATTATTGTTAAGTAGACAAAGAAATCAAAACAAAAATAAGCAGACATAAAAAAAGAAACAGAGATTTAGATTTGAGTGGAGAATTTTCATTCACTGAATGGAATTGAACAAAACAAAAGTTTATATATATATATAGGTATCTACACTCTGAACATGATCCACAAACATCAAGTTCTTTATCCCTATGAAGAAAAAATAACTGTTGTTACACAAGTGAATGTTTCTATAAATAATAGGTAGGTGATCATAATACATGGTGATCCAAAAACATACACGTCAAGAATTTTCCTTTGTTGTCTATTTTCTTTGTTATAAACGGAACGTTTATGACTCTTATGACCGGCAAACTGCAATCTTGCATTCCGGAAAGAAATGATTATAGAACTGAATTGAGTTGAGTCATTAGAAATTGATGAAAGGGAACATTCGGGTAATGCCTATCCTGAATGACCAGACCGATGGTATGTCGAGCCCTTTACTGTATACACAATTGTTATCTAATTAGTTAATGAGTCATCAAGATTTATGTTAACCATCCTTATTAGTTAATTAGTCACTTATCATCTCATAATTTAGTGGATATGTAGGAACTTGGATAACAGCTTTATATTCCGGGTGATTTAGTTTGATGTTCGCACCTTTGTATTTTTTATTTCAACAAAAAAGTGTTGAAAACCATATATATTTTTTTAATTGCTCGTTATACTCTATTTATTCATTAGTCAACTTTTTTTCCAAATGACATACGATTTTGTTCTGCATTTTTGTAGGCCTTTCTATTCATCTATGTAAAAATAGTATTTTAAATAATTATTGGTATAGAATTTCTGTATTAATATTTTTTATACCATATTTATAGTTCTAATTTATGATTCTGTTGTATTTTCATTTTTATATTTGTTTATTTGTATTGGATTAATATTATGTAGATTTAGATGCTGTTAAGGCTGTAGATTTTAATTCATTATTTAGTTCAGGTCTACACAGTCAGACAATTTATTAGCATACTATTTTTATATTCAAGATTTGCCTGAATAAATTATTATTATTATTATTATTTAGTTAGTTGAATTTTCTTATAAAAATGGTTTTTGCCCAAAATTTTTGTATGCAGTACATATATATAACTATGTACAAACATACAGAAAGACAGACAGACGCGATCGAATGTAGCCTATATTTTAAGTTAGACTTCTAGTAATACATCGGTGAAAACTTCATTCAATTCCATGCAGTATTTTTTGCGTGATGCGCGTACAAACATGCAGAAAGACAAACAATTCTAAAAAAAGTTTTGTTTTGGTTTATGTTGCTCTAATAAAGGCCCCCATATTATTTTTCCTTAAATATCCTTAATGTATGTACAGTCAAAACCCTACTATTAAAACTATAGAAATTTCATACAAACATTGACACCCCGTTTGACCCCCTTAAGGGCTGAATTTTGCAAAATCCTATCTTAGTAAGCGCCTATGTTCTAAAAGGAGCCTCTATGCAAAATTTGAACCTTCTGGCACTTGTAGTTTCTTAGATTTCGTGTTGAGTGAGCGAGTGACCTTTCGCTTTTATATATACTATAGATAAACTTATTTCTTGAAGAATATAGGTAAGTAAAAAAAATTAATGCAATAGTAGAGTTGACTAGGTATACATTATTATTTCATTAATACGGAGACCGGACTAGAACTCGTATGAAATGCATTCACACACAACATGAATAAATAAAAAGATAGTATTAAAAAGTAATCAATTTATACCATTTTAAGAGCACTGGCAACCCTGCTTTAGAGCCAGTTACATTATAAATGTGGGTGGAGCTTTGAACTTCCCGCCGTGCTCGCCAAAGAACAAGAGAGTGGGAATTCACTACTCACTCTAATTCCGTTGTAGTTGCAACGATTGCAACGAAATCATTTCAACCCCATTAAATTGTATAGGTAATATTAAGGACCGATTTCATAATGAATCCCTAATGAGTAATGAGAGATTAGTTAATTCTTTAATTTGTTTAACTCATGTCTTGAAGACAGAATAAAAACTGTGGATTTTTAATAACTTTTACAAGATCAGTCACCTTATCTTTGTTCTTTTACAGTAACTTTAAATTATATGTCCAATCAAAAGATTTATGATTTTTTTAATATTGGATTATTATATAATATTATCTAATTTTATTTTCAAACGGCTGAAATCTTTAGAAGAAGACATTAAGCAATATGCATTTTTAACAACCAAATATATTTTCAATTTGATAGAGTAGGTTTGAGAAAATGAAAAAATATACAGGGTGTTTTATATCAAAACTTATAAGTATCCTAGATTATTATATTATAAATGATGATACTATTATTTATTTCATAAGACTATATGAAACTTTTCCCTGGTTTTTTCCTATAAACCTATCAGGAATTGGAATACAGTATGGACCACCCAAATTAATTATTTATTTTTTTGTGCATACCCAGTTATGAAAAATCCTGACACTCGTCAGTTTTTATTTCAAACCGACCATATTATGGAGTATTACATCAGATTGTGACGCTATCACCATTTGACATATGACGGCATCGATTGATTTTTTGAATGGAACATCCTATGTAATATTTCATTTTTCATTCTCAATTTAAAGACAATTTGAAAGGGATATCGTTTTGTGTTCGATAATTTATAGTTTTGAATATAAAATTATTTAAAAATCATGTTTTTGTAGGAGTTTCATAAATTAAAACATCAAAATAAAACAAGCAGCAATACTAAATTTCCAGAAAATAAATAATTAAAAAATTAGCTTATCTAATTGTTTTTAAAGCTAATTTCATTAGTTATTTTTAATAATTCTTAAGGTAGTACTTTTACCTTAAGAATTATTAAAAATAACTAATGAAATTAGCTTTAAAAACAATTAGATAAGCTAATTTTTTAATTATTTATTTTCTGGAAATTTAGTATTGCTGCTTGTTTTATTTTGATGTTTTAATTTATGAAATGATAATTAAAACTGTCAATTATCGAACTTAGGTATAAATTTTTGAAATTAATAAAAAAATGGGGTGTTCCATTTAAAAAAAAAAACTATGAAGTCATATGTCAAACGTTGATGACGTTACAAACTGACGTTATTTTCGATAGTTGAAAGTTAAAATCGACGTGTCTCAGGATTTTTTTATAAATATGCACAATAATTGAAATAATTCATTTATTTCATTTGGCTGTAAATTAAGTTACTTTTTGTACTGACTATTCGTTATAATATATGTTTAGCTGAGACAGTGAAGTGGGCAGTAAGTTATCGGAAAAGCAATATAAATCCCTAAAGTGGTAAATTTTCCAGAACTGCGTGTTGTCGAAATGAGTTTGCTTGCTCTTGGTGTTGTTCTCTCAGTAACACAGAGACATTTTATTGATTTGTGCTTGTTTTCAACGAAAATAGATTGTTCTCGAAATTACGCATTTCATCTGATTTTATAGCTACTAATGTAACCTCATAAAAAAAAACTTCATCGAGAAAATCATTATAAACAAACATAATACTGCTCAGTAATCAAAGAAAATCGAATATTTGAACGCTACAAAACTATTACATAAAATTGAGTAATATCTTATTAATTAAGGAACGTATTGGAGTCCTGTAAAATTATCAGTGACCAGATGTTTACTTTTCCCTTAGTCCAAAAAAATCATTTTCACCCATTGGTCTGTCTGTTTGTCTGTACCAAGATTATTTCGGGAACAGATGGACGGATTTTGTTGCTTTCTTTTATAATTTGTACGGTACCGATACCGCTCGCCGGTGACATAGATTGCAAGGCAAATACCTGGAAAACGTGTTTCGCTGAACTGAGCTGTGGCGCGATAACGGCTTTGATGAAACTTGTCTCAAATTTTCATTCTTAAAGCCGTCTACGACCTGCTGTAGCGCAATTCTCCGAAAAAAAGTAAAGAACTCCACAATAGTTATTATTATTCTTACCTTGGTGTGGCTGCCTCCGCCACGTCGTTTTCTGTGACGACGTATTGGCAGCTTTACGATATTTCTTCCCGGAAAATTGCCTCAATCTTCAGACACACTTTTTCTTTTATATCACAGTCGCACTTTAACACCACCACTAATTTTACTATATTTTTTTGCGTTTGGAACTTATAAAAAACAACACTACCAAATCAATTTCACTTCTGCTTCTAACAGGATATCATCAGATACAGGGTATTCTCTTGTTGCTGCAGCAGATGATTTTGTCTGTGAAAATGAAAAAGAATGGAAGGTTTCAAAATTATATTTCTATTTATGTATTATATGGGTAGGCTGCTTTAAAAGTCTGATGTCATGTGTTCTTGTTAGCGGTCTACAGTTAAAATATCTTAAACAATAACTATGTTTGTTTTGGTTATTATCGATGTTCGATAAATGTTTTTTGTCTGATAATATATAATCAGGATACAAGAGAAGAAAAAAAAACATTCATTGTATAAGATTATTGACTTGTTGACTAACTACTCGAGTTTGTAATCATCTTCTACCAGTTTGCATGAATTGGAGAATAAGAAAAGAGTACCTACTTAAATCTTATTCCTATAAGTATTTTCTTGCAACATATATAAAAGTAACATGATTTAGAGAAATAACAGTATCTATATTTATTTAATAATTGAGATTACTTCCATTGTCTATATCAGTTTCAATTTCTAATAATGAAAAGAAAACAAAACAGCAAATAATCTAGAGAGAGAGAGAAAAAGCCTACCTGTAAATCAATGCACTACACTAGCTGAGATTGCAACGAAGATCACAAAACCCGACAATCAAACAAATATGGGTCAGTAGAGGCATTAACAATAATTATTTTTCTCACAGGACTCACAATCGCACAACAATCCAAGATTCCAAGATATATTACAGAATTGATGGTCGTTTAATTTCACAAAAATAACTTATATCAACTGCCGACCGTTGTATAAAACAGTGTGTCGGCGGCCTTTCCTTCTAATAATAGCGCCGCAGGAATTTTTCGCTGTGGAAAAAGATGTTATATTTTATAATATATCGAACGACGGTGAAGATTACGTAAAGGTTTGTAGGTTATTATATGGTTAGGTACATATATAATAGATATCTCTCATCCGAAAGGGAAGGATTAGATGAGAACGTTGTTTTAAGGGAATCATGTACGTAGTAGTAGTCAGCTGTCACAAGAATAGAAATAGTGTGCACGACAAAATATGGACCCCACTAAAAGCAGCGGGGTTGTTTGATTTGATTTTATTTGGGATTTGACTTGACTGCAGCAGAGTACTGAGTGCGAGTGCCCCACACAAAGCGGGTCACCGAGCAGAGTTGCCAGATTTAGGGTTGTTTTCCCCCACATCGTGATACGCCCCTATGTTTTATTTTATACAATTAGAAAATTGGCAAATTACGCAGTTTATCCTTATTATTGAGTACCAGTACCCACTAGTTAACACTAGGGTCAAAGATAATGGAAGTATTATCTTTGCTATGGTCTATCTTTCCTTTCCTCAGGACTAAAGTACCTATATTACCATCTGCAAAAGTTAATTTTGATGATGGTAATGAGATCAACTGATGATTTGGCAACCTCCTTCTGAAAGAGGAAAAGAAACTGGTGCCTCAAAGACTGCTCAAATATTTTCTTTGATGCCAATGGAAAATTTGGGCTCAACATTACTCTGCTGTTGGACTGGGTATGAGGGTAATGAACCGAGAATGGTCAAAGTTCTGAAGATTTAGGTACCTACAAATAATTTATGGCATTTATCCAACATATAAGAATAATTGAAAGTGCGAATCCATTCCAATCTAGTTTTACCACATCCAAAGTAGTGATGTAATGAAATGGTTACCATTTAAAAAAAAACTTGATAAAAATCAAAACAGGAATAATTAAAACTACATTTTTCAGAGCATCATTTTTAAGATCACTCTTTGTATGGCTATCAGTCTGTCTTTCACAGCCTATTTCTGAGCTAAACAGAGAAAAGTTAAAATTTGGAACTAAAGATACAAATATGTTTAGTTTAAAAAGTAAATCTTTGATAATATTGGAGAAAGAAATACGAAAATCGATCATCCACTCCTCTTATCTCTGAGCATCTAGAGAAGCCTATAATTCGTGCCTTACTCATATTTGACCTATTTTTAAATAGTTTTTATTACTTTCGGTTCGTGTATCAATGGACTCCGCAGCGATTTCTCAGGCCCCATACGATCTAGAGACTTGAAATTTCGAATTCGTACTTAGATCGCAGACATCTCGCCGCCTGTTAAGCTCCAAGTGGGATCCAATATTGATTAATTATTAATTATATTATCTTATTCAAGCAAGATTACTTCGACATGGAACGACACTGGGATCCGTCACTGGAATTACGTACGAGCATGGAGCATATTAGTGGCTTGTCTATGGAGCGTATATATACATATCTGGCAGATCGTAGTATATATTACTCTATGGTTATGTGGTGCTTTTCAATATCAGCTGTCGCAATTGTCAGACGTCAGACGTTGATATAATACTAATTTCAAATTTAATTTTGTGTTGTGGTAGACAAACAGTAATTTGTTATGTAGTTGCTGTTTCTGGCAAATAGATATACATAAGTATAGTTCAAATCAAGAAAAGGATAGATAGCAATAGTAATCATCAACACGGTTCAACTCTTAAATGGCTAATAAAAACTATTTTTAATTTTTTTTTAAATTTCACTTGTTTTCATTTGTTCTTAAAACACATCCAACGTATAATCCAAAAGCTAATTGCAAATAAATGTGCCTAAGTGCGAGTCGAACGTACACGATGGGTTCCCTACCATTGTAAAAGAAAAATTCCTCTGTCTACCTATTTTACTGTTCACGAGAGAAAGACGGCTGACAGATTTACGGACGGATGGATGAATGGATTATTTTCTGTTATAGCGATGATAAAAATACGCATTCTCTGGAAATGCCAACTCTACATATTATGCGACTGTTTGCATGTTTTTATGGATGTTCGCCCTTTTAAATAGTAAACGTGCTTCATGATTTTTTTATTTCTATTTGAAAGAGGGCAATTGAGAAATGGTCTCATTGAAAAAAAAATCCCGATGGCCTGTAGTCAGCGGAAAGGTAAATTTCTCAAAATTCATTGAATTGAAATTTTAACAACCTTTTCATTGGTATACCTACATGTCATTACATATAATTTGCCGTATGTATCATAGCCTTGCGGTTAGAGGTTTTTGTTTTGGCTATTGAATATAAAGTAGACAGGGTTCGCGTTCCACTTCAAGTCAGAATTATTTTTTTTCGCCTATTTCTTATGAAAAAATATAGTATACATTTTTTTAATCAGGGTCTATATTAAGATCTCCAGAAAATGTACAATTACATCAAATTTATATTGAGTGTTCGTATTTTTCCAATATTTCTTATTTTTTGTTTATTAATTTTTATTATTTTTTTGTGCATTTTATGGAGAATTCCTTAGAATAAAAGTTGTAGGTACTGATTATATCTATAACCCAAAATTATTTTTGATGATATTTACATTACGGCTCTTTTTTGAATGTTTGAATGGTCGCCATTTTGAAACTACTTACCCGATATTGCCCAATAACGAACTTGTCCGAGATATTTAAGAGATTGATTTTTGTAGCAAATTTGAACTTGATACATCGAAAACTGCGACCTCTATCGTGTTAACAAATTTCGTAATATCCCATATACCTATCGTCAATAACTTCGCGATAAAAAAGTCGCCGTACAAAAATGTTCCATTCAAAAATGTCGCCATATCAGATCTATAAACCCGTATGAGATGAGACCGAGATATTTGAAAGATTGATTTTTGTAGCAACTTTGAACTTGATACCTTCAAAACTGCGACGTCTATCGTGTTAACAAATTTCGTAATATCCCATATATATATATATATATATATATATATATATATATATATATATATATATATATATATATATATATATATATATATATATATATATATATATATATATATATAGAGAGATGGGGTGGTTATTGGGAATGGCAGCATGAATAAAAGAGAACTCTTTCAACTCACTCCGAGCTTTCGGAATTGTTTAATTCCATTTTCAAGGGTACTATAAAAAAAGTTACATTTGATTTCACATTCATATAAATAGATAGTAGTTACAACAGTATGTGTGTATGAAGTAGTTGAGTATAAATATATTGCTTACGTTAGATGAGGTTGCATTCAACTGATGTTTAAGTGCTATATGCATTGGGATGGACAAGATTTATTTTTAATCATGTTTTGGATGAAACGACAAGTACGATGACAATATAACAGAAAATAATTTAAATTTATAGAAGAAAATAATTTTAAAATTAATAAAATGTGTTAAAATATTTAAATTAAAATATATGTACAATAATAACAACAGAAATGGTCTCTACACTGTGTCAGATGTCTTTTGTCTGTCTCAGTTCATTGACTGATGAGGAGAAATAATGAATGTTGGATATGTTCTATGTAGTAACACTTGGAACACCATTGCGGGTAAATTGATATTCCGATGCAATGCAATAGATAGCACTCAAGAGTTTGATATCTGTTTTCTTGTTTATGTTCTCTTTATTTTGGGAAATATATGCCATTTCCAGAAACTCTCTTTTAGTAGTATTACTTTCGCAGGCTAAAATCTTTGCTGTTTCATAGTTCATTTTATGACGAAGATTATACACATGTTGTGCCAATGCACATCTCTGCGGATACAATCGGCTATCGCTTTTGTGTGCTGCAATTCTGTCTTTAAGTAATCTACTTGTTTGACCGATGTAATATTTTTCACAATCATGACAATGAATGCTATATACTACATTAGAGAGACTTGTGAGAGGTGTTCGATCTTTTAGTCTTGAATAAACAGAATGTATAGTTAAAACGCTTCTATTTGCAATTTTGATATTATTAAAAGGCTTGAATATTTTGACTAGTTTAGTGGTTATCTCTTTGATATAGGGCAAGCTTGAAAATGTTATTAGTCGGTCGTTCGATGGTTCATATATATCATTAGTTTCATGGTTAGGGGTTGATGGTGTACTATATAAGATTTTATTAATGAGCTTTCTGGGGTACGCATTATCCAGGAATAAGTTGTACAATATTTTCAAGTTGTTTTCATGAACAGTATGATCTGCTATTTTGAGAACTCGGTTTTTCATTTGTTTAATAAGGTTTATTTTCACCTTATTGTTATGGTATGACCAATAATTTATATATCTTCCAGATGCCATCGGTTTTCTATACCAATCAATAATTATAGTATTATCTTCCTTTCTTATTAGTCTTGTATCAAGAAAAGGTACAGATTGTCTGGAATCTTCCGTCTCGATAGTAAATTGTATATCCGGATTATAACTATTAAAAATTTCTAAAGTTTCGTCAATACTATTTCCCGGTAGTGATATTATTATATCGTCTACATATTTTTTAATAAAAAATAAATTGTACGGTAGAACTGGAATAACAATGTCTAGTAGATCATCCATAACATAATTAGCTAGTATTGGTGATATTTTGGCTTGATATTCCTATCAAATAGAAGAGATACAAAAAAAGAAGCTTATGTCGTATAATGGTGTTTGTCCTAAGATGTATACACTGCCCAAGATACATAAACCATCTTTATCAATGCGGCCTATAGTTTCATCAATTGGTGCACCAACCCAGTTTCTCTCGGCTTTTCTCACAGATATTCTGACTAAAGCATACGATAAAGACAATGAATACTACATTAAAGATTCTTTCGACGTAACAACGAAATTCAACAAAGTACAACTTCCTCAAAATTATGTTTTGGCTAGTTTAGATGTGATTTCACTTTTTAATAATATTAGTCTTGTTTCATGTATTCAAGCAATAGAAAAGAAATGGGAATCCATTGCCAATGTTTGCAACTTGAGAAAATCATCATTTTTTGAACTCCTCACGTTTCTTTTCAATAACACTTTCTTTTCATTTGACGGAAAATATTTCAAGCAAACCTTTGGTACTCCAATGGGAGCCAAAATATCACCAATACTAGCTAATTATGTTATGGACGATCTACTAGACATTGTTATTCCAGTTCTACCGTACAATTTATTTTTTATTAAAAAATATGTAGACGATATAATAATATCACTACCGGGAAATAGTATTGACGAAACTTTAGAAATTTTTAATAGTTATAATCCGGATATACAATTTACTATCGAGACGGAAGATTCCAGACAATCTGTACCTTTTCTTGATACAAGACTAATAAGAAAGGAAGATAATACTATAATTATTGATTGGTATAGAAAACCGATGGCATCTGGAAGATATATAAATTATTGGTCATACCATAACAATAAGGTGAAAATAAACCTTATTAAACAAATGAAAAACCGAGTTCTCAAAATAGCAGATCATACTGTTCATGAAAACAACTTGAAAATATTGTACAACTTATTCCTGGATAATGCGTACCCCAGAAAGCTCATTAATAAAATCTTATATAGTACACCATCAACCCCTAACCATGAAACTAATGATATATATGAACCATCGAACGACCGACTAATAACATTTTCAAGCTTGCCCTATATCAAAGAGATAACCACTAAACTAGTCAAAATATTCAAGCCTTTTAATAATATCAAAATTGCAAATAGAAGCGTTTTAACTATACATTCTGTTTATTCAAGACTAAAAGATCGAACACCTCTCACAAGTCTCTCTAATGTAGTATATAGCATTCATTGTCATGATTGTGAAAAATATTACATCGGTCAAACAAGTAGATTACTTAAAGACAGAATTGCAGCACACAAAAGCGATAGCCGATTGTATCCGCAGAGATGTGCATTGGCACAACATGTGTATAATCTTCGTCATAAAATGAACTATGAAACAGCAAAGATTTTAGCCTGCGAAAGTAATACTACTAAAAGAGAGTTTCTGGAAATGGCATATATTTCCCAAAATAAAGAGAACATAAACAAGAAAACAGATATCAAACTCTTGAGTGCTATCTATTGCATTGCATCGGAATATCAATTTACCCGCAATGGTGTTCCAAGTGTTACTACATAGAACATATCCAACATTCATTATTTCTCCTCATCAGTCAATGAACTGAGACAGACAAAAGACATCTGACACAGTGTAGAGACCATTTCTGTTGTTATTATTGTACATATATTTTAATTTAAATATTTTAACACATTTTATTAATTTTAAAATTATTTTCTTCTATAAATTTAAATTATTTTCTGTTATATTGTCATCGTACTTGTCGTTTCATCCAAAACATGATTAAAAATAAATCTTGTCCATCCCAATGCATATAGCACTTAAACATCAGTTGAATGCAACCTCATCTAACGTAAGCAATATATTTATACTCAACTACTTCATACACACATACTGTTGTAACTACTATCTATTTATATGAATGTGAAATCAAATGTAACTTTTTTTATAGTACCCTTGAAAATGGAATTAAACAATTCCGAAAGCTCGGAGTGAGTTGAAAGAGTTCTCTTTTATTCATGCTGCCATTCCCAATAACCACCCCATCTACATTTACAATATTCAGCAATTATTATTCTTCGTGAACAATACAGCCTATATATATATATATATATATATATATATATATATATATATATATATATATATATATATATATATATATATATATATATATATAAACTTTTGAACCAAATGTTTTTTTGTACTAACTTATAGACATATAAAAACATGCCGTTGAAATTTTTTCGAACAGGTACATTTCAAAAAGAAATTTACCGAAAAATACATATACATCCAAATTGTGTACCTCCTCCTTTTTTGAAGTCGGTCAAAAAGCGTTTTTATTAATTAATTACTAAGCAGCATATTTATATCAAATTTAAATGACTTTTCATTATATATCTACCTGACAACTAACATAAGATGGCGGCACATGTATTATCCTCCTTGATTCTTCAGAATCTTATCAGTTTTCAGTCTGCTATACAAATATGAAGAATCAATTTGTATTATTTATATCTAGCGATCCAAAGAAAATAATCATTCGCAGTAGGCATTTGAAATGGTGTGGTGTTACATGAATCATCTGCAATTGCATTTAAACATCACTTGTCACTTTTAGCTTCATATCTGAGTTTAGCAAAGACATGTTCCAATTTTCTAAGGCCTACTGGGGTTGAGTTTTTTTTTGGATCGCTCGATACCTTCAGTAAAGTAAATAGAGGAATAAACTATTGTAATATATGGAAGGAACAGTTCAGGAATTATGAAAAAAAATTGTTATGGGCACAGTTTACATTTACATAATATTTTCTCTACGTCTCCTCGAAGCATTGTTAGGCTATACATAATTAGATAAAAATAAATTTAGGGATAAAATTTTGATTAAGCAGTTTATTTATTACAAAAACGTATTTTTGAATTAACAGGTGTATTAGCATTGAAAATATTTTAACGCTATCCAGTTTGCTGTAACTCACATAAAGAAGGCGATATAGTGCATCAACTTCTACACTGTTTTGTTCACAGATCCCCATCAGTACAATGCTTCATCTTCTCCACTGTTTTAACCGAACGCCAAAAAAATTCATACGTAGCAGAAACTATGTAGTTGGCGGAACAACAATTTCCGATTTCCATTAGTTACTATAATAAAACTCTAAATTGCCGATACGGTTGTCCTCGAATAATATACTGAACGGATGCTTATGAAACTCCATGTTTTTAAAATCTTTCTTGGTAAAAAAACTGTGTTTCTTATGAATGAAAAGTTAATATTCGGTACATCGGGATTACAAATTAAAAAAGGTTGATACTTTCAACGTCGATAATTTATTCAAAATATTTATTATATGTATTTACAACTGATTCAATCGAAATCCATATTAGGCGTTTGATCTTCCAGGTCCCTACACTTGGCGTTCTGTAATTCTCTGCGGATTTCCGGTGTTATCGAGTGATGACTCTGTTTCTTCAGAAGTTCCAGCAACGAATCTCTCTGTTCGGACGATATGTCCGCCTTGTATCTTTGTACAAATGTCAAAAGGGCTTGGTGCCATAAAACTGGCAGATTCCTTGAATCTCGCTCAAACCTATCGAAAATAATTGAGATATAATAAAGTGTATATTTACTATTATATGTTTAATAATTACCTCAGGAAATGGAATACGCAAGCATCGACAACTCGATATGGTAGCGCATATTTCTTATCGAAGAAAATCCTAAGGAATATTGAATTTGCTCCAGTATAGTCCATCTCTGCAATTTTGAGCATGGCTGCTGAAGAATGTAGTATTGGTATTGAGTTTCTAGCAATAACAGATCCCACTATTATGGCTTCACGCAATGTACAGTTGCCGCTTTCCAATAAAGGCAATAGAAAGCCTAAAAATAATAGATAATTGTCAGAAACTAGATAAAAACATCAAAACTAACCTACTACCTTTCATGAAACCACCGGGTTTGAAAAGAGCCTTCTTTAGAGCCTGATACAAGTGAAAATTCAACCGCTTGTACTCCGCCAGATCATCTCTTATACGTGGCAAGAGCACTAAATTGTAGAACCTTTGTGCCATTTTATCTTTAAGATTCGAAGCGAAAATCCTCGTTGCCTGATACATAGCAGCTGCAGACCAGCTTGGCGGGTCTGTAATGTACAGAACCTGCTCCCAATTCCTCAATTTTGGGATTATTTTGAAAGCTTTCGGTAACTTTCCACTCCTATATTTTCTCAAAACGTCTCTAACGCCCTCGTACATTTGTTTAACCCTTGGGTCTAAGTCTTGTATTTGGATTATTGAACCGTTATCGCTCAACTGAGTTTCGATTTCAGTTTGTTTTTCTGTAATCTTTTCCATAATAATGTCTGCTAGTGTCCTCCTTGGGAGTGGATTTTTGCTCATAAAAATTTCCATTGCTTTCTCGTCTTCCTCATTTATTTCAATATTTTCATAAAATGTATCCGGCTCCAAGGTGTCCTCAGCATCATTGTCAGATTCAGAATCATTGTCAGAATCTAATTTGGGTGTTTTGAAAGTTGAAGCCGCTTCACCTGGAGTCGGTCCAAAATCACTGTCGATTTCACGCTGCTGCTTACGGGCCGCTGACAAAATTTTTTTGGACAAATTCGATTCAACGAACTGTAATTATCATCAAGAAATTCTGTATCACATTGTTTGTTATATAGTAGTGGTGAATACTTTAATTAAACAATGGTAAGATCAATATAAACAAAACAAAATTGTTACCTGTTCCTCTTCATCTTGTCGCAATCTTATTTTGTTTCTGTTTTTACTCTTAGCATATCTTGCTTCATGTATATCATCTTCCAATGACACTTTATTTGCCATCTGAGATGGCTTTACACGTTTAGTTTTTCCCATATTTTTGAAAAGCACCCTATAAAAACCTTCACGTGCTCAAATGTTCAATAAAATAAAGGAAGGAGGTTATAGGTTATATTATTATTTTGGCTTTCAACTGACAGTGACAGTCAGGTCTGACATAGGCCGTAGGACCACAGAACTGTATTTTGATAGGATCACAGAATAGTATTGAGTATTGATAGGATCTCTCAAAACATTTTGCCCGTAAGGTAAGAAATAAAATTCATATTTTTTACAAAAAATTGGACCGACTTTATCAGTTGTTGCACTGAAAAATACAAAATAATATTAATTCTATTGGTGCTGGTAATTTTGAAGATGTGCCGTTGTAGTTTGTTGTTGTAGGCACCAACTCCAAAAGAACAAGCACCAATAGAATTAATATTATTTTGTATTTTTCAGTGCAACAAATGATAAAGTTGAGTGTAACATTAGTCATGAAAATTGTTGAACGTTTACCAAAACTCAAAAAGTTAGAGATAGGTTTAGCTTGTACTAGCGAAAATACGCATATCACATATTTCAGAATTTACCATTGCGAAACTCGGAAACCGTAACTCTTTTGAAAAAATGTTCAATTTAAATGTTTCCGGATATGGTCCCCTTTCTATTTTTCAAAACTCGAGTTTTCGATTTTCAGAAAAATTTGCCCCTTCCACATAGCTGAAAAACATATTTCAGATTGTAGCGCTCTCGGATTTTCAATTTTCGAGAAAAATTGCCCCCTCCACCCACGTGTCACGAATATAAATGAGGATCTTCATCAATTTCAAATTCATCATCATTTATGTAACACACACGCGTTGATAATTTGAAGTTAAAACAAGCTCACATTTATAACCATTTCGTTTTCATGGTTCAGAGGCACCAGTGGGTGTGTCCGTGACGTCATAGACGTTGATAGAAGAGCAGATTTGTAATTTTGGTAGTCTTTCTATGTCAGATAAATTTATAATAATATGTTTGATCAGATATTATGCGTAACTGAATCCGATGTAACATTATTAGAATTATATCAAGTCCAATTGACATTCTTATTAAAAATTGTACGTATTGGATGAAACACGGGCAATTTGTAGATATAGCTTTTCAATTAAAATAAATTTATCTGATAAGTACTGAAAATTTTTTTCTGAAAAAGTGACTTTTATAAAATAAATAAATAAAATTGATTCATACAATTATTAATAATTAATTAATAATTTATACTGTTTTAGAATTTTTATTTCGGCAGTATACCAATCAGATAATTGATATCGACAGTCAATTTGATATATACTGGAGAGTCTATAGCGTGGACTTCAACGGTCGCACCCTTAATGCTCCATATGAAAACATTTAACAAGTAAATTTTTGTTCATTTCGTAAACTGAAATTTCGGATTTCTCAAAATGTGAACATTAACAAAAAAAATATTTTTTACAAAAAATTGGACCGACTTTATCAGTTGTTGCATTGAAAAATACAAAATAATATTAATTCTATTGGTGCTGGTTCTTTTGAAGTTGTGCAGTTGTGGTTTGTTGTAGGCACCAACTCCAAAAGAACCAGCACCAAAAGAATTAATATTATTTTGTATTTTTCAGTGCAACAACTGATAAAGTCGGTCCAATTTTTTGTTAAAAATATTTATTTCACATTTTTGAGTGTAACATTAGTTATGAAACTTGTTGAACATTCACTAATACCCAAAATGACCTATAACATTTTGGGTTTGGTTTAGCTTGTACTAGCGAAAATACGCATATCACATATTTCAGACTTTACCATTGCGAAACTCGGAAACCGTAACTCTTTTGAAAAAATGTTCAATTTAAATGTTTCCGGATATGGTCCCCTTTCTAATTTTCAAATCTCGAATTTTCTATTTTCAGAAAAATTTGCCCCTTTCACATAGCTGAAACACATTTCAGACTGTAGCGCGGAAACGTATGATTATTTTTTAAAATGTCCAATTTAAACATTTCCGGATATGGAATTTTCGTTAATTCTGTCGTCTCGGATTTTCAATTTTCGATAAAAACTGCCCCCTCCACCCCCTTTGGGGCGGTTTTTGGAGGGAAGGAGATTTTAGATTTGATTTTCCTCAATATGGAACCATTTCTCAACTCTCCTCTTTCCAATGAAACAAAAATCGTCTAAATCGGAGTACGTTTACAATACAAAACGCGCGAACAGCCATAAAAAAAGGTAATCTTACAACCGAATTGTAAACCTTATCCTTTTTTTGAAGTCGGTCAAAAATATACAGGGTTCTCCAAAATTGGCAAAGTTGCAGTTTAGTCCGTCTAAATATTACCCATGCTATAAATTGATCTTTCTTATGAAAATAAAAGTTGAATTTGTCTATCTGAGGGCAAGGTAATGTTTGAAAACACACTCAAATATATTTCCCATGCCCTCAGATAGCTAAATCTACTTTTATTTTCATAAGAAGGGTCAATTTATAGCATGGTTAATATTTAGGCGGACTATGCTATAAATTGACCATTCTTATGAAAATAAAAGTAGATTTACCTATCTTAGGGCAAGGGAAATATATTGTGTACGTGCGAATGGGGATTTTCGATAAAAGTTTTCATTCTTATAGTTTTGTACGTGCGAGTGGGAGTTTTTGATTAAGGGTTTCATACCTATACCTCTCGGTGCTTTACGGATGAATTTTTTTGGAATTTTCGATATGAATGTGTGTTGCAGGATTTGCGATGGAGTTTAAGAGTGGGACTATTTGGTGGAGGGCTCCATACTGTCCTTGTATATATGACTATGATTGTTTATATCTCACTCCTTATACATTCGTGCATCGCTGTAATAGCAAACCGAACTAAAAATTAGAAAATAATTAATAGTTAAAAGACTAAAAAACACGCTTTAACAGCAAACCAAACTAAACATTATTAGAAAATAAATATCATTTTAATGTAAAAAAGCTTGGGGTGCTTTCTAAATTAATTTTATAATGACTCTACTTCTATCAGTATCTATCAACATAAAATATTTACATCAATGGACATCAAGCACCCCACGCTTTTTTACATTAAAATAATATTTATTATAAAATAATTTATTGTTCTATCTAACTGATATTGCATACAGATGTCCATAATACCTTACAAAACTTTATTATTAAATTCAGTAGAAAAAGGGGGGGAAAGTCATAAATGTGAGTATCACCGACTGACACATGACAGATTTTCATGAAGAATACGCAAACTCTAAAAAAATCCCAATAAGCAAAAAGAGACTGAATTAATCTTCTATTTGTGGAAGAAAAGGTCTCCTCATTATTAGATATTTTACAAAAGTAAATGGTTTGCTTCGTACCAATTCGATATTTTTAGGGTTACATGAAATTTGCAGTCAATATATTGTTCAATTACCGCAATAACAACAACTACTAAGTCCATCCGTCCATCGGACACAATGGTACGGAACCGTCCGTCTAGGATTTCGACTCGCACTAGACCGATTTTTTCATTGTTAAATGGGAAATAAATACCGTTATTTTAAATATTTTTATTTTTCAATGCATGTAATGAATTCGTTCCTAGTTTTTGTAAAATATTATTATTTATTTATCTAGTGTACCGGGCAAAATGAAATGAAACTGTTCGAATACCTTCAAATCTAAAAAACACAACTTGATAAATATTTTTGTGAAATAGAAGCAACACATTTTTTTGTGCAATCGTTCAATAAATCAGATTCAAAAGTTTCTGTCATTAGGTACCTATGTTCTATATTCTATATTATATTTTATATAATCATGTCGAAATCGTTCACATGCTATCACAACCATGAAATTGTATAATATTCAGATTGAAGAGGGTATATTTAATATTAATTTAATATTTATGATAAGTGGGGATTGATATTTTTTTAGTATATAAACCAAAATTTTCTGCATCAAAATCATATCATTTCTTCCTTGAAATCATAATGAAGGTAAATAAGAAATAATATATCACGAATATTTTTTATCTGTTTATAGTCTACAGTGAAAGTTATTTTTTGGGAAATTAATTATTCACTATATTTGTTAATTAATTATGTATCAGTTTATATGATGATAATATTTTTCAGGTATTTGTCTGTGTTTTGGTTGCTTTAGCATCTGTCAGCGTAGCTCAAGGTTAGTATTCAAATTTCGTAAGAATGAATGAAATTTCTTTTCTTCTATTCTGTATTCATATTGTTTTTTATTAATACATATTTTGAATTCTTGTTAATTCTAAATAAATAATCCACAATAAACTCTTAAGCTCATATATCAAATAAAATTGATCGATCTGTTTATAATATCTAATATATAGTTTATTCAGCTTTTTTTAAATAATGCTCAATTCCGCAAGGATGGATGTGTCTTAGGATTAATCTTGAGGCATATTCGGTATCCATATTAAACCGAAGGTGGCCTTGTCTGTGGTAACACTTTCAAAGCAGATAAGTAGCCTAAGAATATGTGATAGGATTTTGCAAAGATTCTTCTTGGAATACACTGTATATAGATAACTAATCTCCAATATCCTAATTGACAGCTGGTCACCTGTTGAGAGGTGGCAACAGTGGCTGGTCTAGCAGCAGAGGCAGCAATGTTGGTGGATGGGGCTCCAGCGATTTGGCTGATTCCAGCGCTGGATGGTCATCAGGTTCAAGCGTATTAGAAGGCGGCATTGTATCTGGAAATCGTGGTGGCTGGGCTGCCGGCAACAGTGGTTTGTCATCATCTGAGGGTAGCCTCAGGGGCTGGTCAGCAGGCAGCCGCGGTGCTGTAGAAGCAGGTTGGGCCGGTGCCAGCGTTGAACTAGCCGGTGCCGGCGCTGATGGCATCGGTGCTAACGGTGGCAAGGTGGTGAAGGTGATCAAGATTATTGTACCCAATCAAGTCGGCAATTTGCAAAGTGGAAATAACGGAAACGGCTGGAGATCGGCTGGTAACACACGTGAAGGCTGGTCTTCTGGTGTTCCAGCTGGTGGCTGGAGCAACGTTGAACATGCCGGATGGAGCAACAATGGAAATGGATGGCAATCTGGAAATGGTTGGCAATCTGGTAAGCTTTATTGTGATAACAGTTTAAGATAAGAAATGAATATTTATTGTTTGACCGAATAACAAATGTTCAACGAGCTGATAGTTAACGGGTATCCCTTCCATTCATGACAATGCTAATTCTGCCTGTAATCCAATGAAGATTAGATTATCCGTCTTTTAACTATTTTCTGTTTTATAGCTGGTAGCCGTGGATTGTGGTAAAAATCATCATCTATATTAAACCACAAGCACTTCGGAAATCAGGACCGGATGTTACCTTCATAAACTTTCAGCTTTTTATTTGTAAATTTTGTACATAATGTATATGAGTTTCATTAGTGTTTTTTATATTTTTTAATAAAATGTGAAATATCTCATTTTCTGTGTTTGACTTATAAGATACCACATAATTCTATAAACCTATAATTTGATCCTTGAATTTTTTTGTGAAACACATAATGTATGCCACATATGGTATCCATGGTAACAAAATAGGGACATGTCCCTTCTCTTACCAAAAAAGTTCACGACGCATGCGCATATCGCCTCGCCAGCTATCCCCAGGTCTTTGGCTTCATTTTTCACCGACGAACTCCAAACGGAGGAGGTATACAATTCGACTGTGTGCTTTTTTTTTGGTTTGTGCGCGTCTTTCATATAGTAATCGTAGTCCAATTTTGAAGATTTTTGATTCATATGGAAGAGGAGCCTTGAGAAATGGTCCCATAGCCATAAAAACGAGAATCCGACATTTATTTCCTTCCGAAAACCGCTCCCGAAGGGGGTGGGGGCTTCAAATTTTCTCGAAAATTGAAAATCTGAGGTGGTATAATTAAAGATAGGATAATATATGGAAACGTTTAAATTGAACATTTTTTCAAAAGAGTTACGGTTTTCGAGATACACGCATGTTAAATTCTCAAATGTGCAATTTGGAGAGGGCGATTTCTGTCAAAAATTGAAAATCTTTGGGCAGTACATGAAGGACATAATTATTTGTAGCAACATTTATGATGGACATTTTTCCCTTAGAGTTACGGTTTTCGAGTAAAATCGATGTTAAAAAGGTAACAACTAAAATATTCAAGCATATTTCCGCAGCGATGTTCTGAGATCTCAATAACAACTACAAGCAAAGAATATACGTGGGTAATAGGATAAGTACTATCTTCATTGGTATTAGTCAACGTTCAACGATTTTCGTGACTAATATTACACTCAAAAGAGTGAAATAAATATTTTTTACAAAAAATTGGACCGACGTTATTAGTTGGTGCACTGAAAAGTATAAAATAATATTAATTCTATTGGTGGTGGTACTTGTGAAGTTGGTGCCAAAAGTTATCAATCTACCTGCAACTGCACAACTTCAAAAGTAACAGCACCAATAGAATTAATATTATTTTATACTTTCAGTGCACCAACTAATAACGTCGGTCCAATTTTTTGTAAAAAATATTTATTGCCTAATTTTTTCCACAATGCTAGCGGTATATAAGTATGTATAGTATGTAAGATACACACTAGCCCGTGGCGTGAAACGTGAAAGTAATAAGAAACTTATTTCAACCAAAGAAATAGAGCGGGGATTTCAACCTGCATAAGCAAATGGCAAAGTTGCAGTTTCGTCCGCCTAAATATCATCCATGCTAGAAATTGATCCTTCTTATGAAAATAAAAGTTGAATTTGTCTATCTGAGGGCTAGGTAATATTTGAAAACACACTCAAATATATTTCCCTTGCCCTCAGATAGGTAAATCTACTTTTATTTTCATAAGAAGGGTCAATTAATAGCATGGGTAATATTTAGGCGGACTATGCTATAAATTGACACTTCTTATGAAAATAAAAGTAGATTTACCTATCTGAGGGCAAGGGAAATATATTTGAGTGTGTTTTCAAACATTACCTTGCCCTCAGATAGACAAATTCAACTTTGCCATTTGCTTATGCAGGTTGAAATCCCCCTTCTATTTCTTTGGTTGAAATAAGTTTCTTATTACTTTCACGTTTCACGCCACGGGCTAGTGTGTATCTTACATATACTTAAACTTCTAAAAATTAGGCAAAAATGAAGCCAAAGACCTGGGCATAGCTGGCGAGGCTATATGCGCATGCGTCATAAACTTTTTTGGCAAGAGAAGGGACATGTCCCTATTTTGTTACCATGGATACCATATGTGGCATACATTATGTGTTTCACAAAAAAATTCAAGGATCAAATTATAGGTATATAGAATTATGTGGTATCTTATCAATTTGAGTCAAACACAGAAAATGAGATATTTCACATTTTATTAAAAAATATAAAAAACACTAATGAAACTCATATACATTATGTACAAAATTTACAAATAAAAAGCTGAAAGTTTATGGAGGTAACATCCGGTCCTGATTTTCGAAGTGCTTGTGGTTTAATATAGATGATGATTTTTACCACAATCCACGGCTACCAGCTATAAAACAGAAAATAGTTAAAAGACGGATAATCTAATCTTCATTGGATTACAGGCAGAATTAGCATTGTCATTAGAGATGGAAGGGATATCCGGTAACTATCAGCTCGTTGAACATTTGTTATTCGGTCAAACAATAATTATTCATTTCTTATCTTAAATTGTTATCACAATAATGCTTACCAGATTGCCAACCATTTCCAGATTGCCATCCATTTCTATTGTTGCTCCATCCGGCATTTTCAACGTTGCTCCAGCCACCAGCTGGAACACCAGAAGACCAGCCTTCACGTGTGTTACCAGCCGATCTCCAGCCGTTTCCGTTATTTCCATTGGCGCTCCATCCATTTCCACTTTGCAAATTGCCGACTTGATTGGGTACAATAATCTTGATCACCTTCACCACCTGGCCACCGTTGTTAGCACCGATGCCATCAGCACTGGCACCGGCTAGTTCAGCGCTGGCACCGGCCCAACCTGCTTCTACAACACCGCGGCTGCCTGCTGACCAGCCCCTGAGGCTACCCTCAGATGATGACAAACCACTGTTGCCGGCAGCCCAGCCACCACGATTTCCAGATACAATGCCGCCTTCTAATACGCTTGAACCTGATGACCATCCAGCGCTGGAATCAGTCAAATCGCTGGAGCCCCATCCACCAACATTGCTGCCTCTGCTGCTAGACCAGCCGCTGTTGCCACCTCTCAACAGGTGACCAGCTGTCAGTTAAAACTGAGGATTAGTTATCTATATACAGTGTATTCCAAGAAGAATCTTTGCAAAATCCTATCACATATTCTTAGGCTATTTATCTGCTTTGAAAGTGTTACCACAGACAAGGCCACCTTCAGTTTAATATGGATACCGAATATGCCTCAAGATTATTCTTAAGACACATCCATCCTTGCGGAATTGAGCACTATTTAAAAAAAGCTGAATAAACTATATATTAGATATTATAAAAAGATCGATCAATTTTATTTGATATATAAGATTAAGAGTTTATTGTGGATTATTTATTTAGAATTAACAAGAATTCAAAATATATATTAATAAAGAACAATATGAATACAGAATAGAAGAAAATAAATTTCATTGATTCTTACGAAATTTGAATACTAACCTTGAGCTACGCTGACAGATGCTAAAGCAACCAAAACACAGACAAATACCTGAAAAATATTATCATCATATAAATTGATACATAATTAATTAACAAATATTGTGAATAATTAATTTCCCAAAAAATAACTTTCACTGTAGACTATAAACAGATAAAAAATATTCGTGATATATTATTTCTTATTTACCTTCATTTTGATTTCAAGGAAGAAATGATATGATTTTGATGCTGAAAATTTTGGTTTATATACTAAAAAAATATCAATCCCCACTTAACATAAATAGTAAATATACCCTGTGTAATATGAATATTATACAATTTCATGGTTGTGATAGCATCTGTTTTAATTTAAATTTATGTGAACGATTTCGACATGATTATATAAAATATAATATAGAACATACCTAATGACAGAAATTTTTGAATCTGATTTATTGAACGATTGCACAAAAAAATGTGTTGCTTCTATTTCACAAAAATATTTATCAAGTTGTGTTTTTTAGATTTGAAGGTATTCGAACAGTTTCATTTCATTTTGCCCGGTACACTAGATAAATAAATAATAATATTTTACAAAAACTAATTTATTATATGCATTGAAAAATAAAAATATTTAAAATAACGGTATTTAGTTCCCATTTAACAATGAAAAAATCGGTCTAGTGCGAGTCGAAATCCTAGACGGACGGTTCCGTACCATTGTGTCCGACGGACGGATGGATGGTAGTTGTTGTTATTGCGGTAATAGAACAACATATTGACTGAAAATTTCATGGAACCCTAAAAATATCGAATTGGTACAAAGCAAACCATTACTTTTGTAAAATATCTAATAATGAGGAGACCTTTTCTTCCACAAATAGAAGATCAATTCAGTCTCTTTTGGCTCATTGGGATTTTTTTAGATAATAATGTTTAGTTTGGTTTTCTGTTAAAGCGTGTTTTTTCGTTTCTTAACTATTATTTATTTTCTAATTTTTTTTTTTTTGGTTTGCTATTACAGCGATGCACCAAGTGAGATAGTGAGAGTGAGATATAAACAATCATAGTCATATATACAAGGACAGTATGGAACCCTCCACCAAATAGTCCCACTCTTAAACTCCATCGCAAATCCTGCAACACACATTCATATCGAAAATTCCACAAAAATCCATCCATAAAGCTCCGAGAGGCATAGGTATGAAACCCTTAATCAAAAACTCCCACTCGCACGTACAAAACTATAAGAATGAAAATTTTCATCGAAAAGCCCCACTCGCACGTACACAACATCACAAAACCTCCCAACCCACATACAGATAGAACGAAAATTCATCCAGAAATCAAAAACGCCCATAGCTGTGGAACTCTCCACCAAAGAGCCACACTCGCACTCACACTTTCACACACCATCACATATCTTACTAACACACATGCATATCGAAAATTCCACTAGAATCTATCCATAGAGCTCAGATATATAGGTATGGAACCCCCCATCAAGGAGTCCCACTCGCACCTACACAAGATGAAATTATTGTTTTGTCATCAGTCCTTTAGATGTAGACAAAGTTTCAAGTCGATCCGAAGTGGGTGAAAATCATGTCCAAATATTCCGCATGCATACATACACACATAGACATACCTACATCAAGCTAATAAAAACGTGTAAAAATGTTTACTTTTAAATGCGTCTCACTATATTAATCAGAACATTGGACAGATTTAATTGGGCTGCTAATAGGAAGAGAAGAAAGTCATCTCAATTTTCAGATATAATTAGGTGATATAGGTAACTTCTTTCAATATCATATATCATCATCATCATCAATAATATTTTTTTTTTACAAAACTGAACCGACTTTATTAGTTGATGCACTGAAATATACATAATAATATTAATTCTATTGGAACTGATAATTTTAAAATTGTGCAGTTGTACATTCATAGTTAGATTGAAAACTTTTGGCAACAACTTCAAAAGTACCAGAACCAATAGAATTAATATTATTTTGTATTTTTCAATGCACCAACTAGTAAAGTCTGTCACACTTTTTAGGGTAACATTAATAATCAAAATCATTCAACGTTCACCAAAGAAGATTATAATTACTCATACTTATTCAGAGATTTTAAAACATCACGGAAATACACACATTTGAGTTTACCAATAGAATTAATTTTATTTCGTATTTTTCAGTGCACCAACTAATAACGTCGGGCCAATTTTTTGTAAAAATATTTTTTTGTTAAATCTTCATATTTTGAGTCCTAGAGTTACCAGTTAAAATGTTTCCAATTATCATTAATGAATCACTCTGTATATGGGAATTATGTTGAACGCTGACATTTCATGTCATAAACTTCTTTTCTGAAATATCCTTTAGAGTAGGGAAAAGTTAACTCATATATACAGTTCTTTCGAAAAGTAACGAATAAATTCAGTATTTCTGAAATTGCGAATTTTTCGAAAAAATCCTCTGGCACGTCGATGTTGTTTTAAACAAAGGTACTTTTTGACATACGTTGTTATGTCAATG
Source organism: Crioceris asparagi (assembly GCA_958507055.1). NCBI lineage: Eukaryota > Metazoa > Arthropoda > Insecta > Coleoptera > Chrysomelidae > Crioceris > Crioceris asparagi. The sequence goes on from OY293829.1 coordinate 7,541,883, forward strand.
CATAAGACCCATATTTTTGACGTCATCGACAATTTTTTTAAATGGCCACACGCAATTTTGACCATGCCAGAGACAACCATATGGTTGTTTCTGACCATGCCACTTATTGAAAGAGCATGTCTTTCTACGTAAACATCGTCAAAAATTATGGTTTTCTGACGGTAGCCTTAGCGACCGGGAATGTTTTTTATTAAGGTCAGATAAAAAATTGAAATAGTACTTTTTTTGTTTTTTACGTCTTATCTTTTGTTTAGCAACAGCAGTGTGTTTGAACTGTTTATTGAGTGACTTTCTCATTTTATAAAAAAATAAATATTTTTTACAAAAAATTGGACCGACGTTATTAGTTGGTGCACTGAAAAGTATAAAAAAATATTAATTCTATTGGTGCTGTTACTTTTGAAGTTCTGCAGTTGCAGGTAGATTGATAACTTTTGGCACCAACTTCACAAGTACCACCACCAATAGAATTAATATTATTTTATACTTTTCAGTGCACCAACTAATAACGTCGGTGCAATTTTTTGTAAAAAATATTTATTTCACACTTTTGAGTGTAACATTAGTCACGAAAATCGTTGAACGTTCACTAATACCAATGAAGATAGTAGTTATCCTATTACCCACGTATATTCCTTGCTTGTAGTTGTTATTATTGAGATCTCAGAACATCGCTGCGGAAATACGCTTGAATATTTTAGTTGTTACCTTTTTAACATCGATTTTACTCGAAAACCGTAACTCTAAGGGAAAAATGTTCATTATAAATTTTGCTACAAATAATTATGTCCTTCATGTACTGCCCAAAGATTTTCAATTTTCGACAGAAATCGCTCTCGCCACATTTGAGAATACAACATGCGTCTATCTCGAAAACCGTAACTCTTTTGAAAAAATGTTCAATTTAAACGTTTCCGGATATTGTCCTATCTTTAATTATACCATCTCAGATTTTCAATTTTCGAGAAAATTAGCCCCCTCCACCCCCTTCTAGGGCGGTTTTCGGAGGGAAGGAGATGTCGGATTCCCGTTTTTATGAATACGGGACCATTCCTCAAGGCTCCTCTTTCAAATGAATTAAAAATCATCAAAGTCGGACAACGATTACTATATGAAAGGCGCGCACAAACAAAAAAAAGCACAGTCGAATTGTATACCTCCTCCGTTTGGGGTCGTCGGTCAAAAATGGTGAAATTCATTATCATTAATTTTTGTACAATAAAAAAGAAATTAATCTATACCTATACCACAGCTTATCATGGTAAGTTGTGCCTATACGTTAATGTAATCATATTTTTGACGATTGTAAAATGAGACGCTCTTTCAATTAGCATGGTCAAAGATAGGTGTCGCCATTTAAAAAAATGCCGATGACGTCATATATCAAATAACGATTACGTCACAAAGATGGGTCGTATGTCAAAAAGTGATTTTATTTAAAACAAAATCGACGTGCCAGAGGATTTTTTCGATAGAGAGGTCATTATTAGCAGGACTTTATGAACATGCTACAATGCTGCCCAACAAGTACGACGTTGCCACACCAAAAAACAAACAACGAATTAGGTACTTTTGTTTATTTAAATACATATATCACATACACTGAATAAACATAAACCAATTAAAACTGTCGCCATCATTTATAATAATAATAATAGATCCAAGAAGGGGTAGAGGGAGTGAGTACATAAAAAAATAAAATGCTCATACTAAAATCTAACGAGTTAAGAATTATAATGCTTATATGTATTGCCGCTTTTCTATGCTATAAGTTAAGAACATTGCTTAGGACACATAATTTATGTAACGTACACTATATATTTATGTAAAATACGAGAATTCAGTCAGACGGCGCCCCACTATATAGGAACAATAACAATCAGTGATAGATTCAAATTACAATTTACACAATTCAAACACAATAAATCTGTTTACCGAATCATTCAAAATCAAATCTGATGGAAAATTATTATAAATCTCGCAGTCTTTATTTTCGAATATTTTTAGCATCAATGTAAAAAATAACCAGTTTTAGAACATGATACAAATAAGTGAATAAGTAAGTATAGCCGTATTATGAGTTCGTTTAATTGCGCTTCATGTTCCGTATTGTACATGTTCCGAACTCCAACTTTCTCCGTTTTAATAGATTCCAAGAAAATAGGCCGTGACAGACACCTAGGTGATCTTATTAAAATGGTTTTTTTTCCCTAGCATTCAAAAGGCATCTTACAGCCAAATTGTTAGATGTTCAATAAAGAATAATTTTAATGATATTTACCATATCTACATGTATAGGAAACTTTTCATATTGAATCAATTGAATATCTAAGCAATAATAATATCGGTTCATTTCGGATTTTTGCGCGAACGAATTATTTTCCTACCACTTGTACCATGTCCCATTTCACAGATTAATCTTTCAAATAAATCTATTTATCTTTAAAAAGATATAATGCAATTAATAATACTGGAAGACAGAAAATTACTCACTTTATAAAATGAGAGACCAAAGTGTTGTAGAACTGAAAACAAAAAAAACATTTTCTGTCTATATAGGGTGATCGATAGTACTTTAAACGATTAAGGAAAACCAGCAATAAAATAACATTCAGGCAAAAAAAATAGTCAAACAGTACTTCCTGGTCTTTCGAATAAAAATATTTATGAGTCTGCGACGTTGCCGCGTATATCCAAAATTATTGGTAACTTTTACTATTCAGATAAGACAAACAGAACATTTTTTTAAACATTTGTTTCTTCATTTCTTGTTCAAAATATAAAATAGCTCTAAACAACATTTAATTATTCGAATATCAAAATGAACACGTACTACGGGATTTTTTAATATCTTTGAAAAGTACCTTTTACTATCAAAACAAAGACAAAGATGTTATTATGGTTAATTTTGTCTTTGTTTTGATTCTATCTAAGCCAACGGTTCCAGATTCCAAACAGTATTCAACTATTTTTCCTTAAACTTCTTAGGCCATGAATCACCCTATATGTATAAATCATCGCCTTAGCATTGTCGGATTTTTTTGTTTATTTTACATTAAAAATTCACCAAATTAATAATAAAGAACGACGCCTACAAAACCTCACATTTTTGTGAAATTAAAATCACTCAATTGTCTCTCACAGAAGAAAAATAAGTCAATTTTCTAATTTCGAAAAGATAAAAATTGACCTAAAATACATCATGGTGGGACGTCTCTAAGTCTTTTTGAAAAATGAGCTGATGGTTTTACTTCCACTCGCCACTTTGGCTCTGGCTTTATCTTTTGCCGATGTCAATGGCGTTTTTGGCAATTTCACTTCCGGTCTACTCAAATCCAGGACATTTGAAGTGCTACTTTTGTTCTCCTCTTCCACTTTGGCTTTTTTCGCCTCAGGTGTCGAACCGACCGCACTCTTTCTTTTTAGGCTTTGTGAATTTGGAGTTTCTTCGGGAAGATTGAGAAATTTCAATAATTTCAAACTGAGATCGTCCATAAGGTATTCTGACACGATGCCATGAGCATATCGCAAGTATGACTCGTTGTCTGAAGTCTCACCTCGAGCAGATTTAACGAAGGATGCTGATATAGCTCCACCTCCTGTTACATGAATATTTTTTTGCTTTAGAATTTCGGCCACCCTCTCGGTTTTTTTCTTGAGCCAAGAAAGTGTTTTCTCTTCATTATATTTGAAGGCGTTTAATTCTTCGTCCCCCTAAAAAATCAAAAACAGAATGACAGCCATTGAGAAATATAAATAACATTATACCTTTCTATCTGAGATCATATTCAAATATTTAAGTCCACTAGATTTAAGCAGCCTCTCAGTTTCCGGAAAATCTTCATCCCTGAGTAGTTGATCAAGTGGAATAGCTTGATTTGAGCAATATTTTCTCAAATATGGAAGAACTACAAAACATAATATAAAACTGTAGTTAATAAATTATAATTATTGTATTTTTTCACTAACCAAGGAATATGGGATCAATAGGTGTGGAAAGATGCATTTTGCCATCGCTTTTCACAGATTCATCAATGAACCAAGACCTTTTGCCATCATTAAAAGTTAAAATCTCTTGTACTGAATTGTTGGCTGGCGAAAACAGAAATACAGCTGATTCCCCAGTGTTTGGATGCCTTAAAGTCACTATATCAGGTGTCCCACTACCAGTATATTGTTCAGATAATTCCAAAGCCTCTCCTAGAATAAGCAATCACATATTTCAGTCTTTATATAATTCATCGATACATGTTTAATTGATCACTTCATGAAAAAAAATAAACAAAGAAAACACAACCTAAAAATGGTCTCACCTTTCAGCAGAAATACCCACGAATTCGTAGGGTTCTGAATATTCGATTTAATGCATTTTTTCGGTGATGATTTGACGCGCGGCATTTTAAAAAATGGATTATTCTAGGCACAATATATAGGAAAATATTCACAAACTTGTCCCCTATTATAGATGGCAGTGACGAGCCATTTTCAGGACGCCCGGTTAAATTTTACAACTACAACCGAAAATGACAGTTCCGCATATATTAGTCGAGGTTGGCAGTGCTCGTTAGTAATTTTCATAATAACACAATCGACCATGTCGGTTGTTTATTGCCCGCGCGCTTGTCACATGACGATATTCAAATGGTCAACAGTAAAGGGGTTTCTTCAATGCGCGTCAAGATTGCGCAATTTAAATTTGTCGTTATATACAAGCAGTGATGCCAAATCATAGCATGGAGATAAAATTGAATATTGCTATCACTTTTTGTCTTGGATGGATTTTATGTGATATAATTTTTGAAATCATCAAAATATTCAAGACAGAATGTTTTTAATCTTTTTCTTGCAGTTGACCAAAAATGATATTGAGATTTTCGGTCCGATAAGATTGTGTTGTTTTGGTCAATTTGACAACTATATATTCTATCTTGGAGGTATGTTTTCTCTGATTCTATCTCACTTCAATAACAAAGAACATAAAAATTGGCGCTAATAAGAAACTGATAATGCAGTGACAACTTTTTAAAATTATATTCTGCCAATATCGATTATCAGAGAGGAATATTGCGTAAATGAAATAAAACCATATTAAGACCAGATATATTGTAGAAATTTCAAATTTGAACAAAACATGTTAGATAGATAGATAGCAGACCCCTTTTCACCAACGAAAGTGTACAAATAAATTTGTTCTTGGTACCTAGGCTATTAAATTTAGTTTGATTCACATGATATTCAAAAGTTCTCAATTCCACTATCAATTAAATGAATCATATCTATGTTTCATCAGTCGAAAAAGATTATATTTAAAGAGATAATAAATGAAATAAAGCAATAGTTATTTTTCATTTCAATTCTCAAGAATTTATTTTCATTTCATCAAAATGAAAAAAGAGTGCTAAAAGATCTTCCCATATTGAAAGTTGGAATATTACAAAAACTGATTAGGTACTTTTTTGCAGGATTGACAAGCATTTTAGAGTAAAATCACTTCAAAACATTTATTAGAGATATATCAAATATAACATACAAAACTATGTTATTCTTCAATAGTATCAATCTTTCGCTTTATATGCTCGAGTTGTCTTTTAACTTCATCAATTTCTTCATCTGTAACCTTAACAGGGGCACCGCAATCTTTTTCTTCATTTCTGATAAACTGCAAGCTCCGTAGCTTTTCTTCTAAAAATGCCGGTTGTTCGCTTTCCAACTGTAATTTGTATTGCTTCAATCTATCTTCTTTTAAGCCATCACAATACTGGTCGGTTAATTTTCTCAATGAACCCTTTCTGGTGACTCTTTCGAATTCAGTAGGTGCAGGTTTATAGATAATATTTAATGTCTCTATCAACCATTCGAATTTTTTGTAATCCCAACGTCTCAAATACTTTAAGTGCTTTTTTCTATGATCAATAAGCTCGGTTAATCTCACCTTTAACCTTATATTACGGGGATATCTTTCCATTACGTCTTGAAGTGCTCTGATGACACCTGAAAATGGAATAAGTGGTTGAAATAATATTTAATTATTAAGTAATGGAAAAAATTACCAGTCCACTTAGCAATTTTCACCTCAATAGAAGCAACATCATAATCATGCCTTTTCACTTTCTCTACCATTTCTTTGAAATAGTACCGGTTTGTGAACTTTTTTGGAGCAAATTCTAAAGAGAACAATCTACGTACATTTTCGTCTGCTGTTTGCAATTCTTTAGAGTTCTTGAATTCCAGCAGGTATTCTTTTGGATTTATTTTGTACATTCCCTCTTGGTCCCCCGACTTTTCAGCCTTATATGAAGGGATCTTTTCTGGTCGAACCCATTTGATTTTTAGGTCGCTTTTGAATGCATAATTTCTCAAGAGAACATTTACAATCGGTGCAGCTTGATTACGTGATAATATTAATTTTGCGGTGTTCATCACCCTCTGCTATTTTGCCGGCTAATTGTAATCAGAATTGAACTAAATTTCCTCTACTGCCCGAATCGGAAAATCCGAAATCCTAGTGCCTTTCTCGTATAACCTCAAAAAAATGTAGACTGTGTTGAGTGATGGCATTTGAAATGTCAATACGATGAAAGAACAACAGTAACACAAAACGACAAAACGTAGAAACTAACATCCAAGTTGCCAAGTGAAAAAGATGGAGACATCCCCTGTGTCTAACACACATCTAGCTAAGAAAGCGCTGCAAGATTTTTGACAGGATTTGCTGTTAGGCGTCTTGCGCTCGTAAGCTAGCTTATAAATAACTGTTGGGGTATTTTTGATGCAGCAGCTTAAAAAGCGCAAGCGTTTTCTACCAAAATCTGTCAAAAATGTTGCAGCGCTTTTTTAGCTAGATGTGTGTTGGACACAGGGATCCTTTTGATGAGGAAATGAGGAAAATGCACGTACATCAGATTGAGAAAACAAAACCAAAGTTCCAATTTGAGATGCGTTATCAACTTCTTTTGTATAATTTCAGTTATGCATTTCCCTATATTGATCTTGCGCATATGACTTAAACCTTACCCCACTCCTACCATAGGGTATGCGATCTCAGATTGCCTAGAGTCTGTTATTGATAAGCAGAAGTGGCTGAAATAACGTCCCGTGATAAGTTGTCAATTTGGTATGTTGAGCAGTATATCACTGAGTGTCTATTGTTGCATTTAAGCTTCTTTTGCCCATACTACATAAGGATGCGCAGCGTGATTTTGCGCAACATACCGAAATGACGTACGATAACCCAATACCCAATGACATGCAACAATCACTTATCTATGACCCAATATTTTTTGTGCTACTCCCACTACTCGTGTTACTCGTCCTCCCTATATTTGTTCATGGTCAGTATAATAAATTAATGTTCTTTTTAAATAGTTTTTATTACTTTCGGTTCTTGTATCAATGGACTCCGCAGCGATTTCTCAGGCCCCATACGGTCTAGAGACTTGAAATTTCGAATTCGTACTTAGATCGCAGACATCTCGCCGCCTGTTAAGCTCCAAGTGTGATCCAATATTGGTAGTTATAATTATCTCATTCAATCTCATTCAACCAAGATTTTTATTTTGTCGACATGGAACGAAAATGGGATCCGTCACTGGAATTACGCACGAGCATGGAGCGTATATATACGTCTCGCTCTCTGGTATATAGGTACTTTCTGGAAGATCGTCTATGGTTATGTCGCAATTGTCAGACGTTATTGTTAATTTAAAGTTTAATTTTGTGTTGTGGTAGACAAACAGTAATTTGTTATGGAATTGCTGTTGCTGGCAAACACATATACATAAGTATAGTTAAAATCGAGAAAAGGATAGCAATAGTAGGTACTCATCGGTACGCTTTAAATCTTAAATGCCCAATAAAAACTATTTTTAATTTTTTTTCAAAAATTTCACTTGTATCATTTTATTCTTACTATTGATGTTTTTACAACAGTGACATTAAAACTCTTTGAAATGAGTGCTGTGTGCCTCCCCTCGTATTTTATCTAAGGTGCTTTCATGTGGAAGTGATAATCCTCGAAGGTTAATAAAAGCTAAATAAGAAGAAATTATAGTTTTTAAGCAAAATTTATTGCTAACTCAATCTTACAAATGTGACAAATGTCAGATTAAGTAAAAGATCTGTATAAAAATAAACTTATCTCATGATTTCATCTCAATTCTTAGAAGTTATTTCAAAGGAATTATATAGTCAAAACGAATATTTATGATCATGTAGAAATAATATGATTTTTTCCAGATATCGATTATCCCTTTCATTGACATTGATCGTCGAAGGGAATGGGTGAGAATGATTACTTCAGAATTTGAAAATATGTACCTCAGAAACTATTATGTTTGTCAAATCTATTCTCATCCAGACTACCTATATTGGTGCAGTAAAATTGAATAAGATTGCATTTTCGACATTACATTTGCCCTGTAAGTGTAAGTAAGTAAGTATTCTTCCTACTTTCAATATAGATTATTTATTGGTGATATGAATATTTCTTATTATATATACATATGGTAATAGTCTAGTTTAGAGGCTTTTGCTATAAAAGCCCTAAAAAAACAAATGTTAGTAGAAATACATACATGGTAACATAACTTTTAATAAAATTGAGGCGGAAGACGCTATTTTTAATGATTTGTTACTAAAAAAAGCAAAAAATTGTGTTTTTGGTACTTACGACTTTTTACAGAAATTTTCGATTTGGAAATTTCTTTTCAATACCAAATAGTATATAAACATCCTTGTATTTTATAGAATACTAAAATTTTTCAAAATAAGCAAAAATATGCGTGAAAATAGTAAATATAAGTTCACAAAAAACGGATTGAATAATAATAAACTAATGTTTATGATAATGAACATCTTTAAAAATATTCGATAACGAAAGCATAAACTAAGTAGTAAGATTTTAAATGTCTGAAGGTTTAGTTCTATGTTTAAAATTTACTAAAAACTAATTTTTCATAAATACTTGCTTTAGAGCAAAACTACGATACATATTATGGTAACTTTTGATGCTGAAAGTGACGAGTTTTGTCTTCAGGCTTTTGAAAATATAAATTCATTGATTTCTTTACAAGAAGATATTGAGAAAGAAAATAGAGAAAGAAGAGCTCAATACTTGCCATTTTAGAAAACGTTAAACTGTACAAGACAAATTCGTATAATATAATAAATTCTGTTGTTATTGTTCTTAATTTTTTCTAAAGCAAGTATCCTTGGAAATGAAATTCCATTAATAGAAAACAGATTTGTAAAATAATTTCATAGAACGAAAGTCATACTGACAGAGTTGGCAACATTGATATTAATTGCACTTGGTAGTTCAGGATGTACGGTTGTCTCTGTGCTACACCACGTGATCCATCGGTGATATATATATATATGATATATATTCATAAAAATATGTTTTGTACATTCTCGAAAGAGCCATTTAAATATCGGTGGTATGTCATGTATGTGTAAATTAAACAAGTATCTTCTCAAAAACCAATAAAACATGTAGATTAACGTAACTTTACTCATATTCAGTCTCGGCTTGTGAAGCACAAATTGTCAATAAAAAATATTGAGCTCTACATATGGGGACATTAGTTACATATACTTTTCAGGCTGAGTACATCGAATATTTTCATTGTTACTATCTGCAACCATACCAATAATGTTACAGTCTGGAACTACTCTTAAAAACGAAGTAAGTAAGTATTTACTAGGTAGAAAAGAAATATATTTTTGGGCCCAACTTAATCTTATTCCAGTACCTTGGTATTCTACATTTTAAATAATTCTAACGATACCTTGAGGAACACCAATTAAGATAGTTTGAGAAATAAAATAAAAATGTGTAAGGCAGACACTTGGTACCCATGGTTTTTCTAATACACAAACATTTAAACTTTAACTTCGTCATAGTTTAATACTGTTGCTGGATAGGCAGAGTAGCGGACAAAAAAAAGTTAACAATGGAGTGCCAGAGTATTTGACATTTAAACAAGATTTTTCTATTCATTTAAATACGTTTTAAGAGCAATTTCAGGCAGTTACTTAATTGGTGTGATTGCTGAACAAAAAATGTTCCGTAGAAAAGTCGCCAAAAAATATGAACAAATTCTACCCCAGGATTTTCCTTATGATCGCTGTGGAAACTAACATTTTCAAAGCATTTCATCCTGTTACTCCATTGGCCAGGTTTTTTGCAGTGAGGTCATGATCTTTATGGTAATCACGGTCTTTTGTCCATAGTTTCAAGACCTGTATAGAAGTGGTCATTCTCGATTTAATATTTTACAGTTATATAAAAATGAACTTCTACGTTTTCTTGTAGCTATAATGTTTTTTTTTGATTTACTATATGAACCGTAAGTATGTCTGGCCATACCGCCTACGCTGAATGAAACTTTGGATGCATTTAGCCGATCTTAATTTTATTTTTACGGGAGAGAGAATTTAATCGCTTCCATCCCTACCCAGGCGGTGGCAATGTGGCAACTCTTATGGGAAATTTTTGACCGTTTGTTGCCAAAGTTCCCATTCTCGGCGCTAGAATCGCTCACCAAAATGTGGCGGGAACCGCAGAATTTGAATGAAAATGTCATATTCAAAATGGCTGCATCCGGCGCCGGCAATCCCATCGTCTAACCTCAATTCTCTTTTCTAACGATGTGTTTGTTTTACTTTAATATTATTATCAACTAATATACGTAGCTTTGTTAAGTGTTATCTAATTAATTTATTTATCTATATTAGATTTGAATCGATTTTTTCGTATTCACAGGAACTTTACTGTTTATCTGTTATTAAGATTGAAAGATTATCATTCGTTATTGGAACGTATTTAGTATCTTGTTCCTATCATTCTGGTGTTATTTTTATCTTAATTATAGGAGAATACCACCGAGTACATATGGAAAGGCCATCAGGAATGTCTGTAAGGCGAAGAAGGATATTTCAAGAAGTAAAAACGAAGGAAGAAGGAGAAGAGCTACCCTTTTATACAATGTTTTGAAGCAAGTTCATCTTGATAGAGGAGTATCAAGTAAAGCTACGAGTATCATTAAAAGCTTAATAAATAATATACCTAGAACTTCCAGCTATTCTTCTATCCAGCGTATAACTAAGCAAACCTGTAAGTAAAGATATAGTGCTATCACGAGATATATACTTAAGTCCTTGTTAATGCTTCCGGGAAACTAGACGTACAAGACACAGCTATCACCAAAATGCCTATAAGGATTGCTTCAGTTAGCATCTAGAATTTGATTATTAGTCTAACCTTTCGTTCTCAATGTAATTTTAGCATTCTTCTCTCTTTATGTCCAAATGAGGAATAACTGAGGAAGAGGACGAACAGAAAATGAAGTACCTCGAAGGTCTTGAAGTATCCCGTTCTTGGTGGTTTAATGTGAGAGTACGTCGAATGTGTCAATATATGCTTCCGTGAGTACATTCGAATATTTATTATTTATTTATTATATTTTCATTTCAGATTGCTGGCTTGAATTTTATTTATTTTTCTGACCTTTGTTTCTTTTTATTTTCATATCTAAATAAGGAAAAACTGAAGAAGAAGGCTGAAGCGACAATGAAACACGTGTTATTCGTTTGTGGATTGTGTGTGTAATTAGTGTTAGTGAACCGGTGTATTTTATATATTTTGGATCATACATTAACATATGCAGGTGACTAATGCACTGTCTACTCATAGAATAGTTTACTTGTTCTACTCAAAACCTATTTTGATATTAAGTATCTTCTATATGTCGATATTTTCGTCATTATATTTTTTGTGATGAGGAATCAGATTTTAGCTAATCAAAATTTGCCCCAATTACTGTTTTTTTCAAAGAGTTATTTAGACAATGCACTAGTTACTTCCATAAATTGATATAATAATTTGTTTACTTACAAAAAAACCACATTTAAGAAGTTATTCAGTGGATTGGATTGGATTATATCTATGTTATAATTTTGCAATAATAAAAAATGAACTAAAAATATTTACAGTTTTCATATTCTTATTTACCCCTCATAGATCAGGAGAGGTGATTTTTTGAAAAAAACTTTCAGCTTTCATATTACATTTCTGATGACTATCATGAAAAGTAAAATGAATAATCTCGAAAGTTATTTTCTAAAAATTCCCTTCAACAATTTCTGAAGATTTTCATTCCTTTCTCTGTAACCTACAATAATACTTTTACTAAACTTTGAATCTGCCGCCATAAGCAAGTTAGTTTGCGAGTAAACTTCTTCAGCGCTAGTTGTACTTCAAGGTCAAAACATAGTCAACGAAATTAACATGGAAGTTACCATTCTCTTGGAGGTAGGTGTTCTCTGTCCCTACCACAACTACAACACGACCGGATTTTGTTATACTTCGACGACGCGCTATGGCTGCCCACTTTGATTCTGACAATACTGAGTGCGGAACGGAGTGAGAAAGAGAACAGGTATAACTGGAGCGCATTAGGTAGGTGAAGCCCTACACACAAGAATGGTGTTGTAGGACTTCATTGATTGAGCTTTCGCACGTTGAATGGATTAAGGAGGAGAAAGGTCGAAGCAACCCGTCACGTCACAACTTGCTGCTAACTGGTAGGCAGAGAACACCTACCTCCAAGAGAATGGTAACTTCCATGTTAATTTCGTTGACTATGTTTTGACCTTGAAGTACAACTAGCGCTGAAGATGTTTACTCGCAAACTAACTTGCTTATGCCGGCAGATTCAAAGTTTAGTAAAAGTATTATCCTAGCTTATAAATAGAGAAAGGAATAAAAATCTTCAGAAATTGTTGAAGGAAATTTTTAGAAAATAACTTTCGAGATTATTCATTTTACTTTTCATGATAGTCATCAGAAATATAATATGAACTCTGAAAGTTTTTTTCAAAAAATCACTCCAAAAATTTCTGAAGATTTTTATTGCTTCCTCAATAGTTCTGATCTATGAGGGGTAAATAAGAATATAAGAACTGTAAATATTTTTAGTTCATTTTTTATTATTGCAAAATTATAACATAGAAAGAATAAATAAGCAAATCAAAAATCCACTGAATAACTTCTTAAATATGGTTTTTTGTAAGTAAAGAAATTATATTAATTTATGGAATTAAGTAGTGCATTGTCTAAATAACTCTTTGAAACAAACAATAATTAGGGCAAATTTTGATTAGCTAAAATCTGATTTCTCATCACAAAAAATATAATGACAAAAATATCGACATAGTTTTAGAAGATCCTTAATATCAAAATAGGTTTTGAGTAGAACAAGTAAACTATTTTATGATAGACAGTGCATTAGTATCCTACATATGTTAATGTATAATCCAAAATATATAAAATACACCTGTTCACTAACGCTAATTACACACACAATCCACAAACGAATAACACGTGTTTCTTTGTCGCTTCAGCCTTCTTCTTCAGTTGTTCCTTATTTAGATATGAAAATAAAAAGAAACAAAGATCAGTAAAAAAAAATTCAAGCCAGCAATCTCAAATGAAAACATACAATAAATATTCGAATGTACTCACAGAAGCATATATTGACACATTCGACGTACTCTCTCATTACACCACCAGGAACGGGATACTTTAATGCAGACATCACATCTGGGAGCTTCGGTTCGTTTCAGCAGATATTCATGGGTTATTCTGGTGTGGCCAAGTCGAAGTCTAGTCAGAATTACTTGAGAATGGCGGTCTTTTGGTAATGATCTCCAAGGATGGATGTCACCTTTCACTTCACGCAGTTTGGATCTTGAGTTGCACCATTCAGTATGCCATTTTGTCGATAATTTGTTCTTAAACCAGGCTTTCAAATCCGAAGCTACGCACTCCGAAAACTCACTAATTCTACCACAAGTCACGGCATTTCTCGCGTTTCGATCAGCTTCTTCATTACCATGAATTCCAATGTGTGATGGTATCCAGATGAAGTGAACAATCTTAGAAAAAATTTCGAGGCGGATGAGTTCTGCTTTAATTAATTTTTCAATAGGATGTTTTGGATATAGTCTCCGCAGTGATAAAATAGAACTTGATGAATCCGTTAGAATGACTGATTTCTCATAGTTGTAGTTGTTCAAGTATAGTAATGCTCGGTATATTGCATATAGTTCAGCTGTGTGGATGCTACTGAGGGGTGAGAGTTCATATTTTTCAACAGTTTGACCTATAACTACTGCACATCCCGTTCCTTCTGAGGATTTGGAGGCATCAGTGAAAATTGTTTGAAAGTCTGAATAATCGTTGGAAAGAATTTCCAGTAGTGAGTTTTTGATGATTTCTATATTGGTGTTGGATTTGTTATACTGAGTGAGGGTATCATTGCATTTTGGAATGCTAATAGTCCATGGTGGTGGGTGCTTGATGTCATCGGAAAGGACGTTTGGGAATGTAATATTCAAATCTGTTGTGAACTTTCGAATCCGTGTATAAAATGGTACCTTAGATTCCGGTTTATTATTGAAGTGGCTAGTATATCTAGAGGTGAATGTAGAATCAAATGATGATTTCGTCCTATTTGCAGCGGTTGAAGCAGCGTTAGAAAGACTAAGAAACTGTCTTCTTAGGTTAAGAGGTGGTTCGCCAGCTTCGCTATGTAAACTCTGAATTGGGGTTGTTCTATAGGCTCCTAATATTATTCTGAGAGCATTGTTTTGAACTGTATTGATAGGTCTTAGCGTCGATTTACTAGCCGAAGCGTAAATAGTACATCCAAAATCTATTTTCGATCGGATTAATGTCCTATAGAGAAGAAGAAGCGTCCGCTGATCAGCTCCCCATTTTTCGACCACAAGAGTTTTAAGCAGATTCAATCTCTTATTACATGCCAGCAGCAGACCGGAAATATGTTCCTTCCAGTTCAGTCTTCTATCGAGAGTCATTCCCAGAAATCTAACAGAAGATCTAAGTTCAATGTCTTGTTGATATAACTGCAACTTTGTTTGTGTATTGATGTCATTTGAACTACATATAATACTGTGAGTTTTTGTCACAGAAAAAATGAAACCTGTTTCGTGTGACCAATGTTCCAGAGTGTTAATTTTTTCTAAAGCAAGTATCCTTGGAAATGAAATTCCATTAATAGAAAACAGATTTGTAAAATAATTTCATAGAACGAAAGTCATACTGACAGAGTTGGCAACATTGATATTAATTGCACTTGGTAGTTCAGGATGTACGGTTGTCTCTGTGCTACACCACGTGATCCATCGGTGATATATATATATATGATATATATTCATAAAAATATGTTTTGTACATTCTCGAAAGAGCCATTTAAATATCGGTGGTATGTCATGTATGTGTAAATTAAACAAGTATCTTCTCAAAAACCAATAAAACATGTAGATTAACGTAACTTTACTCATATTCAGTCTCGGCTTGTGAAGCACAAATTGTCAATAAAAAATATTGAGCTCTACATATGGGGACATTAGTTACATATACTTTTCAGGCTGAGTACATCGAATATTTTCATTGTTACTATCTGCAACCATACCAATAATGTTACAGTCTGGAACTACTCTTAAAAACGAAGTAAGTAAGTATTTACTAGGTAGAAAAGAAATATATTTTTGGGCCCAACTTAATCTTATTCCAGTACCTTGGTATTCTACATTTTAAATAATTCTAACGATACCTTGAGGAACACCAATTAAGATAGTTTGAGAAATAAAATAAAAATGTGTAAGGCAGACACTTGGTACCCATGGTTTTTCTAATACACAAACATTTAAACTTTAACTTCGTCATAGTTTAATACTGTTGCTGGATAGGCAGAGTAGCGGACAAAAAAAAGTTAACAATGGAGTGCCAGAGTATTTGACATTTAAACAAGATTTTTCTATTCATTTAAATACGTTTTAAGAGCAATTTCAGGCAGTTACTTAATTGGTGTGATTGCTGAACAAAAAATGTTCCGTAGAAAAGTCGCCAAAAAATATGAACAAATTCTACCCCAGGATTTTCCTTATGATCGCTGTGGAAACTAACATTTTCAAAGCATTTCATCCTGTTACTCCATTGGCCAGGTTTTTTGCAGTGAGGTCATGATCTTTATGGTAATCACGGTCTTTTGTCCATAGTTTCAAGACCTGTATAGAAGTGGTCATTCTCGATTTAATATTTTACAGTTATATAAAAATGAACTTCTACGTTTTCTTGTAGCTATAATGTTTTTTTTTGATTTACTATATGAACCGTAAGTATGTCTGGCCATACCGCCTACGCTGAATGAAACTTTGGATGCATTTAGCCGATCTTAATTTTATTTTTACGGGAGAGAGAATTTAATCGCTTCCATCCCTACCCAGGCGGTGGCAATGTGGCAACTCTTATGGGAAATTTTTGACCGTTTGTTGCCAAAGTTCCCATTCTCGGCGCTAGAATCGCTCACCAAAATGTGGCGGGAACCGCAGAATTTGAATGAAAATGTCATATTCAAAATGGCTGCATCCGGCGCCGGCAATCCCATCGTCTAACCTCAATTCTCTTTTCTAACGATGTGTTTGTTTTACTTTAATATTATTATCAACTAATATACGTAGCTTTGTTAAGTGTTATCTAATTAATTTATTTATCTATATTAGATTTGAATCGATTTTTTCGTATTCACAGGAACTTTACTGTTTATCTGTTATTAAGATTGAAAGATTATCATTCGTTATTGGAACGTATTTAGTATCTTGTTCCTATCATTCTGGTGTTATTTTTATCTTAATTATAGGAGAATACCACCGAGTACATATGGAAAGGCCATCAGGAATGTCTGTAAGGCGAAGAAGGATATTTCAAGAAGTAAAAACGAAGGAAGAAGGAGAAGAGCTACCCTTTTATACAATGTTTTGAAGCAAGTTCATCTTGATAGAGGAGTATCAAGTAAAGCTACGAGTATCATTAAAAGCTTAATAAATAATATACCTAGAACTTCCAGCTATTCTTCTATCCAGCGTATAACTAAGCAAACCTGTAAGTAAAGATATAGTGCTATCACGAGATATATACTTAAGTCCTTGTTAATGCTTCCGGGAAACTAGACGTACAAGACACAGCTATCACCAAAATGCCTATAAGGATTGCTTCAGTTAGCATCTAGAATTTGATTATTAGTCTAACCTTTCGTTCTCAATGTAATTTTAGCATTCTTCTCTCTTTATGTCCAAATGAGGAATAACTGAGGAAGAGGACGAACAGAAAATGAAGTACCTCGAAGGTCTTGAAGTATCCCGTTCTTGGTGGTTTAATGTGAGAGTACGTCGAATGTGTCAATATATGCTTCCGTGAGTACATTCGAATATTTATTATTTATTTATTATATTTTCATTTCAGATTGCTGGCTTGAATTTTATTTATTTTTCTGACCTTTGTTTCTTTTTATTTTCATATCTAAATAAGGAAAAACTGAAGAAGAAGGCTGAAGCGACAATGAAACACGTGTTATTCGTTTGTGGATTGTGTGTGTAATTAGTGTTAGTGAACCGGTGTATTTTATATATTTTGGATCATACATTAACATATGCAGGTGACTAATGCACTGTCTACTCATAGAATAGTTTACTTGTTCTACTCAAAACCTATTTTGATATTAAGTATCTTCTATATGTCGATATTTTCGTCATTATATTTTTTGTGATGAGGAATCAGATTTTAGCTAATCAAAATTTGCCCCAATTACTGTTTTTTTCAAAGAGTTATTTAGACAATGCACTAGTTACTTCCATAAATTGATATAATAATTTGTTTACTTACAAAAAAACCACATTTAAGAAGTTATTCAGTGGATTGGATTGGATTATATCTATGTTATAATTTTGCAATAATAAAAAATGAACTAAAAATATTTACAGTTTTCATATTCTTATTTACCCCTCATAGATCAGGAGAGGTGATTTTTTGAAAAAAACTTTCAGCTTTCATATTACATTTCTGATGACTATCATGAAAAGTAAAATGAATAATCTCGAAAGTTATTTTCTAAAAATTCCCTTCAACAATTTCTGAAGATTTTCATTCCTTTCTCTGTAACCTACAATAATACTTTTACTAAACTTTGAATCTGCCGCCATAAGCAAGTTAGTTTGCGAGTAAACTTCTTCAGCGCTAGTTGTACTTCAAGGTCAAAACATAGTCAACGAAATTAACATGGAAGTTACCATTCTCTTGGAGGTAGGTGTTCTCTGTCCCTACCACAACTACAACACGACCGGATTTTGTTATACTTCGACGACGCGCTATGGCTGCCCACTTTGATTCTGACAATACTGAGTGCGGAACGGAGTGAGAAAGAGAACAGGTATAACTGGAGCGCATTAGGTAGGTGAAGCCCTACACACAAGAATGGTGTTGTAGGACTTCATTGATTGAGCTTTCGCACGTTGAATGGATTAAGGAGGAGAAAGGTCGAAGCAACCCGTCACGTCACAACTTGCTGCTAACTGGTAGGCAGAGAACACCTACCTCCAAGAGAATGGTAACTTCCATGTTAATTTCGTTGACTATGTTTTGACCTTGAAGTACAACTAGCGCTGAAGATGTTTACTCGCAAACTAACTTGCTTATGCCGGCAGATTCAAAGTTTAGTAAAAGTATTATCCTAGCTTATAAATAGAGAAAGGAATAAAAATCTTCAGAAATTGTTGAAGGAAATTTTTAGAAAATAACTTTCGAGATTATTCATTTTACTTTTCATGATAGTCATCAGAAATATAATATGAACTCTGAAAGTTTTTTTCAAAAAATCACTCCAAAAATTTCTGAAGATTTTTATTGCTTCCTCAATAGTTCTGATCTATGAGGGGTAAATAAGAATATAAGAACTGTAAATATTTTTAGTTCATTTTTTATTATTGCAAAATTATAACATAGAAAGAATAAATAAGCAAATCAAAAATCCACTGAATAACTTCTTAAATATGGTTTTTTGTAAGTAAAGAAATTATATTAATTTATGGAATTAAGTAGTGCATTGTCTAAATAACTCTTTGAAACAAACAATAATTAGGGCAAATTTTGATTAGCTAAAATCTGATTTCTCATCACAAAAAATATAATGACAAAAATATCGACATAGTTTTAGAAGATCCTTAATATCAAAATAGGTTTTGAGTAGAACAAGTAAACTATTTTATGATAGACAGTGCATTAGTATCCTACATATGTTAATGTATAATCCAAAATATATAAAATACACCTGTTCACTAACGCTAATTACACACACAATCCACAAACGAATAACACGTGTTTCTTTGTCGCTTCAGCCTTCTTCTTCAGTTGTTCCTTATTTAGATATGAAAATAAAAAGAAACAAAGATCAGTAAAAAAAAATTCAAGCCAGCAATCTCAAATGAAAACATACAATAAATATTCGAATGTACTCACAGAAGCATATATTGACACATTCGACGTACTCTCTCATTACACCACCAGGAACGGGATACTTTAATGCAGACATCACATCTGGGAGCTTCGGTTCGTTTCAGCAGATATTCATGGGTTATTCTGGTGTGGCCAAGTCGAAGTCTAGTCAGAATTACTTGAGAATGGCGGTCTTTTGGTAATGATCTCCAAGGATGGATGTCACCTTTCACTTCACGCAGTTTGGATCTTGAGTTGCACCATTCAGTATGCCATTTTGTCGATAATTTGTTCTTAAACCAGGCTTTCAAATCCGAAGCTACGCACTCCGAAAACTCACTAATTCTACCACAAGTCACGGCATTTCTCGCGTTTCGATCAGCTTCTTCATTACCATGAATTCCAATGTGTGATGGTATCCAGATGAAGTGAACAATCTTAGAAAAAATTTCGAGGCGGATGAGTTCTGCTTTAATTAATTTTTCAATAGGATGTTTTGGATATAGTCTCCGCAGTGATAAAATAGAACTTGATGAATCCGTTAGAATGACTGATTTCTCATAGTTGTAGTTGTTCAAGTATACTAATGCTCGGTATATTGCATATAGTTCAGCTGTGTGGATGCTACTGAGGGGTGAGAGTTCATATTTTTCAACAGTTTGACCTATAACTACTGCACATCCCGTTCCTTCTGAGGATTTGGAGGCATCAGTGAAAATTGTTTGAAAGTCTGAATAATCGTTGGAAAGAATTTCCAGTAGTGAGTTTTTGATGATTTCTATATTGGTGTTGGATTTGTTATACTGAGTGAGGGTATCATTGCATTTTGGAATGCTAATAGTCCATGGTGGTGGGTGCTTGATGTCATCGGAAAGGACGTTTGGGAATGTAATATTCAAATCTGTTGTGAACTTTCGAATCCGTGTATAAAATGGTACCTTAGATTCCGGTTTATTATTGAAGTGGCTAGTATATCTAGAGGTGAATGTAGAATCAAATGATGATTTCGTCCTATTTGCAGCGGTTGAAGCAGCGTTAGAAAGACTAAGAAACTGTCTTCTTAGGTTAAGAGGTGGTTCGCCAGCTTCGCTATGTAAACTCTGAATTGGGGTTGTTCTATAGGCTCCTAATATTATTCTGAGAGCATTGTTTTGAACTGTATTGATAGGTCTTAGCGTCGATTTACTAGCCGAAGCGTAAATAGTACATCCAAAATCTATTTTCGATCGGATTAATGTCCTATAGAGAAGAAGAAGCGTCCGCTGATCAGCTCCCCATTTTTCGACCACAAGAGTTTTAAGCAGATTCAATCTCTTATTACATGCCAGCAGCAGACCGGAAATATGTTCCTTCCAGTTCAGTCTTCTATCGAGAGTCATTCCCAGAAATCTAACAGAAGATCTAAGTTCAATGTCTTGTTGATATAACTGCAACTTTGTTTGTGTATTGATGTCATTTGAACTACATATAATACTGTGAGTTTTTGTCACAGAAAAAATGAAACCTGTTTCGTGTGACCAATGTTCCAGAGTGTCGAGAAACTTTTGAAGCATTACTTCCATAGTGTCTAGATTTTTTCCTTTTACGAAAACTACGAGGTCGTCAGCATACAATCTTGCTTTCAGTGGTTTCTTCAAGCCTTTCAGGATAGAATTGATGGCAATTAGAAATAGGGTTGGACTAAGCACAGATCCTTGTGGTGTACCGTTTTTTTGAGGGTGTTTGCTTGATAAGATACCATTGACTCTGACCTGGAAAGTTCTATTGTTCAGAAAATTCCGTATAAATGATAAACAGTTGCCTCTTATATTAATTT
Source organism: Crioceris asparagi (assembly GCA_958507055.1). Lineage (NCBI taxonomy): Eukaryota > Metazoa > Arthropoda > Insecta > Coleoptera > Chrysomelidae > Crioceris > Crioceris asparagi. The sequence goes on from OY293829.1 coordinate 7,563,050, forward strand.
TTTCCAGTTGTCCTAGTATATGGTTTCTACTGGCTGAATCGAAGGCTCTTTTAAGGTCAAAGAATATGGCATAGCATTTCTGCTTTGTAGATAACGCCTCATGGACATCGCTTTCTAGATCTACTAAGTTGTCCAAAACTGATCTGTGAGGTCTAAATCCATTTTGTTCTGGAATTATCAAGTTTCTGCTTTCTAATGTCCATTGTAATCGTTTGTTGACAATTTTTTCGAACAATTTGCTGAACGCGCATGTCAGTGATATCGGTCTGTAGGATTCAGGATCTAGACGCGACTTATTAGGTTTGAGGACAGGAATAATTATTGATTCGTTCCATTCTTCCGGGAATGTTTGAGTCAACCATATACTATTGAATATTTTCAGGAGATGGATTCTTGCTGTTTCAGGTAGGTTCTTAATAAAATCCACTGGAATGTCATCGGGACCTGATGCTGTGTTTCTCAGATCGAGGAGGGCCTCATCAAGTTCGTCTCTCGTTATTGGGAGGTTAATTGGGTCATTATTCGCTGTAGCAGTGTCGATCATGTTAGATTCGGATGTTGTATTATGTTCCAGAAATTTTGCATCAAGATTTGAATCGTCTGAATGTTTTTCATAGGTTTGGGCCATCAGTTCAGCTATATCATAGCTTGAGGAAATCAATTGATTTCCGTCTTTAAGAGTTGAAATATGAGAGGATGTCTGGGTGCCTGATATTTTTTTGACTCTGTTCCAAACTTCCGTCATGAGAGTGGAGGAGTTAATGCTAGCAATGTAATGTTTCCATGAGTTTTTCTTGGCTTCATGTATTATAACACTTGCTTTAGCTTTCAGCCTTTTGAATTCAATGAGATTTTCTGTTGTTTTGTGCCTTTTGTATTTTACAAGTGCTGATTTGCTTGCATGGATAGCCTCATTACATGCGTCATTCCACCACGGTACAGGTTTGTGGTTCTTTATCAGCTTAGTCTTTCCGATCGATATTTGTGCACTTTCTGTGATTATGTTTGAGAGATCTTTAAATGTGATTTCTGTTCCATCACGAACAGCAATTTCTATTCTATTATCAACTTCTTTCATGTATCGCTCCCAACCATACAAGTTAACTATTAGATGCAGGAAAGGTATGTAAAATCTCACAATTTCTGAAACGATATTTATTTCCACTACAATTTATAAAAATTCGATGCACTGATAAGATAAGGTATCACTCCGTTAATAACCAGAACCGAACTCATATGAAAATAAAGTTTTAGAAAATACTCCAAAATCGCTAAAACATTCTATTTTAATAGTGGGATATGGTTTCTTCATACAAAAAAGGTTCGAATTGACGGAATATTACTTGTGATTTTTTTATGAAAGAAATAAAAACAGTACTAACGCTAATTCACTAAACACACAAAACTTATTTATTGATTTGTTCAATTTGATGTCCATTTTCCCTAACACATAATTGACTCACTTTCTCAATTTGTTTTAATGCATTTACGATATTAAGGGCCGTCTTTGTAAATTCTAGAAAGCTTCCTCTGTTGTTGCTCATAATAATATATAAACATAAAGTTTTCAAAAATGCTGTAAAATTACTAATACATTGAATTTTAATAGTACCATAGATTTCAAAGTCTTACTACAGGGATTATTATTTGTGATTTTTTTATAGTAGGTTTGTGCTTGGCGATTTTGTGAATTTGAGAAATTTTATAATAGCTTTAAGATTTTTTAGAATCAGTGCCATGAAAATGTTGACGAAGCATTAAAATCATACTTAAAACGAGTATTTTACAATAAAACTTACCTGTTTAAATATGACTCTAAAGCTTCGTCAACATGATCATGGCATTGATTGAAACATTTTATGATATCACATTTTTTGTTGTACTAAAAAATGTTTAAGGCCATTATAAAATTTCACAAATTCACAAAATTGCCAAGCACAAACCCAATAGAATAACCTATTTATTACTCTATGCCAATAGATCACATCAAAATTGATTATCATGATACCAGATTTGTTGATTCCTCCACAATCACTTGATAAAACAATGCTCCAAAAGGCAACAACAATATTTGTATCCTCTGTGACCTACTATAATCCCTGTAGTAAGACTTTGAAATCCATGTACTATTAAAATTTAATGTGCTAGTAATTTTACAGCATTTTAGAAAAATTTATGTTTATTTATTATTATGAGGAACAACAGAGGAAACTTTCTAGTATTTACAAAGACGGCCCTTAATATCTTAAATGCATCAAGACGTATTGAGAAATTGAGTCAATTATGTTTTAGGCAAAATGGACCTCAAATTGAACAAATCAATCAATAAGTTTAGTGTCCTAGCCCCCAATTAAAATACAATGTCTTAGTGATTTTGGAGCATTTTCTAAAGTTTTATGTTCATATATTATATATTATTTTGAAGGAAAAAAATTAAGCAATTTAATGAGATAATAAAGTAAAGGGTGTTCCATTGGAAAAATTATAAGTTTGAGTTGTATATCCATTACCATAATCCGAAAAAAAATATTGCGTGCGCCACTAGATTCTGCATAAAATTCTCTATGGTATAAGTTGTCAATTTGACATTAACGCTGAGAAACTTTGCAGATCTGTGGGGAATCCAAAAAGTGTGAATTTTCAAAAACGCCCTGTAACTTATGAACAAAAGAAGTTAGGCAAAATCTGTTCAGGCCATCTTGAGTTTCACAAAAACAAACAACAATCGAGATACCTGGCTGTCTCAACCAAAATGGGATGCACTGTACATATTACAGCAGAAGGCAGTGTTGAATAGAAAACTAGCCTGATTTTTCTTGTTTAGTAATACTTAATTTTTTTTTTTAAACTTGTGCTAGGTAGGGGCTTCTATTAGGAATAATAAGAAATAGATTATTAATAACAGTATCAGAGATCAAGTAACTTTAATTTTGGAATATATGTTTTGTTATCATTTTCAGCATTGAAATGTAGGTATCTAAATATACTTTCCCAAGTTGAAATAATTCTTAAAGTGCTTGTTTATGCATCCAGTGGGACTAGGTCCCCATCAACACAAGGTTTAATATGTTGCACCTCCTTATCAATTTAATTGACTTAATTAAACATGATAATTTTCATTTTCTACCATGTAGAATTGTAAATAGAGAAGGAATTATCGCCTTAGAATAAGGAAAATACAAAAACAAGATCAACATTGCATCTGAATGTATATGTATGTCTATATTTTCATTTAGTTTCAGCAGGGTTACATTATGTCGTTATGTTATTTTGGGAAGACATCACATTTTCCCCATATGTCATTTCCTACTACACAAACACCAGAAACGTCCCGGGGTATTTAGTCTTTACGGATTTTTTTATTGTTTCACACACACACATGCATACACCGCTGTTCAAGTTTTATGACGCTGCTTGGTTTTGTCACAGACAATCTATTTCAACAAGATTGTCTGTGGTTTTGTGAAAGAACCTAGCAATCTAGATAATCTCTACTATGTAAGTCGGATTTGTTGCAACATACATCTACATAGGTACTTATTTGCTATTTCATCTTCCTATAAATAATATATTATGATACCGTTAGCGAATGTCAACATTTTTGTGAAGAAATTATAAGGGTGTTCGAGCAGTAGTTTGGACCAGTTTCCAACTGTGTTCCGTGATTGTGGAGCATGCGCATATGAATTTCCGTTTTCTTAAAATTAAAATGCGCATGCCTCTGACGGTTTGAGTTTGGTTTGAAATACTGCTCGAACACCCTTTATTATTTGTTTGCATCATGATTTGGGATAAAAATTGAATCAACACAAAGATTTGATTCTCGATAAATTTCAGAAGAGAAGTATTAATTATTGCTTTACCTGGAAAATGATCTATTTCCAAAATACCTATTGATTCGAATGATTTTTTCCTCCGAAATGACATGATTTGATCGAGTTGTTCATTGCAAAATTGTCAATTCACTGGTCTGATAATTATAGAAACATCCAAAACATGAAAGGAAGATTGATTCAAAGAAATAAACATAAATTAATTGACAAGCCAGGAGATGACTGGTATCATAAGAAATCTAGTAATTCTTTTTCGCGTCAGATTTTCAATTCTTACTGTATCTAATAGATCCATCTATCTAATTTTATATTTGGTATTTTGGTCCGGTATCTGGTATTTGTAGACCTTGAAGGCACAAAACATGGGAACTCTGGAAATCTGGGAACCAATAACGATATTATCAGGATTATAACGAAACCACCGAACAATGAGAATGTAGCATTTTTGAAATTTGGTAATATACTTTTTGTATCTGACTTCATAAAACCATCAAGGGTTAACACAAGGATGCTCGCAAGGATGTAACCTATAACCATTTCTATCTCATATTTATACCTCACAACTGATATAAGTAGATATATATTGAGCTAACCCTCAAGAGTTAGAAGATACGGTTGTTATGGAGCAAGACTCTTATGACGTCGAATTTATGTATGATACTTAGCGAAATACTCAAATTTGTCCTGCTAAAACAGAATAGGTATCTCACAAATATTACTGTTTCTTTTCGCTGTTAATATCCAGATAATCCAGGAAAATAACACCAAATATCTATGAGATAATATTCGTAACGCGTGACCGATGGGGATTCCATGTAATTAAAAGTCGGATCCAAGGATTTAGTGGTAGACAAAAACAAGTCTTTTCACAGAACCTGTCTCGAATTTGTTTTCGATCGACTTGTTCTGAAGTGAAGATGTTGGTGGAAGGAGTTCTGAGTCAAGCAGAATATCGAGTTGCAGGAGCAAGCCTCCTGAAGTCTGGACGTTAAATGCGGATATGAGTGTGGAAACAGTGGAGATGGTTTATTTTGAATGAGTGCCGGAATATCTAGGTTTGAACACTTTACCATGAAAGGCAGGAATGCGTTGAGTAATGGCTGCCGACAATACTCGATCAAGAAGAGAAGCTTCAAGTGGCTTCAAATGAATGCATGATCATAAGTAACCTAAAAAGTTGTTCCATTAGACTTATCATGTCTAGTACAGATTTTTTTGAAGGCGGGCAACTAGGAGGTAGCAGTCTGCTTTTAAATTATTTTTAATCTCAATTTTTGACAATATTTGGTAATTTATATGGAAGGATTGAAATAAACAACTATGTCAAAAATGGCTTAACCAGAACTTTTATGTTTTATTATTATATAAACATACCCATGTACATATTGTCAAAATAGCCATTGGATATATGTATTTTATTTGATTATTCACGTTATGTACGATTGGTGAAATAGCAGAGGTCGTCATATGAAATCCGCTGCCCATATCAATGTTAATTTATTCAATGTACAAACGACTAAATAAGAACTGCCGGATGTCGTAACTTGGAGCTGCTTTAATTTGTAAAACTGTCGCGTTGCGGCCACGTTCGAAAAATATTTTTTCCCACTTCCAAAGACGTTCTTTCTTTCCCATTCAGCTTCTCGTCCCGTCCTCATTGTTTGGTAAACAAAAATCGATTCGCTTTATGACTGTTTAATTATGTACTCAGAGAGATTAAAGAATTTGGAAAACATAAAATGCATTTCTCATATTAAAGTCAAATTAATATCAGCCAAGCGAAGAAAACACATCATTGGTTGCGATTGTCGATGGATTTTTAATTTTGAGCCATGTTCTAATACGGTTAGCTAGAAATATAATAGAAATTAGTTTTGTATGTTTCGATTAACGGAAAAATTAGAGCAACCTGACAACGCCATTAGTGAATGCTTTATCAAAATTATTCATCAGGACACCATGTTGAAAATTACACGTTCCCACTAATGAAAAACATAATATAAATGGTTCGATAAAATATTGTCTTTGAAAAAATCGTTAGAATATTAGGTATGTTTACTTCTGGCATCTGCTTTTTTATGTGATATCTATATATAAACAGAGTGTCACGGTATTAATAGCAAACAAGTCGGGACCGTAGGTATAGATTGAGCGAAAATAATATTAGCACTTCATATAATTGTTTATTATACAGGGCCTCGTTACCGACTTAAAAGCTTACTATAAATCTATTTATAATTCTAAAATAAGAAAAAATCCATCAACATTTGTCCGATAAATATGCAGCATGGCAAGATTATGACGTCATTAATATATTACCGCTAAGCTAATCTTTTGAGAAGTGGTTGAGAAAATAAAAATAGACTGATTGATAGATTTTCAGTGGCATAACCAACGCCACCATAGAGAAAAAACTCTAGAGCCAATCAGAGAATGCTGAAAGACAGATAATCGCACTTAACCTATTTTTTTCTATGACGCACCAAATCAGAAGTTGTTAAAAAAAACGTGTCCTAGGTGCTATTCTCCTAAAGCTTAAAGACGTGGGGGTCACACATTTAGTTTTTATTTGTGTTTTTCAAAATGTGTAATTTTATACCAAGTTTTATTATTCACGTATTTTTTGTTGGTAAAACTACCTACTACCTTTTATATGGGTATATTTTTGTGCTGTGAACTATATAGGTAATTCAAAAATACCAGACAAAATTTCCGATTAGCCAGGCGACGCGTGCTGGGCGCGCGAATATTTTCGTATTGTCCTGATGCGGAAGTAGTATTGGTAGAAAACAAGCAGCTTTGTGGAGAGAACGCAAGACGCATTAACCCAATAACGAATGCGATACTACCCACTGTTATAATGCACATGTTTTGTGGAGCTGTAACTCATATAAGTACTAGACAAAGATTATTTCAGACTAAAATCTTGTTGAAAGAATGAAAACAGGACTAGATTGCGTTTGAAATAGTATTCTGAGAAATTTGATGAGGAGAGGACCTCTTTCTATGCCATCTTCTTACTGAAGGTTGTCATCCACAATTTTGAAAGCATTTGTGTCTCTTGCCACATGAAGCAGTTCTTCTACGTTTAGATTAGTTCATTCTCTTATGTTACCGAGCCATGATTTTTTTCACAAATACTCTTTTTCACTTATATTGTTTTTTAAAGTAAAATAGGTATATGTAGGTATCGTTAGGCATTATGTGTCTCATATACGTTGTTTTTCGTATCTGAACAGTAAGTAGGAGTTTTCTCTTGCGTCCAATTCATCTCACCACTTTGTCGGTGGTAATTCTATGTATCTAGGTTATCATCAGGATGCGTCTATATATCCATATTTCGAATCCTTCAATCTTGTTCATGATGTAAGTCCAAGTTTCTACCACGCACAGTAGGACTGACCACACTTAGCATTCCAAAAATCTTAGTTTTGTTTCAGGTGTCTGTTTATTATTAACATTGTAGAGCATTTGATAAACGCCTTACGAGCCATTTCTTTTCTTGTCCTGACTCATTTGTCCTGGTCTAGTTGGTCGTTTGATCCGAAATATTTATAACTTTGGACCAGTTCTATTTGTTTTTCATTTAGTGTCAGATTTCAAAGAGGAGTTGTTTTCTGGAGTTTTACATATGATCGGGAATTTGTTTTTTTATGTTTAAATTCTCGGTTGACTCTCTCTAATAGAGTTTGTAATTTCTTTGCACACTCAGCCATTATTGCAGTGTTGTTAATTGTGTTCATCCAGCCTCCACAAATACCTTAAATAACTGTGGAATAATAACCCCTTTTCAATTATTGTGATTTCATCCGTCTCGATTCCGTCAACACAAATTACTGCTGTTTGCTTATAAGATATTGTTACGTATGCGGGTTCGCAGATAAGTGAGACTAATTTTACAATTGTTAAATAAACTTTATTTATACTCGAAATAATAAAAATTACAACTTAACTTTACTATATTTTTACTCGGACTATTCTATTATTCACACTGTCTTTTACATTCTGCCCCTCATGCCGACAATTCTGCCATATATATATATATATATATATCCGACAAAGGCTCCAGATCATTCGAGTGGCTTCTGGTCTTTGATTCGCAAGCCGCCACTGGACTTTTCTCGAGATCCATTTGTCGGCATCCTAGGAGTAGATGCCGACAAAAAGGCTCCCGCGACTTTGTGGCGGGCGACTTTTCCCCTTGCACGTTACACTGCTCCCTCTCTTAAAGCTGTTCGCCCCGAACAGCTTCTTCCGTTTGTCTCCATACCGGTGGATTATCTCCTCGATACGGACTCAGTCTTTCCACATACACTACTTTTGGCTTGGCTCTCGGCAAAAGTTGGATCCTGTACACCAAGTCATTAATCTTTTTGAGAATGCGATATGGTCCTTCACAAGGTCTTTGCAATTTCTTAACTTAATCCTCTCCTTCGCTGTGGCTGGTACAACAAAACTGCATCGCCTTCGTTAAAAGAGTTTAATGGCTGCCTTTTGTCAAGTCACATCTTCATTTTGTCGCTCTTCAACTGAAGCTTTTCTCTGGCAAAATCGTGGACCACTCTAAGCCGCTCCTTTAGGTCAGCTACATAATGTGGAAAAGACCCTTCTTCATGATCGTCGGCTGATGGTCTGCCAAACATCAAATCTACGGGGAGCTTCATTTCTCTTCCAGGCAACAGCATCAATGGTGTATAGCCAGTGGATTCATGCTGTTATCTTCGGTAGGCCAGGAGAAAGAGAGAGAAGAGGCACCAGTTTGTCCGAGTTACGTTGGTGCTCATCCAAAAATATTGAGAGGTATTGATTGGTGGTCCTATTGTGCCTCTCGACCATTCCATCTGACTGTGGATGAAGTGGATTTGTTCTTGTTTTTCGTATCCCCAGCAACCTCATTAACTGCGTCCATACTTCGGATTCAAAGTTTCTGCTTTGATCGGTATGCAGCTCCAAGGGTACTCCGTGTCTAGAAATCACGTTTTCCAGAAGAGCTTCGGCCACTGTAACTGCTTCCTGATTCAGCATCGACACTACTTCTGGCCACTTTGAGAAATAGTCCATGGCAACCATGATGTACTTATTTCCAGAGTCTGTCGTAGGGAATGGTCCAGCAATGTCCACCGCAATTCTTTCCCAAAGTTCACCTGACAGATACTGCTTCATTTTCCCTCGGGATCGTGTCTTCGGACCCTTCTTAAAAGCACAGAGGTCACACCTTCTGCACCATTCTTCCACATCTCTGGTTGTCTCTGGGATGTACTACATAAATCATCCGTCAATTCGTTTGACCTGACTATTTTTGTGAACTTATATTTACAATTTTCACGCATATTTTTGCTTATTTTGAAGAATGTTGATGTTTAATAGAATGCAATTGCAATTGTTAAAAGTCGTGAGTCATTTTTTGCTTTTTTTTAGTAACAAATCATTAAAAATAGCGTCTTCCGCCTCAATTTTATTAAAAGTTATGTTACCATATATGTACTTCTACTAACATTTGATTTTTTAGGGCTTATAGCAAAAGCCGTTAAACTAGACTATTACCATACATATATATAATAATAATATAATAATTGGGATTACAGTTTACCAGCAAGGATCTCCTACTGATCATCTTGTGGAAACATCTCAGATTTCTAGAGGGTACACATTGCTAGAAAATCTAATTAGTGAGTAAATAAGTATATGATACACCTATATGTTTGAGCTCATCGGATTCTATTTCAAATTCAATAACCATTGTCAGAATGAAGGTTGTTCAAATTGTATAATACCGAAAATGAAGAGAATTCTATCGAGATCGAATCCCGTTGAAAACCATCTTAAATTGTTACTACCCCAATTAACCGTGCCAGTCGAAAACAGCATTTGCTGGATGCATAAGAATGAAATGGTAATCCAAAAATATATTACCTGTCTATTTCTATGACTTTCATAGTAAAACTATTCTGGAATAGTAGGTTCTCTTAGATCATTGGTAACAATGACAGAGAATACACCAATATGGCACTTGAAAGTTGTATCATATTGTTTGTGAATTTTACTTGAAGTTAATGTTATTAGTAACTTATATGTAACAAAAATGGCATCAATTTGTTTGTATCTACCTCACATAATGAAGTTTCTACTGTACCTGATATCCATATTAGAACGATTCTAAAAAGTCTCTCCTTAAATCTAATCATGTTCTCAAAAAATATGCAGTGGTCCTGTAATTTTATCTATAAGAAATTGAGCTAATATTTTTGAAGATAGAATTTCACATATTTATCTTTCTCATAACGACAAATCATTGCTGTAAATCATTGTGAAAATACGTAATAATTTAATGTAATATTTTTATTAGTGATTTCACTTTTCACCCAAACTAAACTGATACCTTTTATAATAGAGGTCAAATATTATTTATTATTTGGTAGTTGTATATATGTATATATTCCTCTTTTGTACAATTCTGAATATATCAAATTTATTTTAAAAAATAGCTAAGTTGAATTACTTTTTTGTAAAGTTATATGGTCATTTTAGCTGAACCATTTATTAAAATAAGGATATGTTGTTAACCATACGCATAGTGCTGATAGTGAATATAATTATGTATAAATAGGTCCCTGTAGAACGGTGAACATCATTTAGTTGACTTCCTGTTTTCATTTAATAAAGTTATTTCTAAGATTTAACCAATGAAAGGTATTTAACTGTAAACTTATCTCTGTATCTAATGACCATAATAAACTTTTGTATCACATGTATATGTTTCAATTTTTGTTCATACATTCATTATTGTTTAACAATTATTGCACATATAATTTGTTTTAAATAGAATTCAATAAATATGTATGTATTCATATTTTTTTTATTTTTTCGGCATTCATCAATATTGTCAATTCTTATATATTATTAATTAATCTCATAGATTTCTTTATAAAGCTGAACAATACAATTTTACTTTATGAGAAACCTACGAAATTAATTGAGAATATGATTTAGGAAATAACGTAAAATGTTTTCAAATCACGAGCTATTACATTTCAATTTTGCTGCCGGCCAAAAATTTCTCATTTAGTTCTTCGTGCTATGCAGAGATGGCAGTCAAGTACTTGAATTTGAGAACATTTTTACATCATAAAGTTGCTCCTCTATATTCTATTTATTTTACTCTATGCCTACTATTCTTGTTTAATTTGTCTGCTGCTGTGCTTGTCCTTGTCGATCAAATCAGCAAATTCATTGCGGTGATGACGATAATTGACCGTACCGTAACCTTTCTCCGAAAAGATGGGTAACAAGCATGTTGTGCCGCTAGAAGAGCCGCTAGTTGAAAACGAACACCTGCCTCAGCCTGTAAGTATCTACAGAGAAACTATTTTGTTTGTTTTTACAGGTGCCCCTGTGTTAATAAATGGCTACCGGGATCAAGTAGTTTTTCGAACGTCACATTTTTGTTTCACTTTGAGAAATAATAATATCATTTGATAGACGCAAATATAAAGCGATTCGCGTCTGCGTATCTAATATAGGTGTCACTGCAAACTTGAATTACATTACTTTTATCTGAATAGTTATTATTAGTCATTAACATTATAATAATAGAGAAATGTTTACCTAAAAGCAATGTAATGTTTTCCATCAGTTGTCTGGATTTTTTCAAGAAAGAATATACATTTTGAAATTTTCTCTACTTATATTATAAATTGTTTAATTTTTTGTTTAGACTGCTCCTGAAGATGTTGAAGCTCAAGCTCATTCACAGCCTGGAATACCTATATGGCCTTTGCCTGGAAGGGCTCGTCGGGTCTCGGCCACAGCTAAAGGATGTTCTCTTTTAAGTGTCGTTATTATTGTAGTAAAGGTGAGCAATGATAAAACCTTTACTTATGTATATTTATTTAATTCAACTACTAAGCTATGTTTACAAATAAAAATGGGTAATAGTCTAGTCACAGATTCAAAAAGACAGATGTACCACTTCTTTGATCTCTTACTAAACGCCGCTGTGACCTCGGACATTTAAATTGATTATGTGCAACGTTGCCAGAATGTTTTTTTTCGCCCAGGGCCATGTTGCCGACAATCGGATTTAAAATTATAAATGTTTATCACGTTTTCCTGTATGCACTGACTAAAATATAAATAGTTAAGTTGCAGAGGAAAGTAGGCTTGCGGGATTAGCTTCAACTTTCAATAATTGTTCAGGTTATCAGGTTTTATTATTTTTTTTATTTATATTATATACAGTGTGATGTCCACTTGAGTGGTGGCTAAATCAGAAACTTTGGTGAATATGAAGAACAGGTCCTTTTCGATTTTTGGGAATTTTTTTTGCTAGAATTGTAGAAATATATAATAGAAACACATTCCCGTTGAAATTTTCGTGCGGCAACCCTTAACAAGCTAACGGGAGGGTGGAGTGAATAGGGGTGCTGGGTGGGGAAAATAAGTGTTTATTGATATACTTTTAGTAGTTAACCCGATAAATAAAAATGTGTTGCAATTAGCGAAAACGGAGCCATACAAAATTAAAAAAGGGCAAGGAAAATCATCCTGCCGCTATTAATGTTGTAGATACAGACATTGTGCAATGTTGCCAAAATGACTAGTTTGTACGGACATCCGATACATGAATTTGAATTTGTAGGAATAAAGCAAAAAATATATAAATAACCAATGAAATATTAATAATACGTCATCAAAGTATACAGTCCAGCAGCGTTGTGGCGCACAGGCCATTCATATGAGTCGGAATTAAGCGAAATTCGAGATGAAAATAGTAAACTTTAGAATTTTTTTTCACGGAAACGCGAAGTGGCCGCACGATAATTTTTGGTGAAAACAGTTTCATTACATGTTATAAAGCTGCTGTAAAAAGGAAATTGCCGAAGTCGAAAAGGACCTGTTCTTCACATTCACCTTTTTGACATACTTTGTATACTAATTGAACAAATTATGATGGTTGCATTTTAGGTTTTGGACCATGCAACTACTTATAAGTAGACACACTTAATATGAAAAGGAATGTGGTTTGTGTCAAGCCGGGCCAAACATCTGTTGTCAAGCGATTGGTTCTCTTCCCGATCATGCGCAGTGCATGTAGTCCCTTTAAATCAGTTACTCTTGTATCTTTGTCGTATTTGTCGTTTCTTCGTCTGACTGGAATATCTGTCTTTTTTAATCTGTGGTCTAGTTTAGCGGCTTTTGCTATAAAAGCCCTAAAAAATCAATTGTTAGTAAAAATACATATATGGTAACAAAACTTTTAATAAAATTGAGGCGGAAGACGCTATTTTTAATGATTTGTTACTAAAAAAAGCTAGAAATGGTGTTTTTGGTAATTACGACTATTAGCAGAAATTTTCGATTCGGACTTTTCTTTTCAATCCCAAATAGTGCAGAACTATCCTTGTATTCTATTGAACATTAACATTCTTCAAAATAAGTAAAAATATGCGTGAAAATTGTAAATACAAGTTCACAAAAAAGTGAGGTCAAACGAATTGATGGTTGATTTATGTAGTACATCCTGAACTACCAAGTTTTATTAATGTCAATGTTGCCAACTCTGTCAGTATAACTTCCATTCTATGAAATTATTTTACAAATCTGTATTCTATGAATTGAATTTCGTTTCCAAGGATACTTGCTCTAGAAAAAATTAAGAACAATAACAACAGAATTTAGTATATTGTACAATTTAACGTTTTCTAAAATGACAAGTATTGAGCTCTTCTTTCTCTATTTTATTTCTCAATATCTTCTTCTAAAGCAATCAATGAATTTATATTTTCAAAAGCCTGAAGACAAAACTCATCACTTTCAGCATCAAAAGTTGCCATAATATGTATTGTATTTTGCTCTAAAATTATGAAAAATTAGTTTTTAGTAAATTTTAAACATAGAACTAAATCAACTAAACCTTTAGACATTTAAAATTTTACTACTTAGTTTATGCTTTTACTATCGAATATTTTTGAAAATGTTCATTAAACATTAGTCTGGGCAACATTGGAATTGTCGTATGTCAATGTTGTCAACGTCAAGTCGTTTCGTCAAACATACTACATAAATCAACCGTCAATCCATTTTTTGTGAACTTATATTTACTATTTTCACCCATATTTTTGCTTATTTTGAAAAATTTTAGTATTCAATAGCATACAAGGATGGTTACATACTATTTGGGATTGAAAAGAAATTTCCAAATCGAAAATTTCTGTTAATAGTCGTGAATACCAAAACACAATTTTTTGCTTTTTTTAGTAACAAATCATCAAAAATAGCATCTTCCGCCTCAATTTTATTAAAAGTCATGTTACCATATATGTATTTTTACTAACATTTGATTTTTTAGGGCTTTTATAGCAAAAGCCGCTAAACTAGACTATTACCAAAAATTGTTTCGTGAATTGAGGGGATATGTTTCAGGCTATATTTTTATTTGAAATTAACTGTCAAACATTTCAGATTTTGTTATACCGTTTGTGGTTGAGCTCTGATAACAAAGAACTGAATATAAATGACTGGGCTATGTAAGTTACCAAATCTTAATTATAAACACTATGAATAGTGTTACGGTCCAAAATATTTCTTTGGAAACCTACCTCCGGCCTAGCTCAGTGGAGGCCTGTCGTGAATTCTGGGTGGTTACCGATGGCAGTGAACTTAGTTAAGTCGGTCTCTCAGACCGTAAGGGCGCCACCAGTTTTTCCTTTGTTTTAAACAAAATAAAACAAAAAAAACTGGAAAAGATATTTACTATGTTCTAAGTACAAAAAAAACAACGCAAAAAAAAAATAACAGAAATTATATAAATCTAAACAAACTATCTGTCAGAATTATCAGTTGTGTCTGGTGTGTTTATTAAAAATGAAATTAAATAAATCGAGTTGATAAAAGTAACAGTAATGACATCTGTAAATCATAAACCCAATAAAACAGCTGCTTTCTTGGTTGTCGAAATAATTGGAATAAAATATAACTTAATATAAATATATATAAACATCGATCATATAAAGAAAGGCTGTGATGACCTAAAGGGTACGTACGAATTTTGGTAAAATATTTGTTATCTTTGCCGCTCTATCCCACTAGATAAAATAAATATGCACAATGACTGTTACAAATTCAATATTACCACTTGAAGAGTGAATGATAGCAAAACAAAATATACATATATCAACAGGTGTCGACTTATCGTGTGGAATCTCCAGGCCATTTGCCGTCCACTCGAAGATGGTGTCGAGCTAGTTGTTCCGGCGTCGATGTATACGCACTCGGATATCGATCAAGGGCATCTAGAACCTCTGCGAGAAGATAATGCGATCACCATTCAGGGGGGAACAGGTACCTCCGGGTTCCTTATCAGCAGACTGTTAAGGAAATAATTTTAGGAGATCGCAATCGGGCGTTGATGAAATTGATCCCACGAAAGTAGCCTGTAAATTCAGATTTGTCTAAGCTCGAGGTATTCAAATCACGACTGACTAAGAGAGCACGTGCACGAGGTGCACTTGGTGGGAATTAGAGTGGTGCATGCACTATGACTATGAGAATAACACTTACATTCCGATTATCAGAAAAATTGTTAACAGTACCTGAGATGTTGTGCGGCTACTTAGATGAGGGTGGAGATAGCTTTCTAAGAATCCGACTCGACGTCGAGCGCTCCAGGTGCGCAAATTCCTAGGGTCTGAATCCGTCACTGACGATATGAATTAGCAAAAGCTTCGAAGTATACGAACAACAAACTCACGACAAGCTAATTCTTTAGATAAACCACTAGAAATTAAGAAAACTACGTCTCCACGTCTTTCACTTTTCAACAGCAGAAGCTCTAATGGCCACCGGAATTTCGTAGGCGGAGAATTTCCCACTCTGAATTTTGACTCTCCTTGGTATCAGATTTTGCTACTCTGAGGCGCGAATTTCAAATTTCGCGGGGAAGAAATGTACAACTAAGAGAATAGTAATTTTCCAATGACAATGTTTGTTGTAAAATTAAAACAAGGAGTTGAAACAATAACTGTTGACGAAAACCCAAAAAAAAAAATCCAAACCGTAACAATAGTCACTAATTATTAACAAAGTGGATATCGTTGAAATTGATTCTATTTTCAGACCCACAGTCGATAGCATGAACGAAGATAATGCAAATTTCTATAATTCTCCAGCTGAGTGGTAAGATTATCTTGAATAAAATGTTTATCGTAATCGCGAAAACCGACATTTCCGGGTGCCAATTAAACGTTTCGAGTGACTTTAAAAATAGATTCACTAATTGAAGTCACATGTTAATATTTATAAAAATTAGCGAGCATGATTTTTTTATTCATAAATTGTTAACAAAATATGAAACAATTTTCATTTCAATCTTTTTTTAATCGAAAGATTGTGATTAATTAGTACCATATTTGCAAATAATAATTGAAAAAAAATATTAACACAAAAATTCATGAGATTTGGCCCGGGTTTATTTTTTATCTAGGAATTTTGTAATATCCTGTTTTCATTCTAATGCGTAATAGGATCCAGCGTCGATTTCTAAAGACGTCTGTAATTGCATTGGACGGAGTATGGCCTGGGATCGGATATCCACATCAATTGCTCCTTAATAGATTTAAAATGAATGAATTAGTTTCTAGGCGTTCATGTTGCTCAGTTATTTTCTTGTTTAAGCTGTTGCATAATGATATTAATTGTAATAAACAAACATTCTTGTAACTTCCCCATTTTACCAAATGTTTAAGAACTATGAAAAAATTGAGGCCAATGTCGATATATTCTGTTGTAATATTTCCCAAATCAAAAGGATATTTGTTTAGTAATTAATTGTTAAGCTACGACTATTTTCTTTTCCTTTGTCATTATATCTCAAGTATTTTTATTATTATGGCTATTTGATTATTTGTTCTTTAAAATACCCATGTATGTTACACAAAACTTATGTTTTCTTTTCCTCATCCTATAATTGGATATCTGTTGGATGTTGTAAAAGAAATTAATAAATAAATAAATGAGCGGACCCATTTTTTTTAATATTTCACTATATTCCAGGAACCTGAATGATGATCCCGAATGGAACAATTTCCGAAATGACCTCAAGAAACCCTTAGACGAGATAAACGAAGAGCAAAAATATGAAAAAATAGACGTACCAGATTTTAGAGACGATCGTCGCGGCAGATTCATCCATGACTTTAACACCAACATTACTGGAATCATCGACATCACTGGGCATAGGTGAGATATTTGTTTGAGATAGGTACAAATCAAAGTAATGCAATGGAAAAATAATTGTCTTCAGATGTTTTGTGATGCCTTTGAATCGTGAAGTCGACACTGTAATGGTACGAAAGTCCATGACAGTCGTCCTGCCACCAATAACTGATACCAGCAGCATTGGTGGTTACATAAGCAGCGAATGCGATGGCTTGCCCATTTACAAATTGGAGAAATATGAAGGAGGAGGTAAGTTAATGAATTTTTTTCTCAAATCACTGACTGGATATCTGGCAGGACTAGTAAAGATACCATTCACATCAATATTTAGATTGGATTTTTCAGCCATTTCTAAGATCGAGTAAAAATAAAAGTGTGTTTATCAGGAAGGCTCCCGTTGGCACCCTTTGTTTACGAAACCCTAAAAATGGAAAACCTTTGAAATTAGTGTTTGAAATATCTCAACACGATGATTCTCCATTGAC
This sequence comes from Crioceris asparagi, assembly GCA_958507055.1. Classification (NCBI taxonomy): domain Eukaryota; kingdom Metazoa; phylum Arthropoda; class Insecta; order Coleoptera; family Chrysomelidae; genus Crioceris; species Crioceris asparagi. The sequence goes on from OY293829.1 coordinate 7,580,583, forward strand.
AAAATCTGTAAAGAGTCAGTTTTTTAATGACAAAATTAGCATTTTTATTACTTCGCTTTCTGTATCATCATAAAACTATTTAGATTCATACTTTGTGCAAAGAATATATAATGGGAGGACGAGTTACACTGTATGCAATGCTATAGGCAAAAATGGCTGAAATAACGTCCAGGAATAAGTTGTCAATTTGGGGTGTTGCGCTGTATCTTACTGAGTGTCATTACCTCACTCCCTCCGCGAACGTCGTCGTCGTCAGCCCTTTTTGCGTCCACTCCTGAATAGGCCTCCTCTTTACTGCCTTATCAGTATTGCAACTGATAAGGGGACCTACAGCTTAAGGTGGACTCCGAACCACCATCAAATTTGAGTTGTGAGCAATATAAAATCAGTGTTCTAACGATATCTAAATCAGAAAAGAACGTTAGTGCTTTTGTAAACGGGAGTATTTTATTGTTGTGTTCCTCTCCATTATGTCCGTAAAATATACTCTATATGGATATGAATGTAAAGGACTTTGCAAGAAGTATTTTTGAAATAATTCAACAAAATTTGCCCACTGTGAAATTGGCAAACGAGTATTGGGCGATAGCTCTAGATCGAGATGCCCTGTAGACATTTCTAAGGATTGAAGAGAATATGGAAGCATCTGTACTTTCATTTGATCCAAAGATGTGAGGCAACCTATATCATCATGAAGATTTATATTAACCTGAATGACGGAATATTCCAAATTCGATCCAAAATGTTGAATACCTTTTGGAATTAAATAATGACTGCCTTATTCATACTCAATGGCATGTATGTTCTTGCTCCTATTGCAACATAAGGAATAAGTGATAGTAGTTCATATATTTCATTTAATTTTCTTGAGATTCGATTTTTATATATAAATAAATGAACAAGACATCGCCCGCAAAGAAAACGTACAAGTAAATCTGCTCGCCTGCCGCTCGCTACAGAAGGATGCGCTGCGTGATTTTGCGCAACGTTCCGAAATGACATCCGTTAACCGTCCGTTTTTTGTGTCACCCCCACTACTCGTGTTACTTGTCCTTCCTATATATGTCCTTGCCTTGTGCAATGGACTCAAGGATGTTATAAGAAGGATAATCGACTCAGTGTATCCCACACCGTGTTAGGAAATATGCTCTCTAGAGTCGAGAAGATGGGTGTGGCCTAACTTCCCACTCTCTCGCACGTACATCAGTCTTTCTTTGTTATACTGCTAAGCACAGCACCCGCCTAGAAATATTGACGTATTTTGATGTGTCTATGGTTTGATATATACAATACAAAATTATAAGTAACCTATAAGCCATTTATATGAACCAGGATCGTATTCCTATTTATTTCTAAATTATTCAGAACACTCGAAGGATTAACATTTATGTGGGGCCCGAATAATTAATTCACAGGAGAGAGTAAAATTCGTGACATCAATGAGATAGCAACTGAACGATTATTTTGACCACATACCACCACATTTCTAACGGATTTCGTTACCTATATCTGTAAAAATCCGTTTTGTTCGCTTTTCATCAACCACGAAATACATTACGAATAATAAGCAATAACAAGCGTTCAGACGCAAATTATGCAACTTGTAAATTATTCTGAGAGAAATAACTTATCTTCGTGATCATGATCTGCTGTCCTTCTTAAGCGAGAACCGCTTGTTGTGCACTGCATGGTGCGCAAAGACGCATTTACAAAAGATATGCGTATGAAATTTTACATGATTTTTAGGGCGAGTTTAATCTCCTGTTTCCAGTCTTTTTGACTAACACTCATGTTCACGTTTCACCATAGGGGCACGACCCCTATAGAGCTGCATTTTTACTACCGTACTCTATCCGATTAGAACAGTTGACTACGGTTCTTGCAGTAATGAAACGAATGTAATTATGTCATGTTTTTGATAAAAAATGCTCATTACCTATAGTTTGAATACCCATCGAGAGGGGTTTCATCACGATTCCTAACGTCCTCTGCCAGTTTATGCATGTCGTAAATAATTAAATTAAATTTTAATTCCTAACCCCAAAACACTCAGACTGACATATTTGTAAAGGGGCTAAATCACTTTCAAAAATAAACGTTTGACATTAAACGTCAATGAGAACAAGAACAAACGTCAAAATAACAATCAGCCGATCTGACATATGTTTACGACGTTAAAATTTTCTTTCACCTAGTTTACAAACGAAAAAAAAAACCCATTCGATGGGTATTCAAACTACAGTGTCAAATAAGAATTCTGACGTTCAAAGATACATAATACATTTAAAATGCATCCGAACATAGGGCATAAAATCGGGGATTGTATTCTTACCCTAACATAATCCCCTGATTTTGGGATTTTCATGAGCTCTGTTTGTAATAAAAAATATCCAATATTGACGTCTAGGTCCCATTCTGAAAGAAGCTCAAATTCTACAATCTTTTTTTGTTGAATATAGGTGAAAAGAAGGAAAATTATTTTTTTGCAATAAACTATAAATTCTATTTTTTTCAAAATTATAGGAATATATATATATATAATAGAGTTATAGGAAAATTGACAAGTCTTTAAGTTATTATTAAACCAGTACCTGCCAGAGGATCTTGAGCTAGCATTGTTTTATACGAGGTTAAAAGGAAACTGTTCCAAACACCTGATATTATATTTTTGCAGTTTGAAAATAATTGCCAATCAATCACAACAAATTGTTATGCTAATGTTTTTTTGTTGTTTTACAGTAATGAAAAGGGCGGCCGATCTTCACGCCGAAGCAAAATTCGCCCAATCTGCCGGTAAGGGTATCACAGAACTGGACATTGTCAATCTCGATGACGTACTCCGTTACCAGAAAATGTTGAAACATTAGAATAATTAATTATTATTAATAGTTTAACAGTCATTCATCTAGGTTAAGCTCAAGGTACTTTTTTGCTTTCCTATTTTATTTTGACAAATATTGTAATTATGATAGCATCCGATTATATCTAATATTACAGTTATTACGTGAGCATGTAAACATGATTAAGTATTGTTAAATGCAAGAAAACCTCCTGCAAATTTTATAAATAAATCATTAATCCATTACTAATTTGTCTGCTCTACTTCCTGGATCAAATTACTTGAAAAAAGACCTTATTTAGACATAACATTTTGAAAACAGCCATTTTAGAAGTATTTGAGAGCAAGAAATATGAAATAATCTTGTATTCCAATTTAAAGTTGTTTTTGTTCATTTTCTGATATTATATCATATCCTAAGTACCTATGGTGTGCTATTATGTTATAAAAGATGTTCGAGCAGCAGTTCAAATAGTCAGAAGCATGCGCATTTTAATTTTGAGAATATATAAATAAATGTGCATGCTTCAGAACCACGGAACACAGTTTGAAACTGTTCCAACAGTGGAGGGTCCAACTACTGCTCAAACACCGTTATCTTATAAACACATAATACAAAACGACCAGCAGTCAAGAATGAATATATTATAAAAATTTTAAATGCAGGGATTTCCCATCGACTGGGATGCGTTGAAAACAAACTGAAATTTGTAAATATAAATTATGTTTTATAATTTTACTGTTGTATTTATATCTAAAAGTGTTATGATTTGGGTAAAAAGAGAGCTGCAAATTCACATAAGTGAACAAATAAACGCTGCTGAAACAGCCGTAACAACTAGGCCGAGATCCAGCAATGTATTCGCGAAAATTACATAGGTACTTATATCTTTATTTTTGAAAACTAAGATAGAACAAGCCGAACATTCCATCCTTGCAAGTACAAACACATTTCCAAAATAGTAAGTAGAAGAGAAGTGCTGCGCTTTATATTCATACTCATTATAGTCTAATTACATCATTAATCTAAATCCCACATTCTTTATGGTAGATTATTTAAATCAGTAATTCATTTTTAATTAAATAATATTTTTTCACATACAAGTTTCACTATTTTTCCAATAATATTTCTATTACCTATTTTGTTCTACTCATGGTACAGGTCTTATTGTATTATGGTTTTACTTTACGCCATCCATTGGCATATGAGTTTAGAAGAATTTGGGATGACATGGGAATGCTTCCATTGAGATTATGAGGACAATGGAAAGAGCATTTAGCAAGTTACATTTGCATGTCAATACCCCCCAAGATAATAAAGAAAAACAATAGTTTGTAACTGTTTTAATTTCGACGATCTCATTCTTAGTTCATATTTAATTTAATCTAATAAATAAATACATTATAGATATAGAAGGCATTAGGCTGCGGGTCCACTAAAAATAAAGTGGTTCATTACTCATCCTGTGAGTAGTGACTTATCTGAAACAAAAAATGCACATGATCTTTCATTAATCAAATAAAATATAAAAAAATAATGGATAAATAATTTGTATGTACTCAAATCAACCATCAATTAAATTTTAATTGATAATTTTATCATTTATTTACATACCTATACATTTTTTCCCACTGAAAGATTACCAAAACATATTTTATACTTGACGTACGTCAATATAGACATTGCCAGCTTTTTGACCGACTTCCCAAACGGAGGAGGTATACGATTCGTTTTTTATGTCTTTTCGCGCTTTATGCATAGTGAATAGGCGCCAATTTTCAAAAAAATCGACAATCAACATGTCCTTCCCCCCAAAAATATCTCGCTAAGGGGTGAAGGGAACATTTTTTTTGAAAATCGAAAATTTGAGACGACAAAATTAAAGAAGAGACTATATCCGGGAAGGTTTCAATTGGTCATTCTTCAAAAATATCATAGTTTTCCGAATTACAGCTGTGGAAAATGTTTTCGCTTTGAGGGCAATTTTTATATTGGTGCTGGTACTTTTGGCATAACTCTTCTCTCTGCCTATAACTGCACAACTTCAAAATGACCAGTACTAAATGAGTTAATATTATTAGATAGTTCCAGAAGATCCTATTTATACTTAGTTAATTTTCATATATTTTCTCCCTAATGGATACAAGCGTTAAAAGAGGGCAAGAAATACGAAGATACCACTATGTAGTAACAACGAAAGTACGGGAGAAACTCGAAAAACAGAACCCATCAACAATCAAGACGCAAGGAAAAAGCACCAAAATCAAGTTAATAAAGTCTTGTAAACTAAGAAATACAGAAGTAGCAGATAAATACAAAAAAGAAATAATATCGTTAATAAAACACAAGTACAGAAAGTAGAAACATAGAAAATGATTAGAAAAAAATTAAATGTATGGTACTAAACAGAAAAAGTATGTGGGACGAATAGGAAAAACAATAATAGAAAGCGGTACCAGAAATAAGATCCGCGAATTCATAACAGAAGAAAAAAAAATAGATAGAGTATTTTATGGGACTAAGAATCAAAGACCGGGCTTAGAAGTTGAAGAAACACACAGGACCCTGTTTTCACGATTAAACAAATCACAGAAAAATCAACCCAAGATAGAAGAAAAGTTTATATGGCATTTCTAGACCTAGAAAAAGCTTTCGATTCAGTACAAAGACATTATGGAACGTTTTGAAGGATTGAGGAGTAAGCGGAAAGATTATAAGAATAAGGCAAAAAATATACGAAGGCAACTTAAAATCAGTAAGTAGAAAAAATATAGCCTCAGAAAAAATTTAGAACCAATACGGGTGTAAGGCAGGGAGGATGCCACAGTCCGCTTCTGTTTGTCATATTAATGGATGATATTATTAAAAGATGCAAACCCAGAACTAAGAAATTAGAAATAGGACATACTCGGTTGGAAAGAATAACAATAAGCGAAGGAGAATTTGCAGATAACGTGGTAATACTGACTGAAAGTGAGAAGGACCTACAAATCAATTTAAACATATGGAACAAGAAGAAACATGTGGAAAATATGGAATTTTATTCAAGCATAACTTTTTTTTGTGATTTTTCTCAGAGATGGCGCTGTATGTGGGTGGTAAAGGGCTCTCAGAAGAATACTTTAGGCAAGTTTACTCAAAATCCTTAGAGCCGTTTTCGCGCTATAGTCTTGAGCAAATCACGTTTTTTGGCTATATAGCTCAATACCCAGTGTATACAGGATTCTTATTCAGTGCCACCGGTAAGTTATGTTGGTACCAAACAAGATAAAAAAGAAAGCAACAAAATACACCGATCCATTCCCGAGATAATGCTGTCACAGACAGATAGACAGACCAATCGCTGAAAATATTTTTTTTTGACTTAAAAACTCTGAAACGTCAACATTTGTAAAAATCTCGATACCGAAAATTTCACACGATTATAATACTTAATTTCCTTATACAGCTACTATAGTAGCGTAGGAAAGTAAAAAGGGAAACAACCTACCTACCTACTTGTATTAAAAAAAATCATGAACAGAAAAGATCTAAATATAGATACAAAAATCAATGTTTTTAAAACAATATAAAGACCAGTATTTTCTTTTGGTTGTGCAACATGGGTATTGACAGAGCTGCAGAAAAGTAAGATACAGGCGGCGGACTTAAGACGATTTAGGAGACAGAATTAAAAATATAGATATAATACAAGATACAGCTGATGGAGAAGAGAGGGACGAACTGGAAAGAGGCAACTGGACTGGCATACGACACGAAGGAATGTAAAAAATGTGTGCAAATATAAAAAGATTGTAAGTCCTTCACCATTATATATGGTAGATGGGAGAAAGGGTATATGGATTATATATATTTTTTTTTCCTTTAAAGCAGCCATATAATTGACTTGTATGGATCCTTCTTCCATGAGGACGGTCAAAATTTGGTCCGGCCTTTGAAATTAAAATAAGGACTATTTATAAATAATTTTACTAAGGTTTCAGGCAGAGTTTGAAATAAAGCCAACTGAGGAAAATAAAATACCTGTCTTGGGAAACAAACGTATTTTTGAACCACTTTTAATTATTCATGTTGGTTCTGGAAAAAGGAATGGCTACATCGCAGGGGCGGCTTATGGTTGAAATGAGTGGTGAGGCAAATATATATTACCTATAAAGACAATGCGCCGCAGGCGAAATTTTTTTGACACTTTCAAGGTCACTCCCTATTAGGGGCATAATTCCAATCAAAATTATGTTTTATTTTCATTACTTAACCGAAACAAACCCCCCTTGATTGTGCCTTTGTCTCAGTGCTTAGTTACCTACCAATATTGATTGACAATTACGAAAATAAGAAACTTATGGGATTTGATCTCTACTCAGTCAGAGGTGCATTTTATTTTAGGGGAGATATGTACCTGAAAACTATGTTCCATAATTTAGTGACAATATTTGTAAAAAATGCATCTGCAAATACTTGAAATTTTATTCAGGTATGTTTGCAGTAGGATTTTTAACATTAAAAAAATAAATTTTATATAAAACTAAAATATTTGCAGATTTTATACAAGTAACGTCTCAAAACTAGAACCCAATGTATTTTTAAGGTGCATTACAGTCCCAAATAGAAACTTTTTTGCACAAAACTGTCCAACAAGAACCACGAGGCGGTGTAGAGTTCTCTTGCCAGGAAATGAGAGGAAAAATAAAAATGGAAAAAGGAACTAAGGAATGGAAAATTTATAGGGAAATGAATCAGAAAATGATAAATAGTCAAACGTAAGAGTTAATTATTTGCTATTATAAATAAATGAAAATAATCGGTAAAATATACCAAAACAAAAAATAAATTCCGAAATAACAATAAATAAAACACGCGATATAATAAAAAAAGGTTAACAAACGAAACAAAATTCTGAGTGCGAACATAATAATTCGTGGAAGCATCTCGACAAGCACCGTACGATAAAGGTGAAACAATTTAAAATTGCTTATAAATTAAGGGAATTCTGCGATTCTTCTGTTCGGCAAAATGATCTATAATACTTTCTATAAAATTATGATCGTTGATCCGTGCCTTTATTATTGTTTTTTCAATTGAAATTTTTGCCATATTGCTTAGACGTGCTTAGCCTGAAGTGTTTCTTACATAGGACTTGTGAACGTTTTGTGGACTTTGAAAATTACGATGAAAAACCTTTTAGACTTGCGAAAAATACATTGATTTGCTGAATAGAACTGCATGCGCTACTTAAAACCAAATTCAAAACGTGAGCGTAACAGTGAGTACATATTGCTTGAGGAGCCACTGTTTTAATTTTAGCCTGCAAGCTGTTCACCTCTCCTGACATTACGGAAGCACCATCGTATGTTTGGGCAACCAGTTTTGTATTTAGGTTAAAATTTTGAAATTTGGTTACCAGAACTTACGTCAAAAAAACCCATGAATCTTTCGACAGGTTGACCGTCATATATGTACCTAAAAATTACTGATAATGAGTGACAATTTATATCTGTAGTTTCGTCGACCTGCCAAGAAAAAAATAAAGAATTTTCGATTTGTTCTTCAATTTTTTTGTTTATTATAAAAGCAACTGAATCTATTAACTCGTTTTGTATTGTTTTGGAAGTTCCAGAAAAGACCGACATGCTGTCGACATCTTTCCCCAAAAAAAATTAAATTAGTATCGTGTTTACTTACTAGAGTAACAAGCTCTTTAAAATTTTCACGATTTAATGAGTCATAACTTTCATCATGACCCCTAAAAGGCAATTCTCGCATACACAGATGGATAGTTATTTCAATGAGACTTCTAATAATTTGGCGGTTTTCTTTTACTCTAGAATTATAATTTTCTATTTCCGTTTTACGCGCACTGTCTAAAGCTGTCGATATATTCTCCTTTTGTTTTCTCATTAGAACTAGCTTCAAATTTGAAGAAATATGCTGAGAGCTTTTATTATGCAAAAGTAAACCGCGAGTTAAATTTTTTAAATCTGTAAATCCTGTTTTGCTCCAGACCTTTTCAGTATTATTAGATGCGAACAATACACATGGCCAGCAAAATAATTTATTTATTTCTGGACTTCCTGTTAGCCAATCATATTTTTTATACCAGTCGATATTAAGACCACGATTTGACTTTCTGGCATTACTAAGATTTACCAGTTTGCTCATATCAATTTTTCATCGTAGTTCAACTGAGAAAACGACCGCGTATTGATTAAAAAATCTACAATATCATTACAATTTCGAATATCTACTATTACCTCGACATTGATCCCATCTACTTGGGTACTGCATCCAGAGAGTTCCATTTTAGAATAAGTAATGCACTAAATAAACTATAATTTAATACTGCAACAAACCTCGAAAGAAACACTTTAGATCAACAACACAAAGTACAAGTACAGACGAAACACCTAATCACCAAGATATCGTATATTGTTTTCAAAAATAATTATTGCCGCCAATAATAGTATAACATGGAAAAGAAGTCATAAAACTCAAACAAAACAACCCTTCAACAATCACATTTGCATTACAATTACAATTGTCAATTATACACAAACTGCTGCTACGATTATCTATGTATCTCTGTCAGACGCGTTGTACTATAGGAGTTTGAGGCTAGCCTCAAGATGGTCCTTTTCTAGCACACTGTATCCCGATCGCTAGCGTGGTATTTTCTATCGACAGTGTTACCGGCTAGAGAAAAATAGGTGCATGCGTGATTCTCTAGGCTAGAAAGAAACAGATGAATATATGATGAGGCATCTCCCATTTCTCGATGTCTGTCACTTGTTGATCAACACGCGCCGTGAGGAGTGGGTAGTAGTAAATTGGACAGCGGTTTACGGAAACCAATGGTCAGCGGTAGAATTTTATTAGATATTATTATTTATTTTAAAGAAAAATGCAAGGCCAATAAGAATGAAAATTGTGATGAGGCACTGCCTCACCTACCTCATCGGACAAGCCGCCACTGCTACATCGTTGGATTGGGTAATTTTAAGTATCTAGGAATAAATACCTTTCTCCTTAATGTTATCGCATTATATTATCTGCATTCATGTTTTTTTTGTTCATATTTGGATAGTTTGATTGGCCTATATTTATACTTGAACGTGCGTTCTTCACGCTTTCCTTTTTGGATCAATACCTACCTACAATCTCTGTCAGAATGAAAAAAAAACTCAGACTGCAGCCATTTACTTTTCTAAAAAAATCCGACAATGAAAAGATATAAGCAAACCAAGGTGGTTTTAATCGAAGGTGAGTTTGAAAAGCTAATTCAAAAATGAAATAATTAAGTTAGTTACCGCAAGTACACAATTCAGCCAACTGGACTGGTTGTTTCATAAATCACAGCAGTTTATTACCTTCCGGGTGAATTTGTGTGTCTCAATTTATTTCTATGGATAATTTGCATACAAGTAGGTAATAGAAAATCTATTCAACCCGTTTTAAATATTCCCCAGAATTTTATTATTATTCAACGAGTACGATGCAGATAATACCTATCATTTTTAGCTGTACATGATTTCAATAATGATGACTGACAACAAGGTTTCAGTGAAAGAACGCCCGGAATTTCGCTTGTTGTCTAATTCATACATTACATACTCAATTAAAAATATATTATACAATTCATGACGAAATTAGAAAAAAATGTTTTGGGCAGATATGTCAATTTTAATGTACGTCGAGACTGAACCAACTGAAAGCAAGCCTAATGTATATTTTGAAGGATGTCCCTTTAGTAGAAAAAAATAAATATCATAATGTTTATTAAGTAGGTATTTAGGGGCAATGGAAAACTAGTAATAAAACCGATAACTGGCAAATTTGAGCATTGCGAAACCATTAATTTGTGTCCAAATTAAAATGTTATTGTGAGGTCTCTCAATATACCAGTGCTGTATTATTTTCAATCTTCGATGGGCTAGAAAATAAATTTACAGGATCCTTCAGCTCACCTCCCGTCTTCCATAGCTCAGTTGTTGGTGATGTTATGAGTTTGAGATTCTGCAGGTGTCATCTGTAACCTAAGGGGCATTTTAGGAAGTTATTTTCGAATATACAGGGTGTCCCAAAATTTTTGTGATGTCTCGATTATATACTTTTTAAATTACATGCCATACATTTTGTTACTTATTTGGGTGTCTCTCATGGTTATCTTCATGCTCCTAAAATTTTACTGAAATCAATCTTGTGGAAACCACGAAAAAAAAAACAGTTTTGTACCACTTGTCTAATAAAAAATTAATAAGAACATGAATAGTACCTCGGTGATAAAATAAATTATGGAACTCGCTGAAGAAGATCTACAAAGCCGTTAACTTAGTTGGATTGACACGATTCATCACAGGGTGTCGAATATTTATTAGCAAACTTTTCAAATTTCAAAATATTTTGTTTTTCTTATTTCAAATTGGATCCCCTGTATATTTTATGTCATTCGATGCGGAATTAAAAACCCAACAATTTCTAAGTAATTACAATTCTATGGCAATTCCTAATTAATTCAAAGATAATTGTAAAAATCTAGTTTTTCTTCACTGTTCGAGTAGCCATATTGAAAAACAAAAGCGAAAAATTAATGTTTATTGAACTGTCAAGATTGTATTTGCACTTCAGTAAAGTCGAAGTTGTTATATTATTATTTAAATTGTTTGTACCCTAGTATTTTTTGCCATGGATTACAATCGAGAAGAACTCGTAGATATGATTTTCATATTAGGAAAAGGTGAAAATAACACTTTCTTAGCCAGTCGAGTCTATGCAGAGCGATATCCGGAACGACGCCATCCAGACAAAATGATGGTCAATAATTAAAGTGTTTGGAGGAATCGTTGTCGTACATATTGTTGGTCCCCACTTTTTCAAAGAAAATTTGAATGGTCCTGCCTATCTGGATTTTAAAGAGAATAAATTACCGGTATTAAGTTAAAATTTACCAATAGCTGTGAGGAATGTGTCTACATGATGGATGTTGAAAATAATACAGCACTGTTATTTCGAACGACGAATCAATAAATAAAGCAATTCCAAAATTTCTCTTCTCGACCTTATTTCGAATTGATGATTGTTTTAGGGTTCCGTAACCAGAAGGTTACAAAAGGAACCCTTCTTATAGTGTAGTTGCTTTTCTTTCGCTGTATCTTCTCCCCACGTCTCAAAAAATTTGAGTGGTAAAGTTTGATGTTAAGGTTGAAAGGAAAATAAAATAACTTCTCTAATAAATGTAGTTAAAATTCAGACGATCATATTTTTAAAATGTCGTAATGGCCAAAAACGATCTTATGTCATAAAACACAATATGAAGCATATTAGATAATATTATAACGTTTAATGAATGGAATGCTTTTTCATTGATTATTAAATAATATAATCTCGATGCCACCAAAATGGTCCTGGAATCAATTCCTAGAGTGGTCACACTTTTTTGAATTTCTAAAATTATTTTTAAATAATAATAGATATGATAATATCCTTGCATTTGTACTACGGTTTACGGTAATATATATGTACGGAACGCTCGGGGCATGCACTCTATTTGTACTTACCACATTTGTTGTTATAAAATTGTAGTTTTTTCTTTCTGGAACATCCTTAAAAATTTCGAGTACTGCAATATCGGTTTATTCTAATCCATAAAAATGTTGCTTTTTAGCTTTTCATACGATTGCAACTTTTATTCCTTTGTTTTTTCAAAATATTTGCAAAGAGTCATTTCCCGTAAAACTCACTTTTCAAAGAGTATTAATTCTAGTATAGAATGGCCCCGTTTGGACTTCCCAAGATAAAATTGCACTATTTAATGTAATAATTAATTAATTACTCATAAAGCACTCTTCCCACAAAAAAAAAGAAGAAACATACAACATTTCATACATCAGCAACATCGTAACTGCAAACATTAATGTGAAAGTATGGCCAGAAAGTTATCCTTTTTCGCTCTGATGAACTCTTTGCATTTTTGACCGACGAACCCCAAACGGAGGAGGTATACAATTCGACTGTGTGCTTTTTTTTTGGTTTGTGCGCGCCTTTCATATAGTAATCGTACTCCGATTTTGATGATTTTTGATTCATTTGAAAGAGGAGACTTGAGAAATGGTCCCATATTCATAAAAACGGGAATCCGACATCTTGTTTCCTCCGAAAACCACCCGAAGGAGGTGGAGGGGGCAAATTTTCTCGAAAATTCAAAATCTGCGGTGGTATAATTGAAGATAGGACAATATCCGGAAACTTTTAATCGTACCTTTTCACTTTCTCTACCATTTCTTTGAAATAGTACTGGTTTGTGAACTTTTTTGGAGCTAATTCTCAAGAGAACAATCTACGTACATTTTCGTCATCTGATTGCAATTCTTTAGAGTTCTTGAATTCGAGCAGGTATTTTTTTGGATTTATTTTGTACATTCCCTCTTGGTCCCCCGACTTTTCAGCCTTATATGAAGGGATCTTTTCTGGTCGAACCCATTTGATTTTTAGGTCGCTTTTGAATGCATAATTTCTCAAGAGAACATTTGCAATCGGTGCAGCTTGGTTATGTGGTAATATCAATTTTGCGGTGTCCATCGCCCTCTGCTATTTTGCCGGCTAATTGTAATCAGAATTGAACTTAATTGCCTCTACTGCTCGAATCGGAAAATTCGAAATCCTAATGCCTTTCTCGTATAACCTCAAAAAATTTTAGACTGTGTTGAGTGATGACATTTGAAATGTCAACACGATGAAAGAACAACAGTAACACAAAACGTAGACCAACATCCAAGTTGCCAAGTACAAAAGATGGAGACATCCTTTTGATGAGGGAATGAGGAAAATGCACGTACATCAGATTGAGACACCAAAACCAAAGTTTGAATTTGAGATGCTTTATCAACTTTTGTATAATGCCAGTTATGCATTTCCCTAAATTGATCTTGCGCATAAGACATAAACTTTACCCCACCCCTACCATTCTTGTTTTATTTGTCTGCTCTGCTGCTTGTGCTTGTCGCTGTCGCCTGTCGCAGTTTGTTTTGAGTTCTAGTTGTGGGTCACGGATTTTTATTGTATCGATCAAATCAGCAAATTCATTGCGGTAATACTAATAAATAAGATGACGATTCTCACGAAACCTTTCTCCGAAAAGAAGGGTGACAAGCTTGTTGTGCCGCTAGTTGAAAACGAACACCTGCCTCAGCCTGTAAGTATCTACAGAGAAATTCTTTTGTTTGTTTTTACAGGTGCCTCTGTGCTAATAAATGGCTACCGGGATCAAGCAGTTTTGCAGTTTTGCGAACGTCACGTTTCTGTTTGACTTTAACAATGAAATAATAAAAATTGAGAAGGTCAAATGGATAATAATGCGAACATAATATTTCGATATTTTAATGAGTATTTGTTTATTAAGGAATATAATTTGATAGACGCAAATATAAAGCTATTCGCGTCTGCGTATCTAATATAGGTGTCACTGGAAACTTGAATTACATTACTTTTATCTGAATAGTTATTATTAGTCATTAACATTATAATAATAGAGAAATGTTTACCTAAAAGCAATGAAATGTCTTCCATTAGTTGTCTGGATTTTTTCAAGAAAGAATACACATTTTGAAATTTTCTCTACTTATATTATAGAATGTTTAATTTTTTGCTTAGACTGCTCCTGAAGATGTTGAAGCTCAAGCTCATTCACACCCTAGAATACTTATATTTCCTGCAAGGGCTCATCGGGTCTCGGCCGCAACTACACTATGTCTTCTTTTGACCGCATTAATCGTTGTCGGCATCGGTATTTTTGGAGGAAAGGTGAGCAGTGATAAAATCTTCACTTATGTATATTTATTTAATTCAACTTCTAAGCAATGTTTACAAAAAAATATTTGTTTAGTAAATTGAAGAGATATGTTTCAGGCTATATTTTTATTTGAAATTAACTGTCAAACATTTCAGATTTTATACAGTCAATACATGAGCTTTACTAACAGGGAACAAAATTTCGATGTATGGGCTCAGATACCTCTGTAAGTTACCAAATCTTAATTATAAATACTATGAATAGTCACTAATTATTAGAAAAGTGGATATCGTTGAAATTGACTTCCTCAAAGATTGCTTTTATAATATAATATCTATAATGCTGGTTCACCAAACATGACACATTGGTTCATTATTTGGCATTTTTTTTGATTTCGTTTGATTCTATTTTCAGACCCAGAGACGATAGCATGAACGAAGATAATGCAAACTTCCATGATTCTCCAGCTGAGTGGTAAGATTATCTTGAATAAAATGTTTATCGTAATCGCGAAAACCGACATTTCCGGGTGCCAATTAAACGTTTCGAGTGACTTTAAAAATAGATTCACTAATTGAAGTCACATATAATCCCAAGGTAATATTTATAAAAATTAGCGAGCATGAATTTTTTATTCATAAATTGTTAACAAAATACGAAACAATTTTCAATTCAATCTTTTTTTAATCGAAAGATTGTGATTAATTAGGACCATATTTGCAAATAATAATTGAAAAAAATATTAACACAAAAATTCATGAGATTTGGCCCGGGTTTATTTTTTATCTAGGACTTTTGTAATATCCTGTTGTCATTCTAATGCGTAAGCTTTCAAGTACAGTTGTATATGCGGTTATATAAAAATCAAATTTCGAAGACAAAATAACCAATAAATCTTCTTATCTTTGAATGAGCGAACCCAGTTTTTTTATATTTCACTATATTCCAGGAACATGAATGATGATCCCGAAATAAACAAACTCCTAAAGGACTTCTTCCAGGAAAACTTTGAGATAAACGAAGAGCAAAAATATGAAAAAATAGACGTACCAGATTTTAGAGACGATCGTCGCGGCAGATTCATCCATGACTTTAACACCAACATTACTGGAATCATCGACATCACTGGGCATAGGTGAGATATTTGTTTGAGATAGGTACAAATCAAAGTAATGCAATGGAAAAATAATTGTCTTTAGATGTTTTGTGATGCCTTTGAATCGTGAAAATGTTCTTCCACCAAAATCGCTCTTCGATCTCATTCGCAAAATGTGGGAGGGTTATTACAAAGTCGACACTGCAGTGGTACGAAAGTCCATGAAAGTCGTCCTGCCACCAATAACTGATACCAGCAGCATTGGTGGTTACATAAGCAACGAATGCGATGGCTTGCCCATTTACAAATTGGAGAAATATGAAGGAGGAGGTAAGTTAATGATTTTTTTTCTCAAATCACTGACTGGATATCTGGCAGGACTAGTAAAGATACCATTCACATCAATATTTAGATTGGATTTTTCAGCCATTTCTAAGATCGAGCAAAAATAAAAGTGTGTTTACATATTGTTCATGAGATAATTTCTGGAAGCTTAGAAAGAAACTCATGTTAGCACTATTTGGTTACGAAACCCTAAAAATGAAACCTTTCAAATTTCAGTTTCTTGATGGCAAAATTAGCATTTTTATTACTTCGCTTTTTGTTTGTATCATCATAAAACTATTTAGATTCATACGTTGTGTATAGAACATATAAAAGGAGGAAGAGGAACTCTGTATGCAGTGCTATTGGCAAAAATGGCTGAAATAACGTCCGGTAATAAGTTGTCAATTTGGGGTGTTGCGCTGTATCTCACTGAGTGTCGTTACCTCACTCCATCTGCAAACGTGTAAGATGTCAAATAACAATATCTATGGCAACCTATTTACTATTTATTGCATTCGCAAGAACACGCTCTTTTCACGTTCTTGATGATTACTCTGAAACAGAAGTCATTAGATTAGTCAATTGAGGTCTCTGTTTCGTAATTTGTTATCAAATTTGAATTGTGGGCAATATAAAATCAGTGTTCTAACGATATCTAAATCAGGAAGAACGTTAGTGCTTTTGTAAACGGGAGTATTTTATTGCTGTGTTCCTCTCCATTATGTCCGTAAATTATACTCTGGGGCATTGGGCGATAGCTCTAGATCGAGCTGCCCTGTAGACATTTCTAAGGATTGAAGAGAATATGCAAGCATCTGTACTTCTTTCATTTGATCCAAAGATGTGAGGCAACCTATATCATCATGAAGATTTATATTAACCTGGATGACGGAATATTCCGAATACAATCCAAGATGTTGAGTAAATTTTGGAAATAAATAATGACTGCCTTATTCCTACTCAAGGGCATATATGTTCTTGTTCCTATTGCAACAGAAGGCATAAGTGATAGTAGTTCATATATTTAATTTAATTTTCTTGAGATTCGATTTTTATATATAAATAAATGAACAAGACCTCGCCCGCAAAGAGAACGTACAAGTAAATCTGCTCACCTGCCGCTCGCTACAGAAGGATGCGCTGCGTGATTTTGCGCAACGTTTCGAAATGATATACGATAACCCTCCGTTTTTTGTGTCACCCCCACTACTCGTGTTACTTGTCCTTCCTATATATGTTCTTGCCTTGTGCAATGGACTCAAAGATGTTATAAGAAGGATAATCGACTCAGTGTATCCCACACCCCACACCGTGTTAGGAAATATGCTCTCTAGAGTCGAGACGATGGGTGTGGCCTAACTTCCCACTCTCTCG
Source organism: Crioceris asparagi (assembly GCA_958507055.1). NCBI lineage: Eukaryota > Metazoa > Arthropoda > Insecta > Coleoptera > Chrysomelidae > Crioceris > Crioceris asparagi. The sequence goes on from OY293829.1 coordinate 7,598,002, forward strand.
CACGTACATCCGTCTTTCTGTCATACTGCTTAGCACAGCACCCGCCTAGAAATACTGACATATTTTGATGTTTCTATGGTTTGATATATTACAATACAAAATTACAAAGTTACCTATAAGTCATTTATGTGAACTATGATCTAATTCCTATTTATTCCTAAATTAGTCAAAACACCCGAAGGATTAACATTTATGTGGGACCCCAATACTTAATTCACAGGAGAGAGTAAAATTCTTGACGACATCAATGAGACGGCAACTGAACGATTATTTTGAACACAAACCACCACATTTTTTACGAATTTCGGTACCTATCTTTGTGAAAATCCGTTTTGTTCGCTTCTCATCAACTACGGAAGATATTACGAATTATCGCTTGTTCAGACTCAAATTATGCAACTTGTAATAAGTTTTGCTTCGTTGCTTTTAGTGTAAACCTTGCTACACTATCTATTAACTAGCAGAGTAACTAGTATCATAAACATAAATAAAAACTGTAATGTGGAAGATACGATGTCGAATAAATGGGTTAGGTTTTAGGTTCCGTCACGGCGCAAACATAATATGAATATCGTATGATTATGTGATTTATTACTCTGTGATGATATTATTGACATTTCACTGGTCACCGACACCAACTAACAGCCATTGGCTCTATTCTATTTCCTATCTCTCTCTAATCTGATTAGTAGACCCGCCCACCAACTCGACAATATACGGCATGCTTTCTCAAACAGTAGTTGAATATCCTTCTTATATCATCCTTGAATGGTCTTAAATTATTTTAGATATGACAGCTGACATACATAATGTCATTTTTCTTAACCTAACCAATATGAACCAAGAACCAAGCTAAACATTTTTTTACTTAGACCAAGAGGACTGGAAACGGGAGTAAACTTCCCATGCTTGTCGATGTAGCCACATGAGATTACAGAAATTGAATATCAGGGTGGTCTCGTGTACGACAAACATCTTGACCATTACCTTAGATATTTGTTCTCTTTATTTATCTTCGTGATCATGATCTGCTGTCTTTTTTAAGTGAGAGCCGCTTGGGGTGTACGGCACGGTGCGCAGACACATTTACAATAGATATCCGTATGAAATTTTACACGATTTTTAGGGCGAGTTTAATTTCCTGTTTCCAGTCTTCTTGACTCAGATTCACGTTTACGTTACACCATAGGGACAGGGACCCCTATAAAGCTGCATTTTACTACCTTTCTCTATTCGATTAGAACAGTTAAGGTGACTGCGGTTCCTGCAGTAATAAAACAAATGTAATTATGATATGTTTTTGATAAAAAATGCTCATTACCTAGTGTCAAAGAAGAATTCTGACGTTCAACGATACGAAATACGTTTAAAATAAATCCGAACATAGAGCATAAAATCGGGGATTGCATTTTTACCCTAATATAATCTGATTTTGGGATTTTCATAAGTGAAAAGAAGGAAAACTATTTTTTACAATAAACTATAAATTCTAGGAAAATTGACAAGTCTCTAAGTTAACATTAAACCAGTACCTGCCAGAGGATCTTGAGCTAGCATTTTTTTATACGAGGTTAAAAGGAAACTGTTCCGTACTCCTGATATTATATTTTTGCAGTTTGAAAATAATTGCCAATCACAACAAATTGTTATGCTAATGTTTTTTTTTTGTTTTACAGTAGTGAAAAGGGCGGCTGATCTTCATGCCGAAGCCAAATTCGCCCAATTTGCCGGTAAGGGTATCACAGAACTGGACATTGTCAATCTCGATGACGTACTCCGTTACGAGAAAATGTTGAAACATTAGACTAATAAATTATTATTAATAGTTTAACAGTTATTCATCTAGGTTAAGCTCAAGGTAGTTTTTTGCTTTCCTATTTTATTTTGACAAGTATTGTAATTATGATAGTATCCGATTATATCTAATATACATATTACAATTATTATGTGAGCATGTAAACATGATTAAGTATTGTTAACTGCATGAAAACCTCCTGTAAATTTTATAAATAAATCATTAATCCATTACAAATGTGTCTGCTCTACTTCCTGGATCAAAGTACTTGAAAAAAGAGTAAAATCTTGTTTATAGATCATGTGGGTAAATGTAATTAAATTCAACAGTCCAGTACGAGAATCCTATGAATCATGGACGTTTCTAACGTAGCCCGTAGCCCTAATCTTTTTAGTTGTTTTTGATAGTTTTTGTTCATTTTCTTCACTTGTATGTACGGATTGAATATATTATACCTTATTTAGACATAACATTTTGAAAACAGCCATTTTAGAAGTATTTGAGAGCAAGAAATATGAAATAATCTTGTATTCCAATTTAAAGTTTTTGTTCATTTTCTGATATTTTATCACATCCTAAGTACCTATGCTGTGCTATTATGTTATAAAAGATGTTCGAGCAGCAGTTCAAACAGTCAGAAGCATGCGCATTTTAATTTTGAGAATATATAAATAAATGTGCATGCTTCAGAACCACGGAACACAGTTTGAAACTGTTCCAACCGTGGAGGGTCCAACTACTGCTCAAACACATAATACAAAACGACCAGCAGTCAAGAATGAATATATTATAAAAAATTAAATGCAGGGATTTCCCATCGATTGGGATGCGTTGAAAACAAACTGAAATCTGTAAATATAAATTATGTTTTACATTCTACTGTTGCATTTATATCTAAAAGTGTTATGATTTGGGTAGAAACAGAGCTGCAAATTCACATAAACAGTTGACATAATCCCATAAGTGAAAATAAATAAATAAACGCTGCTGAAACAGCCGTAACAAATAGGCCGAGATCCAGCAACGTATTCGCGAAAATTACATAGGTACTTATGTCTGTATTTTTGAGAACTAAGATAGAACAAGCCGAACATCCTTGCAAGTACAAACACATTTCCAAAATAGTAAGTATAAGAAAAGTGCTGCCCTTTATATTCATACTAATTAAAGTCTAATTACATCATTAATCTAAACCCCACATTCTTTATGGTAGACAATTTAAATCAGTAATTCATTTTTAATTAAATAATATTTTTCCACATACAAGTTTCACTATTTTTCCAATAATATTTCTATTACCTACTTTGTTCTACTCATGGTACAGGTCTTATTGTATTATGGTTTTACTTTACGCCATCCATTGGCATATGAGTTTAGGAGAATTTGGGATGACATGGGAATGCTTCCATTGAGATTATGAGGACAATGGAAAGAGCATTTAGCAAGTTACATTTGCATGTCAATACCCCCCAAGATAATAAAGTAAAACAATAGTTTGTAACTGTTTTAATTTCGACGATCACATTCTTAGTTCATATTTAATTTAATCTAATAAATAAATACATCATAGATATAGAAGTCATTAGGCTGCGAGTCCAATAAAAATAAAGTGGTGAGTGGTGACTTATCGGAAACAAAAAATGCACATGATCTTTCTTTAATCACATAAAATGTTCAATTTTCGGTAAATGGGGAAGCAGTAGGTATTGGTTTTAGAAAAAAAAAATATACGGGACCATTTCTTAACTCTCCTCTTTCAAATGAAAAAATAATCGTCAAAATTAGTGAACGTTTACTATGCAAATCGCATACAACAAATATAAAAAAAATAATGGATAAATAATTTGTTTTATGGAATATGCTGAATCAAACATATCCTTGATTTTATATGAATTTTAGATAAAAAAATATATTTATCGAATTATCTGGAAAATAAATAATTTGCGATAAATATGGCAATGCTGCAGATCCTTATCTTTATTTGTCACAAGCACCATGTACTCAAATCAACCATCAATTAAATTTTAATTGATGATAATATTATCATTTATTTACATTCCTATAAATTATTTTTTTCCCACTGAAAGATTACCAAAACATATTTTATACTTGACGTACGTCAATATAGACATTGCCAGCTTTTTGACCGACTTCCCAAACGGAGGAGGTATACGATTCGTTTTTTATGTCTGTTCGCGCTTCATGCATAGTGAATACGCGCCGATTTTCAAGATTCTTTTTTCATTTGAAAGAGGACCATTGAGATGTGGTCCCATTAAAAAAAATCGACATTCAACATGTCATAGGAAGACACCACTATGTAGTAACAACGAGAGTATGGGAGAAACTCGAACAACAGAACCCAGCAAAAAACAAGACGGAAGGAAAAAGCACCAAAATCAAGTTAACAAAGTCTTATAAACTAAGAAATAAAGAAGTAGCAGATAAATACAAAAAAGAAATAATATCGTTAATAAAACGCAAGTACAGAAAGTAGAAACATAGAAAATGATTAGAAAAAAATTAAATGTATAGTAAAAAACAGAAAAAGTATGTGGGACGAATAGGAAAAACAATAATGGAAAGCAAACAGCATGGTAAAAAAAATTCAATATATGGAAAGTTTTGAAGGACCGAGGAGTAAGCAGAAAGATTATAAGACTAACGCAAAAAATATACGAAGGCAACTTAAACTCAGTAAGTAAAAACAATATAGCTTCAGAAACATTTACAACCAGTACAGGATTAAGGCAGGGAGGAAGCCACAGTCCGCTTTTTTTATCATATTCATGGATGATATTATTAAAAAATGCAAACCCAGAACCAAGAAATTAGAAATACAGCATACTCTGTTAGAAAGAATATCAAAAAGCGAAGGAGAATTTGCAGATAACGTGGTAATACTGACTGAAAGTGAGAAGGACCTACAAATCAATTTAAACATATGGAACATGGCATTGAAAGAAAATGGCTTGAGAATAATTAAGATTAAAACCAAAGTCATGATGGTTGGAGAAAATATAGAAAAGCTAAATATAATGATAGATGGAGACCGTTAAAATAGGTAGATCATTTCCAATACCTAGGAGTAATTCTAGAAGAAAAATGGAAACAACAACACCAGAATACAAAAAGCCAATAAGATCTACCTGTAATTAAAAAACAATCATAAACAAAAAAGATATAAATAGAGATACAAAAATTAATGTTTTTAAAAGAATATACTGTACTTACTTTTGCGTGTGCAGCATGGGTATTGACAGAGCTGCAGAAAAGATACAGGCGGCGGACTTAAGAAGAGTTAGAGGGGTCACCAAAAGAGACAGAATTAAAAATATAATACAAGATCTAGAAGCTAGACTATAGAAGAATCGCAAAAGGGGCCGACCAAGGAACACCTGCGATAAAATAATTACCCAACCGCTGGAGAAGAGAGGGGCGAAGTGGAAAGAGGCAACTGGACTGGCATACGACACGAAGGAATGTAAAAAATGTGTGCAAATATAAAAAGATTGTAAGCCCTACACGGTAGATGGTATAATGGGTATATGGATTATATATATATTTTTCTTTTAAAGCAGCCATATAATCGACTTGTATAAATGCTTCTTCCATGAGGACGGCCAAAATGTGGTACGGTCTTTGAAAAGAAAATAAGGACTATTTATAAATAATTTTATTAAGGTTTCAGGCAGAGTTTCAAATAAAGCCAACTTAGGAAAATTATAATACAAAATAAAATACCTGTCTTTGGAAACAAACGTATTTTGAATCACTTTTAATTATTCATGTTTTTTCTGGAAAAAGGAATGGCTACATCGTTGGATTGGGTAATTTTAAGTATCTAGGAATAAATACCTTCCGAAAAAACCCAGATTGGTTTGGATTCTCCTTAATGTTATAGCATTATATTATCTGCATTCAAGTTTTTTTTTGTTCATATTTGGCTAGTTTGATTGGCCTATATTTATACTTGAACGTGCGTTCTTCACGCTTTCCTTTTTGGATCAATACCTACATACAATCTCTGTCAGAATGAAAAAAAAAAACTCAAAGACTGCAGCGATTTACTTTTCTAAAAAATCTGACAATGAAAAGATATAAGCAAACCAAGGTGGTTTTAATTGAAGGTGAGTTCGAAAAGCTAATTCAAAAGTGAATTAAGTTGGTTACCACAAGTACACAGTCAACTGGACTGGATTGTTTGATAAATCACAGCAGTTATTACCTCCCGGGTGAACTCGTGTGTCTCAATTTATTTCTATGGATAATTTTCATACAAGTAGGTAATAGAAAATCTATTCAACCGGTTTTAAATATTCCCCAGAATATTATTATTATTCAACGAGTACGATGCAGATAATATCTATCATTTTTAGCTGTACATGATTTCAATAATGATGACTGACCTCAAGGTTTCAGTGAAAGAACGCCCGGAATTTCGGTTGTTGTCTAATTCATATATCGGCCTGTGAACATTTATTCCGGCAAGTGATTTGTGCTAGATCACGTTTCTCAGTTAGTTCCTGAACGTTTTATCCGAAATCAGGTTTATATTGGTGATAAAACAATTAGGTAGGTACCTACGTCTTCTTTCTTCATATTCTATATGTAATTTTTATGTTGATATTTCTCTATCAAAATAATCAGATGACCATGACAGCTGCTGGCTAATAATTCTCGTATCGAATGTAACGAATAGCAAGCATATGGTATGATATGATATTCAGAAAATTACATAACAGACCGAGAAAAGATTTTTTATTATTATTATTGCCAAATTTGTGGCAATACTTACAATATGTTATTTAATAAAAATATGTCGCTAATCGTATAATTATATTAATATCTTGGTGAGTATATCTCGGTCGAGATTGTTCCCGGATTTATGTGGTAGGTAAATTTGAGAAAATGCATACTAGATTAACTATATTTTTCTACCTTACATACTCCATTAAAAATATATTATACAATTCAAGACGAAATTAGAAAAAACATTTTAGGCAGATATTTTGTGTCAGTTTTAATAGACGTCGTGACTGAACCAGCTGAAAGCATGCCTAATGTAAGTTTTGAAGTTTTATTAAAAAAAATGAATATCATAATATTTATTAAGTAGGTATTTAGGGACAATGGAAAACTAATAATAGAACCGATAACTGGCAAATTTGAGCTCTTTGAAACCATCAATTCGTGTCCAAATTTAGATGTTATTGTGGGGTCTCTCAATATACCAGTGCTTTATTATTTTCAACCTTCGATGGGCTATAGAAAAATTATTTATCTACACGCTCATAAAATATTACTGAAATTAATCTTGTGAAAACGACGAAACAGTTTTGCACCACTGATCTAAAAAAATAATAAGCATATAAGTAGTACCTCTGTGATAGAATCAATTATGGAACTCGCTGAAAAAGGTCTAACTTAATTGGATTGACACGATTCATCACAGGGTGTCGAATATTTATTAGCAAACTTTTTAAATTTCAAAACATTTTGTTTTTCTTATTTCAAATTGGATCCCCTGTATATTTTATGTCATTCGATGCGGAATTAAAAACCCAACAATTTCTAAGTAATTACAATTCTATGGCAATTCCTAATTAATTCAAAGATAATTGTAAAAATCTAGTTTTTCTTCAATATTCGAGTAGCCATATTGAGAAACAAAAGCGAAAAATTAATGTTTATTGAACTGTCAAGATTGTATTTGCACTTCAGTAAAGTCGAAGTTGTTATATTATCATTTAAATTGTTTGTACCCTAGTATTTTTTGCCATGGATTACAATCGATAAGAACTCGTAGATATGATTTTCATATTAGGAAAATGTCAAAATAACACTTTCTTAGCCAGTCGAGTCTATGCAGAGCGTTATCCGGAACAACGCCATCCATATAAAATGGTGGTCAATAATTAATGTGTTTGGAGGAATCGTTGGCGTACATATTCTTGGTCCCCACTTTTTTAAAGAAAATTTGAATGGTCCTGCCTGTCTGGATTTTATAGAGAACCAAATACCGGTATTAAGTCAAAATTTACCAAAAGTTGTGAGGAATGTGGCTACAACATGATGGATGTTGAAAATAATACAGCTCTGTTATTTTGAACGACGAATCAATAAATAAAGCAATTTCAAAATTTCTCTTCTCGACCTTATTTCGAATTGATGATTGTTTTAGGGTTCCGTACCTAGAAGGTTACAAAAGGAACCCTTCTTATAGTGTAGTTGCTTTTCTTTCGTTGTATCTTCTCCCCACTAATCGCCAAAGATAGCGAAGTAAAACGTCTCAAAAAAATTGAGTGGTAAAGTTTGATGTTAAGGTTGAACGGAAAATAAAATGACTTCTCTTAAATGTAGTTAAAATTCAGATCATTTTTTTTTAAATGTCATAATGGCCAAAAATGATCTTCTGTCATAAAACACAATATGAATCACATAGTAGATAATATTATAACGTTTAATGAATGGAATGCTTTTTCATTGATTATTAAATAATATAATCTCGATGCTATCAAAATGGTCCTAGAATCAATTCCTAAAGTGGACACACTTTTTTAAATTTCTAAAATTCTTTTTAAATAATAATAGATATGATAATTTCCTTGCATTTTTACAACGGTTTACGGTAATATAAATGTACGGAACGCTTGGGGCATGCACTCTACTTGTACTTACCACATTTTTTATTATGAAGTTGTAGTTTTTTATTTCTGGAACATCCTTAAAAAATTCGAATACTGCAATATCGGTTTATTCTAATCCATAAAAAATGTTGCTTTTTTTTAGCTTTTCATTCGGTTGCAACTTTTATTCCTTTGATTTTTCAAAATATTCGCATAGTCATTTCTCGTAAAACTCACTTTTCAAAGTGAATTAATTCTAGTATAGAATGGCCGCCTTTGGACTTCCCAAGATCCAGGTTTATAATTTGTGCAATAATATATTTACAGAACATCTAAGAATCTCTAATTATTACCATAATAACCATAAGTAATTAATTTTGTTAATACAAAGTGCAAATAATCATGGGTAAGAACCTATAAGTATTTTTCTGGGAAATTTAGTTGACAAACTTATTTAGTATGGAAGACGGAATCGTCTTTGGTACCCCTATCGAGTTATGTGTAGAGAATTTACAGCATTATTAGGTTCAAGCATTAAATGCTTGGTCCTGAGCAAATACTGCCGAAAGAGTATTACATTTTTTTACAAATTGAAAAATCAATTCAATAATGACATTTTACAAATCTAAGCGCTCTCCACGGAACCTATCTTATTTTCCTAATATAATTAGTTAAATTTATCAATAATAATAGTTCAAAAACTCCAAATATTTGTAAATCGCATTCGATTGCCAAACTACAGGCTATTCGTTATTGCTTCAAAAACTGTACAGTTACTTCACTCCGCACGACTTTTTTGATAAAGAACTCCTAAAAGCGACGCCGTGGGGAAGGTAGGATTTTTTATCGTTTCGTAGCAAATGTTCCTGAACCATATTATGTGGAATAAATTGACTTGGCTGCTTTCACCGTTTGAGCGGAGCGCGAAACAAACGGTAAGAGATGTAACGGTTTCTGGAAAGTGCGAGTGGTTAATAAATCGCTACGCCACTGCTATCGAGAAAATGTTTTTGCTCACGTTAAAATGAACGTGCGAAACTATATCTCTTACCTTTTGATAAATACTGACTTTTGTTGATTTGATTAAGTTTAGTTTGTTTTTGTTGATTTGAGTAAACAACTAGCATTATGTATTAACTCTAGAAAGATACCCATATGACAAAGCAGTTGTTTCAGATCAAAGGAAATTTTATGGCAACAACTTTTTACTGTACGCTCCGTATATAATTTATCTATGCTGTACACTATTCTCAACACTTTCTTTTGGTAAATCCGGGGAATCTGCTTTCATAAACCGAACTTCCATTTCATCGGAAAAATAAAATTTGTTTTGTGACAACATACTGTTTACCCATAGAAATATGTTTATTATTTATTTATTTGGTACACCCATGAACAAATATAGGGAGGACGTGTAACACGAGTAGTAAGAGTAGCACAAAAAACATTAGGTAATCGTATGTCATTTCGGTGTGTTGCGCAAAATCACACTGCGCATCCTTATGTAGTATCGGCGAAGGAAGCTTGAGTACAACAATAGACACTTAGTGAAATACTGCGGAACATACCGAATTGACAACTTATCACGGGGCGTTATTTCAGCCACTTCTGCTTATAGAACAGCATACAGAGTTAGTCATCCTCCCTTTATATATTCTTGGGTACACCTTACACCTTATATTTCTGTGTGTTTAGTGTTTACCGACACACAAGTTTAACTTCAAATAAGATGTTATAAGGTTTTCTCTGGTTATAAGTAGTCATAGTCATAACAGAATTGACTTGAACGGAACAGTAGTCTGTTTCAGTCACCTTCTTAAAACCGCATTCATGCAATAAATAAATTTTAGTAAATAGTACAGGAAAAACCATCACGTGACCTTGAAAATCCAACATTTTTCTCTATTTGCCAGGTACCGCTCTCACCTCTGCAAACTACAGTTTGTAGTTTGCATTGATTTTCATTTTTTATTATACTCGTGGTCTTTTTTAAATTGAAAGAAAAAATAAATAATAAAAAATGTAAAAAAATTGATGGGCGGAAAAATACAAAATACATAGTATTAATTCTCTTGGTACTGGTAATTTTGAAGTTGTGCAGATGCAGTTAGATTAAAAACTTTTGGCACCAGCTTCAAAAGAACCAGAACCATTAGAATTAATATTATTTTATATTTTTTAGTAGCACATTTTTTTGTAAAAAATATTTATTTCACACTTTTGAGTGTAACATTAGTCAACAAAATCATTCAACGTTAACCAAAGAAAATTATAACACGTTGCTTATAATTATTCAGAGATTTCAAAACATAGCGGAAATACATATTTCTGGCATTACTATAGCTGTAACTCTGAAATCGTATTTTTTTTTTGAAAAATGTCCATTTCAATGTTGATACATATAATCCTTTCTTTAATTTGACTGTCTCTAATTTTTAATTTTCCAAGAAAAAAAATGCCCCCACCACATAGCGGTGATAGGAACACATATTTCAGACTTTACCACTGATGTAACACGGAAACCAATTTGTTTTTTAATTTCCAATTTAAACGTTTCCGTGTATTTCCTATGTTTGTCGTATCAAATTTTCGAAAAAAAGTGCCCCCTTCAACCACTTTGGGATAATTTTTTGAGGGGAAGGACATGTTGAATATCGATTTTATTTTTCAATGGGATCAATTCTCAATTGTGCTCTATCAAATGAAAAAGCTCATTAAAATCGGAGCACGTTTATTTCAATGGCGCGAACATCCATAAAAAAACACATAGGCAAACAGTCGTATTGTATACCTCCTCCGTTTGGTTTTTCGGTCAAAAATATTGCATATTGCTCATTTTGTAATGGGCTTCAAATTAGCTGTTCAAACCAAAACACAGGAGATGGAGGATTAAACTGATAAGTTATACCTATTAGTGAGCAGATGGGAAATAAATATTTTTTGTTTTGTTAACGATAAAAGCTCTTATATTTAGATTCATTTGATGTGCTTGCTTTGACAGAATTAGGGACTACAATGATTTTTTAAAAGAAGAACCATGGAAAAAATATTTATTTATTATAGAGAATCCGACCTGTCCAGATCTTGTACAAAAAATATATGAGTATAAAAATATATGATTTTTTTTTTGGAAATCTGTTTTAGAAATCTTGAGTACCCATCTATTATTCCGAAGTATTTTTCTCTTTATCACAAACAGTAATGGTATCTTTCGATAGCGGATCTTTGAGTAGAGATAAAACACATGCCATTTATTTTATTTTGCGATAGAAACGTGAAAACATTCATTTAAGTATATAGTGTAACAACAAAAATAATTGTTCCTACAGGTGAGTGATTTCAATTATAAGGGACAGTGCGAAATAAATGCCATTATGGTTATTAAGTGTTGTTGAAGTGATTTAATGCGAAACGTAATAGAATTATGTATGAATAACTTTTGCAGTAGGTAGATAATGCATAACTATTGTTTTTTTAGATATCTTGTCTCGTGAATAATTTTTTTCTATCAGCTTAACAAAAAAATAAGATACATTTTCAAATAATTATTAATGATGAGAAATTTTCATAGTTATAATTATTGATGAACTACTGAAAATTGTGAATTAAATATTTTTTTTCTACAAACGTCAAAAAAAAATATAGATATACCTACAATTCGACTGTCTGATTTGGTTCGTGCGCGCTTTTTACATAGTAAACTTACTCCGATTTTGATGATTTTCGATTCAGTATGTTAAGACGAGATAAGTAGCAATCAGAAAAGCAATTTTAAAATCCAGGTCTGTATTTAATTTTTTTGAGTTGATGATAGTTGTAAAGTGACGAAACGTTGTAACAAAAAATGGTGAGCACAACTGGATGCAACAGAAAAAGTTGCTATGGAGAAATGCTGTTGGTTTTTTAATTCGTTGCATAACAATCAAGTTAGTAAAGAAATAACAAAATGTGAAAAATTGTTTTTTCTTTAATTTCTCAAAAACGAAAAATGGTACAACAAATTTGTTTTCGGCATATTAATCCCCATTACATTTCGCAACTTTGCCCCAATTTAACCTTCTTCGTAGCTCTTACGGTTTACGAGATCCCAATAGTGAGCATCGAATCTGAATAACCCTGTATATATTTATACATACAAGCATTGCTCATTTAATATAATTAGATAAAGTACTTGAACCAACATAATGAAAAAAATTTAGGTACTGTATTTTTTTAATGTTTGCAAGAATCTACCGAAACACAAGATCAGCATAATTGCTGCATTAGAAAATCGTTTGCAATATATTATAGAAAGATACTCTAAAATTTAAATTATATAGCTTTCTTCTTTTCTGAGATGATAATTCAAATTTTCTGCATATGATCTACATTAGGTACTTGGTGTTAGAGTAGCTTGGTGTGTCTGTCATGGAAAGCTCCATAATTCGAACTGTAGGTAGGTAATAGTGATCGTAGTTTCTGAAAAAGTATAAAATGAAAAATCAAAAACAATGTACTATATAATACTAGCCTTTATCAACTCATTATTCGAATGCTTTGCTGTCCAATGACGTGACTCACTGACGCATTCTAGACAAAATGGCACAATTCCTAATGCAATCAATGATGAATGCACCATATTGCTTCCAACAAGTTTCCACTTATCTTATCGAATGTAGTGTTAGGACTGCACCTCACTGAACATATAGAAAAGAAACACTACTTAAATATACCTAGTAATTCAATATCCTATCCAACGACATTTCTTGTATGAGAAGAGAGAATTAAAGCAGACTCTATAACAATTTTCGTCATTTGCGTGTGGTATCCAAACGATTTTCAGATATAATTCGGGAAGGTCATTTACAATCTGTCCATATTCCGCATACTCGCCGCTCTACCACATTTTAAGTCACTCCATAGGCAAAAAAAAATCCCATTTTTTGATGGTACTTTGTACTTAAAAGTTTTCTGGAGTCTGTTTTATATTGCAGTTCAGCGCATCATGTTTCATGCACACTTTAGCGTCAAGTTTCAAATATATCATGCTTTACAAGCAACTCATCTTGTGATTTTCTAAAAAGTTTATATTAATCTTAGATCTTGACGCATTCCAAAATCTCAATTCTCTCCTTAACCTTATTTTAATTTTACTACCACAGAGACAGGAGACAGAAAAAAACACATGGAGATGCGCACTTTCGTTATGCGCAGATCTGATTTTAGGCCATGCCGTCGTTCACAGCATCATCCCTCCGCAGGTGTTATATCTCCTGTCTACAGTCTACTTGTGTCAAACACACTTCACGATTGCACAATTTAGAGTTAGTCATCTATTCGTTTAACCTCAATTTTCGCGAACTCATATTTACTATTTTTACTCATAGTTTTGCTTATTTTGAAGGGTATTAGTGTTTAATAGAAAGCAACGATGATTATATACTATTTGGGATTAAAAGAAAATTTCTAAATCAAAAATTCTAGCTTAAACTCATAAGAATACCATTTTCCCATTTGTTATTATAATATCTTATATATAAAAAGTTATGCTAACATACATCTATTTTTGCAAACATTAGATTTTTTAGAATTCTTATAGCAAAATCCGCTAAACTAGACTATTCCCGAAATTTCCATTATTTTACAATTAAAAATTTAAGGCAATGGAAAACTGACGCGAGCAAAAAGTCACTTTAAAATAAAAGTTATTACTTGATTCGGAAGAACATTTTAAGCCAGTTCCACTCTATTTTTCATGTTGAACTAAGAATATTACTTATTTTATAACATAATAATATGATATATACATATTTTGATGTTTGTAGAAGAAAAATTGTTTGCTACTCGTACGCGAAATACTTAGGTCATCTCAACAATTCAACTTGGCTACGCCTAGTTAAATAAATATTTTTTACAAAAAATTGGACCGACGTTATAGTTGATGCACTGAAAAGTATAAAATAATATTACTTCTATTGGTGATGGTACTTTTGAAGTTGTGCAGTTGCAGATAGATTGATAGCTTTTGGCACCAACTTCACAAGTACCATCACCAATAGAAGTAATATTATTTTATACTTTTCAGTGCATCAACTATAACGTCGGTCCAATTTTTTGTAAAAAATATTTATTTCACACTTTTGAGTGTAACATTAGTCCCGAAAATCGTTGAACGTTCACTATACCATATCAATGAAGATAATACTTATCCTATTACCCACGTATATTCCTTGCTTGTAGTGGTTATTATTGAGATCTCAGAACATCGCGGCGGAAATACACTTGAATATTTTAGTTGTTACCATTTAACACCGATTTAACTCGAAAACCGTAATTCTAAGGAAAAAATGTTCATTATAAATGTTGCTACAAATAATTATATCTTTCATGTAGTATCGAAAAATTTTCAATTTTCGAAAGAAATTGTCCTCTCCACATAGCAAAAATACATATTTAACATGCGTCTATCTCGAAAACCGTAACACTTTTGAAAAAATGTTCAATTTAAACGTTTCCGGATATTGTCCTATCTTTAATTATACCAACTCAGATTTTCGATTTTCGAGAAAATTCGCCCCCACCACCCCTTCGGGGGCGGTTTTCGGAGGGAAGGAGATTTCGGATTTGCGTTTTTATGAATATGGGACCATTTCTCAATCCCCTTCTTTCAAATGAATCCAAAATCATCAAAATCGGAGATCGTCTACTATATAAAAGGCGCGCACGAACCAAAAAAAAAAAAAAAAAAAAAAAAAAAAAAAAAAAAAAAAAAAAAAAAGCAGACAGTCGAATTGTATACCTCCTCCGTTCGGGGTTCGTCGGTCAAAAAGTCAGTTCTCGATCATCAACGTAGCATTTCGCGCACTAGATACAAAAATAATTATTCACGAAAACTAGGAGCACCTTCATTAGTACAGTTTGTTTCACGAATCATGGCTATTGTGTGTAATCATTCACGAGCTACGTACATATCGCTATACGTCTCATCGCATCTCATTATCATGAAATTCTCTACTACGTTTGTCGATCTAAGCTACGACATCAGTATGTCAAGCTTATGTCCTTTTATACAATGATAAGGCGCTGCACGTATGTCTGAAGGCAACGCAATCTCTATTTCATAGGCGTCACAAAGACATTGTGACATTTCAGATAATTCAGGTGCACAAATTTATATTTCATAACTCAAGCATAAAATTTGTATTTGTCTGCATTATTGTTGATAATAAATCTTTCATATTATGTTTGCTTATTTTATTTTTAACTTCCTTAAATGACACATCTTATCTCGAAATCGTTACGCCACTGATTTACTCCTGTCAGTTGGATTGATCCATTTTTTGTGTTTTGAAGGCAGACGCCAACATTCGTCAAACAAAGTATAGATGTTTTGATTGAAAATTATTAAAATATTATTATCGTATCCCCACCATCAGGGACACTTGAACCGGGGGCTTGGAAGAGTTGAAGAGTTGACCACTTTTTTTTTGGGGATGGAAAGGAAATATTTCAAGCTTAAATATCCAGTTTATTGACTCAAATAGAACATGTTGAAGTTGCTACTCATACTTCTGCAAAAGAAAAAAAACTGAAAGTGAGCAGTATCTCAAAATATTCCAATGTTAACAAAATTTTCATTGTATTAAAAATAATTTTTGCTTAGACTAATAATTTGTTCTAATAAAATGGCATCATCTATCAGTCTCAATAATTACTTGAATCAACAAAGTCAACAAATGACATCATCGATATCTTTCGTAGGCCCTACACATGTCTCACGGAGGCAAGATTTCCTCCAAAATTATTATCTGTGAAACTAGTAGCGTACGTCTTCACAATCTTTTTCAATGCTATCATTTTTATTTAGATTTTTTGTTTTTCCAATTTTCTTTCCTTTAGTGTGTACTTAGTTTTCTGATTACCACAATGTTCTTTTTCTGATTCCTAGTTACTATTTCACTATTTCCTTAATCTTCCCAGCATGAGCGATGAGTTTGATTAACATATTCTCTCGTTGAAGCAATCGAAAATAGTCTAATCGTACAAACAATGATACAACTTGTTTGTCAAGTTGGTTCTATGGTAAAGTTATATTATTTATTTACACAATAATTTTTCTTGTTAAACTACTGTTTAATTCACCTGATTAACGTTTCAGAGCGTATTCCACTTCTTAGGTATTTCATTGCCACATATACAGTGCGGTCCATAAGTTTGGAATAAATTCATTTTTAACGTTATCATGTATTTGTTTGAAAAAACCTGAAACAGGTCGAATCATATTCTCTTATAACGTTATAATATGGGGAACTCTAGATTCTCAACTAAATTGTTTATTTTACAAAGAAAAATAATACGTCTTATCTTTGGTATTCATAAGCGAACTTCCTGTAGAGGCCACTTTCAAAAAAACAAAATCTTATCTCTCCCATGTATCTATATCTATAAAATTGTTCTATTCATCAAAAATAACCTAAGCAACTTCATAAAATGTGCTGACAATCATGACAATAAGGCATGGTGATCTTCTTCGCATACCGCCTCATCGGACAACTTTTTATAAAAGAGTCCATCTTATACTGGTACTCAGTTATACAATAAACTATCGATCTGTATTAGAGAAATCCAAAATCTTAATGTATTTAAAAAATATCTCAAAGATCTCTTGTTGCAACACTCATTCTATAATCTAAATGAATTTATGGAATGTATTTTTTAATATTTTCTATCTGTTTATATATTTATTTATGTTTTATGTCTTTTCCAATATCATGTAAATGGTCTCAATGGAATAAAAGATTATTTATTTATTTATTTATTTATTTATTTATTTATTTACTGAAAAATACTCCCTAAACATTGTGTGATCTTATTTCCTTCATTCTACTTAAAATATCAAAATTTTATATTTTAATCAAAATAAATTTTCTCAGTAATTATTGCGCCAATATTGAAAAACTTGGTATTGTTAAACAGAGAATGAAAATCCCTTTCGAACAAGGTGTCACACGACCCCCTTCTCATATAAATTTTTTGAGGGGGTACTCATAATTCAGAGGGGGTGCAAGAAGGGGGTAATATTTTCATAAACTTAATTGTCAAATTGAAAATAAAGATCGACCTGTCTCAGGTTTTTTCAAACGCTAAAAATGAATTTATTTCATACGTATGGACCGCACAGTATATTTCCAAGTTTTTCGAAATCATTTAAATTCTTGCAATAACTCGCCATATTTATGACACTGACTGTACATAACAATATTCGTAGTTGTACCATGGACGACAAAGGATCATCCCAGGTATCTCAAAATGGTACAAATGGCATAGTTCTGCAAGTGACGAATCTGTCAAAAGGAATGGAGAATAAATCAAGTAGTAGCAAGTGCAATCAATGTGGTATTGCCAGATCAACAACAAATTTGCAAGGTAAGGACAAGCTTAATTACCTAATAATTACGCATTAATAATTATAGTTTATGCTACAGGTGTGTGTAAAGGGACGAATATCTGACAATCGTAATGCGATTACATATAGTTGTTTGTCTATTGTCAATTGAGTAGTTAAATGAATACGGTACTAATAAAACCCATTTCTACTTCGAGGGGAATACCGTGTTGTTGCCAGGTTATTTTCTTGAATATACTAATAAAATTTATGTAGATTGTGTAAGTGCAAGGATAGTAGAAAATAATAAATATTTTTTACAAAAAATTGGACAGACTTTATCAGTTGTTGCACTGAAAAATACAAAATAATATTAATTCTATTGGTGCTGGTAATTTTGAAGTTGTGCCGTTGTAGTTTGTTGTTGTAGGCACCAACTCCAAAAGAACCAGCACCAATAGAACTAATATTATTTATAATAAAATAATAAATAATTATTTCACATTTTTGAGTGTAACATTAGTCATGAAAATTGTTGAACGTTCACTATTACCCAAAAAATTAGAGGTAGGTTTAGCTTGTACTAGCGAAAATACGCATATCACATATTTCAGAATTTACCATTGCGAAACTCGGAAACCGTAACTCTTTTGAAAAAATGTTCAATTTAAATGTTTCCGGATATGGTCCCCTTTCTAATTTTCAAATCTAGAATTTTCGATTTTCAGAAAAATTTGCCCCTTCCACATAGCTGAACCACATATTTCAGACTGTAGCGCGGAAACGTAAGATTATTTTTAAAAATATCCAATTTAAACATTTCTGGATATGGAATTTTTGTTAATTCTGTCGTCTCGGATTTTCAATTTTCGAGAAAAATTGCCCCCTCCACCCCCTTTGTGGCGGTTTTTGAAGGGAAGGAGATTTTGGATTTGATTTTCCTGAATATGGGACCATTTCTCAACTCCCCTCTTTCAAATTAAACAAAAATCGTCTAAATCGGAGTACGTTTACAATGCAAAACGCGCGAACAGCCATAAATAAAAAATAAAAACAAAAGCAATCTTACAACCGAATTGTATACCTTCTCCTTTTTATGAAGTCGGTCAAAAAAAGACGGTTCACTTGCAATGTATTATTGTAAATATCTATTTCCTTTTCATTTCTTGTAGCTCAAAAACATATGAAAATTTATAAGCTGTATATAATTATTATTGTTTATAAAATAGTAGTGAATGATGATAAACGGATAAATACAACAATAAGTCAAGATTTTCGACAAAGCAATTGAGTATTCGAAACCCTATTGGTTGTTCAAATGTTCCCGAGAAGGCAGTTTGAGAGCTTAACTGGTTATTTACCTATTTTTCTATTGTCGTAAAAGAGGACATAATCAAAATAACTCTATGACAAGTTACATAAAAGAGTTTGAAGTTTGGGATATTTCGGATTAAACGATTTCTTAGAGCAATGCAGGTTATTAATGATTTCAGGTAAAACTTGAAACCATTCAATTATAACTTATTTTTACTGTCCTTTTAAAAATGGAAAAACATATTTGCCACATTTAAAAAAATGTAATCTAGGACCATTTACTTATTTGAATTCACCTACGTCCCTTTTCCCTTTTGAATGCCAGACAGGAGGCAGATTTTCGTAGATGGCCTACTTTTGTCCGGTAGTGAACCAACCAAAGGAACTAATTTTTTAATACTTTGAAAGCATGATGACCTAAGAAAAGCTAATGACCTAAAATGTCTCTATTAGTACTATGTCTGACTGACATGTCAGAGCTTGAGTAAAAAGTCGTTTACTTTATACACTTGGGCGGTAAAGTAGCTGATGTTTTTGAAGAATTACCTGCTTTACTATTTAGTGTGATAAATTGAGAAGTTGGATATTGAATACTTTTCGTTATGATTTTCAGTGGTCGAAAATTGAATTTTAAATTTAGTTGTTGTAGAAACAAAAAAACATAACAAATAATTATTCATTCTTTATTTATTGTCTACGTAATGTTTATCGTAATTATCGTGGCATCTATTTAGAGCGGTAAACAAATAAATATTTCATGGAAAAAAATTACTTATCTGTATCAAAAAATTATAATTGATTGATATGTAAATAAGCAGTTATCAAAGAGTGTTTGAATTTATTATGATTGATTGCTACTGATTAATTTGGAAAATATTGTTTGAAATGTCCGATTTTTCTCTGTATCTGTTGGTAATATCTATTTTTTTTAACAAAAAATAGGACCGACTTTACTTTTAAGAGATTTTTAGCACCTACTTCGAATGAACCAGTACTAATTATTAAATAAAGTCGGTCCTCTGTATATAGTAAACGTACTCTGATTTTGAGGATTTTTCATTCATTTGAAAGAGGAGACTCGAGAAATGATCCCATATTCGAAAAAACTCAAATTGGAAATCTCCTTCCCTTCAAAAAACGCCTCTCAAAAGATGTGCATTTTTGCTATGTGGAGGGTGCAATTTCCTTCGAAACTTGATAATCTGAGAATGAAGACTAGATTATTTGTAGCAACATTTATATTGAACATTTTTTCCATATAGTTACGGTTTTCGAGTTACATCAGTGGTAAAGTCTAAAATATGCATATTTCCGCGACGTTGTTTTTAGATTTCTGAATAATAACAAGTAGAAGCAAATAATACCTATACATATATAGTATATTTATTGAAAAGAAATAGGCGAAAAAAAAATTCTGCCTTGAAGTGGATCGCGAACCCTGTCTGCTGTATATTCAACAGCCAAAACAAAAACCTCTAACCGCAAGGCTATGACACATACGGCAATTTTATGTAATAACATGTAGGTATACCAGTGAAAAAGTTGTTAAAATTTCAATTCAATGAATTTTGAGAAATTTACCTTTCCGCTGACTACAAGCCATCGGGATTTTTTTTCTGTGCATTTTATGGAAAATTGCTTTGAACAAAAGTTGTAGGTACAGATTATATCTATGACCCAAAATTATTTTTGATGATATTTACACTAAGGCTTTTTTTTGATATTTTTTTAAAATGTTTTAACGGTCGCCATTTTGAAACTACTTACCCGATATTGCCCAATACCGAACTTGGCCGAGATATTTAGGAGATTGATTTTTGTAGCAAATTTGAACTTGATACCTCCAAAACTGCGACCTCTATCGTGTTAACAAATTTCGTAATATCCCATATATATATATATATATATATAAACTTTTGAACCAAATGTTTTTTTGGACTAACTTATAGACATATAACAACATGCCGTTGAAATTTTTTCGCAATTCAAAAGTGTGAACGATCGCAATAGGTATATTTCTATAAGAAATTTACCTAAAAATCCAACATCGTCCTCTTGAAAACCGGTGCAGGGGTCAACATGTTTCAAAAATAAAAAATATTTAGTGACAGGATTAAAAACAGATTATTTCCAGCAACTCTTAAATCGAGTATTTTTCTTAAAATATCATGGTTGCATCAAGTTACAGCACTATGAAAGTGCAAATTTTTCAACTAATTTAATGTAAGTGAAGGTACGTTCAACACTTTAAGGTAAATTTCTTATAGAAATGTACCTATTGCGATCGTTCACACTTTTGAATTTCGAAAAAATTTCAATGGCATGTTATTGTATGTCTATCAGTTAGTCCAAAAAAACATTTGGTTCAAAAGTTATCAAGTTCAAATTTGCTACAAAAATCAATCTCTCAAATATATCGGTCGAGTTCGTTATTGGGCAATATCGGGAAAGTAGTTTCAAAATGGCGACCATTCAAACATTTAAAAAAATTATCAAAAAAGAGCCGTAGTGCAAATATCATCAAAAATAATTTTAGGTTATAGATATAATCAGTACCTACAACTTTCGTTCAAAGTAATTTTTCAAAAAATCCACAGGTAAAAAAATAAAAATTAATAAAGAAAAATAACAAATATTGATATAACATGAACACTCAATATAAATTTGATGTAATTGTACATTTTCTGGAGATCTTAATATAGACCCTGATTAAAAAATATATAGTATATTTATTGAAAAGAAATAGGCGAAAAAAAAAATCCGCCTTGAAGTGGACTCGAACCCTGTCTGCTTTATATTCCACAGCCAAAACAAAAACATGTATGTATACCAATGAAAAGGTTGTTCAAATTTCAATTCAATGAATTTTGAAAGAATTTACCTTTCCGCTGACTACAGGCCATCGGGATTTTTTTGTTTGGTGCTTGTATTTAAACACAATTCCACCACCTCAAAATTTCCAGCACCCATAGAATTAACGAATATTTCCAAATAAAGTCGGTCATATTTATTGTAGAAAATATTTTTGTCACAAGTTTAACGTTAACTTTGATTAATCTATTTTAATTTACCATCGCAAAACCATTAATTAGCATTTAAATACATGACGATAAGATTTGACACCTTGTTTACCATTACTTGATAAAATTGTGATTGTTTCACGTGGAACTGGTACATGCAAGTTTAAGGCTCGATAATTTTTTGTCTGATCTGCCGATGTACACCTATATTTGTTTTTTAGGATTAGAACCTCTCCAGCCATTATTACAATGAATATCATAGAGTACCTATTATAATATGTGCAGTCAGTTTAAACATGTTGAGGATAATATATTGATTTTGGACCGTTTCATTCAGACACGTGTTCTGAGAACTTTTGATATTATGTAAACACATTAACTGCGAAATATTTATATTTCAATTAGAGTATGTACTCAGTTAGATTAGGTGAACTGATGGGTATGTTGCTAAAAACATACACCAGCTGTTTCTGTTAGATAAGATAGAAAGTGCTACAGTTCCATATTTCTAATTTTCATTATTGAATCGTAATAATTTTTTTCTCAATAGAAATTCTAGTTCAAGTTTATTGACATTCAATAGTAAAATCGAAGAAAACCAAGAGATCTGCTATGAAAAAATTAGGATCTTTTAAATGAACATTCGAAACGTTTAGGTTCACAAAACAATTCCTAATAGCTCGTAAGACTTCTTCTTACTTACAAAACAACTTGCATTGGTTGCATAAGTTTCCTATTAAATGTCTCGGGATTTTTTTCCTATTGCAAGAAATGAGCAAGTCTTGCAGACTGTTCAGATTATCAGAAAGATGCTCTATTGGGATCATATCTGAACTTCGAGGTGGCCACTCTGAGATTTGAAAGTTTATCTCATTTAGATTATCGAAGCGAATATCTTGAGATGTGAGGTTTCCTTACGACGCAAAACTTGGCCTTGAATAATACTTTTCCAGATGGATTTCGGCAAGAGATTTCAAAAGCAATAATTATTGTTTAAAGGAATCTCAAAATCATCTCCACATTTTAATTATTCTCCAGCAGAGGTGCAGTGGACACTCAACTGGTCAACTTCAGGGTCAAACGGTGACCCTATTGAGTAAGTCCCTAAGCGAAGATTGAACTGAATGATTATCAGGTTATTTCAAATTGGCGTCCATACAAACTTTATTTTCTTTTAGAAATGTAGCTATTTATACAAAAATAATATATTACTTGGCTTTCAAATAATATGGGGAAATAAACAAAATCTTGTCAGGTGCACTTAACGAAAAAAAAAAAGATAATTAAATAATAGATGACAGTTGAGTGAGAGAATCACAAACACAAATATGATATTATTATCGGATTTGTTTTAAGTTTATTATATAATCTCAACCAGTTTTCTAATTAATATAGATTATATTATGGAACATTTTAACATTATCGCTACTGTGACGCTATAATGAATTTCAATATCATTTGCGCTACGCTACGATTTTGTCCTCGTTGTTTGATAAAGTTTTTTGAGATAGAAGCATATAATTTTTGATAGGATTATGTGAATAGATAGATTTGTGATCAGTGCGAAGTCGAATTATTGAACGTCTATGTACATACCTACAAATTCTAGTGAATGTTAAGAAATATATTTTCGGTTGTTCAATAATTTCGTGTTGACGATTAACATGGGAACGGAACAAGGTTAGTTTTGAAAATATTTTGGTTATTGTACGCTCTTTAGACAATCGTATACACGTTCCTGTCACTCAGCTCCTGTTTCTTCTATTGCTCAGTTCTTAGTTAAATGATGAGTTTGATTTTCTTGCAACCTTTATTTGTAACGTAAGGCTCATCTTTGAAAATTGTTTTTAACTATACACAGTGTTCTAAATATATTTTGTTTCATATTTTGTATATTTATCATCACTTAGATAAATAACAAAAATCTGGTGTGTGTACTCACACCACTTTCCTACCGCTCGCAGGCAAATTCCAGTGAATGAAAATGTTTACACTATTACTATACTCTCCCTTGCATAGCGACGATAATGGCGGTAGTAAAGTAAAAATTCTCTGGTCAAATCGTGCTACCACCCATTTTTTTCAGCATGTCAAGACAAACAACAGTGGTCATGTAACATGTTTTCGCAAGATGAAACGTTTAGCCAGAATCTGAAGAAACATGTGGAAAATACGGAATTTTATTCAAGCATAACTTTTTTTTTTGTGCTTTTTCTCAGAGATGGCGCTATATGTGAGTGGTGAAAGGCTCTCAGAAGAATACTTTAGGCAAGTTTAATGAAAATCGTTAGAGCCGTTTTCGCGCTATCGTCTTGAGCAAATCACGTTTGTTGGCTATAGCTCAACACCAAGTTTATACAGGATTCTCATTCAGTGCCACCGGCGAGTGATATTGGTACCAAACAAAATAAAAGAGAAAGCAACAAAATATACCGATCCGTTCCCGAGATAATGCTGTCACTGGCAGACAGACAGACAGACGGATAGACAGACTGGCAGACAGACAGACCAATGGCTGAAAATATGTTTATTAGACTTAGAAAACTCTAAAACCTCAACATTTGTAAAAATCTCGATACTGAAAATTTCACACGAAAAATTGCACCACTGATAAACTTAGGATTAGGTACTTATCTGGTTATATTTGTAGTTCAATAGAAAAATTATACAAGATGTATTTTGCAATAATTAATGCACCCTCTATATTATGCTCAAATTATACCTGCTGATAGTTTCATTTATTTCGTGAAACTTTTATTTGAAGTAAGTTACGTTCTTTTTAGACCGACTTCCTAGACGGAGGAGGTATGCAATTCGACTTTATGTATGTTTTTTAGTCGGTTCGCGCCTTTTAAATAGTAAACGTGCTCCGAGTTTCATGATTCTTTTTACTTTCTTACGCTATTATAGTAGGTGTATAAGGAAAGTATTGTAATCGTGTGAAATTTTCGGTATCGAGATTTTTATAAATGTTGACGTCTAATAAACATATTTTCTGCCATTGTTCTGTCTGTCTGTATGTACGTCTGTCTGTCTGTCTGTACGTCTGTCTGTCTATGACAGCATTATCTCGGGAACGGATCGGTGTATTTTGTTGATTTATTTTTTATTTTGTTTGGTACCAATATCACTCGCCGTTGGCTCTGAATGAGAATCCTATATACACTGGGTGTTGAGCTATAGCCAAAAAACTTGTTTTGCTCAAGACTATAGTGCGAAAACGGCTCTAACGATTTTGATTAAACTTGCCTTGCCTAAAGTATTCTTCTGAGAGCCCTTTAACACGCACATATTGTGCCATCTCTGAGAAAAAGCACATAAACAGTTATGCTTGAATAAAATTCCGTATTTTCCACATGTTTCTTCAGATTCTGGCTAAACGTTTCATTTCGCGAAAAAATGTTACATGACCATTGTTGTTTGTTTTGACATGCTGAAAAAAATGAGTGGTAGCACGATTTGACCAGAGGATTTTTACTTTACTACCGCTATTATCGTCGCTATGTAAGGAGAGTATTGTAATAGTGTAACATTTTTCATTCACTGGAATTTGCCTGCGAGCGATAGGAAAGTCGTGTTAGTGGAAACACCAAATTATTTTACTTGAAAGAGGACAATTGAAACAGGGTGGACGGGGCCATTTTTTCTAGAAATCTAAAATTTGAAACGGCAAAATATTAATTCTATTGGTTCTGGTACTTTTGAAGTTGGTGCCAAAAGTCTTCTATCTAACTAAAACTAGAATTAATATTCTTTTGTATTTATCAGTGCACCAACTAAAAAAGTCAGTCTTGTTTTTGGCAACATTTTTGTAGAGACACTGTGTAACAGTCTTTCGTTGCTCTTTTATCGCATCTATAAATTTGCTTGACTTGATCTCTCATAAATCCTTTATAATAGTAGACCAGATAAAGTCAGTCAACTGCATGTCAAATCTTTTAGCTTCTCTCATATTTATAGTCAGTTTAAATACCTGCTATAAACCTTGTCATGGCCTAATATAAGGCAGTCTAGAATTAAACGTACCAATTTTCTGGATTAGTCAGTCAATTATATTCAGATCATTGTTGACATATCAAGAGATTAGGTTTTATATTGCCTAGACTAGCAAATATGAATGTAAAATGAAATCTGTAAAATGTAATTTATCAATTTTCGAACGAAATCGTTAGAGTTGTTTGTTGGTATAAGAAAATGGAACAGACTTTTATTGGCATAACAGTAAAGAAAAGTCTCTATGCAGTGAATAATCTCAGTAGGTTACTTTTGTGATGAAATAATTTTGATTTAGTAGGTATTTATTTGTTGTTTTAAAAGTGATTTGATCCTACCTAGATTTTTTATCGTTTTTTTAATTGAATATATTATTAAGGAATTTTATGATACTTTGTTTCAGACATTATAAAAGAAAGTCAATCATCCTATATTAGGATGTTTGCTGCCGAAACCCTCGCTACAGGACTACAATTGTTTCTTGGTTGTATGGGTTGCATCCTTGGAGTTGCGGACGATCAGGCGCCTCCACATCATTTGACAGCATTTACCTTCGGAATGGTTATCCTTCTCTTAATTCAGGTAAATAATATTCGATAAACTATTGTTCACAGAGTGATAATAAAATTCCGTTGAATATCTAATAAATACGACTGGTATCATCAAAATCATTAGAGTCATTTTTGCGTCAAAGTCATGGGCTAAACACGTTTTTCAGCTGTTGCCTAGCAACGTGTCAAGATTACACTACTGTAACAGGACTGTGGTTTATAAATCCCACTTCTGACACCACTGACAACAAGACTCTGGTTCGCCAATTGGGAAGCAAACAATCGGTGACTTGAGTACAATTTATTTAAACGAATTAAATCAATAGACATACAGATTACAATTCAACAAACTAACTTGTGCGTAATAAATTGCTCTACTTCAACAGTTGACACCTTGAATTGATATGTCTCTGGTTTCGTGTAATTATAGTAGCTGTTTTGTGTGTGATTTGCTATTTAGATAGTTATGACGCAATCGTTGCATCAAAATTGATTTCCTATAAATAGTGTTAATGTTCTGGTATTTTCTTTCAAATAAATTGTTATTGTTCTTCTTTTAGGCTTTAGGTCACATATCAGGTGCACACATGAATCCAGCAGTTACAATATCCGCCTACCTTATGAAACAACTGAGTGCCTCGATGGCTGTTGTCTACATTGCAGCTCAATTTATTGGAGCTGTACTGGGCATGTACCTGCTAAAGGTGATAATGATATAGTCTATGTCTCGTTAGTACCTATTTATTTCCTTAAAAAGCTATTATTTTGGTATGATGGAACTTTACAAAGCACCCTTTATATAATGAATTGAAATTTTAAAATAGGAACCTTGAATAGACCTATACTAACTTATCTTCAAGATTTCTTATTTTTATTAGAATAAAATTTCAGTATTGTTGCCAAGTTTCTTGAAAAAAAAAATTACCAATATCCGTTTTCTATTTTTTCTGATTTCGGCTGAAAAAGGTAGTGTTTACTTGTATATACTTTTTTAATTCCAAAATATGAATATCGAATCTCAATCTTTGAAGTCTACGCCTCCAGTCATATTTGTAGGTTATTTTCCTTGTCTAATTTTTATGTTACTCGTCAATAGCAAAGCACACCATCTTGTAATATTCTTTTTATTAATTTCAAATATTTTCAATCATCAATATGACAGATTATAATTATAATCTATTAAATAGGCTCTCAGCTGATTACAATCAAATTCTGATTTAACTATTTCACAACATTTTAAACTTCCGGTATACCAATCCATATATGACGTAACACAACTTGTTACTTAAATGGACTATGGATCAAAAAATGATTATGTTATTAAGAAACAGCCAGATTAATATATGCTATCTCTTTTTTATAGTTATTAATTCCAAACAAACACTTCGCGAATGGCCTTTGTATGACACTGCCCGACAAATTGATGAATGAAACCCAAGTGTTTGCAATTGAGGTTATTGTTACTGCAGTCCTGATTTTTGTTGTCTGTGGTACATGGGATGCAAGAAATGCGGGCAAAGATGATTCCCTACCCATCCGATTTGCTTTCGTAGTGGTTGCATTGTCCATAGTTGCGGTAAGTTTTTGTTTTTTTATCTATGAATTTATTGAAATGTCTTCAATACTGGAACCAGTGAACCATTATGGAAAATCTCTGTTTTACTTGCACTGACATAGAAGCAAAAAATAGTATCTGTATCTAAAGATGGAAGAAACCATCCTGGACTTCGTACTAAGGGCCACCTTACAGGAAATTCTCGTAAAAGTAAAGGCATCCATTTATGTGGGGGATCTACTAAAGGTTTATACTGTTCAGGAAAGCCGATTTGGGAAAGATCATTTTGAAATGAAAACATATCAAGGCATTGTGTTGTAATAATTAATTTGAGATGCGCTCTCCGAAAAGACAATACAACATTTAAAGAATCTTCGAACTATCGTTGTCTATCTTCACATAATTATTGAAATCTTTTGGAGAAATTTGTAATTCCTTGATTCAATTTTGGTGGGAATACGTTCATCTCTTTAATAGCCACTCCTTGCACCATACACTTTTTTACGTTTTATTTTACGAATACACTCTGCCATCATCCTGTAAGTAAGTCTTAATTACTACACCACGAGAAATAAGGTGACTAGTGAATCGTGTCTATCTAAGAAAATACCAACACCTTTATCTGGAGGATGTCCTTGGGGAAACTCCTCTCTTTATGTGTTTGTTATCTTTTATGAGGATTTAGTAGAGGAAATCCTCAAGGATATTTCCTTGAGGATGGATTTCCTGAACATGTATGGGGGCCTTTGGAATACTGGCTGAAATGAATGCTTCAAGGTCATTTTAAAAGCAAACAGTCTTTAATTTGATTGTATTTATGATGAGCATACTTTATATTATCAAGCAATATAAAATTTAATAAAAAATATATATATAATTATTAGATAAAATTGAATGTGATTGTAGTACCCACTAGAAAAAGATTTATAGATATTAGAAAAATGGCAAATATAATTGAAATAATTTGGATTATATTTTTGCTAGCCTTACTTGTTTCTGGCATAATATTATTTAAATATTTCTTTTTTGAAGGGCCCATTCACAGGATGCAGCATGAACACTGCGAGAACATTTGGACCAGCTCTTGTCTCGGGCAATTTCCAATATCAGTGGGTAAGAAAAAATATTTTTGTACCTTTTTCACGTGAATTTCATATGAATTATCTCTGCCAATCTCCAATATCTATTCTACTGTTTATATTTGTTTCAGATATATTGGATTGCACCCAATCTTGGTGCCTTAGTTGGCTGTGGTATTTATCAGTTTGTATTTGCTTTACCTGATAAAAACAACTGCTCTGAAGAAGAGAAGATGTCCCTGCATAGCGTCCGTCACGAAAAGTCATGATCAATAGATAATCTATGAAGATTTCTCTACTCGACGTGAAATCAGAGACCTTATATACTTATGGACTTCCCAGCAAATGCAAGCGGTCAAACATAAAAGGCTTCTTTACGTATCATTGGATATAGTTTCACGATGCTTTTAACGACTTTTAACATTGTCATATTGGCAACACTGCCCTACAGTGTGGACTCTAGAGAAAAGCGTTGTTGCTTGCAACCACCAGTCCTTAACGATTACAAATATTATCAAATATAGTTGGCCAGATATGTCACAGCTATGAATGTTTATTGTATTGTTATTCAGAATGCAGATGGCTAAATATTTTGGAAAATTGTCAGGTGACGGGGTTGGAACATCGTTAGAGTCGATATTACCGTGAAACAACAGGTTGACCTAATATGTCACTCTCGCCTTTGGTATGTTTGACTGGGTATTTTCTCTCAACTAGCAGTCCATGTAATATAAAGTTACTGGTTTCATCTTCTATGTTCTTGTTAATTATTTAATAGAGAAAAAGCTCATATTTATTATATATTGTGATAACAGTTGCTCGCCATTAAATTATTGTACACGATTCAATGTATGTATTTATTTTACTTTATATAAAGTTTGTAAATATTTGTTATTTGAAGCATTTTTTTTGATAATAAATGCATGTTGTATTTTGTATTATTTTGATTTTAATCAATTAGATACAATCAATATTTATTGTATAAAGGAAAAACAAATTATTCCATATGAATGGAAATTTATCTGTTCAAGTCAAACTGCTATGAGACCAAGAGCCAGCAACATA
Source organism: Crioceris asparagi (assembly GCA_958507055.1). Classification (NCBI taxonomy): domain Eukaryota; kingdom Metazoa; phylum Arthropoda; class Insecta; order Coleoptera; family Chrysomelidae; genus Crioceris; species Crioceris asparagi. The sequence goes on from OY293829.1 coordinate 7,628,367, forward strand.
TTTCGACATGTCATTCCGAAAGTCGTCAAAATTTAGTTACAAACAACAAATCTTAGTTCGAAACTAATTTAGTTTTTGGTCATTTTGGTACCAATAATATAAAAATATTGAATCATGGTTTAGGCGAAGATTGTCGGCTTTGACATTGACACCTAATTTCTGCAAAATGAACAACACGCAACTGGTCATCGTCTTAGCTTATTACCTAAGTTACAGTTTAGGATAGATTTTTGTAGGACACAAGAATCATTTGCCCGAATTAAATTGAAAGAATAGTACCCGTTGCGACATCTGTTGCTGAATAGTTAATTCACAAGCGTATAAAATAATATGGCGCAGCTATGTTTGAGTTCACACAAAGAATTAGTAACCAAGTTCACACAAAAAATTTAAATGAAGCGATGGAATTGATAGAATAAATTCGACAACATGCAACCAGCTGTACAAACAGTATGCGTGAAGAAAGTGTTCATTTAGTTATCATTCTATCCATTTTTGTTTTGATTTGAACGAATTATTTTCTATTGTTTAGAAAACTCATTGTCGGCACGAATATGTATCATGTGTGATAAGGCACGCAATTTTTAATATAATTCAAGTGTAGATATAATATGAAAAAAAAAATGTTTTAAAGTTTTTCCAATAAACTGAATATTATAGAAATTACTAAGACGAGTATACATGTGTCCAAAATTGATGAGGGATGTGATAAGTATCTCGGAAATTATAAGAGATAGAAAAACAGTTAAATGAGGGAATTTTTTGATAATTCTGTTAGTAATTCAATGCCCTTTAGTTAACACTCTTAGGATCGAGTTCATAATCAGATTTAATCTCCTATTAATTTTAAAAAAATAGGATCATGTATTATGGAAAAAGTCTCATAATTTTTCTCATTTCAAAAAAAAACAAATCGCTGAGGACATTGTTACAGCAACTTTTTATGAAAAATACCTTTGTGTACTTGTACAACTTTTATCTGGAATCAAGATCAACTTTGTTTTTTGATATGGACGCCATATTGAATTTGAAAGGTAGTAGAAAGAGGATTTTCTTAGCTTTTCAGTGATGTTTGGTAAAGATAAGAAAATATTGATTCTGGTATAAATTTGGCAACGTGCTCGTAAAACATTTTAACCCATATGATAATTCTGTTTGATTATTCTTTAGATGGCAAAATATTTTTTACAAAAAATTGGACAGACGTTATTAGCTCGTGCACTGAAAAATACAAAATAATATTATATGTTTATTCTTTGCTTGTAGTTGTTATTATTCAGATCATCTAAACACATCGTCGCAGAAATACGTATAGTTTAGACATTATCATTACTGTAACTCGAAAACCGTAACTATAAACTATGCAAAAAATGTTCAATATAAATGTTGCTAGAAATGATCTGGTCTTTAATTTGGTTGCCCCAGATTTTCAATTTTCGAAAGAAATTGCCCCTTATACATAGCGAAAATACATATATTTGAGATATTATCATCGCTGTAACTCGAAAACCCTCTCATTTGAAAAAATGTTCAATCTAAAAGATTCCGTATATTGTCCTATCTTTAATTCTGCTGTCTCAGATTTTCGATTTTCGAGAAAAATCAACTTTTATGTTGAAAAAACACAGCTAAAATTGACATACTTTAGAGCTCATGACCAACAGTACATTTTTTATATAGAAAGCATTGGCGGTTCAAAGGGGTGCCTCAAAACCATACTTTTTCCATTGGCGTAGAAATTGGGGAGAAAAACAACCACTATTACTTCAAAATCTTCACCAATTATAATTTAACAAAAATGTTTTTCTGACTCAAAACTTAGCTTATTATGAGTGGAAAATGCTCACAAAAGCTGTTTTCTCTACTATGAACGGTTCCGGAAATATTCACAAAAAACACCATGCATCACCCTGTATCTCGAAAATGGTGCATTTTAGAGGGTAAGTTAATATAAACTTTGGTTTCATATTTTTGGACGAGCTATCACATCCTCAAGTCCTGCGCATATATTATGCAGATTTGACAAATGGTCTCATATTCGTAAAAACTCAAATCGAAAATTTCGTTCCCTCCGAAAACTGCCCCCGAAGGGGGTGATTGTGGAAATTTTTCTCGAATATCAAAAATCCGAGATGGTCAATGAAAGATAAGAAAATATCCGGAAATGTTTAAATTGGACATTTTTACAGAAGAGCCACGGTTTTCGAGTTAAAATCTCAAATATGTGTATTTTCGCTATATGGAGGGTGCAATTTCCTTCGAAAATTTAAAATCTGTGGGAACTTGATGAAAAACCAGATTAATTTTAGCAATGTTTATATAGATTTTTTTTCCTTAAAGTTACCGTTTTCGAGTTACAGCGGTGGTAAAATGGTAAAATCTAAAATACCTATGCGTATTTCCGCCGTGATGTTTTGATATCTCTAAATAATAACTACAAGCAAAGAGTATACATGTATAGGATAAGTATTATCTTCTTTGGTATTAGTGAACGTTTTTCGTGAATAATGTTACTCTTAAAAGTGTGAAATGAAATTTTTTTACGAAAAAAATAGACCGACGTTATTAGTTGGTACACTGAAAAATACAAAATAATATTAAATCTATTGGTGCTGGTAGGTACTTGTGAAGTTGGTACCAAAAGTTATCAATCTAACTGCAACGGAACAACTTTAAAAGTACCAGCACCAATAGAATTAATATTATTTTGTATTTTTCAGGGCACCAACGAATTGCGTCGGTCCAATTTTTCCTAAAAAATATTAATATCATATCAAAATATTTCAATGCTACCAACTTTGTTGCATTCATCTACAAGTTCATTCAACAATTTTATATGTTGGTTTTGAGTAGTCTTGTCTTGTCCCATAATGCCCTTCTGATAAAAATCCTGCTGATAATTTTCCTTTGTCGATATCCACTGGCGACATTTACTTAAGGTGCTAGATACGAGGTTTGAGAAATTCTAAGTTCAATTTCGGAATACGATACTCAGATAGTTTAATAAAAGGCGAGAGGCGGTGCTTGGTTATGGAACCGCTTCCATTTGATTGAACAGTAAACTCTCGTAAATATGCTTCGCACAGGAATGCGGTGGTGCAATGCTAACTATGGAGCAATGTCACCTTTCAGGTACCAAACAATAAAATTATCTAATTATATTGACATCAGTATTCCATTGTTAAAGAAAATATATCGATTCTAACACAATAAATAAATTCAATAAAATAGGTACAGTTAATACCAAACTGCTGTCGACATTAGTTAGTTATTGAATTTTCAGGCATAAACAAACGTCTATTTCTAGCTTTGTTGTGAAGCTATCAGCCTTGTTGGCAATAACATCGGGGGGAATCTTTCTAGATTTAGAAGCTTGTACCTAATCAATTAGTTGGATGGATATTTTTATCTTATCAACTGATACAGGAGTAGACTTCGTTTTTTTGTGTGTGTAATATAATGTTATTATTTATATTGATTTTATTTAGACATTTCTGACGCACATTTCCAAATTAACACAAACCACTATCAATGAAGCGACTCGTCAGACAACAGACCGCCGGACCTGGAGAACAACAGTCGAAAGAGTTAGTTCACAAAGGCTTAGAAGATCTACCGACAGCAATATCTTCCATGAGGTCACCATACGTCGGTCACTACGTGGACGAAGAAGAAGAAGAAGACGCACATTTTGGATAATATTCCAAGATTCCAAGGCAATTTACTATATTGTATTGCACGACAAATTTAAACTAGGCTTTCGACGTCCTGGTAAGGGGAGAAACAACCATACACTATAACCTCTATGATCCGGACAATTAATGGTAAGGGGGTTGTTCGGATAATTGATATATGCGGATTACTTAATATTAATTTGATACAAGTAAAACAAGGAATAATTCATAAACCGTTTATTATTTAACACAAAAGCAATAATTCTTCATAAGAATTAACAATGAAAAATATATTCAGAAATATTTTGTTGTTTTTTTCACTCAATATCTTTCTCAAAATTATTTTCATCATTTGTCTCATCATTTGCTTCAGCAACAATATCTTGGTCTTTTAGAAACAAATCAGTCTCAGACCCACTCCCTGTTATCCATTTTTACACAGAACTTTTATCCCTTTTAATTAATTTTGATATTCTTGCGAGTTCTTAATTTTCTTAGCTATAGTTGCCAACGAAATGTTTTCTTCTTCATCTTCTTCGTCCATCTCTTGGGCGGACAATAATGGCTTCAATGACTGTTCTATTAGGTCCTGATGCACTTGGTACCATACTTCTTGTAAGGAAAAAACTACGTTTTCAAAATTAATGCTCTTTAAGGTTGTTGGAATGTCACACTCAAATGCCAATTTTTTTTAAGTAGGTCCTTTCTTTAAAACAGCTTTACTGCTTGGATGACATGCTCATCCATGGGTTGTATTGAGGGTGTACAGTTTGGTGGTTGGTACGTAAGACAAATTTGTTTGGTATCACTTTCAAGATCCTGGGGCGTTATCTAATAATAACAGAGCTTTGACGTACCGCTGGTACGAATTCCGTATGGAACAATTAACGAAATAACTCCTTTGTTATCGAACCCCTTTTCTTGCCCTTGGAAACATAAAGGAATTAATGAATACCCGAAAACACGTGGTTTTGCTGATTTTTCAACAACCAGCAATCTTAACTTATGGGACCCAGATGCATTAGCCCATGGCATGAGGGTTATTCTTTCATTACAATTTTTTCGGCCCGAGTTTCATTTGGCAAGACTCGCCGAAATATACCATTTCGTCGGAATTATAAATCTGATCATGTTAAAGACCCATTTCTCTGATTTTTGAGTGTAGCTTTCCTTTAAATGGTTCCATTGCGCCAATATTGCTTGAAAGAATTTCACCAGTAATAGTCAACTGCCTGTTATATCTATCTTTACATTTTTGCAACCAACCGCTGCTTGCTTTGAAATTGTTATGTATATTTAGCAACAAAAACTTGGCCTTCTCACGTATAAGATAACCAAATTATGGAGCCCCTGTAACAAAAAAATAGAATTATAAAAGAAATGAATTTTGAAAAACTAAAATGCCTAGTTGTTATTTTTCTATTTTCCTCTCGCCCCTTTTGGAACCAACCGAGTGTACAAGGCTTTTTCCATTGCTGGATATGCACTTAACTTAGGGACTTCCTTTTGTCTAAATTGCGATCCTCACATTCATAATCTATTATGTTGGCTTTATTCTCAAATATATCCGAGACTGTAGATGTTCCAATGATAAATTCACTGGCAACTGATCTGACATTTTCGCCGGAATCCAATTATTTCATGCTTTTGTTGTAAATTTAGCTTTGTGTGTTTTCTTTTCGACATTTTTTTGGTCCAATTTTTTGTGAATAAATATTTTCAAAAAATTGTACCGACGATTGGTGCACTGAAAAATACAAAATAATATTAATTCTATTAGTGCTGGTCCTTTTGAAGTTGTGCAGTTGCAGTTAGATTGAAAACTTTTGGCATCAACCAACAAGTACCAGCATCTACAGTATTAATATTATTTTGTATTTTCAGTGCACGAATTAATAACATCGGTTTAATTTTTTGTAAGAAATATTTATTTCACACTTTTGAGCTTAACATTAGTCACCAAAATCGTTGAACATTCACTCAAACCATTACCCATGTATATTCTTTGCTTGTACTTGTTATTATTCAGAAATCTAAGAACATCGTCGCGGAAATACGCATATTTTAGACTTTACCACTCTGTAACTCGAAAACCGTACCTCATTGGGAAAAAATATCAATATTAATGTTGCTACAAATAATCTGGTCTTTAATTTGGTTGCCTCAGATTTTAAATTTTCTAAAGAAATTTCCCCCTTGACATAGTGAAAATACACATAATTGAGATTTTAACATAGCTGTAACCGTGTCTTCTGAAAAACTTTTCAATTTTAACGTTTCCGGATATTGTCCTATTTTTAATTTTGCCGTCTCAGATTTTCGATTTTCAAGAAAAATTGCCCCCTCCACTTTTTGAGTTCTTACGAATATGGTCAAGTTTCCTGTTTCAAATGAAACAAAAATCATCAAAATCGGAGTACGTTTACTATATACAGCGCGCGCACAAACCAAAAAAGAAGCAGACAGTCGAATTGTATACCTCCTCCGTGTGGGTTCGTCGGTCAACAATATTTATTTCACACTTTTCAGGTTAACATTAGTCATTAAAACCGTAAAGCGTTGACTAATCCCAAAGAAGACAGAACTTGTCTAAATACCTATGTACATCTTGGCTTGTACTTGTTACTATTCCGAGATCTCAAATCATCGCAGCGGAAATACACATATTTCAGTCTTTACAACTGCGGTAACTCGAAAACCATAACTTTTTTTAAAAAAATGTTCATTTTAAATGTTGCTTCACATAATGTCTTCTTTAATTTGGCCGTCTCATGTATTCAACTTTTGAAAAAAACGCCCCCTCCACATAGCGAAAATACACAGATTCCAGTATTTGCCATTGCTTTTACGCGAAAACTGTAACTCTTTTGAAAAAATGTTCAATTGAAACGTTTCTAGATGTCTCATCTTTTTGTTGGGGAGGAGTTTCGGATTTGTGTTTTTCTAAATATAAATATAAAAATCATCAAAATCGGGGCATGTTCACTATACAAAACGCGCTAAGAGACATACATAAAAAAAGCAAACATACAACCGAATTGGGTACTTTACTAATTTTTTAAACAATTTTTATTATTTTATTTTGAAAATAAAAAAAGTATATTTTTTTTTTATTTCCCGCTTGAATTCTAAAAACGGCTGAACGTCACAATCTTCCCTTAGTTAGTGTCCCACGGTATCAAAGAAAGGAGGAATAGAGCAGAGAACACTATCTGACCAGAGAGAAGATACAATACTGTATGTTCTCTCTGAGGAGAATTTGTTCATCGACTTGATTACTATGTCACTATTTTGGTCAATTTTGATAGGCGTTCGCAGTCACGTGATAATGGGTTTGAAATTACAACTATTTAAATTGATTATATTTTAAATTCTAAGAGAAATTTAATCTGCATAATGTGATCTTTGGTATGTTAGGACTACCTAATATCTTTTGAACATCACTTTATATTGAATTTCCATTAATGTCAAGTACCCAATTGTATACCTCCTCCTTTTTTATAAGTTGGTAAATAAACAGCTGCTGCAAGGATTCAAACATCAAACCGAATCACCTGGTATATATTATGTCATCTACAAAGAAAACTTTACATGTCATTATCGCTACTCTAGCCTCGTGCGACATGTCTCCATTATTGAATGTTCGATTAACAATTCATGAGACCTGTGTATGCATTAGGGGAAATAAAACATGGAAATAAATAAAACAAAAAAAAGTGAATTCCACCACTAATCATTCGAGCAACAGAAATTATTTAAATATGTGGCCGATGATTTGAAAGGTTCCGTAAAAATATCAAATAACGAGATATAGCCCTGATGACATGATATACTATTTATATCATAGAAGATTGGTTGTAACGAATGTTATATAATTTTCACATGCTAAAATATCATAAAGATAATAATTAAGAACTGCACAGATTTTCAAAACGCCCTGTGAAAACATGATTCAATTTGGGAATATATACGTCATTGAATAGTTATTTATAATACAAGGGAAAAAGAAAAAAGTAATAGATTTTAGCTCGAAAACCAAGAGCTAAAATCTAATATTTCTCCCGTGTATAATACACTACTACAAACGATGATTTAATATTGAGAAAATATTACCTTGTACTAAAGTCAGAAGAATATCGAAGTAAAATTTGAAGTTTTAAAGTGGTAGGCGACAATTACATATTCGTTGCTAAGGAAACCTTTAAAGTCATCAAATACCTGTCAGTTTAATTCTGTGTTTTGATTGATATTTATGAGTATATATATATATCTACCCGGGAAAAGAGTACTCACTTTTTTCCCCTGGTGAAAAAATGTTACTTGTCACCTGTCAATAGAGATAAAATGTCAAACTTTTTTTTCCATTACAGAAAAAAAATAATTTGGGCCTTATGGCTTTGTAGTAAAAAATCAAAAATAATACCTACTATTTAATCCTTGTGAATATTTCGCACAGTATCATGGAAGAGATAAGGCGCAAGATTTTAAGATATTTTTTTTACAATGAAAACAATAATTTCAACCATTTATATTGTTCGTCATTAGCGCGACAAGAAATCTTCCAATTGATGTCTCAATTAGGACAAGGAGTATTAAGGCCCATGAGGTAAAGACAAAAAAAAACAAACACCTTTGAGTTATAATAAATACGACTCTATTGATACAAGAATTAGATACCCCGAGAATCAAACAAAATCTACCAGTCACCGATGTACCTAGGTATGCACCTATGGCGGATGAAGACTTCTTCTGACACCAACTTTGGAATTCTTAGGATTGCTCCTCAACCTATTTAAATCTAATTAAATGTTCTGTAATTAGATTCTGTTTTTATTTAATGAAGTCAGCTGACTTTTCATAAAGTAGAGCACTCACAGCTTGGCATCAGGAAAACAAGTTTTTCGGCTATTGTGCAGAAAGCATTGTGGAATCGGTAGCCTACAAAAAAAAGCAAACAAATTCATCCATCCGTTCGCGAGATAATGTTCGCCCAGAAAGAAAAACTGACGGGCAGGCAAAAAGGGCAATTGGACTCTGGGGACTCGGAAACTTAAATATCTAATGGAAACAGAACACAGTAAATTTTACACTATTGGAGTAGGCATATAAAAAAACATACTGCCTCCTGAATTATCAGCGTCTATCTAATCAAATATCTACATGTTTATAACAGGTTTTATTATTATATCCTGTACGTGACATCAAGGGCTCAATGTTTTTGTTTGTATTTCAATTACTTTAAACGCCCCACAGGTTGCGTGCTAGTGATTTAAAACGATGCAAAAATAAACGAACTAGAATGATTTGCATAATCTTAAGTACGCTCTTATGAATAGCTTTTGGTGGTATTGCGGCTGGATTTTAACTTCGATTTAATGACTGGGTCAATACGAACATGAACAGTCGAATGCAATATTATTATTTCAATTATTGTTATTATTTTATACATAAAATACAATTGATCATATCAGTCTCATACATTGAATCTAATGAATTGTAAAATTAATTTCATGAATACATGATTTTTTTTTTAATTTTAAAATAAAACATCTCTTAATGTGTAAAGTTGGGTTGGTTCCATTGACATAGGGCATCTCCTCCCTAAGATAGCTTGTTAGAAAGCCATTATTGATATTGAAGACAAAAATCATTGTATTAGCCTTTGGATTACATAATTTTACTAATTAAGAGTGTTTAACATGTAATTTCTTCACTGGTGTGCTTGCTCCATTTTGCAGTAATTGTGGTCTGTTTTTTATTTCATTTGGTATATAATAGGGTCGAACAATAGTAGAAATATGGTAATATGAAAATAAACAGTGCATTATCCATTGACATATCTCTTAATTCTCCTGAGGCAGCCTATTTTCTTAGAAACCTTTTTCTAAACAAAATTAGCATTCTCAGTAAATTTAAATTTTTTGTCAATTATCACTCCAAGATATTTGAAGTTATGGACACATTCCACTTGCAATATTTTAGCACACTCCCAACATCATTAATATAGATTAAGAAGAGTAAGGCACCCAATACAGATCGTTGTAGAACACCAAAATGGATATTTAATTTCTTTGAAAGTTTGTCACAAACTTTTGTCCTCTGACTTCTATCACTCAAATATGATTCAAACTAATTATGTCAAATGTGAAAGAAAAAATCAGATCCCTACGTTAGGATCTATTCTGTAAGAAAACCGTTAAAATTTACCGGACGTTTATATTTTGTGCTTCTAATGTAAATTGCCATTCTGTTTGCTCAACATATAACGCATCCGAATAAATCTAATATTTTAGGGTATCCAATAAATATTATTCTAGGTACCATGGAACAAGCTATTTTGTATGAAAAATGATCACAGTTAGCAAGACTAGTGTTGATTTTAAGGTTATGTTTTAATAATCTGTGGTTACTATTAACTTTTTTACTAGCAAATATTTGATAAAAATTGCAAAATATATATAATCAACAGTGAGAACCATAAAGGTTTGACATAGATCATTTAAGAAGTTATTTGTCGGTTGTTGCTGTTTAATAAAATGAGTAATCTGAGGTGATGACGGATATTCTGTAAATTGGTCTCGAGCATAGAGAAAACAATAAAAAATCTATTTATTGATTAGTTGTCTATCTACTTACTCTATTATTAATACTTTCTGATAATTGGGTAATTTTGAAAAGTTTTCAACAACTTGTCGAGTTCCTAACCAATGTTTTACATAATATAAAGATCAATTATATTGATCTAACACCATAATTTTTAAGCGTCAGTAAAAAAGTATTTTAGTTTTTAACATAAAAATATGTCATGTTCACTACCTGATAGGACAAAGTAGTATATCAAAGTTGAATTATTACCTTTTGAATTTTATTTCATACATCAATAAATCATTAATACATTTTCCTCATTTATCAAAGAAAAATCAACATTTGTTTATTATGTGAAAGTGTTGATAGTGATTTCCAATAGTTGAATGAGAAAAGAACTACACATACAAAATATATATATGTGACCTAGACCGTATAGTAACCACTGACCGTCATCACATCATATTGTTGTGTAGAGGGCATTTTCCTGCATTTTCCTTAGTTTCCAGCTGCTATCAGTGACGTCGGTACGCGTGGACGTCGTCGTCGTCGGAGCTATGGTAGTTGGAGTGATTATTATTTTTATTGTTATAAATATTTGAGAAGGTAGGTTTGTCTGTATGATATAAGGGCCGTTAAACTTGTAGAGTAAAATGAAGAACCTGATTTTAAGAGGAATGAAAATCAGTCAATTGACATAATAATAACTAAAAAAAAATTGTACGAGATTTTTTGAGACTCAATTTTTTCTTTAATTGTAAACTTGATTTTTCACTGCATATTGAGTAATGTTAAATTCTATTCACGAATTCTCATTTTGTGTAGATAGGTTTTTTGCTCACAATGTAGGTAGTACCATCATTACTATGATGTGACAAGTCTCATTTTACAGTTAGAGAAGATAAAGGTAATTAGGTTTAGTGCAAATTGTTTGGATTCGTCTTCTTTCTGATAAGCAAGAATGCAAAATTAAATATATTCAAATTCCACATACTCTAAAATTATGTGTCTAAAATATCCTACATTTGTATATATTTGGATTTTGTTCTTAGGTATAAATTTTCCAAAATAAGTAATTTTAAGAAAAAAAGGTTTTTGAGAATAAATGCGACCCTCGAGGCTACCACCAGAAAGTAAACAGTAAATATCCACTAAAATTTGAATTAGGAAAAAACATAAGGTTTTTCATGGATTGAAAAGAAATAAATTAAACAAAAAATCGGTACATTTAATTTAATAATAATAATAATTCATTCCGGCTAACATCCCAATCTTGAATATAAAAATACTATGATAATAGATTGTATGACTTATGAGCCCTACAAGCCCCTACTGAGATGCAAATAGCATATTAGTGTAGACGTGAACTATATAAAAAATATTAATACAAAAATATCAGAATATATTATAAAAATATTTTTCTTCCAATCGCAATTTTCATCCAGTATAATACCGAGGTATTTAACTTCTTTGACTCTTCTTATTTTATCACACTTACTTACAATTTAAATTATTATAACAACCATCTTTAAGTTATTGTCAGTCCGTCTGTAACAGGGAGCTTATCGGCTTATAGGGACACATTTCAAACACTCGATTTTGACATATTGAAAGTCACTCTGTGATAATTAAACCATCTTCTTATAACTTTTAAGGCATGTTTAACATTGGCTGTAACTTCATCCCTATACATAATGACTGTGTCATCCGCAGATGATCCAATAATATAGGCATTAAATAATAATGGACCTAAAATTGAACCTTGAGGGACTCCACAAGTGACTAAGCTGTAAGAACTTTTAACAATTTTTTTTTGAAATTAAAAAAAGATGACTCAAATTATAGGTAAATATATAACAATTCTTCTGATGATATAATATGACATAACGAGCACTTTTTCAGAATATTTTTGATAGCCACCGTTTTGAAACTATACTTGGTCTACAAAATTTATCTCAATCAATGCACGAATAAGATTTGTATCATATTTGGTTAGCATATTTCAAAATATTTATTCGAAAATTCCACCATTTTCAGGATTAGCAAAAAAATACACCAGAGAGTCTGGTCAAAATCTAATTAGCTCATTGCTGCATAAAGTTTTTATTGTAAGTAATTCGGTTTTGCTATAATTTTTATTAAATAGTTTTCGTTGTTTGTCTAAGATGTGACTTCAGCGTTTATTCAGGTTCCATACCGACCAGACATGAAATTGCGTATTCTTATTAAGATCCCAGTACCCCATGTAACTCACTGCCCGTGAAGTTTAATACTGATCCAATAGAGATTACAAAATATTGAGATCTCTAAACATCGCAAAAATACACATATTTGAGTCACTGCTGTAACTCGGAAACCTTTTTTTGAGAAATTTCTACATCAAATGTTACTGGATAGATATGATCTCTTCTTTGATTTGGTCATCTCGAATTTTCGATTCTCGGAAAAATTTGCCCCTTCCACAAAGCTGAAATACATATTTCTGACTGTAACGTGGAAACCAATGATTATTTTAAAAAATGTCCAATTTAAACGTTTATGGATATGGCATTTTCTTTAATTCTGCTGTCTTGGATTTTCAATTTTCGAAAAAAATTGCATCAATCCCCTCTTTGTGAGAAGTTTTTGAGGGGAAGGGCATGTATAATATTGTTGTGTTTTCAATGGGACCAATTCTCAATACTCCTCTATCAAATGAAAAAAAAATCATCAGAATCGGAGCACGTTTACTATGCAAAATGCGTGAGCATCCATAAAAAATGCGGACATATAGTCGAATTGTATACCTACTCCTCCGTTTGGGTTTGTCGGTCAAAAATTGGAGTTGTGCAAGAGGCGAAGATTTCTAGATAAAGTGTTGTTTAAAAATATATTATTATGCCAGATTCATAGAAGTACAAATGTCTCTTGTAATGTCTAATTATTCCAATTCTATTGTATCTTAGGATATTATTATTATTGCATTTATATTGGCTATTATCAAGATTACTAGTAGTATTTTTGATCCTCAGTATTTTTTTTCATTATAATTGTGTTATATCATGTAGTAACTAGCACGCGACTTGCACCTAATGTTTAAAAAAAAGATCCAAATTCATTGAGGAATTAAGATAAATATTAAAAAAGGGAAAATGCAGAAGATTGCTGCCGCCATATTTTGAAATCATTGCATATAAGTGAAGGTTCAGAGAATTTGATTACCTAATAAAACTATCAAAAATGTGCTGCAAAGAAATATAGAAAATAATAATAATTCTGGTACTGGTAATTTTGTGAGTAGAAAAATTACTTCTGGCACTAACTTCAAAAGAACCAGCACCAATAGAATTAATATTATTATATATTTTTCCGTGCACCACAAAAATGTTGTCTAGTTTTTTTCTATAAAATATTTATTTCACATATTATACTGCTATATTATGACACGACCCTGACCGACAGTTTATTGCGTGGCAAAACGTCCCAGGTAAAAAAACGAAGTCAACCATTTATTGTGAAAATGACTATACCTACCAGAATGCGTCGATTTGTCAAAAAAAACTAGAAAGTAAAACCTCATTAAAACAGCAAAATTATTAAATGAATTATCATCAAAATTTTCATTACATAAAACTCTGAAATGGATGGTTATCGAAGGTTTTGTTTTCTGACATCTGAATTATTTGTTTAGAAGATTTATTTAGTTCATCAAAGTAATTGACAGTTTTATGTATATCAAGATCAAATCGAAAAAGTTGATTCACTGGAAACAAGATGGCTGGTCTAGATCTAAATCATCTGATATTTAATATTTAATAAATAATAAGTCCACATTATTAATCACTTACACAAATAGTACTATGTAATTGGATTGAATACACTTTTTTGTCTGTTCCAGACATCCTGTCAATATAAATGATGCTTCGCTTCTTTACAGAACTACAATAAAAATGTGTCTATTACTATTTAGTTGTATGACTTGACCTTTGACCTTTGAATAATTTTTCAATATCAAAATATGGTTTAACTATTTTTCATATTAAAGTTAGGTGTTGATATTCTTTTGTGAATTTCTTGGACAAATAGAATTTTATTTATTGATAATAAATGTACAAAAAGGCAGTTTTCCGAGAAGCAGATGCGATGTGAGTGTTTGGTGTCAAAACTCTTTTTTCTATCTAACTGCAACTGCACAATTTCAAAATTACCAGCACCAATAGAATTAATATTATTTCGTTTGAAGTGCAATATGGTATCATTGTCGGAGCTTGAGTCCTGCTCGTTGTTCGGTATTACTGATAAATATATTTTTAACAAAAATTGGACCGACTTTATAAGAAAAATACCAAATCCAAATAATATGAATTCTATTGATGCTGGTATAAGTTGTGCAATTGTAGTTAGATAGAAGACTTTTAGCACCAACTACAAAAGAACCAATAGAATCAATAGATATTATTTTATATATTTCAGTACATGAACTAATAGAGTTCGCGGCGGAAATATACACATATTTCAGACATTACCACTGCTGTAATTGGAAAAACGTAGTTTCATTAAGAAAATGTCCAAATTAAATGTTACTAGATATAATCTGTTCTTTAATTTCATCGTCTCATATTTTGATTTTTTTTTAAAAAGGTCCACAAGAATTTTGAAAAAATGTTCAATTTAAACGTTTCCGGATATGGTCTCATATTTAATACTGCCGTCTCAGATTTTCGATTTTCGAGAAAAATTGCCCCCTCCACCCTTTTCGGTGGCAATTCTTGCAGGGAAGGAGATTTCAGATTTGTGTTTTTTTACATATGGGACCATTTCTCAAGCCCCCCCTTTCGAATGAATCAAAAATCATAAAAATCGGAGAAATTCGAAAACAGTAAGTAACTCTTAAGAAAACTGTTCAATTTACTCATTTCGGGGGGTTATCATGTAACTAGCAACTGCAATGCGACCGCGACTATTGCATAATCGTCGCTGTCAAAACGTCGATTTTGTACAGTGTTGCCGGTCATTCAATGTAGAGCCTAAATTGATGCTCGAATAAAATTATTAAAGCGAATTTGATTGTATGTATTTGAGAATAATTACGGATTTCTTAACATGTTCTTAATAAAATAGCTATTTTCACTTATTTATCCAATATTTAATAGAGAAGGTCTTATGGACTACATGTAGACAGTGGCAACACTGATACAACAATGCGACGGGTGCCGGATATGGTCTCATCTTTAATTCTGTCGTCTCAGATTTCCAATTTTCGAGAAAAATTGCCCTCTCCACCCCCTTTGCGAACTGTTGTTTAGAGGGAAGGCGACTTCGGATTTGAGTTTTTCTAAATGTAGGACCATTTCTCAACTCTCTTCTTTCAAATGAATTAAATATCAAAATCGCAGCAAGTTTATTATACAAAATGCGCGAGCAGCCGTATATATAAAAAAAACAAACATACGACCGAATTATATACCTCCTCCTTTTTTGAAGTCGGTCAATATAAAGAAGCGTGTACTTTTAATTTGGCCCACATTGTCTAAACAGGTAGATATTTTGGTGTCTATAAATGATCAATGTGATTACATCATCAATTAGGAACAGTTTAATCCTATTTGACCGACTTTAAAAAAGGAGAAGGTATAAAATTTGGTTGTACTTTTGCTTTTTTTATTGAACATTCAACATCATTTGACATTCAGAATGCATAGATAATATATTCAGAGATTGTTTTGTTTCTTTTTGTTAGTACAGTTTTACAAAATTGTCAAAACAATTAATTATTGACGTCTGCAAAAATGTCATGGGGCATTCTCAAGTTTCTAGATAATAATTCGGATTAATTATAACGTTAATTATTGTCAAAATCAAACCAATCACAATACAAGTTCGGTTATTTATGCCAAATAGTTTGTGGTTTGAATGTCAAATGTGACAAATATATATCATAACCTATTAAAATGGATAATCAGCTGATTCAAATCAGTATCAATTGTACACCTTTGTGTTACTTAAATTGACTATACTTATTTATAATTTTCTTGATAGCGTATGATTATTATCTATTTAGAATTGTTTCTTCCGGCATTTTGATGACCTTCCACTGCTACCACCACCAATACGCCGCGTAAGTCCAGAAGCATAAAGGACGCCCAGCTGGCGGTCCGTTTCTTCATTAATATGGCGGAAAGACAGGCGCCCTCTAGACTGCCCAATGTCAATGGACTGCTGGTACCATCGCCGATGACACCGTCCCCGGAGCCCAAATGGGTAACACCTGTAGAAGACGTTGCTAATGACAACGGTGAGTACTATGATTAAAAAAACTCTTTTGTCTAGTTAAGGTAAGTAAATTATATTTAATTTGAACTTTAATAAGATAATACAGCTGGTCACGTGCGAATCGTGAATGGGGTGAATTGTTTATCTTTTCTCCATTTGTTTTAAAATGTTGATTTAATAAAATGATGAGCTACACTCCAGTGCAAAAAAGTTTAATCCATCATATTAAAAAAAAATATTATTTACATATTTTTTTCTAGCAAATAGTAGTTACAATGTAAATTTTTTTGTTGTGTAGGCTTCTTAGCAGTGCTTTTACTTTTCCGGACAAATCCACGAGTCATATATGTAGCTGATGAGTTCTAATGAAAACAAAATCGGTGATCATACACTTGAAGGTTTTGCAATATCTGTATTGAATAAATTTTCATTCATATTGCACATATCAGCGATGATGTAAATCAATGCGGGATGGAGTATTTGATCACCGAGTAACAGTTTATTTTAAGATATGATATTTTTTGACGAGGTGGATTTTCTCAATATGTTATTCGTAACCTCATTGATACTATGAATCGATGTATGAAAATAGTAAACTAAATACGCAAATACCTAAATCAGACAGTGCGTAAAGTCATGTACTTTCCGTACTTGTGCTATAAAGTAGCTCATGGTTCGAAACTGAAATATCTACTTTCCAAGTAGGTACTCGTAATGACAAGTTAACATCAAAACAGTCGCACTTGCGACACGACATTCGCAAACTGAACTTTTAAGGTCAAAATAATAAAACTCGCAAATCCAGACTTAAGATAATTCGCAGATTAACATTAACATTTGATTGATAACATTGGATGATCATACCTACTGGATTTCAACCAAAAAAGAAACACTCATACTGCAACTTGTCTCTATCAGTTAATTATTAATCTACTGATAAAGTTGAATATGTATATAAATCGATCAGCTCTTCAGCCCAATTCCCAGTAAATGAATTTGTTAGATATATGTTGTAAAATTCTCCACGCATGTAAAAGAAAAATACCATAAATTTCAATGTTTCTTGTTGATATTCTAGCCAGGAAGATGCAGTACGATGACCATATGCCCACTATGGAGAGGGTGACTCTTTGTTTAGCTGAACTGGCCGGTACCACTATTCTCGTCTTCTTAGGTTGTTTGGGATGCAAAGCTCCGGCAGAACAAGTTTCTCTCACATTTGGATTTGCTATATTAATAGCTGTTCAGGTAACTAATTTTCAATTTACTAATTTAGTGATGAGACTCTTCTTCATCTCTTTAATTTCTGACTTTCCTGATTCTCTGAAATCAGAATTTAACCAAAGCAAAATACCAGCTGAAAACATTTATTTTATGTAAATTGTGAATAATGTATAGGGTTTCATTTCAAAACTAACAACTTTTTTTCAAAATGCTAAAATAATCGGCCCAGTACGTGTCGAACTCCCACACAAAGAGTTACTTACCACTGTGACAGAAGAACGAATGGATCGACTTATTATTTGTTGTTATAGCGTTTCGGTATGGAACCCTAAAATAAATCGATGAAATACCCACTAGACAATGTCGAGAGGGACAAATTTTTAAATAAAATTAGATTCGCCCTTTTCAACACCCTGCCCCTGCTTAACCTCTTAAAAATGGTTAGAGGTATCGAGAGCAAACTTTAGTTAAAAAGTTTACAATGAACATGTCCATACTTTTCCAGGCTTTTGGACACATCTCCGGTGCCCATATAAATCCAGCTGTCACCGTTGGTGCTCTCTTTATGGGTATGATTCCATTGATACAGCTGCCCATCTATTTTTTGGGTCAATTCCTAGGTGGAATTGCAGGATATGGTTTGATAAAGGTATCTATAAGTATGTGAAATATGAGTTTCCATATAACTAAATCTGTCTTATAAAATACTTTACATAAATATTTTTAGTAATAATTTTAAGCTTCAAAATTTGAAAGAATTATCACAAATTAATCCAAAGTGAATCGATATTTTTTTCTAAGACTCAGTGACTGAAGAAACTAAACTGGCATTTGACCGACAAACCCAAACGGATATACAATTCGACTGTCTGCTTTTTTTGGGTTGGTGCGCGCCTTCGACACCAAACTTGGTACACAAATACGTAAGGGTAATATCTCCTATAAGATTGATTTTTAGCTGTCTGACTGTCTGTCAATCAACACTATATCTCGAAAAATACTTGACCGATCGACACCAAACTTGGTACACAAATACGTAAGGGTAATACCTCCTATGGGATTTTCTCCTTTAAGATTTATTTTCAGCTGTCTGTCTGTCTGTGTGTTATTACAAGATTGAGAAGAAATTGCTGACAATGATAATAATATATAGGTTTATTGTATAATAATGAAGTCACTCATAATAATATATTGAAGAGAAATATATTGAATAACAGAGAAAAATGTGTTATATTTCATTTATATATCCTGTCTGTGTGTGTGTGAATAGCCAAAGAAGTATAACTTCCACCGTCTGGTCCGACGCAGACCCAATTATTTTCCATGGAGTGACGGTTTTTCAGTTACAGCGTTGGTAAAATGGTAAGATCTAAAATACGTATACGTATTTCTACCGCGATGTTTTGAGATCTCTAAAGAATAACAAGTACAAGCAAAGAATATACGTGGATAATAGGATAAGTACTATCTTCTTTGGTATTAGTCAACGTTCAACGATTTTCGTGACCAATGTTACACTCAAAAGTGTGAAATAAATATTTTTTACAAAAAAATTTACCTACTTTATTAGTTGGTGGTGCTGGTACTTGTGAAGTTGGAGCCAAAATTTATCAATCTAACTGCAACTGCACAACTTCAACAGTAACAGCAATAAAATTAATATTATTTTGTATTTTTCAGTGCAGCAACTAATAACGTCGTTCCAATTTCTTCCAAAAAATATTTATTTCAAATTTTCCTTATAGTTGCAAAAATTGATGATGGAATTCACCTGTGTTAGTTGCTTCTCAATTGAAATTTAACCGTGTATTTGATTTGTTTGGAGTAATTTGTTCAAGCAGATTGAAATATTTCGTTT
The DNA here is from genome assembly GCA_958507055.1 of Crioceris asparagi. Classification (NCBI taxonomy): domain Eukaryota; kingdom Metazoa; phylum Arthropoda; class Insecta; order Coleoptera; family Chrysomelidae; genus Crioceris; species Crioceris asparagi. The sequence goes on from OY293829.1 coordinate 7,647,960, forward strand.
CTCATTGCTTCTGAATTGAATTGCGTCGATATTCACGTAAATATAAATATAAAATATATAGTAACCGTGCACAGATTTTGATTGCTAGTCCAATATTCAAATATTAATTTGGTTTATGATTCCTAAATTTTGTAACGTTATTTCATACTTTTTGGTGCAATATCTAATGACGTCTGTCCTAGTTTTTTTTCTAAGAATTTGTAAATAAAAATAATTTTCAGATGGTGGCTCCCTCTTCTTTCATTAAACCGCAGAACAATTCAATGCCGAGTCTTTGCTCTCCAGACCCGAATCCAGACCTGAGTGAGATGCAGGTTACAGTGGTGGAGTTTTTGTTAACATTATTCCTGGTATGGACTGTATGTGCTGCATGGGACAACCGAAATGGACAAAAAACAGAAACGATATCCATTAAGCTGGGTTTGGTAGTGGCTGGTCTGGCTTTGGCTGGAGTAAGTACATATTTTCTAAGGACTAATGTTAATCACTTTAACGTATAGAAATGGTTATTTTTATATCCAATCTTATTTTTATCTGTGAGAGAATTTTCAGCTTTTAATCAAATATAAATCATTTTATTTATAGGGAAGTTTCACTGGTGCCCATATGAATCCTGCCCGCACTTTCGGTCCGGCACTTTTGAATGCTGATTGGGGAAACCATTGGGTAAGTTGAGAAATTTATTACACAAAAACTAGGACCCACTTTTCAGTACATGAACTAAAACACTCGGTCCTAAGCTTTCAAAAATGATATTAGGTAAATTTCTTATAGAAATATACCTATTGCGATCGTTCACACTTTTGAATTTCGAAAAAATTTCAACGGCATGTTGTTATATGTCTATAAGTTAGGCCAAAAAATCATTTGGTTCAAAAGTTTATATATATATATATATATATATATGGGATATTACGAAATTTGTTAACAAGATAGAGGTCGCAGTTTTGAAGGTATCAAGTTAAAATTTTGCTACAAAAATCAATCTCTCAAATATCTCGGTCGAGTTCGTTATTGGGCAATATCGAGTAAGTACTTTCAAAATGGCGACCATTCAAACATTTAAAAAAATTATCAAAAAAGAGCAGTAGTGTAAATATTATTAAAAATAATTTTAGGTTATAGATATAATCAGTACCGACAACTTTTGTTCAAAGCAATTTTTCATAAAATACACAGGTCAAAAAATAAAAACTAATAAAGAAAAATAACAAATATTGATAAAACATGAACACTCAATATAAATTTGATGTAATTGTACATTTTCTGGAGATCTTAATATAGACCCTGACTAAAAAAATATATAGTATATTTATTGAAAAGAAATAGACGAAAAAAAAATCTGCCTTCAAGTGGACTCGAACCCTGTCTGCTTTATATTCAACAGCCAAAACCAAAACCTCTAACCGCAAGGCTATGACAATTTTATTTAATAACATGTAGGTATACCAATGAAAAGGTTGTTAAAATTTCAATTCAATGAATTTTGAAAAATTTACCTTTCCGCTGACTACAGGCCATCGGGATTTTTTTTGTATGTAATTATAAGTCATCATTATCGTTGAACATTGAATTATATTCAAGGATTTAAAACTTAACCATTGCTTTAACACGGACAGCTTAAAGGTTTTTGAAAAATGCTTAACTTAAATGTTATCCGATATGGTTCCTTCCGTAATTTTGCGTCTAAAATTATGAAGTTTTGTGCAAACTCTAGTCGAACCAACATCACGAAACGCAAGTAGCAGGGCCACAAAGCAGCAGTTAACTTTGGTATTAGTCTAGTTTGGCTTTTGCTATAAAAGCTCTAAAAAATAAAATACTTGCAAAAATAGATGTATATTAGCATAACTTTTAAAAAAATTGGGTGGAAGACGCTATTTTCAATGTTTTGGGAAAAATGGTGTTCCTTACGACTTTTAGCTGGAATTTCCGATTTGGAAATATCTTTTCAATCCCAAATAGCTTATTATTATCTTCGCATTCTATTAAACATTAACTTCCTTCAAAATAAGCAAAAAAATGCGTGAAAATAGTAAATATAAGTTCGCAAAAAAGTAAGGTTAAACGAATTGATGATTGACTTGTGACGTGTGATTGATGTTTAAGAGCTGTCAATTCTAAATCCAATATTACGTTTGCGATATTGAACTTTTTTAAAAAATATTTGGCAACGAAAGCATGATCCAAGTGGTCAGATTTTAAGTGTCTTGCTTCAGAGCAAAAATACAATATTAGAACTTTTGATGATGAACTTTGTCTTAAGGCTTTCGAAAATATGAATTCAGTTATTGCTTTACTTGAAGATATTGTCGTTATTTTATTCTGAAGTAAATATTCTTGGATACGGAATTTATGAAATAATCTAATGCGGTGAAAGTTATACTGGCAGTGTTGGCAACATTGATGTTAATGGCACTTGAATGTTGCATATATTGCACAAGTCAATTTGTTCATCCTCACTTTTTCGCGAACTTATGTTTAGTATGTTCAAGCTATTTTTGCGAATTTAGAAGGATGTTACCGTTTAATAAAATGCGAGGATAATTATATAGTATTTGGAATTCAAAAGATACTTCCAAATCGAAAATTCCAGCTTAAAGTCATAAGTCTTACGAACACCATTTTCCCTTTTTAATAACAAATCATTAAAAATATCGTCTTCCACCTGAATATTATTGAAAGTTATGCTAACAAACATCCATTTGTGCAAACATTTGTTTTTTTAGGGCTTTTATATTAAAAGCCGCTAAACTAGACATTCACCAAAACTTTTTTTAGAACAAGCTTTTATTGAAATAATCTGACAGGAAGAGAATATTCTTGTTTTTATAGAATTACTTGTGTCAAGACCAAGTTAGAAATTCTATTCTGCTTTATTTACACAGGTTAATCTCGCGATATATAAATTGTATAATGTAGTAAAAATTGATTGGTGGTTATTTAATTTGAAGATTGTTTTCTTCCTCTCAAAGCTTTAAAAGCTTAATTTAAAAACCATTCCCTTTGATATCCATATTATGGTGGTGGATAAGAAAATCTGGTCGACCATATTGAATTTAGAGTGGTTATTTTATTTTTGTGTTCTTTTCAGTGATTCCGCCATATTGACTATAGAATGACGTCACTTAGCTTAACATGCATTGTCATCTAAACTAAATGTATTTACAATATTTCAGCTCAATCGGTTGGCGAAAAGAAATTCAATAATTGCAAGAATTGACCTAAACAAGCCAGCTATAGTGTTGCAGGCGAATTTTTGCGATGCTAGCCTTAAGATTTGTAGACGCTAAAGATTCACCTGATGATAAAATTATGTACAGCTTGAACATTCTCATTAAGTTATATTTCAACGTCAATGACATTCCATGAATGAAGCACACACATTTTTTTAAAAAGTATTTATGGTGATCGTATCTACTTTATAATGAGATCCATTTTATTTATAGTTTTATAAATAATAATATGTATTCTTTTGAATTAGTTAATACACAATCATCAAATGTTCAAACTGATAGGCAACTGTGTATACTGACAAATGATGATTATTGTAGGATCCTGGTGATCGAGCAATCCATCAATTTATACCGGGTGTCTCTGAAAGGTCTTCACAAGCAAATAATCCTCAGATCAAAATTATCGATCAAGTTATTAATTATCAATATCGAGCCTTATCAAGATTATCGTTTGACTTGACAACATCCAACACTAAGGGTAGCAGGTTCAGACAGCCTCGCTGTTATCACCTTTTTCTTGGAAATTATAATTGGTACCTTCAATATATTTCTTTAGGTAATAGTCTAGTTTAGCGGATTTTGTTATAAAATGTAATAGAAAAAAAGGTGTTCCAAGGACATACGGCATTTAGCTGGAATTTTCGATATGGAAGTATCTTTTCAATCCCAAATATTAGATAATCATCCTTTGATAGTCAAATTCAATGGAAATGAATTTGAAGAAAATTTTACTTCCATTTCAAATAATTCAAACCTACGCTCATGTCGAAGCATCAAATTGCTGTAGCTGTTGAATAAATACATATAACATCGATTTACAATGTTTCACCTTGAATTTCAATGATACGATCTATCGATATAATTTTCATATTTCCAAAGTCAATGATTTCCTGGGCTTAATAATGATTAAACAACAACTACCTACTGCTGAACTACAAACACAATAAAATGGAAATTATTATATGAAAAAAAAAACACAAGCTGATCAGATCTCTAATAGTGAAGTTTTATAAAGTAATTACAGGATGTTGAGAATAAAAAGTAGATACAAATAATATTAAACTTAACTGGTGCTGATATTTTTGAAGTTGTTAGAACTTCAAAAGTACCAGCGACAATAGAATGAATATTATTTTGTATTTTTATTGCAATATCTAATGAAGATGCGTCATGAGACAACCGGTAAGAACGAAGTTCCTTTTGCTATACAGGGTGTTTAATTAATAATGGGAAATAATCAAACTGGAGCATCTTTGGTTCAAAATAATGAGATTAAACCCAATTCACTAACATAAAGTGAGTCTCATGTCTGAGTTACAGGGTGTTTTATTTAATTATTTAAAAATGATTTGTCCCTATTACTTTTAAACTGATATTCTGTAAAATCTTATTATTTTGAACCTTAGATTCTCCAGTTTAATTATTTTCCATTTAATGAAACAACCTGTAATACTAACTAACAAATACCAGGAATTGTGATATAATTGTATTTAATATTTTTTTATCACAACTTTTTGTTTATAATGGTACAAAAAAATAGAGCATTCCTAATGATTTGAAGAAGCAATAATTTCACTAGTATAAGATATATTAGATACAGAAAATCTTTAATTGTAAGAGAAACAATAACATAATAGTATGATATTTATTTATAATATAACATATTAAAGCAAACACCGATTAATATATAAGAAACTTACTTGTGCGTAAGAAATTGCTTAACTCCAACAGTTGGCCCCTTGAATTGATACGTCGCTGGTCTCGCTACTGCTGCTACCAGTACTAAATCATCCTCCTTTGTTTGCATGGTATAGATACATATCCCAGCCAATAGTTCAGGGCATTTCTTTGGTTTCTCCAGAAAATGGTTTTTCCATTTAATAATGCGTTTCTAGAAAATTTGAGTGCGCCTATTGGATTCGCTGCGCTTCTAGAGCGTCATCTCGATCTTTATTGGTCGAGAAAACATGAAGGCTGTGGATCTTGGACATCGGCGTGCGGATAGGTATTTAATCAGAATAGCCTGGGGTTTCAAGCAATGTTAATCAAAATAGTTGGTTTTACAAAGGGTTCAAACTATAGAATTAATCACCAGAGAAGGTTAAAAATACATAGACCATCTGTTACAATTTAAAGAATGTTGCAAAATATGTATTAGAAATAATATTGAGATTTAGTTTACTATATTTGAAAGGATGCACTTTTTGTTAGTAAGAAAATATTTAGCAACATAGCTTAGTTAGTTAATTATTTTTGCATATGCTTAGCCAATTAGCTATTAATAAAGATTATTATTATAATATTCTTTTTATCTAAATTATAACCAAATTAACTATTTAATTTCAATTAAGTTAGTGAGTTAGTAATTTTTCTCATAAATAAAAAATTATAATGTATTAATATCTATTTTTTAATTGGATCGACTTTATTAGTTGGTGCACTGAAGAATCCAAAATAATATTAATTCTATTGCTACTGGTAATTTTGAAGTTGTGCAGTTGTAGTTAGATTGAAACCTTTGGGCATCAATTTCAAAAGTAGGTACTAAGACCAATAGAATTAATATTATTTTGTATTTTTTAGTGCACCAGCTTAAAAATCGGTCCATTATTTTGTAAAAAATATCTATTTCACACCTTTGAGTGTAACATTACTCAAAAGCATTCAACGTTCACCAAAGAAGATATTACCTATGTTATTCAGTGATTTCAAATTATCGCGGAAATACACACATTTCAGACTTTCCCAGTGCTGTAACACGGAAACGTAATTATTTAAATGTTGCACAATATAATTTCTTCTTTGATGTGGCCGTCTCATATTTTCAATTTTTGAGAAAAATTGCACCCTCCAATCCTTTGAGGGTAAGAACATGTTCAATGTCGATTTTTTTTGTTGGGACCAATTCTCAATAGTCCTTTATCAAATCAAAAAAGAATTATGAAAATCGTAGCACGTTTCCTGTTTATAAGACGCGAACATCCATAAATAAAAAAACATGCTGACAGTCGAATTATATTCGGTTAAAAATGATAAATTACTTACGCATTTGGATGATAGTTTGCTAGCAAGGCATTTAATTTAAAACATTGATTTTTTCATTTGACTTTACGTCAGTATTCTTTCTTATATTCAGTAGGACTTTTAGACAATTTACTATTAAAACATATAGTCTCTCATTATATGCTTTATATTTTCGAGCGTTCTACATTCGTACTTCAATTTCTTTCGTTATTTTCTGTCTTTACATGTTCACTACTTATTATTCCATATAAAAGGAAACGTCGTAAGTAGAATCTATTTTTTGGAAAATTTAATGTATATCCTTACTCAGCTATTTCTATACTGAACGGAACGAGCCGTGAGGTCAGTCGTTAATGATAAAAGAGAAGGAAAAGTTTGTCTGACCCGACTATATTTGGATATTTCAATTTTCATATGATAGCAGCAACTCAAAAATATCATACCTTACTATTGATGACTCTCGAAAAATGTTGAATTTTTTTGTTAGACCAGTTTAAATGTGCCGGATATGGTGTCACGCCTTTAATTTTACCGATTTAATTTTTTTGGAGGTTGGATTTCAAGTTTGTTTTAGTATCGGACCGTTTCTCAGCACTACAAATGAACAAATAAACATCAAAATCGGAGCACGTTTACTGTGCGACTAACATAAAAAAGCTCTCAGTGGAGTTGCATACCTGCTCCATCAGGGAAGTCTGTCTAATATGAAATTATTCTCAAGGATTTAAGAGCGATTTTGCAATTTGCATTTTGTATAACATCATTATAAAAACTCTTGATACGACCCTCGAGGTGCACTATGATATGTTTAGCACTTCGAAGTCAAAGTATCTCTCACATCGGTGGAATTTCACTTACTTACATATTTGTTTCAGATGTACTGGATAGGACCTTTGGTTGCTGGAGCTGTTGGAGGACTGTCCTACAGGATCATCTTTCTTAAGAATGCCACATCAAATGATGCTGCTAATGACATTCATGTCACATCCAATGATAAACCATGAGATATGTTAGAATAATCGTAGAAGAATTTTTTTTGAATTATTAAGATCTTATGAACTAGTGAGTATGGGTTATAGAAAAATCAGAATGGGTGCGACCAACCACGTCTAGTTTTCCACTAGATATACATGTACCTGCTCAAAAATATATGTATAGGTACTAAAACTAGCAGTAAAATTGTCGAAATCAGATTTGAATTTTATTTATCCTTTCACAATAAATTTTAGTTATTGACGTAAGTAATTGATATTTTTAACAAAAATTAGGACCTACTTTGTTGATTGGAGCACAAAAAATTAAAATAATATTAGAAGACCTTTGGCACCAACTTCAAAGGTACCAGCATCAGTAAAATTAATATTATTTTCAATTTTACTTATAAAAATATTTGAAAAAGATTTCAAAACATAGCGAAAACACATATTTCATTTTTTAGCTTTTACTGTTGCTGTAGGTAATTCGGAAACCTTATACATTTTTTGGAAAAATGTCCCTCCGAATATGGTCCCTTCTTTAATTATGCCGTCTCCAATAATCGATTTTCGAAAAAAATGTTCCCTCCATCTCCTTGGAAGTGGCTTCCAAGGGGGGAATGGGAGGGATATTTTGGATTTGAAAGTTTTCTAAAAATGGGACCATGTCTCAACACAATAAAGAAAATCTTAGTACGTTTACAGGTACTTCCTCCATTTAATTAATTATTATTATTTTGTTTATCTAGATATTATTGGGGGAATTTTCATTTGTATATATTGTAATATACCTTAACAAATATAAAAATGTTCTTGCTTTTATTTCAGATTACTACAGAATAATTCAAAGATATAAGATTTTTCAAATAACACACCCTGTCATTTTTAATTATACTCTATTGATATTGATGATATGTTAAAACAACTTATTTAGTTTATTATTTCGTAAGTTATATTAAAATATTAATGTTTTATTTATATATTTATTTTTGTAAGATGCTCACTATGTATTTTTGACCGATAAACCCAAACGGAGGAGGTATACATTTCGACAGTCTTTTTTTCAGTTCGTGCTCGCGTTTTATATTGTCGTGGGTGGAGGTGGCAATTTTTCTCGAAAATCCGAAACGGCAGAATTAAACAATTAAATTGAACATTTATTCAAAAGAGCTACGGTTTTGGAGTTTAAAAATATTTATTTGTTATATATATCAACAACCAAGTCTATTCTAAAAAAAAATATATTGCATTATGAAATTGCTGATCGAATAATTAGGTAATTGTTGAAAGTTCTCTATTTCTAAAATCATCCAGATTTTGTTTTCTAAATGATCTTTTAGGTAAAATCTAATCGTAATAAATCGGTTGATCTTGCTGGACACTCTATTTTGATGTTTCCATTTTAATAATTATATTTTAAATAGGCAATAAAAGAAACAGAGTCTACTTGTTTTTTGGCCTCTCAAACTCTCTTTGACTGACTTACCAAACGGAAGAGTCATACAATTCGATTGTTTTTATGTTTGTACGTACCTTATAGTAAGCGCACTCCAATATTGATGATTTTTTATTTATTTGAAAGGTCGTAAAATGGTACCATATTAAACAAATTTAAAATTCAGCAACTCCTTCTCTTCAAAAACTGCCTCCAAAAAAGGCCAATAACAGATTATATTCAGCAACAATTATATTGAACATTTTAAAAAAAATGTGGTTTCTGAGTTACAGTTGAGGAGGCAATTTCATCGAAAATCGATAATTTATGATGATCCAGATTAAAGAAGAGATCAAATCCAACAACATTTGAATTGGAATATTTTTTTTTTAATTTATGGTTTCCGAATTACAGCAGTGACAAACGTTAAACATGTGTGTTTCCGCGATGTTTTGAGATTTCTGAATAATAATTATAAGCAAAAAATATACATAGGTAATAGCTATCTTCTTTGGAAACGAAACTTGTTCACAGAAACTAAGAACAACTGTCTTAGTTGGTGCAATAAAAATACAAAATAATATTAATTCCTCTGTTGCTGGTCCTTTCGAATTTGGTGCCAGAAGTCATGTAACTGTATAACTCCAAAATTACCACCACCATTGGAATTAATATGATTTGGTTTGGAACACCAACCAAATAAAGATGGTGTTAGTTTTTATAGAAAAGTTTTGTTTGCAAACGAAATATAATCAGATTACGTTCATTTTGTACACGCTATATTGCTGCTGGTACATTTGAAGGTATGCTGTTGTAGTTTGTTGTTGTAGGCACCAACTACAAAAGTACCAGCACCAATAGAATTAATATCATTTTGTATTTTTCAGTACACCAACTAACAAAGTTGGTCAATTTTCTTGTAAAAAATATTTATTTCACAATTTGTGTAACATTAGTGAAGAAAATTGTTGAACTTTCACTAATACCAAAGAAGGTAGTACTTATATATAGTATTACCATGTATAAGCCTTAGCTTGTACTTGTTATTATACAGAGGTCTCAAAACATCGCGGCGCATTTATACATATTTCCGACTTCACCCTGTAACTCTAAAACCGTAACTCTTTAAAAAAAAATCTTTTTAAATCTTTATACCCAGATATAATCAGTAGATATACTAAGAGAGTTCTGGAGCGGAAGTGACCTGTCAACCACAGAACACAAACTGAGAACAGCATATTGACAGTGACACGGAACACAGTGACAGATGTGACACGGAACACAGCACAGAACACAAACTGAGAACAGCATATTGACAGTGACACGGAACACAGTGACAGATGTGACACGGAACACAGAGTATTTTTCCAACGGGGTTTCAAATGTTAGATTCCTACCATGAGCGCCATCTAGCGGAGAGGGGATACTGCATTTAGATTCCTACAATTCATGAGCGCCATCTAGCGGAGAGGGGAGTTACTGTATTTAGATTCCTACTTTTCATGACCGCCATTAGGGATTAATTATTTTATTGTTGAGGAAAAAAAGTTCACCATTGCGCGGGATCGAACCCACAACCACACACACCAACACGTTAACAGTCTAAGCGTTTTCCAAGCCTGCCATCTCGGTTACCCATGAATGTGAGAAAGCGATGTATATATTTTGCATTGCGGTGATAGGAGATAAGCCGCGAGCTCATAAATTGGAATGTCGATGTGTTAACACCGCTTCGACGTAAGCATGGGCGATAAGCCGTTTGGGTCTGCGCGCTCGGACAGCCCTCATCGTTTCAAGCAAACGACTCCCAAAATCGTCTTCTGCCGAAAATTTGATGGCGATTCAGTTTTTGATTCGTTTAAATCGGTCAAGATTTGATTTTCGTAAAGAATATACGAGTTGAATTGCAAATTATACTTTTTCGACACAACAGCATCATTAAAAGTGCTTAAGAAATTAGGAGTGAAAGAAAATGTGTTATGTTTAATATTGTATTTATAAAATTTGCTTTATACCTGTGTAAATGTGAGAAATCAAAGAATGTATGTTGGATGACGGTGCGTGCGCACTTACATCAGATAAGCCGCAAGCTCATAAATTGAAATGTCGATGTGTTAACATCGCTTCGACGTGAGCAAGGGCGATAAGCCGTTTGGGTGTGTGCGCTCGGACAGCCCTCATCGTTTCAAGCAAACAACTCCCAAAATCGTCTTCTGCCGAAAATTTGATGGCGATTCAGTTTTTGATTCATTTAAATCGGCCAAGATTTGATTTTCGTATAGAATATACGAGTTAAATTGCAAATTATGCTTATTTGACACAACAGCATCATTAAAAGTGCTTAAGAAATTAGGAGTGAAAGAAAATGTGTTATGTTTAATATTGTATTTATAAAATTTGCTTTATACCTGTGTAAATGTGAGAAATCAAAGAATGTATGTTGGATGACGGCGCGTGCGCACTTACATCAGATAAGCCGCGAGCTCATAAATTGGAATGTCGATGTGTTAACACCGCTTCGACGTGAGCATGGGCGATAAGCCGTTTGGGTCTGCGCGCTCGGAAAACCCTTCTCGTTTCAAGCAAACGACTCCCAAAATCGTCTTCTGCCGAAAATTTGATGGCGATTCAGTTTTTGATTCGTTTAAATCGGTCAAGATTTGATTTTCGTATAGAATATACGAGTTAAATTGCAAATTATACTTTTTCGACACAACAGCATCATTAAAAGTGCTTAAGAAATTAGGAGTGAAAGAAAATGTGTTATGTTTAATATTGTATTTATAAAATTTGCTTTATACCTATGTAAATGTGAGAAATCAAAGAATGTATGTTGGATGACGGCGCGTGCGCACTTACATCAGATAAGACGCAAGCTCATAAATTGAAATGTCGATGTGTTAACACCGCTTCGACGTGAGCAAGGGCGATAAGCCGTTTGGGTGTGTGCGCTCGGACAACCCTCATCGTTTCAAGCAAACGACTCCCAAAATCGTCTTTTGCCGAAAATTTGATGGCGATTCAGTTTTTGATTCGTTTAAATCGGTCAAGATTTGATTTTCGTATAGAATATACGAGTTAAATTGCAAATTATGCTTATTCGACACAACAGCATCATTAAAAGTGTTTAAATAAGAAACCAGGAGTGAAAGAAAATGTGTTATTGTATCTATCAAAAATGATTTTCTAAATAAAACAACATTTTACTTAAAATTTGCTTTATTTAATAAATGATTTTATCAAACAAAATTTTTAGATAGAGTACGGAGTGATTCTTCTTGATGGCATCTCATTGCGTTGACGAAAACGTGTAGGATTTTTGAAGACCTTCTCATTCCAATCGTTTTCACTGAATTGGGTGGTAGGATTGATAGTCATATCATTGAACAATGTAAACACCTTTTGTTTTTCCTCAAAAAAGTTTAGAATATTTTTTAATTCCTCCAAACGTCGAATGTGTTGCTCCAACCTTTCTTTCAACATCATCGTAACTCTATGACTCTCATACTGAAACTGTTGTCAGACAAAAAAAACTTGTTTCTTGTCTCCCTTCCTTCTCCCCCAAAAAAAAAAAAAAAAAAAAAAAAAAAAAAAAATTCTCTCTATTGCTCATAAAGGTAAAGTATTACAAAACCATTTATACAATTCATCAACATTTCTAAGACTACAATAATAGAATTGACTGTTGCTATATTTGTGGTGCATACATGATGTAAATTCGCTGTTGTTGAACGCTGGAACAGAATGAAGAGTATATCTGAAAAATTAGAACTTAGAAAAAAAAACACACAACTGAATTCAAAACGTGAAAAGAAAATATTTTATTCAGTGGCCGAGCGTCGTAGACAGGGACAGAAGAAACGAGGAAAGTGAGAACGCACTACAAGCGGGGAGATCCGTTTGAAAGATAAGAGCGAGAATTAAACATGGCTGCAAATGCGTGATGAATGGAAGAGCAGGAAGTGTCTCAAAATATTTTCAATGATTCCCTCAGACTTTACATGAAAATTAAGGTGGAATTGCAGGTTTCTCAAGAAACAAAGTATGTCACATTAAAAAAATGAGAGCTCGTAAAGAAGCACTTATATCAAAAATCCAAGTTACCATAATTACAAATGCGTTGGGAAGAAACAAATGAAAAGATATTGAAAAAAAAACGTTACACAAATCAGGGAAAACCGGTGAAAGAAGAGCGAAATACTTTCAAACTTCATAAAAAAATGTTTGGTATATAGACAAGACTGAACAATGAAATTTTATATTTCAAAAACAAATACATGTAGAATATAAAGTACATTACATATCAGTTGAAGTGCAAAATCTTTCAAACACAAGTCTGGGAGAGACATCCAATAGAATTTATTAAGAAGTAAGTCATTTAATGACAACATAGTATTAACAAAAAAGCAGTCTGGAAGTATGAAAATGAAAAGCAATATGAAAACATGTAAATTGTGTCGCTCATTATACACATTGTTTAACTTTCAACGTTTTTCATCTATGCGAGGACAATTGCTAATTTTGTTAGAACAAAGAAAAAGTTAAAAATTGATGACAAGAAACGTTGAAAAAGAAGACCACCACCCAATATAATTTATTAATAACCTTGTAAAATAATGCTGGCACATGCATCGTGGTTGTGATTTGTTCCTTCTTATCAACGTTTTTGATCCATCTGTTGAGTCGTATTTTTAATGTCTTTTTAAAATTCCAATTGCTTTTCGTAATATAAGATTGAATGTTATTTGTTGTTTCGAAAAATATTTCTGATGGATACATCTTTGAATCCATACAAAAAAAAAATAACTCGTGTTTCATTCAATTTTCTTTATTGTTTAAATCAAATAACATATTGTATAAAGCATTAGAATCAGTTTTAATCACCTCTTCACAGCTCAAATAATTTGATATTTTTCAAACTTGGTGGTGAAATGATGCATCTCCTTTTCACACCAGAAATTCAACCAAATGGCATCGTTTTCACAAAAGTTGGTTAATTCAACACATACATACTTGTTTTGTTCAATGAAATTTTGAGTTTTGTATCAGAAATTCTTCAAATCCGTCTGGAGAAAAGATGATTTTCTTGTAAAACAACATCATAGACGTCAGAAGCATGCGCATTATTCACCTCAACTCAGCTGTTGTGTTTGCTATTCAATGTCAGTCGTTTGACATAAATTTTTCTTCTTGTTTCCTCAGTACTTTTTGAACCAGACAGATCTGATGTAATTTAGATACAATTCTTAGAAAGCTCTTCCAATTGATGAACCCAACATATATTGAGGAGACATACATGAAAATTCAATGAAAGTTTGTAAATAATTTTCTTCCAAAAGCTTTTGTTCAATCGTTGGGAAAAAAACAACATCATAATGATGGAATTATCTTATTGTTCAAAGGCGAACACAATGAAAAACCATTTGGGTCATCTCTCTGTATCACATATAAAATTACGTATAAGTATCGAAACAAATGAAGAAAATATAGTTCAAAATATAATTTCAGAGTCAATCCAATGCAAATTGTTATGGTAGCAGTTGCACAGAGAAAATGGTAAACTCAAGGAGTGGTAGATGAAATACCAATAAAAAAGAAGAAATTCCTCACAAGCCGAAAAATGTGACCGATATATTTGTTTGTTTTAACATAGACATAGACAAAAAATGAAACTTGTCGAGCAAATTAGACAAAATGGCACGAATAGCATACAGAAAACACAAGAGACCACATTAATATCAAATTTGAACATTGCTCACATGCCGAAAAATTTGGATGTTATAATTGTTTGCTTTAATACTGATTTAGATAGAAATGAAACTTATCCAACAAAATAGACAAAATATCGTTTGTAGGATGAAATTTGTCTTAGATTCTATCATTATAAATAGATAAGCTGTTCTCCTCAACTGTTGTAATAACAGTATGTCAAGAAGCTCTTGCTTATTACATTTTATATAAATAAAATAAGATATTAGTAAAATAGTGTTTTATTTAATATATAGGAAAAAAAAAGATCATTCATAAAAAGAAGTTACTTTGGAAAGCAAAGTTTTCAATTCTTGCAAGAGCCCACTGCTTGGACATTGTACTCCAAACATATTCCAATTAAATTCTCCTACTTGCACAAGTTTTCGTTGAAATTCGTTGTATTTGAAGTAAGTATTCTTCTTGAAGAAATATATATGTCCATCAATATAACGAAACGCTGAAGTTAAATTGCTTGGAATATCTGGAAACTCGTATCTAGTATTACCCATAAATTTTCGAGCTCCATTTTCATTATATTCTCGATAGTCACCATTTGTCAATAAAATATAGATTTTTCCACTGTTTGTCTGAAACATAGCTTCTACTTCAACTCCTCTAGGTATATCATAAGCAATGGTTCTGATGCTACCAACGATGTTTAAATTTGGAAATTGACTAAAATAAACTTTCTTATTGCTTGCAACCATAAGATTTCCATTCGAAATTTGAAAAGCGTGATTCACTTTGGTTATTCCAGTGTTAATTAAATAATCATGATATAGATTTTCAGATTGATGAATTTTATTGTCTTTTTTATTAGCATTTATATCTATTTTCCACAAGCGATTTTCAGAAATTACGTATAATTTATGGTTGGGGAATCCTGGTGAATATGCCAAAAACATTACGTCAGGATATTTCACATCACACAAGTTAAATGTAGAGCTAATATCTTCTGGAGAAGGTTGCTGCTGTGTTGTTTTGGGTGTTGTAGTAGGCCTCGGTTTGCCATATAACCTTTGAATTGCTAATTTATCATCTTCGTGTAGACTGTTTGCTGCATCTTGATAAAACGGGTACATTATTGCATGAGTATTTAGGCTGTGACTTATTCCTAGAGAATGTCCAATCTCATGTACCAGTACCATTAACAGATTTATCCCTCCATCACCAATCATGTTTCCATCATCATCAATATATTGCCAATTTTCATCAGCTTCTATATGAACTTCAACACATGAAGCATAGGATGCAGGGGGAAACGCATGTCCTAAGACTACTCCTGGACCATCTAATGGATATGGACAGATCTCTTTACCCATGCATATGGTGCGATATTCGTGTTCTCTTTTGACAAATGCTACTAAAATATCTGGAGTGATGTTATTAACATGATCTCTCTTTATCATACTAGCAGTAGTAAGCATTTTAAATGTTAGTCCAGATGCATTTTGCCACATATTGAAAGCTTGTTGAACGACGTTTCGATATTTACCGACACCCTCGACCAAATACCAATGCAGAGTCGTTTTGTTCCATTTAGTTGAAACTACAAATTCATTATCGCTATAGTGACATCGTGGTTTTGATATTAACTCAATCGTTTCTGCATTAAGGCTGCCATCTATCGGTAAATTGTAATCTTCTTGAAACTTTGCTAGACTCTCCTCGAGAGATGTATTTGTATTATTTTGAATATAACCATACTTTTGCAAATATTTCTGTGCATCAGGTAGAGTTAGGTTCGATGACGCGATATGTACCAGCAATAGCAAGGAAACGAATACCTTCATTGTCAACTCGTTAATAATTGAATTATCAAGGTGATAATGAATATATTTTGGTGGAGATATGAAATAAAACAAAAAAAGTTTATTTCACAGTCTATGTTAGATGTATATTCAAATTCATTATCTAAAAAATTCTGTATAATATCTGAACTATAATAAAAGAGATATTCCCTTAAGGTATTAGTATACATACAATCGATTGAGGATGCTTCACAAAATCCATAAAGAAGGTCTAAAACACTCAAATTTACATTATCTAACCAATTTCTTACAATATTAAATAAATTTCGATAAAATTCGTTGAAATTGAGGCATTCCAACATAGCAAGTCAATTTGAAATCACATGCATCTGTACATTTAAAATGGCTGCAATGTCTTCTTCATATAGATTCATGCCGACATTGAACTTGGAAATATACAAGAGGTTCGTATAGGTACCATACTGATATTGAGTCACTTTCACAAAGTCTCCACATTTTGTTTCTATAGGATCAGCAGCATAATCTTCGTTGTCTTCGACATTTTGTTGTATTTCTTGTAGCAAGGTGATGATTGAATCCCACTCGTAGGTGGAGAATGAAATTTCCCAAGGTGTAGACCTTCGCTTCAGAATAACGCATGCACTAAAATCTCTTGTAGGACTCAGACCACATCGCACCTCGTAGTTACATGTTTGAGGTAGAGGAAATGACATTAAAAATAATGGTTTTTCGGTTTGAGCTTTAGTTTCGAACATGATTAAAGCTTTGTCATCAGCCTCATCATCATAGAGTTTGAGGAGCCTTTTAGATCGAACAAAGTTACTCAGCTGATTCAACGTAAAGACCATCTTTTATGATTGTAGATTGTTTATCACACATGTTATAATAATGAATTAATTTTATAATATCAGTATACAAGATGTGTCGGCATTGATTTAAATTAATATGTATATTTCTCATAACTGTGAAAAAGGTACAACTATCAAGAAAAATGAGGCAAGTAACTCAACAAATGACTGAAAATGACAAAAAAAATGGTACAAATATCAAGAAAAATGAGACAAGTAACTACAAAATAGCTATGTGAGATCAGAAAAATGACAGAAAGAAATGTAAAATACATGAAATGAGAAAGAAAAATGGTACAAATATCAAGAAAAAATTATACAAGTAACTACAAAATAGCTATGTGAGATGTGAAAAATGACAGAAAAATGCAAAATACATGAAATGAGAGAGAAAAATGGTACAAATATCAAGCTGAGAAAAATACAAGACCTTGTATAATCAATGCTCTGAGGAAAGATGAAGCCATCAAGGTCAACGCAGTATTCGGAGGCGAGTTTGTAATCGTGAAAGGTGACCAAGTTCAAACGGAATATAAATATTTCACTACAACCAATTCACCCATCTTCACCCACCTGGGGTGTAAATTTGTTAATGTTCACTCCTAAATTCATTACTCGCTTCAGTGCCCATCCACTATCTCTCTCTTGAAATTCTTCTAAGTCTTTGAAGATGAATTTAGGAGTGAACATTAACAAATTTACACCCCAGGTGGGTGAAGATGGGTGAATTGGTTGTAGTGAAATATTTATATTCCGTTTGAACTTGGTCACCTTTCACGATTACAAACTCGCCTCCGAATACTGCGTTGACCTTGATGGCTTCATCTTTCCTCAGAGCATTGATTATACAAGGTCTTGTATTTTTCTCAGCTTGATATTTGTACCATTTTTCTCTCTCATTTCATGTATTTTGCATTTTTCTGTCATTTTTCACATCTCACATAGCTATTTTGTAGTTACTTGTATAATTTTTTCTTGATATTTGTACCATTTTTCTTTCTCATTTCATGTATTTTACATTTCTTTCTGTCATTTTTCTGATCTCACATAGCTATTTTGTAGTTACTTGTCTCATTTTTCTTGATATTTGTACCATTTTTTTTGTCATTTTCAGTCATTTGTTGAGTTACTTGCCTCATTTTTCTTGATAGTTGTACCTTTTTCACAGTTATGAGAAATATACATATTAATTTAAATCAATGCCGACACATCTTGTATACTGATATTATAAAATTAATTCATTATTATAACATGTGTGATAAACAATCTACAATCATAAAAGATGGTCTTTACGTTGAATCAGCTGAGTAACTTTGTTCGATCTAAAAGGCTCCTCAAACTCTATGATGATGAGGCTGATGACAAAGCTTTAATCATGTTCGAAACTAAAGCTCAAACCGAAAAACCATTATTTTTAATGTCATTTCCTCTACCTCAAACATGTAACTACGAGGTGCGATGTGGTCTGAGTCCTACAAGAGATTTTAGTGCATGCGTTATTCTGAAGCGAAGGTCTACACCTTGGGAAATTTCATTCTCCACCTACGAGTGGGATTCAATCATCACCTTGCTACAAGAAATACAACAAAATGTCGAAGACAACGAAGATTATGCTGCTGATCCTATAGAAACAAAATGTGGAGACTTTGTGAAAGTGACTCAATATCAGTATGGTACCTATACGAACCTCTTGTATATTTCCAAGTTCAATGTCGGCATGAATCTATATGAAGAAGACATTGCAGCCATTTTAAATGTACAGATGCATGTGATTTCAAATTGACTTGCTATGTTGGAATGCCTCAATTTCAACGAATTTTATCGAAATTTATTTAATATTGTAAGAAATTGGTTAGATAATGTAAATTTGAGTGTTTTAGACCTTCTTTATGGATTTTGTGAAGCATCCTCAATCGATTGTATGTATACTAATACCTTAAGGGAATATCTCTTTTATTATAGTTCAGATATTATACAGAATTTTTTAGATAATGAATTTGAATATACATCTAACATAGACTGTGAAATAAACTTTTTTTGTTTTATTTCATATCTCCACCAAAATATATTCATTATCACCTTGATAATTCAATTATTAACGAGTTGACAATGAAGGTATTCGTTTCCTTGCTATTGCTGGTACATATCGCGTCATCGAACCTAACTCTACCTGATGCACAGAAATATTTGCAAAAGTATGGTTATATTCAAAATAATACAAATACATCTCTCGAGGAGAGTCTAGCAAAGTTTCAAGAAGATTACAATTTACCGATAGATGGCAGCCTTAATGCAGAAACGATTGAGTTAATATCAAAACCACGATGTCACTATAGCGATAATGAATTTGTAGTTTCAACTAAATGGAACAAAACGACTCTGCATTGGTATTTGGTCGAGGGTGTCGGTAAATATCGAAACGTCGTTCAACAAGCTTTCAATATGTGGCAAAATGCATCTGGACTAACATTTAAAATGCTTACTACTGCTAGTATGATAAAGAGAGATCATGTTAATAACATCACTCCAGATATTTTAGTAGCATTTGTCAAAAGAGAACACGAATATCGCACCATATGCATGGGTAAAGAGATCTGTCCATATCCATTAGATGGTCCAGGAGTAGTCTTAGGACATGCGTTTCCCCCTGCATCCTATGCTTCATGTGTTGAAGTTCATATAGAAGCTGATGAAAATTGGCAATATATTGATGATGATGGAAACATGATTGGTGATGGAGGGATAAATCTGTTAATGGTACTGGTACATGAGATTGGACATTCTCTAGGAATAAGTCACAGCCTAAATACTCATGCAATAATGTACCCGTTTTATCAAGATGCAGCAAACAGTCTACACGAAGATGATAAATTAGCAATTCAAAGGTTATATGGCAAACCGAGGCCTACTACAACACCCAAAACAACACAGCAGCAACCTTCTCCAGAAGATATTAGCTCTACATTTAACTTGTGTGATGTGAAATATCCTGACGTAATGTTTTTGGCATATTCACCAGGATTCCCCAACCATAAATTATACGTAATTTCTGAAAATCGCTTGTGGAAAATAGATATAAATGCTAATAAAAAAGACAATAAAATTCATCAATCTGAAAATCTATATCATGATTATTTAATTAACACTGGAATAACCAAAGTGAATCACGCTTTTCAAATTTCGAATGGAAATCTTATGGTTGCAAGCAATAAGAAAGTTTATTTTAGTCAATTTCCAAATTTAAACATCGTTGGTAGCATCAGAACCATTGCTTATGATATACCTAGAGGAGTTGAAGTAGAAGCTATGTTTCAGACAAACAGTGGAAAAATCTATATTTTATTGACAAATGGTGACTATCGAGAATATAATGAAAATGGAGCTCGAAAATTTATGGGTAATACTAGATACGAGTTTCCAGATATTCCAAGCAATTTAACTTCAGCGTTTCGTTATATTGATGGACATATATATTTCTTCAAGAAGAATACTTACTTCAAATACAACGAATTTCAACGAAAACTTGTGCAAGTAGGAGAATTTAATTGGAATATGTTTGGAGTACAATGTCCAAGCAGTGGGCTCTTGCAAGAATTGAAAACTTTGCTTTCCAAAGTAACTTCTTTTTATGAATGATCTTTTTTTTTCCTATATATTAAATAAAACACTATTTTACTAATATCTTATTTTATTTATATAAAATGTAATAAGCAAGAGCTTCTTGACATACTGTTATTACAACAGTTGAGGAGAACAGCTTATCTATTTATAATGATAGAATCTAAGACAAATTTCATCCTACAAACGATATTTTGTCTATTTTGTTGGATAAGTTTCATTTCTATCTAAATCAGTATTAAAGCAAACAATTATAACATCCAAATTTTTCGGCATGTGAGCAATGTTCAAATTTGATATTAATGTGGTCTCTTGTGTTTTCTGTATGCTATTCGTGCCATTTTGTCTAATTTGCTCGACAAGTTTCATTTTTTGTCTATGTCTATGTTAAAACAAACAAATATATCGGTCACATTTTTCGGCTTGTGAGGAATTTCTTCTTTTTTATTGGTATTTCATCTACCACTCCTTGAGTTTACCATTTTCTCTGTGCAACTGCTACCATAACAATTTGCATTGGATTGACTCTGAAATTATATTTTGAACTATATTTTCTTCATTTGTTTCGATACTTATACGTAATTTTATATGTGATACAGAGAGATGACCCAAATGGTTTTTCATTGTGTTCGCCTTTGAACAATAAGATAATTCCATCATTATGATGTTGTTTTTTTCCCAACGATTGAACAAAAGCTTTTGGAAGAAAATTATTTACAAACTTTCATTGAATTTTCATGTATGTCTCCTCAATATATGTTGGGTTCATCAATTGGAAGAGCTTTCTAAGAATTGTATCTAAATTACATCAGATCTGTCTGGTTCAAAAAGTACTGAGGAAACAAGAAGAAAAATTTATGTCAAACGACTGACATTGAATAGCAAACACAACAGCTGAGTTGAGGTGAATAATGCGCATGCTTCTGACGTCTATGATGTTGTTTTACAAGAAAATCATCTTTTCTCCAGACGGATTTGAAGAATTTCTGATACAAAACTCAAAATTTCATTGAACAAAACAAGTATGTATGTGTTGAATTAACCAACTTTTGTGAAAACGATGCCATTTGGTTGAATTTCTGGTGTGAAAAGGAGATGCATCATTTCACCACCAAGTTTGAAAAATATCAAATTATTTGAGCTGTGAAGAGGTGATTAAAACTGATTCTAATGCTTTATACAATATGTTATTTGATTTAAACAATAAAGAAAATTGAATGAAACACGAGTTATTTTTTTTTTGTATGGATTCAAAGATGTATCCATCAGAAATATTTTTCGAAACAACAAATAACATTCAATCTTATATTACGAAAAGCAATTGGAATTTTAAAAAGACATTAAAAATACGACTCAACAGATGGATCAAAAACGTTGATAAGAAGGAACAAATCACAACCACGATGCATGTGCCAGCATTATTTTACAAGGTTATTAATAAATTATATTGGGTGGTGGTCTTCTTTTTCAACGTTTCTTGTCATCAATTTTTAACTTTTTCTTTGTTCTAACAAAATTAGCAATTGTCCTCGCATAGATGAAAAACGTTGAAAGTTAAACAATGTGTATAATGAGCGACACAATTTACATGTTTTCATATTGCTTTTCATTTTCATACTTCCAGACTGCTTTTTTGTTAATACTATGTTGTCATTAAATGACTTACTTCTTAATAAATTCTATTGGATGTCTCTCCCAGACTTGTGTTTGAAAGATTTTGCACTTCAACTGATATGTAATGTACTTTATATTCTACATGTATTTGTTTTTGAAATATAAAATTTCATTGTTCAGTCTTGTCTATATACCAAACATTTTTTTATGAAGTTTGAAAGTATTTCGCTCTTCTTTCACCGGTTTTCCCTGATTTGTGTAACGTTTTTTTTTCAATATCTTTTCATTTGTTTCTTCCCAACGCATTTGTAATTATGGTAACTTGGATTTTTGATATAAGTGCTTCTTTACGAGCTCTCATTTTTTTAATGTGACATACTTTGTTTCTTGAGAAACCTGCAATTCCACCTTAATTTTCATGTAAAGTCTGAGGGAATCATTGAAAATATTTTGAGACACTTCCTGCTCTTCCATTCATCACGCATTTGCAGCCATGTTTAATTCTCGCTCTTATCTTTCAAACGGATCTCCCCGCTTGTAGTGCGTTCTCACTTTCCTCGTTTCTTCTGTCCCTGTCTACGACGCTCGGCCACTGAATAAAATATTTTCTTTTCACGTTTTGAATTCAGTTGTGTGTTTTTTTTTCTAAGTTCTAATTTTTCAGATATACTCTTCATTCTGTTCCAGCGTTCAACAACAGCGAATTTACATCATGTATGCACCACAAATATAGCAACAGTCAATTCTATTATTGTAGTCTTAGAAATGTTGATGAATTGTATAAATGGTTTTGTAATACTTTACCTTTATGAGCAATAGAGAGAATTTTTTTTTTTTTTTTTTTTTTTTTTTTTTTTTTGGGGGAGAAGGAAGGGAGACAAGAAACAAGTTTTTTTTGTCTGACAACAGTTTCAGTATGAGAGTCATAGAGTTACGATGATGTTGAAAGAAAGGTTGGAGCAACACATTCGACGTTTGGAGGAATTAAAAAATATTCTAAACTTTTTTGAGGAAAAACAAAAGGTGTTTACATTGTTCAATGATATGACTATCAATCCTACCACCCAATTCAGTGAAAACGATTGGAATGAGAAGGTCTTCAAAAATCCTACACGTTTTCGTCAACGCAATGAGATGCCATCAAGAAGAATCACTCCGTACTCTATCTAAAAATTTTGTTTGATAAAATCATTTATTAAATAAAGCAAATTTTAAGTAAAATGTTGTTTTATTTAGAAAATCATTTTTGATAGATACAATAACACATTTTCTTTCACTCCTGGTTTCTTATTTAAACACTTTTAATGATGCTGTTGTGTCGAATAAGCATAATTTGCAATTTAACTCGTATATTCTATACGAAAATCAAATCTTGACCGATTTAAACGAATCAAAAACTGAATCGCCATCAAATTTTCGGCAAAAGACGATTTTGGGAGTCGTTTGCTTGAAACGATGAGGGTTGTCCGAGCGCACACACCCAAACGGCTTATCGCCCTTGCTCACGTCGAAGCGGTGTTAACACATCGACATTTCAATTTATGAGCTTGCGTCTTATCTGATGTAAGTGCGCACGCGCCGTCATCCAACATACATTCTTTGATTTCTCACATTTACATAGGTATAAAGCAAATTTTATAAATACAATATTAAACATAACACATTTTCTTTCACTCCTAATTTCTTAAGCACTTTTAATGATGCTGTTGTGTCGAAAAAGTATAATTTGCAATTTAACTCGTATATTCTATACGAAAATCAAATCTTGACCGATTTAAACGAATCAAAAACTGAATCGCCATCAAATTTTCGGCAGAAGACGATTTTGGGAGTCGTTTGCTTGAAACGAGAAGGGTTTTCCGAGCGCGCAGACCCAAACGGCTTATCGCCCATGCTCACGTCGAAGCGGTGTTAACACATCGACATTCCAATTTATGAGCTCGCGGCTTATCTGATGTAAGTGCGCACGCGCCGTCATCCAACATACATTCTTTGATTTCTCACATTTACACAGGTATAAAGCAAATTTTATAAATACAATATTAAACATAACACATTTTCTTTCACTCCTAATTTCTTAAGCACTTTTAATGATGCTGTTGTGTCAAATAAGCATAATTTGCAATTTAACTCGTATATTCTATACGAAAATCAAATCTTGGCCGATTTAAATGAATCAAAAACTGAATCGCCATCAAATTTTCGGCAGAAGACGATTTTGGGAGTTGTTTGCTTGAAACGATGAGGGCTGTCCGAGCGCACACACCCAAACGGCTTATCGCCCTTGCTCACGTCGAAGCGATGTTAACACATCGACATTTCAATTTATGAGCTTGCGGCTTATCTGATGTAAGTGCGCACGCACCGTCATCCAACATACATTCTTTGATTTCTCACATTTACACAGGTATAAAGCAAATTTTATAAATACAATATTAAACATAACACATTTTCTTTCACTCCTAATTTCTTAAGCACTTTTAATGATGCTGTTGTGTCGAAAAAGTATAATTTGCAATTCAACTCGTATATTCTTTACGAAAATCAAATCTTGACCGATTTAAACGAATCAAAAACTGAATCGCCATCAAATTTTCGGCAGAAGACGATTTTGGGAGTCGTTTGCTTGAAACGATGAGGGCTGTCCGAGCGCGCAGACCCAAACGGCTTATCGCCCATGCTTACGTCGAAGCGGTGTTAACACATCGACATTCCAATTTATGAGCTCGCGGCTTATCTCCTATCACCGCAATGCAAAATATATACATCGCTTTCTCACATTCATGGGTAACCGAGATGGCAGGCTTGGAAAACGCTTAGACTGTTAACGTGTTGGTGTGTGTGGTTGTGGGTTCGATCCCGCGCAATGGTGAACTTTTTTTCCTCAACAATAAAATAATTAATCCCTAATGGCGGTCATGAAAAGTAGGAATCTAAATACAGTAACTCCCCTCTCCGCTAGATGGCGCTCATGAATTGTAGGAATCTAAATGCAGTATCCCCTCTCCGCTAGATGGCGCTCATGGTAGGAATCTAACATTTGAAACCCCGTTGGAAAAATACTCTGTGTTCCGTGTCACATCTGTCACTGTGTTCCGTGTCACTGTCAATATGCTGTTCTCAGTTTGTGTTCTGTGCTGTGTTCCGTGTCACATCTGTCACTGTGTTCCGTGTCACTGTCAATATGCTGTTCTCAGTTTGTGTTCTGTGGTTGACAGGTCACTTCCGCTCCAGAACTCTCTTAGTATATCTACTATAATCTTTTCTGTAATTTGGCCGGCTCATATTTTCCATTTTCGAAAAAAAATATTCCTTCCACATAACGGAAATACTCCTATCACATATTTCAGATTTTACCATTGCTTTAACACGATAACCGTAGCTATTTTCAAAAAAAATTCGGGATATGGTCCCTCTCAAACGTTCAAATCTCGAATTTTTGATTCTCGAAAAAAATTGCCCCTTCCACATAGCTGAAACACATATTTCAGACTGAAACGCGGAAACCTGTGGATATTTTCAAAAATGTCCAATTTGAACGTTTCCGGTCATGGAGTTTCCTTTTATTCTGCCGGCCCCCTTTACATAGCTGAAACACATATTTCAGACTGACACGCGGAAAGCTGTGATTATTTTAAAAAATGTCCAATTTAAACGCTTCCGGATATGGAATTTCCTTTAATTCTGCAGTCTCGAATTTTTAATTTTATGGAAAAATTGCCCCCACCACCCCATTTATTTGGGGGATGTTTTTGAGGGTAATGGCATGTCCAATATTGATTTTTTTTCAATGGAACTAATTCTCATTGCTCCTCTCTCAAATAAAAAAAATTATCAAAATTGGAGCACGTTTACTATGCAAAAGTCGCGAACAAATACCTATACAAAAAAAATGCAGACATTCAGTCGAATTGTATACCTCCTCCGTTTGAGAAGTCGGTCAAAAAAGCAAAGCGTGTAAGATAATAAGTAATGTGGACACCGTATGTAAAATAATAGTCATTTCAGGACTCATGTTAATACAAGCTACAATTACATATAATCATATATTTGAATAGATAACATTGAACATAGAAATACGCAATTTATAGTCGATAAGTATATATGATGTATACATATATATATATTATTTATTTACTCGTAAATAATATCCTACATTACGACGAGAATCTTGATAAAATTAAATTCAAAACTTATGTTATGGTTGTATAAATATTTGTTTGTCTCTGTTAAATCAAAGGCAGCAGAGGTTATCTTATGATGAGGAGAGTATTTGTTGTTACCCAGATTCATAAAATATAGCAGATGAATAATCCGCCATTGAAAATTACAGATTTTACACCGACATCCCGAAAAGAAGGAAGTACACAATTCGTTTGAATGCCTTTTTTTTCTTTGCACGCACGTTTCTTATTGTAACCGATTTCGATGATTCTGTCTTTATTGGACGATGTCTCATACATATATACAGAGTGAGTTTTATGTATGGAACGCCTCAATCATCTCGGAAACAGCTTGCACGATTTTTATATACTTTGGTATGTAAAGGTTTTGTGATATGACCGATATTATGGTTGTATTTACTTTGTTATTTCAAATAGATCACCCCATATATTTTTGTTTTTTGGAAATCCTTAAAAAATACTGATTATTTTTCATGGAATGTTTCCTATCTAAATGCCATAATTTCGGATTTATAGCTACATTTACATTATCTTCACCGAAGTTAAAATAATACATTTAGATGACTACGATTGAATAAACGCGTTTAATTTGAATAATATTTAATGATTCTATATCCTAACAGAAATCTCGTAACAAGGTCTGATGTCATTAAATTAGTAAAAAAGTTTAACGAAACTGATGCAGTTAAAGATTTTTTCGAATCATGGCGCAGAAAACCCACAGCAACTGCAGACAAATCTTCGAATGTTTGTGCCATGTTAAAAGTAGATCCACATTTAAATAGAAGAAAACTTAGGAACTTTAGAAAACATAAAGTAAAGGCGATTACTGCAGATTCTCAAAATGTTTTCCATTTAGTTCATTACAACAAGCCATCCGATTTTCAAAACTGCAATACATTTTGCAACATCCCTGACTGCTCAATACTTCTCATCCCTGTGGTAATCCTGTCTTCGAATTCATGAATATAGGCAGGTTTTGTTTTATAAACGATGTTTCTTAAGTGACCCCACAGGAAATAGTCTGAAGTGATAGTCCGGTGATCGCGGGGGCCATCCAATCCATCTTCTTGGAAACACATTATTTAGTATTGCCTCACCTCACGCGCATAGTGCGGTGGAGCACCATCTTGTTGCAGCCAAATATTGTCGTTTGGGATATTGTTATTGTCTGAAAGTTTCGAATAATTAATTTTCTACATTCAAATGTAATTGAAAATATTTACTTCGATTTGGAAATAACCCAGCCAACTCATGTATTATGCTATTTTTCAATAAATTTAAATACACCGGACTATTTAAGTTTCGTTCAATGAAAAAACGACGAACCATTTTGTCGCCTATTATTCCAGACCATACATTCAGTTTTTCTGGATATTGGGTGTGGAATTCACGCACCCAACGAGAATTGTTACTTGACCGATATCTACAATTATGCCGATTTACGTTTCCATTGATACAAAAAGTGGCCTCATCGCAAAACATAGCATTACTTAAAAATTGGATCGTTTCATTATGTTTGCAAACTCTAAACGTCTATCAAAATCGTCATATTGACAACTCCTTAACCAACCTTACGGATGGTATTTATTATGACTTAAAATTTACAAACGGATGTTTGCGGGATATCAGGTTCCCTAGTTATTTGTCTGGTACTCAAGTGTGGATCGTCTTCTAACATGACACATAGTGGATCTTGTTATGGGATTTCGTTTAGGATATAAATTATTAAAGGTACCTATTATACGTTTCTTCTTCTCTTCTTCTAGGCATATCACAATATCCTAACCTCATTAAAATCTCAATTCGTTCTTTCTCAGATAAATCGATTGTGACTTTCAATGAACACCAACAATATTAATTTATTGAAACGTCAAAGTTGTTGTAATATCAGTCATAGCCATCTAAATGTATTATTTTAACTTCGGCGGAGATATTGTAAATGTAGCTATAAATCCGAAATAAAAGCATTTAATTATAGGAAACATTCCATGAAAAATAGTCAGTATTTCTTAAGGATTTCAAAAAACCAAAAATATACGGGGTGATCTATTTAAAATATTAAAGTTCATTATATTTCCAGAAAACCGAAAGATCTGACACCAATATAAATACAACCATAATATGTGAAAATCGTGCAAGCCGTTTCCGAGATAATTGAGGCGTTCCATACTTAAAACTCACTGCATTTTTTTTAATTGCCGTCGTTCACCCCCAAGAAGTACCTCCATGGGGTTGTGGGGTCAAGTTTTTTTGAAAATTCACGTTATTCATATCTTTATCTGTTTTCAATCCATTTGATTTGAATTATTAATCGAATAAATCAAGGTTTACATTTAAGGGTTCCGTACCATCGTTTATTTCAAAAAAAAACCTGATGAATTCAACTTAATTTTCAACGACAACGGTGATTTAAAAAAAATCTTTTCGACAGCCACTATCTTGAAAGTATGGAAATATATATTTAAAAAATTATCAATTTTTAATACCATAAATATCTAACTTTTGAACCTTAAAAGTTGATAATAATACTTTTGTTTAATTCTCGGATACGATTATTCTATGCATCGATGCATACCATCACATATATATCTAATCTTTTCGTAAATTTTATAAAGTGTCAATTATGCAACCGACTACCAACAGGTGAATATTATATACTTATTATACATTCATTTATAAATTGATGATAATAACCTTGAAAGTAATACTAATGTTCCGCCACACACGTGGAGTATAAAAATAATTATTATTCTTTTGTTCAAGGCTAGACGAAAAGAGTGAAAATATCAAAGGCTATAATACCTATGTCCCTTATTTAGACTTTGAAGAATGTTTGACCTTTCAACTTGAAAAATTTAAATCACAAATTTATTTATCTTTCTTTTGTGTACTGAGCTCATTATGTAGGGAACAATAATTTCAATTTGCTTTTGGTGCTTTCTGAACAAGTCTTCATATAACCTGAAGATAATTATTGTAAACATTATTTATAAATTTACGCATTTTAGATGAATACAAATAAACTTGAAATTTTAGATATTTATTACATGTGTTTGCAGTTATATTAGTCGTTTAATTATTCAAATGATTTGAATAAATACGTTTAGTATTTCTGATGAAATCATCAAACATTAGCGGTATCTTTCATTTCAGCTTATTGACTCTTTTCATCTTATATGGGATAAAGCAAATAAAATAAAGATTTTTATTACTTAATTAGTGAATGAAAAGCTTCCAAGATTCAAATAGTGGGAGTTTTGTTAATTCCACAACGCATCTCAGAATTTTATCTATGATTTTTACTTTATTTTCGTTTCTCTATAAAGCTTAGTAAGGAAAGTATTGTCATACTGTAAAATTTTCGGTGTCCGATCTTCAAGAGTTAGGTTAGGTTAGGTTAGGTTAGGTTAGGTTAGGTTAGGTTAGGTTAGGTTAGGTTAGGTTAGGTTAGGTTAGGTTAGGTTAGGTTAGGTTAGGTTAGGTTAGGTTAGGTTAGGTTAGGTTAGGTTAGGTTAGGTTAGGTTAGGTTAGGTTAGGTTAGGTTAGGTTAGGTTAGGTTAGGTTAGGTTAGGTTAGGTTAGGTTAGGTTAGGTTAGGTTAGGTTAGGTTAGGTTAGGTTAGGTTAGGTTAGGTTAGGTTAGGTTAGGTTAGTTTCAGGAAGATTCTGAGCCCAAAAACATATTTTCAGCCATTGGTCTGTCTGTCTGTATGTGCCAAGATCATCGTTGGAATGAATAGACCGATTTTGTTGCTTTCTTTTTTTTCTTATTTTAGTAGGTATCGATGAGGCTAGCCGCAGACTCAGATTGGGCATCCTGCTCACAGTAGTTGGTAGGTAATAGGTGAAAAGCGTGTTTCGCTCAAGAATGTGACGCGAAAACGACTCTAACGATATTGATGAAAGATGCTAGAAGTCCTCTACTAGCTGCGTATCAATGAGAAAAAGCAGGAGAAGGCTTATGCCCATAGGAACTATTTCTAACAATTTATTCATATTCTGGCAAAACGGGTCCAAGGTATTACGTCCATACGACCTAATTAGATGGTTTTTATATTTCATGGTATTGGTTTGAGTGCGGTAGCAAACTGGTGTCAGTGGACGCACTTGAATTTTAATCTTATTGCAAGAGAAAGTAGATGAAAAAAAACTACATAAAAAGAACCGAATAAGACATAATAATATTAATTCTAATGGTACTGGTAATTCTTAAGAATAATCATTTGAATTTAACTAGACGTGCATTAATGATTATCACATTACGTATATTCAAGAAATAGAGGTCGTGGTATGAATAAACTTCACTTACTAACAGCTCATTATCTTTACTTGCAGCGGTAGGAATGCCCAATTTAGTACATTCCTGCATGTCAGCTTTGATATCATACGAGCATAAGTAGTAGTTTGAATAATAAATATTTATGTGGTGTACAATGTTATGGTTTTAGTGCAGTTATTTACAATATTATAACCCAGCGGTATTTTAGTGTTAACGTACTATATATAAATTACATTTAGATGTATGCATACTGATTCATAAAGACCAGAATAAGAGATCAGCTGTTTTACTATGAGAAGTAGGTGTCATACGTGAGTTTAGATATAATAAAAGGATCCTACTCTCATCTAAGTTTTTTTGAGGGTGGTCAAGTGCGATAGGGGTTCGAGAGTGAAGAAAAGTCCGAATTCATGGTACATGTAAATGTAAACCTCTAGAATTCTAACCTATAGCCCATTATGTACCAGAAGATGCCCGTGACTTCATCTTAATATACTGTTTGTAGCCCTTGTTGCTTTTGGCAGAACATTTTTTCTAGAATTTGATAATTAAAACTTTAATTTTCTCCTAACTTTCAATGATATTTCAAATATGTTCGAAACCATTAGAGATGGGATTGGGAAATCTAATACTATTCGATAGATAATTGAAAGAGGTCAATGCGTAGAACGGGTCCACGCGGATCTCGGCTATTTCGCTTTATCAGCGACTCTGGGATATGTAATGGAACTGTTTCTACCGAAAGGACAAGGACAAGAACAAAAAATATAAATTCTACTATTTTCACCACGAATTTCTTCTAATTCCGACTCATATAACAGGCATGTGCACCACCACGCTGCACTGTTTACTATGATGGCGTATTACTAATATTTCATTGGTTATTTATTTAATAATTTATTCCTACAAATTTTACTTCATGTATCGTAAAACGTGTTATTCTGGCAACATCTCACAGTGGCTGTATCTATAATCTACAACATAAATAGCGGCAAGCTGCCCTAATATATTTTTATGGCTCTGTTCTTGTGAATTACAGCACTTTTTTCTATTTATTGGGTTAATTTAGTAATATATTAGCCAAATTACTACAAAAGTATATCATAAAATAAATATTCTCCCCACCCAGCCCCCCTATTCACTCCACCCTTGTGTAAGCTTGTTAGAGGCTACCACGCTATCAAAAATAAATTCAAAATTCGATGGGGACCTGTTCTACACATTTACCATCATGAATATTTAAGCTCATATTATTGTGAAATTATAAAAAAATTTAAGAGGAAAAAATAAGCATAACAGATATTGAAATTTCTAATTAGGTATCAGATTTTCAAACATGTTACATGTTCAAACATTCACAATTATTTCGACCTTAAATGTTTGAGAAGAATTCAAATATCCAATAAAATATAGGGTCCTTCCGTTATAAAAAGACAATTTAATTCCTAGCGATTTTGTGGGACATCCTGTATAAATGAGATTAATTTTAAATTGTGGCCATTATAGTCATTAACAATCAAATCTTCAAAAAGTTATCAAATCAGTAGTTAGAGATCGATAAAATAATCGTTGGCAACCTTGCAGGTATAGATAATTTTTTTGGAGATATCTAAGGTTGGGAGGAGATGGATAGTTTTTGTATATAATTTTGACTGCGAGATTGAATGTACGGAACTCTAACAAATAATGATAGTATAACGGGCATATAAAAATGACGGATTAATTTATTCTCAAGTTTATTTATTTATGCTCTAAAATATCACAGATTATTTATCTACACTATTTATACATCTTACACCCCACTATCGAGTAATATGTACAATTTATATACATTATTTACAATATTCACAACCATATCTGGACCGAGCGTTACTTATTTATGTTGTTGATGGCCCCCTACTCCCCAGCAAATCCTCTCCAATATATACAAGCCCTCCTCCATCTCGAAGCTTCCACCAGCATCTTCGAACGCCCCGAACATTCGACCAATAGCGCGAACTCACTAGATGTTTCGTACTCGTCAAGATGCTCCGCCCTCGGACTAATCGCACACGCCTCCATTACGAATGGCGTCGACACTATATCCTAAATTCGTTATTATAGTTTACTTTGCAGTGTAGATTCTACTTTTTCGAGGTCGAGGCAGATAATGCCGTTACTATAATATAATTAATATTATTTTGTATTTTTCAGTCAACTAACTAATTAAGTGGGTCCAATTTTTTATAAAAAATATCTATTTCACACTTGAATGTAACATTAGTCACGGAAATCGTTGAACGGTCACTAATAGTTACCTAAGAAGATATTACTTATCCTATTACCAATGTATAATCATTGATTGTACTTGTTATTATTCAGCAGAGATCTAAAAACATCGCGATGGGAAGACACATATTTTAGACTACTGTAACTCGAAAACCGTTACTTTTTTGAAAAATTTCCAATCCAAATGTGCTTCTTGGAAAAATTGCCCTCTCCTCATAGCAGAAATTATTATATTTCAGTCTTTACAATTGCTGTAACTTGAAAAACTCTCCGCTTTCAAATGAATCAAAAATAATCAAAATCCTAACACGTGTACTATGCGAAACGCACAAACAGCAATACATAAAAAAAGCAAACATACAAGCGAGTTGTATACCTCCGTCTTAGGGACCTGGCCTTAATAAGTGAACATCTAGTAGAGCTTACAAGGGATACAACGCTTATTCAAGGATATCGTTAATATTCGAATAAAACGATTCAATGAATTAAATTGGAAATCATTTAGTGAGCCTTACAACTCATTACAATGATAACAACTAATTCGTATTCACCAAAAAAGCGAGCAAGAGCGAACAGGGGTGAACAAGTCTTGACGCACATTCTGCTTCAAGAATCATCTAGTAAGTATAACTTGCTCAGATATAGCAAAAAACTGCGCGCCTGAATATATTTGCTCGGTTATGAACGCGTTTTCAAGATTTGAGCGAACTGGAACATTTATCCACAAACAAAAAAAAAGTTCTCTCTTGCTCGATTTTTGAGTGAATACGCGCCTTAACATTTCCAATGAATCTATTTATTAATTTAAGGAAATAACATAAATATTAAAAAAACTATTAACGGGTGCTCTATTCGTGGGATAATCCACAACAAACTGTCGTCTGTGAGATTAATATGAAGTTTTCCATGTGCTATAATCCAAAATAATTACGCAATTTAAATAACCTTCAACACTTTGAGGCTAAGCAGCCTAAAGCAGTGACCATATGTCACATTTGATAAACTAGACTGGGCCGACACGATTTTATATTATTAATAGAAGAACCCCACTACCAACGACCAAATACTATCTAATTCATTTGTATTGAGTCCAAGTCGAAAGGTAAGTTTCAGAGAACACAAACAATACTCGATAGATGGATATGCAGTTAAAGTCTATAATTGAACGAGATATCGCTGCTACGGTTGTGAGGAGAAAACTTTATTTTTTTTAAATTTCCAATAGCGCCACCACCAGTGATCGTTGTTAGTCGCAGATTTGGATTCAGTGAGTTGAAAGTCTGTGACTGTGTGTGTGATATCAGAGCGCGCGCCTCCTGTGATTCGATTCACATTATTATTTTGGATAATAATATAATCGGTGTGGCGTGGTGGTTTCTCACTTGTTTTATTTTTTTTTCTTAGACGGCGACGTTAACCGTTTCTGGCAAGAAGATTCCTACGCTTTGTAAAATGGTTAAAGGTCAGTACATTTTATCGCATCACAGTAACTTTATTTTAATAATCAGATTTTTTTCATTTGCTACTTCATAGAATGAATCTATTTTTTGGGGGTCAATTATTTTTGAAATTAAGGTACTCATATTCAATCCTAATAGATGTCAATAATAAATCAACTGAAAAATTTTCTATTCTACATATAAATTTTATGGATATTCAATGTACCCAAATTCGAAAATTATCCATTTTTTCTCCGCTTTTATTTTTGATCTCAGTGAAAAACTATTATTTTATGAAATAGTTTTTAACAAATACACATTTGAAAATTGAAAGCATTCCATAACTATTATTTTTAAAGTGATGTACCTACAGCGATTGTTGAGGTCGATGAAAAATGTTTGTGATGTCAAAATATCAAGCGTGTTAAGTTTGTAATCTTAGAATAAAAAATATCAAATTGGTATTTCTCAATACCTACATCATGTAATAAAGTCTCGATCATATTATTTGTAAGAACTTATTTTTATTATCATTTATCTATTGCTTACATAATGATATTATTAAGTATCCTTTATATAACCTACAAATAATCAATCATTGCTTTAGATATTCTATTATCAAGCAAACAACATAAATATATAAACTGCATTTCTTAATTCGTTCTTAATTTATTTATTCATAAAGAATATGACACTGTTAACATTAATGAAACCATTGAAGGAGACTGATAATACGATAATTCAATAATTAGTGAGAACAGGATGAGTGTTCTTAAGTTAATTTTACACTAATTTACTTACTTCCAACGAAATTGGCGTTCATTTCAAAATATTCCACCTTGGATATCTGGAAATGTGATCATTAACAAATAAAAATACGTACAAAATTTTCATCGCTCTTCTCAAACCACTGCTTAAATGGTTTGCTTTTGCAGTTTGTTTTAAAATAGGGCTATCGAAAAAAAACAAGAGCTGTTATCGACGCAATTGTCGAAGCAAAAATTTTTTTTCGGAGACAACGCTCAGTTCTAGGAATTTTTTTCTATCACCGATTGCAGCTAATTTAGCGCCAACGACAAATGTCTTGGAAAAAAGTTTTTCAATTGTTTTTACAAATAGTCTGATCTAAAAAAAGGAAACACCAAAAGACTATAAATGAAAGGACATTACAAATAAGTTAAGAGTTTTAAGAGAATAGATTCTGGGGGCGAGGCACGGGGTAGAAAGGTCGGAAGTGAATTTTTGACCGACCAACCTCGAACGGAGGAGGTATAAAATTCGACTGTCTGGTTTTTTCATTTTTATATTTTTTTTATTTGTTTGTTTGCGCGTTTTATATAGTTAATTCGATTTGGATATTTTCTGATTCATTTAAAAGAGAAGGCTTGAGAAATGGTCCTATATTCATAAAAACTCGCCCCCGAAGGAGGTGGAGGGGGCAAATTTTCTCGAAAATCTAAAATTGTGGTTGGTATAATTAAATATAGGACAATATCCCGAAACGTTTAAATTGAACATTTTTTTAAAAGAGTTAGGGTTTTCGAGTTAGAGCTGTGGTAGAATGGTACTATCTAAAATACTTGCGTATTTCCGCATTGATGTTTTGAGATCTCAATAATAACAACTACCAGCAAAGAATATACGTGGATAATAGGATAAGTATTTACTATCTTCATTGGTGTTAGTGAACGTTCAAGGATTTTCATGATTAATGTTACACTCAAAAGAGTGAAATAAATATTTCTTACAAGAAATTGGACCGACTTTATTAGTTGGTGCACTGAAAAATACAAAATAATATTAATTCTATTGATGCTGGTGCTTGTGAGGTTGGTGCCAAAAGTTATCAATCTAACTGCAAATACACAACTTAAGAAGTAACAGCACCAATAGAATTAGTATTATGTTGTAGTTTTCAGTGCACCAACTAATAACGTCAGTCCAATTTTTTGTAAAAAATATTTATTGGTTAAAAGTTATCCCTTTCAAAATTATTTTTTATGATTTCAGCGATCACATTTTGAGAAATACGCGGTGGGAAGTTTTGTACTGAACACCCTGTAGGAACTTGGAATATGAGATGCTAATGCAAATTTATTAATCTAAAGAAATAATTAGAAATATCTACAAGATCTAGTTGTTACATGTTTTCATAATGGGAAAAAATAATAATAAACAAGCTGGTTTGATTATTTATTCTCATGTAAGTATCATTAGATACTAAATAGAACTTATTAGTTTATTTTATTCTCAATACTGTTTATTCACTCTTATATTGTGATTATGTTACCTAAGTTCCTACTATCACGAGAATGACGTCTATAATTATTGCATATTCATTAATTATTGTTCTGATATTTTTTTGTGATCCGATTATATTGTCAATGGTGGTATACAGTTGAAACTTGAAGTGCCATTTTAATTTGAATGAAGGTTTTGTAGCTTTAAAATCTATGTGGTTTTTAGTAAATTCAAATTATGACCAAAATTATATTTTAAAAATATCTACGAATGGTGGGCCCTGATGAGACATAAATAGATCATTAAGGCTAAATCTATTTACAAAAAAATTAATGTTGAAATCATTTGCTGAAAGGTTGAGATATTAAAATAGTTTTGTTAAAAAATAAGAAACAAAAATCCAGTTTTATCATAGATTATGATACTTTATGACTACCCTGTATAATAATATAGGGATCATGACCATAAACTTACTTTATCTCTATCAACCCCTTGATAAGGGCATAACGATTCCTTGTTATCTTCTTAAAATTGTTTATCAAGAAGCAATTGGAAATGCAACTCTCAGGATTGTGTTAAACAACCCTCAGTATCGGGTTGATGGTGAATAAGAAAAGGTAATATGTCACTGCATTTGCTAGCAAGTGATCAATTTACTTACATGGTAACTTCAAATGATATTGCGGATATTTCTCACAGTGGTTATGAACAATTAGATGGTGTAAACGATAACGACAAGGATCAGGGTAAGTTGCTGAAAAATGAAGTCTTTGAAATAAAATAAAAAATGAAAAAAATCGTTGGGGTATAAGTCAGGCTTGGGATTTTCGCATAGATCTTCCTGTAAACATTAGGTAAAGGACTAAATTCTCTAATGAAAAAATAAGCAAACTTATTTTGGAATTAATGGAGAAACAGTAAATTTTTATTACTTTCTTACAAAATCATTAGGAAGCGTTTTTGACCTACGAACCTAAACGGAGAAGGTATACAATTCGACTGTCTGCTTTTTTTTTGGTTTTTGCGCGCTTTGTATATGGTAAACGTACTCCGATTTTGATAATTTTTGAGTGAAGTTGGTGCCTAAAGTTATCACTCTAACAGCAACTGCACAACTTCAAAAGTAACAGCACCGATAGAATTATTTTGTATTTATACTAATAACGTCGTTTTTTAAAATATTTGTTATTTAATATGTCTTATATGAGTAAAATGTATCCCTATATTTCCATATTTATCCCACAAAATTTACATCCGCGTGGAAAACTGCATTTAATTCCATGCGGTAGTTTTTGCGTGATGCGCGTACAAACATATAGAAAAACCAACAGACAAAAATTCTAGAAACTGTTGTTTTGGCTTCTGTTGCTCTGTTAACGAATATTAGTTTTTCTTAAATATCTGTAATGTACATACATTCGCGTGTTAAAATTTTATTGTATGTAGAGAATCAGTACCAATTTTTTTTTAGTATGTCCGGAGAAAATAGGCTGTGATATTCGGCAGACAGACATTTATCAGAATGATCTTATACGAATTCTGTTTCTTCATTAGATGCACGAAAAATTTAAAAGGTCTTGTTTAAGGAAATCTTACTTAAATTATCAAATTCGTTATCATTCTTATTAACAACTAATTGTTGCCCTAGACTTCATTTGCGTGAAATTTATTTCATATCTATAACTTTTTTATGACCAATTTAAATAGAGTAGAACCTATTTTCTGCTTCAAGCCAAACTCTTTCTGAATTTAGAAAATTTAAGATGGTCAAATTGAGGAAGAGACCAATCTCGGAAATTTATAATTAGACATTTTTCGAAAACGTCAACGGTTTCTGAGTTACATTACAATGTATGTTTAAGATTGCCGCCGATATATTTCGAAATCACTGAATAAGACTAAAAGTTCGACAATTATTGTTACTAATGAAAGACTAAAAATTTCTTCTCTCTCTTTCTTTTATTTCCTTGTGCACTAAAGAAACCAAAGTATTATTAATTCTATTGTTCCTTTTGAGATTGGTACCAAAAGTTATCTATCTACATAT
This sequence comes from Crioceris asparagi, assembly GCA_958507055.1. NCBI lineage: Eukaryota > Metazoa > Arthropoda > Insecta > Coleoptera > Chrysomelidae > Crioceris > Crioceris asparagi. Next base: position 7,686,691 of record OY293829.1, read on the forward strand.
TCTACCTGCAACTGCACCACTAGAATTAGCAAGTGTACCAACTAATAAAAGTCAGCCCTGTTTTTTTTTTGTTAAAAGCATTTATTTAAATAGTTTTTATTACTTTCGGTTCTTGTATCAATGGACTCCGCAGCGATTTCTCAGGCCCCATACGGTCTAGAGACTTGAAATTTCGAATTCGTACTTAGATCGCTGACATCTCGCCGCCTGTTAAGCTCCAAGTGTGATCCAATATTGGTAATTATAATTATCTCATTCAATCTCATTCAACCAAGATCATTATTTTGTCGACATGGAACGACAATGGGATCCGTCACTGGAATTACGCACGAGCATGGAGCGTATATATACGTCTCGTTCTCTGGTATATAGGTACTTTCTGGAAGATCGTCTATGGTTATGTCGCAATTGTCAGACGTCAGACGTTATTGTTAATTTAAAGTTTAATTTTGCGTTATGGTAGACAAACAGTAATCTGTTATGGAATTGCTGTTGCTGGCAAACACATATATATATATATATATATATATATATATATATATATATATATATATATATATATATATAAGTATTAAAATCGAGAAAACGATAGCAATAGTAGGTACTCATCGGTACGGTTTAAATTTTAAATGCCCAATAAAAACTATTTTTAATTTTTTTTCAAAAATTTCACTTGTATATTCTATGGTCCTGTACGTTTATTTGAAATATTCTCTCATATTCAAATACCAATAAGAACTATCACATCCGGTTCTTTATCTTCCTAAACAATTTACCGTTAGCCAATATTGATAAAATTTTCTCTTGGTCGATACTAATTCTAAACATTATGTTGAGCACTAGCTTATAATTTATTGATTATTTCCTTGAAAGGAGAAAGTTTTCATCAAACTCGTCTTAAATTTATTTTTTTTATTTATCGATGGATTATTTTTATATTTTTTTATATGGATGCGCCATATTAGGGAGTTATTGGAAATATATTTTTACGTCAGGCACTATTAAGGGATTGCCTTATTTTAATAAGGTCTCAACCTTATTTCTCGAAAAAAATAAGATTTATTGGAATGCACTCTTTAAGTTGACAGTTTTTCTGGATATGCAGCAGAAACAGCGAACCTAATACATTTTTTGTCTGCGTCTTTGCTTTGTTGCTTGAAAGTGATTTGCATAATTTTAACACAAACAAAACAAATAATTGAAGATTGTAACGAAATCATGTTTTTTTGTTAGATTCGTTAAATAAAGGAAATAAGGAAACCTTAAATACTTACGGTAACTAATCGTAAATAGAGGAAGGCAGTATTTTTAGTGCGCATGCTTAGCTGTCATTTTAAGGACGACCATAATAATGCCTTTACCTTATAGCGTTTACAATAATTCCCTATTATTTTTATTTTTTTTATGGATGTTCGCGTCTTATAAACAGTATATGTGTTCCGATTTTCATGATTCTTTTTTCATTTGTTAGAGGACTATTGAGAATAGGTCCTGTTGAAAATAAAATTGAATTTCAACTTGTCCTTCCCCTTAGAAACTTCTCCTAAAGGGTTGAAGAGGGCATTTTTTCGAAAATCGAAAATTTTAGACTACAAAATCAAGGAGAGATTATATCCGGCAGCGTTTAAATTGGACATATTTCAATAAAATCAAAGGTTTCCGAGTTACAGCAGTGGTCACGTCTGAAATATGTGGTGGGAGCGATTTTTTACAAAAATATGGAAAATTAGACGGCCAAATTAAGGAAGAGGTTATATGTAGCAACATTTAAATTTGACAATTTAAAAAAAAAACGAGTTACAAGAGTGGGAAATTCTGGAATTTGTGTATTTCCGTGATGTTATGAAATCTCTCAATAAGTATAAGCAACGAAATATCTTCTATGGTGAACGTTGACGGATTTTAATGACTAATGTTACACTCAAGAGTGTGAAATAAGTATTTATAAAATAAATAATATAAAATAATAAATATAATTGGGCCGACTTTATTAGCTGTTGTATTGAAAAATAGAAAATAATATTATGTAATTCTGTTGGTTCTGATACTTTTGAAGTTGTTGCCATTAACAATAACTGCACAATATCGAAATTACCGGTACCAATAGAATTAATATTATTTTGTAAACAAAACTAATTAAGTCGGTCCAATTTTTGGTCAAAAATATTCATTTACGTAACTAATTATAAAAATTACATATAATAAACACAGTGATAGGATTATTGCACTAATGAATGATGGAGCAATAAACCTGTTAGAAGCTTACCTACGTCAATTTGTTCAGTCAAAATTAATTGATTTATATACTCACTGCCTGATAGTATAAAACAAACTAGATCTGGAAAGAAAGCAAACAAATGCGATAGAAATTTTTAATGCGTGCATCTTTTGAATTTTCAAAGATTTAGTAATACGGAGAAAAAAATAATATTTTCGGTCCAGAACAAGTTGCGTTATTTCGGGCCTACAGTGACACACATATTTTCAATTTTAGAACGACTTGGAAAAAGAAAATAATAATAAATATGTCGGCGTTATATTTATTTTTGATGTTAAACGTATATCTGCCAGCTATTAAGTTGGAAGTTAACTAGAATTAATGAACTCAATCGTTACAAAACATGTCTAGTTTGTTTACAAAAAAATATGTTTATTAAAATTTTGGTACCTCCCATTGATATTAATCTGTAATCTTATTCCGTATCAGTTAGAAAATGCATACAACTTTATAAGACGAAATATACGATTTTACTTTTTCATTTGAAATAACTATATCGCACTATTATGTGTATGAATATACAGGGGGCTTCAGTTTTGCTGTTGTTTGAACTTCAATAGTCGATAGAATTATTAGAATTATGGCGAAAAAATGATATCCAATAATAGACGTCATTTTGAAGATTAAGTTTCCTGCTAATAATGAAAATGTGAAAAAAATGTTTTCAATATTGGTCAACAAAAAAGTCAATAAAAAGACCCTATAAGAAACAAAAATACATACATATTTAATAGATAATAGTCGATAACAGGATTTAATCAGGTTACAAGATAAGTAGTTATCTCAAACAAATAAGTTTTCAAATATCACCAACATGATGAATTCAAATATCAAGGGCCATTCTTAGTGAGAATTTAAGACAAATCAGTAGATACGTACTACTATAATAGAAAAAACGTTCACGTATGAGTTGGGAACGCGTGGTGACGGTTTCGTACTTGTGAACTCCAGTTCGATATTCATTCGGAGTAATACCCTAGTTCCGGATCAGTTTTCATCAATATTTTCAATAATTCTACAATATCTTGGGTCTGCGGAAATATGAACATTTTCACACCGTTTATCTGATTACCTAAAAGTTTGTTTATGGAATGATCTTTCTATTCTGTATTTGATGGACTGGTGAATTCTTGCTGGAAAAAAACTGGAACAAACAACATTAATTGGTAAAATTAACATTGATAACCTATGAATAATATTATATCAAGTTTATTTAGGAACTTATCATGTGCAGAAAGTTGCCGTACTGATTCATCGTTAAGATGCATTGCCTCCTGTCATGTTTATAAATTCGGTTAGGTTATGTTTGGTTCGGTTGCGTTCGGTTCAGTTCGTTTCGGTTTGGTTTGTCATTTTTGAGGTTGTGTTTGTAATCTAAGCATAGTCAAGTAGAATACACATTTTGTTAATATAGTTAATGCTAAATCATTTTAAAGAAGAAATATAACAAGCAAGTATGGCAGGTGATCAGCTGATTCAAATCAATTCCAGTTTTGCAACCTACCTGTGACGTAATTCAACTTATTCATTTTTCATTCGAAAATATTAGAAATTTGTGTAGGTATTTTTTCAATAAAATAAATCGAAAATCATCTGATGCGAATGAACAAATTCTATTCTAAAAATATATGCATTATATAAATATTATATAAAACAAATATCATCTCTTATCTGGTTAGTGTTTGTCATATAATAATAATATATTTCTTTGACGGTTGATTGATTTACAACAATAACAAATAGATGATATTATGTTTATTCTATCAACAGCTTGTGCTTTACGCAATCGACAAGATGTAAAAGTATGTGTTTTTTCAATTCCATCCTTATCTAAGTTCATGAACTCCTACAAGTTCCAAGCCAACTATTTCTCGTTACGTAAATTGCTTTTATTTCTGATCAAATGTGATGTGGTTTTTCTTACTAATATATCTCCAGGCTTTTGATTCTTCTATATTTGGAACCACTGGCAACTGTGTCAAAGATAATGAAAATATTGTTTAAAAAACATATTTTCTAAAAATAAATAATGAAATATTTTTTTTACAAAGAATTGGACCGACTGTATTAGTTGGTGCACTGAAAAATACAAATTAATATTAATTCTATTGGTGCTGATAATTGTGAAGTTGTGCCATTGTAGTTTGTTGTTGAAGGCACCAACTCCAAAAGTACCAGCACTAATTGACTTATTCAGTGCACTAACTAATAAAGTCGGTCCAATTTTTTGTAAAAAATATTTATTTCACTCTTTTGAGTGTAACATTAGCCATAAAAATTGTTGAACGTTGATTTACTTTAATCATATTTAATTATTTTTTAATCAAATCAAATATATTTACAAAAAAAAGATAATATAAATAAGAAAAATAAATCCATGATCTTATACCAAAGAAGATAGTACTTATCCTATTACCCAGCTTGTACTTGATATTGTTATTCAGAGATCTCAAAAAAGCGCGGAGCAGATATATATATACTTATTTCAGACTTCTGTAACTCAAAAACCGTAACTCGTTTGAGAAAATGAGAAAATTGAAATTTTGCTACATATATTCTCTTCTTTAATTTGGCCGTCTCATATTTTCAATTTTCAAAAAAATGTTCCTTCCACATAGCGGAAATACACATATCACATATTTCAGAATTTACCATTGCTGTAATTCGAAAACCGTAACTTTTTTGAAAAAATGTTCAAGTCAAATGTTTCCGGATATGGTCTCATCTTTATTTCCGCCTTCTCAGATTTTTGATTTTCGATAAAAATTGCCCTCTCCACCCCATCGGCGGGAAGAAGATTTCGGATTAAAGTTTTTCTAGAAACATCTAATTGTATGCCCGCTCATTTTTTGAAGTCACTCAAAAATGAACGACATTAGATATTGTACTAGAAAGTATGGAATTGCAACTCAAAATGTAGAAATCATTAAAGTTTTTAAGTAAAATCTTCATGATTCTTATCTTATATATTTATACTTTCCAGTGCAACATCTCATGCAGTCGGTTATCGTTTTTCAGCTGTTTATTTCACAATTTTTGTTGATCGTGGTTTATATCTCACTAATAAGTCATTTTCAAGTCGCTCATCTATAAACTCATTACTGAAATACCATTTTGTCATTTCCTCAATAAAATTCTATATTGCAGAACGTAGAAAACAGATTCAAAAAATGATTTTGATGAAAAAAAATTACGTAGGTAACGAGGACTCAATCTATGGATCCCGATTCCCAGCTAGCTTTCAGATTTGATCATTATGTCGCCAGGCTAAGGTCGCACGGAAAATTTGCTGATCACTAGTAGACTTCAATAGCAGGTCAGACGGAAGAAACCAATTAATTCGGATTTATATAGCTTTTATATGGATACTCAACATTATTGTGTCATATTTTGTGTTTCCGAAAAAAATATGAGAAGTTTTTCACCTTATCAGAGCCCTAACTAGAAGGATGTTAGATTTATCAGGAAGTTTTCAAGTACAAATGTTTCAAGAATTTATGTGATCTAAACATTGAATCGAATATTATACGTTACTACTAAACCACCAGAGGATCTTTTTCCATAATCATATACCTACATCGATAATTATAAACGGCTGGTAAATGAATAAACTTAATGTATTTGCAGTCAATATTATTACATAATTTTAGCTTGTTGCGATAAAAGAAAAACTTTGAGAAATCTCATATTCCTTTGAGACCGCATTATTCTTGAAATAGTGTCAAAAGAATTTTTAGTAGAGATAATTTTGAAGTTGTACAGTTATACGAAGATAGAAGATCAAAGCAACATCATAAATTAAATTGATATTATTTAGTATATCTCGTTGATGACGCATGGGTAATCTTTCGTTGACCCAACTGTACAAAAATGTACGGATACTTGTGGCTAATTTGATGTTCGAAACCCAATACACTTTCGAAACAAAATTGTAAATTGATTAAGTTTATATTTTATATCGTAATCTGCGGAGGGTTTTTTGATTAAAAAATACAGAATTTCACAATATGATTTATTTTAGATAAGATAAGATAAGATATTCTGTATATGTCGTAGTTCATTTTTTACAATGCACTTATATTGTTTGTGAATAACTACAGTTTGTTAAATTTACGAGATCGACTTTATTTTTTTGTGGGTAAAAAACTTCATATTATAAGTGACATGACAGGATTTAGGCGTTGCGAATGATTTAAGGGTAATGTTGACTGTTTTATTGACCGACGAACCCCGAACGGAGAAGGTATACAATTCGACTGTCTGCTTTTTTTTGGTTTGTTCGCGTTTTGTATATACTAAACGTACTCCACTTTTGATGATTTTTGATTCATTTGAAAGAGGAGACTTGAAATTTGGTCCCATATTCATAAAACATAAACCGAAATCTCCTTTCCCTCGAAAACCGCCCCCGAAGGGGTGGAGGGTGTAGATTTTCTCGAAAATCGAAAATCTGAGGTGGTATAATTAAAGATAGGACAATATCAGGAAATGTTTAAATTGAACATTTTTTCAAAACAGTTATGGTTTTCGAGATACAGGTAAGTTAAATTCTCAAATATATGTATTTTTGCTATGTGGAGAGGGCGATTTCTTTCGAAAATTGAAAATCTGTCTACTACGTGAAAGACATAATTATTTGTAGCAACATTTTTAATGAACATTTTTTTCTTAGAGTTATGGTTTTCTTGTTAAATGAGTGTTAAAATGGTAAACTCTAAAATATACGTGGGTAATAGGATAAGTACTATCTTCATTGGTAGTAGTGAACGTTCAACGATTTTCGTAACTAATGTTACACTCAAAAGTGTGAAATAAATATTTTTGGCTCGACGTTATTAGTTGGTGCACTGAAAAATATAATATAACATTAATTCTATTGGTGCTGATACTTGTGATGTTGGTGCCAAAAGTTATCAATGTAACAGTAACTGCACAACTTCAAAAGTAACAGCACCAAAAGAATTAATGTTATTTTCTATTTTTCAGTGCACCAACTAATAACGTCGGTCCAATTTATTGTAGAAAATATTTATTCTCATATAAACAGGTAACCATCAATCCTATTGGATATGTAGTCGAGGTAATTTTGCGAATTATCCTGACTGTCTGCTTGCGTCTACATGAAATATCAAAATCTTACAAACTCATAGTTATATCTAGGTCAAAATTATTGATTTCGATATATTGGAAATTCACATTCTATGAAGTAATTATTGCAAGCTGGGTTTTCCAGTTGCAGAAATGGTGGTGGTGATAACCTGGAAAAGTATATATCGATAAAGAGCAGGTAATTTGCGATGTGATTTACTGCCGGTCAAGTAGGTACTTACTGTCGATTTTAAGACAGCTCAAATTCATTATTCGAAACTTTTGGTGTTTATATTCTAAATAGCTTGAAGTAAATAAATAGGCTTCAATATGGTGATAATTCATGGTATTGGAAAAAATCTGCTGCAAACAATTTTAAAACATGGAAAACGTATTTTCCCTTTCACCCTACTGGTCCGTGATGTAGGAGACTATGAGAAAAGTGATAAAATTTAATTTGTATGGAACTATCTTTTACCATTTCCATTTAAAGTGTAATGTTTAATAGAATCCTTGATTGGTATCAATCGTAATTTTAATATTGTGTTTTTTATTTTGAACAGGCAAGAAAATCCAAGTCATGGACAACATGACCACCAAGGACAGAATCGTATTGTGTGCATCAGAAATCGGTGGTACGGCTGTTTTGGTCTTTTTGGGTTGCATGGGTTGTGTGACAAGCATCTACAGCAGCAATTTTATACCTCACGAACAGATCTCATGGACCTTTGGTTTGGCCGTTATGGTTGCTGTGCAGGTAATTACTATGATCGAAGATCAAAGTCGTATAGATATTTATGGGCGTTCAATAAGTCCTTGGGATGAAATAAAAAAGACACGTTTTTTATCCAAATTATAATTTAATATTATCACTGTAGTTCTGAACAAGTATCTAGTCCAACGACTTTCTAACATCCTGCGATCCCTTTCGAATGGTACCTACCATTTGTTTTCATCCACAAAATAGGCTTTAGATTTACCGATGACTTCTTCGTACGATTAAAATTTTGTAAATTTGGAATCATCTTTTCAAGTTTGGGAATAAGTAAAAGTCGCCGGGGCCAGATCCGGAGAATACGGTGGATTGGGAAGCAATTTAAAGAGTAATTCTTTCAATGTTGCCATGGTTCTTATCAATTTGTGAACAGGGGTATTTTCTTGCAAAAAGATGCATTTCGATGCAATTTTTTTGATATTTTCTGGAGTTGTGGCCTCTCTTTTGACCTTTCGGATCTTTTAGCATTACATGAACTCGTTCGACCATGAATTCACCAATCCACTTCTCAATCATTTGTCTTGATGCAGAAGGATCCCCCTTACATTTATCAAATTATTGGTTTATTTGCACGGTGTTATTTTCAATTCCAAAACAATGCTAAATCAAGACATGGAATTCACTTTTATCCATCGTCTTCAAAACATCAAAAGTTATTGACTTCAAACTGCTATTACAAACCAACTAAGTGTGGATTCATGCAGGATCAAGAAATAATTATCAAGTAAAAAGTATCAAATAGTATAGAAAAGTACCATTCATGCACTCAAATTAAGAATTGAGAAGTAAAAAGTAAGCATGCGCACAAGTCTGATGTCCGCGGTATTCATTTTTCAAAATAACATATTATGTCCTCTGGATAACTGAAAACAAGTGTTTAGAATTCAAAATCTTCAATAAAATGGAAGATACCGAATTATTTTCCAAAGTACCCAAAGAAATACACAAATATTTCAAAAAGTGAGGTTATTTACATCATCGGCCTGACCAATCCGCGTTCACCTCGTTCAATTAAAGTAAGAAAGTTAAAAGCTTGCCAACTTCTACTTCTTATTCGTTAATTGATAATAGTTACTTGACTGCATGAACACTCTCATTGAGAAATAAGAAGTTCAACTTTTACTTGCTATTTGTAATTGTTACTTGATACTTGTTAATTTGGGCTGCATGAATCTACACCAGGACCTATTCATGAATCCACACTAGGACCTATTTTTGTCTCAAACTTTCACATATGTCATATCAAAGAATGTATTTTCAAGAAGATGACATAGATTTCATATTGGTGGTGCCCTCTCTGTGTCACCCTACGGACTTATTGAACGTCCGTGATGCTCGTGAGAATAATATAATAGATAATATCTACGGAAATGAATAAAATTTGGACGAAGTGATTTTTCTATTACAAGAAAAGATATTTAGGTTAGGTTAGGTTGGGTTAAGTTAGGTTAGGCTAGATTGGGTTAGGTTAGGTTAGGCTAGGTTGGGTTGATTAGGAATTAGGAATAGTAATAGGTAAACAGGTTGAAATAATAAAAATGTAATAAAAAAAAGTTTTTCGGTGATTTTAGTCTTAGTCAGTAATGCTATAGCTTCTATAAAAAACAAATGAAAATTAAAAATCGTTATAAATTTACTTTTTTGTCTGAATCTCAATAAGGGCGGAATCTGTGTACCCTATCTTAATACGTAGGCAATTATTGTGTTATGGTAAGGAACTCTTCATTTTCAATTCAGATTTTCACTTTTATTCTATTTTTTTCGTCTTTCTAAAATGGCTCTACTAAATGACTTATTGTTAATTAACGGTAAAACGAGTAGGTATTCAAAATATAAAATAAAAAAAAACTTTTAATTGGAAAGTGTTATTTTTTCCTATTTTTCTCCTAAATTCTTCTTTAATGGCTGTATTTTATGTTTGAATACCAAACTGTACTTAAAATAAATATTCAACTTATAATGTACGGAATTAAGAACATATATTCATAAATTTTTAGTATTAAGCTCACATAATCCCAGTGTAACAATGCTAATAATTACTTAATTAATAATATGAAATTGTCTTTGTAGATATTCGGACACATCTCTGGATCACACATCAATCCATTGGTGACAGTGGCAGCTGCAACACTCGGTAACATTCCACTAATTCAAGTACCGATCTTCTTTGTCGGTCAACTGCTCGGAGCACTCCTTGGATTCGGACTGTTGAAGGCAGGTTGAGCAAATTATTCCTCATATACTCATGTGTAGCATTTAATATTATCAAATTTTTCATCATTTATTTTGTCACAGACTGTGACACCTTCTGAGCTGCTGGGCAACGTGGTGACACAAACGGTCAACGGTACCACCGTCAAGTCATTGGGCGTATGCTCACCGAATGTGAACCCTCTGATTACACCTGTCCAAGGATTTTTGGTGGAGTTTCTCATCTCCTTGATTTTGACCCTGGTATGTTGTGGTGTTTGGGATTCGAGGAACAGCGATAAACATGATTCAGTACCGATTCGATTCGGTTTTACCATCACAGTTCTTGCTCTGGCTGGGGTAAGTCTACCAATTTTTTTTTTAATTTTTAATTTTTATGGTCAAGGGCAAATTTGAATCATCATACAAGGGATTATTCAGATAAAGTTGCAGATTTCTTCTTTAATTAACCACCAATTCCATTTTGCGGATATAACGTATCAATTATATTTTTTTGTCGCTAGGCTCCAGAAGGTCTATTTGAAGAAACCTATCTGACCGAATGATCTTATCCTATTGCGACAATATTCTCTAATCCATTAGGAGATAATGAACAGAACACTTATTCTTATCACAGAATCGCAGGTGTTTTTATCCACCTTGTCCATCTTTTAAGACCTCAAGTATATGTTTTGAGTCCTATTTGAAAACAACAAATTATAAGTATCACTCTATGGCCAGTTGGTAATAGTTTAGTTTAGTGGCTTTTATTATGAAGGCCCTAAAAATCAAATGTTTGCCAAAATAGGTGTATTTTAGCATAACTTTTGATAAAATTGAGACGGAAGGCGCTATTTTTAATGATTTGTTAATAAAAAAGGAAAACATTTTGTTCTTATGAATTAGGATTATCAGCTGGAATTTTCGATTTGGAAGTATCTTTTCAATTTCAAGTAGTATATAAACATCCTGGCATTTTATTAAACGGAAACGTCCTTCAAAATTAGCAAAATATGCGTGAAAATAGTGAACATAAGTTCTCGAAAAAGTGTGGTTGAATGAATTGATGATTGACTTGTGTAGTATTTTCATCATTCAAGTGCTGTTAATATCAATGTTGCCAACGCTGCCAGTATAACTTTCGCAGCATTAGATTATTTTATGAATTCCAATTCCAAGAATCTTTGGTTTAAAAAAAAATAACGACAATAACGACTGAGCTTAAAATATTGTATAAATTTATAGTTTAACTTTTTTTTTAATGGCAAGTGTTGGGTGTTCTGGATGCAACTTTTCATATAATGTATTTATTGTTTTAAATGAAAATGAAGACGAACTATTGAATTTTTTAAGCAATCATAGTGTTTTAGTGAATTCCAAAAATTGTGAGAATTGTAGTAATAACATGACATTATCTGAGAATGGCGCTGTCAGAAATCTGTTTTACTTTAAAGCAAGTATTTGTAAGAAAACAATTTTTAGTAAACTTTAAATATGAAACTATATCTTTAGACACTTAAAATTTCACCTCTTGAATTATGCTTCCCTTATCGAATATTCAAGCATATGATCAATATCGCAAACGTTATATTAGCAGTTTTGGCAAGATTGGAATTGACAGTTTTTAAACGTCGAACACACCGTACAAGTTAATCATCGCTTCGTTTAACCTCACTTTCTCGGGAATTTTTGCTAACTTTGAAGGATGTTAGTTTTTAATAGAATGCAAGGATGATTATTAACTATTTGAGATTAAAAAGATACTTCAAATCGAAAATTTCAGCTGGAAGTCCTTTAATTCTAAGAACAACATTTTTCATTAACTAATCATTAGAAATAGCGCTTTCCGCAACAATTTTATTAGATGTTATACTAAAATACCTCAATTTTTCCAAATATTGATATATATATATATATAAGGAAGGGCCAGCCTCTCATTTGCCTAATACTAACTAAATGTATTTAATTTTGAAAAGCATTACAAACAGATTGAAAACGTTGTTACGCCCAACACCTCACGGCCGTGTTGTTGACACAGTCAGTCTTTTTTTGCCGTTAAGAGGGTCTTAACTATCCGTTACTTTCACGCATAGTAATTACAATTTTTCCATAAAAGGTGATATTTGATTTCGTCTCTCAAATAGTAGGTATTACCACATGGTTATGAATTTGTTTAAAAATTCTATGGTGTCCTGATTAAACTAGATATTAGAAAGCAACTTCATATGATTTTTTTTTCAGTTACTCAAGTCTTGTTACTATTTTTAGGGTCCATATACTGGTGCAAATATGAATCCTGTCAGAAGTTTTGCCCCTGCTTTGTTCAACGGTGATTGGAATAATCACTGGGTAAGTACTTTTTGCATTTCATTCTCCTTATCGCATACGCTAGTAAAGTATCTCTGACGTATACAGTGATTGCGCCACTTCCTGTAACCCAAAAGTTCGATCAATGTCATTTTAAAATTTGCTTGACATTCGATGTCAAAGTAAGTCATTTATGATACGTTGTTCTATGAAGCTTACAAGGTTAACAAAACTTATGACAAAATGAGATAATCTAAACGTAAGTCGTTGTTCAATGTAGTGTAGAAGTTACCAAGTTCAAACTTTTGCACACCATAGAACAACGAATGACATCGACAACAGATGACCAGTAAATGTCAAAATAACATTGAACGAGCTTTTGGGTTACAGCAAGCGGTAGTGGATCTATTTTTTTGGCTCAGATTCTAATGTTCACTATTCAAAGCAAGTATGAGGAGTATTGAATAATCCTTATTTATATATGCTTATTTATATTTCTATATTTATGTTTCAGGTATATTGGCTGGGACCACTATTAGCTGCTTTCATCGGAGCACTGTTCTACCGATTAGTCTTTACCAAAGAGCAACCACAATCCAATGAAACTATACCTGAAGGAGTACCCCTTAATTCAAAAGCCTAATGATAATCGTAGGGAATCTCTGATAATTGTTAAGAGCCTGCCATATTTTGTTCAATATATTTTTTAATAAAACAGTTATTTTATAGATTTGTTGTCTTTGAACTTGTAGTATTCATTCACCTAATTATCATGACCTATGTGATTCTAGATCAATCGTTTCATAGAATTGACAGAAAATCAAAAACAATCGAATGGTTGACACTTTTCAATATCATATTTATCTTGAATAAAGTGCAAGAATTTTTTTATATTTTTTAGTATATTTCAATGAGCTTGCGTCATCACCTAGGGACTTTTTTATTGACCTTTCAACATCATTTGATATTGAGAATGCATAGATAATGAATGTTTGTTTTCAAATGGATCAGTGTGAATACAGTTTCAGAGAATTATCAAATCGATTTATATTTATGTTATTTGTGAATAGTGAATATCAAAGCAATCACAGAACAAGTTCGTTTATATATGTCAAATATTTCTAACATTGAATTTGACGGAAGATTAGTATAATATATTAAACGATCTAACAATGTTAGAGATTTCCGGTATGACAAATCACCAGTGACATAATACAAGCATGTGCTTGGATGGACTGTATATCAATAATTAATATATTTTTTGATAGTCTTCCCACTTGGGGATGCAACCCAAAAATACTGCGATAGATGTACGTCATGATTGTGAGACAAATAATAACTTATGGGGCAGTAATCTGACATGCCAAGGCAAGCCAGGATACTACGAGGAAAAGCCTCGACGAATACAAAGGTTGGCCTGTGTTTGTATCACTGGAGCCATGAGAACGTGCCCAACTTGGGCAGGTACCGGCAATGAGGAAATTAGGAATCGGTGAGCCTGGTCCTCTCTGACCAAATACATCCCATCAGCTAACTTTCTCATTGAGGAGATGAAAATCATCATCGAGAAAACTTTGATTACGTTGCTAAGTAGAAGAGAAAATTAGGAAAGGGAGCCCGCAATCCAAGCTTGCCATCAAATGGTACACAGATGGTTCTTAAATCACTATGGGCCTGGCACCAAATGCTCACTATCGTTAGGTTGATGTCCAAGCATCTTTCAGGCAGACGTGCTTGCAATCGAAAGATGTGTGGAAATAAACCTAGGAAGAAACTATCAGAAATGTGATATTGCTATACATTGTGACAGTCAGGCTGCTATTAAAGCAAGTATGGGAGTGTCAAAAAAACTCAACTCAATAGGCAAGAAAAACAAGGTCTATTTAGTCTGGATTTCCGGCCACACGGGAATCAAAGGAACACACTTGTCAGGAAAGGAGCACGAATTCCTTTCATTGGCCCTGAACCTTTCTGTGGTACTGGCAAATGTGCCTACAAGAAAGAGTTTCAGGAGAAGGAATAAACCGAAAGAGAAACACTCTGGCGGAATCTACCTGAGTTGGATCATTCCAAAAAGTTTCTTGGAAGCTTTCATACTGCAAGATCTAAGAAGTATCTGGATCTACTACACGTCCTCACTGGATTTCTTACTGGGCACTGTCGCCTTAGGAAGCACCTAACGAGAACTGGTTCATCAGAGAACGACGAGTGCAGATTCTGTGGTGAGGAGGAGGAAACTCCGGATCACCTGGTGACAGAATGCCTCGCAATTGCTAGCCAACGCAAAAAATACTTTGGACAAGAAACATGCAGAAATGAGGAAGTAACCTCCTTGAAGCCATCCCAGATTCTGGATTTCATTAGAACCCTGGAACTGGAAGGCGAGCTGTAGACTACGTAATAGGGAGAAGGTGTATTGTTGGTCTGCTTGCTTATGTTTGTTCTCGAGATTTGCATATTAGCCCTTATTCTACGTTAAAATTATCTGATCCAATAAAGGCATTACAAAATGTTCAAGGCAGTGATGCAGTCTCTTACAACTGCTATTCAATGAGTGGAAAAAATACTGTCAGGAAATGGGAATTCCAATTATAATTTAACATCTATTCATATTAAATTGTGTAGACCATTATGTCAAAATTATCCAGAATTCATACGATCTGAAATTCATGATAAAAACTGCCTTCCTGGCAGCCAACACCCACGCAAACTTTGAGGTTATGATAAACGATGATGTGACCCTAAAACAAACCAACAACTTTAAATACCTTGAAGCAACTATAACTAACGATGCTTTAGATAGAGAAGATTTCAAAAAAATAATACAAAACAGCAAAAAAAATAAGGGGTGTCTCAGTAGCCTATGGTAAGATTTATATCACACAACACCAAAAAGAGAATGTTATGGGCATATCATGATTTGAGATAAATCATGAGGATACATGAAACTGTAACGAATTTTGACATGGTTTGGAGATGTCCTAAGATTGCTTTACACAAGAAGTGAGTAGATTCCGTCTGGTCAAACGAAAAGACTCAGATATAGACCACGGCAACAAAGGAAAAAATGTCATCTTCGAATTAAAAAGAAGAAGAAGTGAGGTCTAGCTATAGGAACCAGGAAGGCGGTAATATTAGGCTTTCATTTTCAATAGGTAACATGAGAACATCTCAAAATAGTGTACGTTTACTATGCAAAATACGCGAACTTGCATAAACCTCGTTATTTTGGGATCTCGAACAAAAATCATTCGAGTCTGCTTTGCGAGAAGAGGCTTCGTTACTTAAAATGTTGGGTTAGGCTGCCTCTATTTACTAGGAGTATTTTTTAAATTATACATGTTAGAATTAAACTTGCAACAAACCCAAAAATCGCTTAATTTCTAAGCTCCCCCCACAAAAAAGAATCAGAATTCTTTTACTTATTGACCGACGAACCAAACGGAGGGGGAATACAATTCGACTGTTTGTCTGCATGTACTTTTTTAAAATAGATTTTTGCCTCTTATAAATAGTGCTCCGATTTTCATGCTTATTTTTTCATTTGACAGAGGATTATTGAGAGTTGTTCCCATTGACATTCAACATGTCCTTCCTCTCCAAAACTTCTCCCAAAGGGGGTGTAGGGGGCAAGTTTTTTTGAGCAATATTGAGAGACAAAATTAACGAAGAGAAGATATCCGGCAACGTTTAAATTGGAAATTTAAGAAAATCATAGGTTTCCGAGTTACAGCATTGGTAAAGTCTGAAATAGGTGTGTCTCCGCTATGTGGCGGGGGCAATTTTTTTAGAAAATTGAAAATATGAGACTACCAAATTAAAAAAGAGATTATATTCAGCAATATGTAAATTGAAAAGTAAAAAATTAGGTTTCCGTGTTACAGCATTGGTAAAGTCTGCAATATGTGTATTTCTGCGATGTTTTGAAACTTCTGCATAAGTATAAGCGACAGCGAATGTTCAGTGATTTTGATGAGTAATGTTACACTTAAAAGTGTGAAACAGCCGACAATATTAGTTGGTGCGCTGAAAAATACAAAATAACTATAACTGCACAACTTCAAAATTACCAGTACCAATAGAATTATTTTTTTTATATTTTCAGTGTACCAACTTATAAAGTCCAATTTTTTATAAAAAAAATATTTATTCTCCCAACAACGACGAAAATTGATATATCTTGCAAAACTTCATGATTTATTATTTTTTGTCTTTGTAATAGATAGTAATCTATATTTTTCAGTACATCATCAATAATTAATGAACTTAAACCTAGTGTTTCAAGTTTATAATTTTTGCATTTTACTATCACTTGTGACAACAAAAACTATGTTCTGGTATTTTAAAATAACACATAATACATAATTTACTTATCAAGTACACAATTATTCTTATCTCAAACTACACATTATAATTAATATAAATTGTAACACAGTGTAACGTATTGGTCAGACACGGATATCAAAGCCTTCCAAACTAATCTCAGCATATTGCCATGGAAAATGTATTATGTACGTAGTGTAGATATTATAAATATGTAAAGGTCTCACAGGTTACTGATGCTATCCGATTGATATATCGACCTTAGACCTAATTACTTATGCAAACAATTAATAAGGTAGACAGTCAGAAGGATAGATAGACGGATCTATGTGCAAACATAATTTATTGAATTATATTAAATGCTAGAAAATGTAGATAAGTGTTTATTACTTTTTTTTGCTGGTATTACATAATACATACACGATTAAGTGTTTCATTTAATTGTACTATCTGTTCTATTCAACAACAAGAATCAACTTTGAGTCATGCTCTTAACGTAGTTCTATAATAATATGTCAAAATGGATGTTAACCTTAACAGTGTCAGCTCGGCGGATATTGAATTTTTCTTGAGGAACTTTGACGGTGGCTCCATTTACTTGCAGAAAGAATACTTCGATGAAGGTATTGCCCACATATGCATCAATAATCCAGCGAAGAAAAATGCCATTAGCGGTAAGTGTCAGTTTAGAAGTAATAATTATCTATACATATAATGTATACTAATAATAAATATATAGCAGTGGAACCCACGATGTGTCTGAACATTGAATGTATAAGGTAGGTATCAATGAATATTTTTTACCAAAAATTGGACCAACTTTATTGGTTTGTTGGTGCCAAAAGTTTTCAATCTAACTACAATTGCACAACTTCAAAAGTACCAGAACCAATAGAATTAATACTATTTTGTATTTTTCAGTGCATCAATTAATGAAGTCATTTCAATTTTTGATAAAAAATATTTATTTCACACTTTTGAGTATAACATTGACATTAACATTGAACATTCATTCAAAAAGAAGATAATACTTATTCTATTACCAACGTATTTCTTTTATTCTTCGTATTCTTTACCACTGCTGTAAGACGAAAGCTTCTTTTGAAAAATGTCCGATTTAAATGTTGCTACATATAATTTAGCGGTCCCATATTTTCCTATCTCGAAAACAATTGGCCCCTCCACATAGCGGAAATACACATATTTCAGTCTATAGCATTGCTGCAATTCGAAAACCGTAGCTTCTATGAAAAAATGTTGAAATTAAACTTTTCCGGTTATGGTCTCATCTTTAATTCTGCAGTCACAGATTTTCTTGAAAAACTACCCCTTCACTCCTTTCGGGGGCGGTTCTTAAAGGGAATGAGATTTCGGATTTAAATTTTTCTAAATATGGGACCATTCCTCAACTCTCCGCTTGTAAAACACGTGAACAACCATACATAAAAAACATACTCCCGAATTGTATACATCCTCCTTTTTGAAGTAGGTCAAAATGTCGATCGGACACAAAACAACGAGTTTTATCTCTGTTTTGTTGTCTTTCAAACACCAAAAAAATTATCATTTGAATAAGTAAATACATAATATCATTATCTAGACCATTTTTGGATTGAAATTATTTCTAATTCTTTAGACATTAAAATTGGTACCTATTTACCATAGGAACCAACAAACTTTTCGTCTTCTAAAAAAACACACATTTTTAAGCAATCGAAATTCAATGTCCTCAGAAACTTTCTTCAAAAGGGAAGTTTATTTGACATGATTAAATAAAATAAAAGAAAGGTCAAACAAAATGTAATAATAATAAATAGTATAATTTGTAACAACTCATTTGGAAATCAGTGCCAAGTATTTTATATCTTCCATACATTTTCAAATTTTACACTAAATACCTTTGAAACATTTGGTATTTATTGAAGTGGTTTACTAATTTCCGTATTGTGTTTTAAATTTCAACAGTTCGCTCAAGTGAAATTAAACAGACATAAACTTTATTCATTATCTGTGGTTATTATCGCTGCCTTTGCCCGAAGACTTCCATTTTTTAACCTTTCATCTAAACAAACCCATGTATATTTACGATGTCACAGCAAATTCCCATCAAACTCGAATAAAGACATATGTTTTGATACTTCACAGTCTACTGACGATAATTTTGCTTATAATAAGGTGCTTCATAAATAGATCTCATAAAATTGATTCTATCAGCTCTATTCATAATTCATATCTTTTTACTTTCCTACGCTATTATAGTAGCTGTATAAGGAAAGTATTGTAATCGTGTGAAATTTTCGGTATCGAGATTTTTACACATGTTGACGATTCAGAGTTTTCTTAGTCTGATAAACATATTTTTCGGTGAATTTTGTTGCTTTCTTTTTTATTTTGTTTGGTACCAATATCACTCGCCGGTGGCACTGAATGAGAATTCTGTATACACAGGGTATTGAGCTATAGCCAAAAAACATGATTTGCTCAAGACTATAGTGCGAAAACGGCTCTAAGGATTTTGATTAAACTTGTCTACAGTATTCTTCTGAGAGCCCTTTACCACCCACACACAACGCCATCTCTGAGAAAAAGTACAAAAAAAAGTTTTGCTCGACTAAAATTCCATATTTTCCACAAGTTTCTTCAGATTCTGGCTAAACGTTTCATCTTGCGGAAAAATGTTACATGACCATTGTTGTTTGTCTAGACATGCTGAAAAAAATGAGTGGTAGCACGATTTGGTCAGAAGATTTTTACTTTACTACTGCTATTGTTATTCACTGAAATTTCATGCCAGCGGTAGGAAAGTCGTGTGAGTGGACACACCAGATTTTTTATATACTAAAACTGTCACTTTTGATATTATTGTAACCAAAGTAAATAACTAATAAACTAAACTAGTAGGGAACTTAGATGTGGTTATGAATAGGGCTGTCTGTGTTTAACCAGCGAATAATTGTATACAGGATGGCCCATCGAAAACAGTCCAGCAAGGTTTACGGCTTTGTATGTGAAAATAAAAAAATCCTCGGACCCGTTAATTTTGTTTTCATTGAGATATATTTACACATGAATTCCGACACTTTAACTCCAACCCCTTTTCAACTGGGAAAGGGTATGGTGTGATAATCGTTTGAAAGGACAATAAATTTTCTTTCAAATAGCGCTTCGTATTTTACATTTATAATGCGGGTTCAGATAAATAATAGTTTAATTGTATTGATTAGTTTTCACGTGTTCTCGTATTAAATATTGAAAATGTGCGCCGTTCACCTCCATACAGGAACTGTTGAAAATGTTTCCGCACATTGTTAGGTATATCGCGAGTAATTTGTTGGTAAATTTTTGATGTCAGATGTCCCAAAAAAATAAATCCAGGGGAGATAATTCGGGCGATCTCGCAGGCCATTCGATAACACCCCTCCTCCCAATCCATCTGCCAGGATAGGTATCATCCAGAAACTGCCGTACAGGTAATTTATAATGGCGAGGAGACCCATCTTGCTGTGTTGAAATTCATGTGTAAATAAGTATGTCCCCTGAAAGCAAAAGTATACGGGTCCGAGGATTTTTTCTTTTTTCACAGGCAAACCCGTAAACCTTGCTGGACTGTTCTCGATGGGCCACCCTGTATATATGACTTCAAATAATCTTTTGTTCTTACAGGGAAGATGATGGTCGATCTGCGCAAGTGCGTCGAAGAGCTGGAACAGTGGTCAACAGGCAAGGCCGTCATTCTAACTTCAACAGGAAGCAACTTTTGTTCCGGTGGTGATTTATCATTGGTCACAGAAGCTGGCAATGCACATGGTGGTTTCTTGATGAGCCACTATATGCACGAAACGTTGAAGCGGTTCAGGCGGCTGCCGCTAGTTAGCGTTTCACTTGTCTGTGGTCCCACTTTGGGTGGGGGTGCAGAGCTCAGCGTTTTCAGTGATTACGTTGTCGTTGCCGATGACGTCAAGCTTGGTTTTGTTCACGCCAAGATGGGCATAATCACGGCATGGGGTGGTGCCACCAGGTATGTAGAGGAATCATGGGTGAACTCCACCAAAAATAACTAAAAAGGATGCTATAAAAAGGCTAAAGTAACACTGGGCCTATAGAGTAGGTTCCAATCCATTAAAGCATATCAGTAAAATATGCTCTATTGATTCACGCGTTACGCTCAATGAAGCTTTTTTTTTCGACTCTTTCTTTCTTTATATTCCCCTCTCTTTCTTGCTTTCTATTATGTACGAGTATACTAGATCTCTAAATTAAAATTAAAACACAATAATGAATTTTAACTTATATATTGTTTAAACATCACAATTCTTTCAGCACACTGTACCTTTCTCAAATGTGAACATTAACTAAATTGTGATAAGTGCCTACTTAAATAATAACGATTGTTAACATACTGAGGCTGGACATACCATATCTGGTCATTGAGGAAACCTTTCTAGTCTACAATGTTTCGTTTCTGAGAACATTTTCGAAGTCAATATACATATCATTTTTCAAATAGGGATGGAATTAGTTCTTTTTAGGTAAAATAATCACAAAATCCACAAATCAACGAAAAGAGTGAAAATAACAGCCGACTCAGAAATATTGAGAAAGAAATTATAAAAAATATTTTCACGTACAAAGCTGAAAGTGATCTTGTCAGATTTATTGGATATGAGTATACTTTGTTTCACGAATGTTGGCATCTGCCTTGAAAACACGAAAAATGGATGAATCCAACTGACGGGAGTAAATCAGTGGCGTAACGATTTCGAGCTAACATATGGCATTTAAGGAAGTTCATATAATTAGAGGAAAAAATATCGATTGATTAAATAAGCAAACATAATATGAAAGATTTGTTATCAACAATAATGCAGAAACACAAAATACATTTTATATACAATTATTGCTTGAGATATGAAATATAAATGTATGCACCTGAATTATCTGAAATGTCACAATGACATTGTGACGCCTATGAAATAGAGATTGCGTTGCCTTCGGATATACGTGCAGCGCCCTATCATTGTATGGAAGGAGATAAGCTTGACATACTGTTGTCGTAGCTTAGATCGACAAATGTAGTTGAGAATTTCGTGATAATGAGATGCGATGAGACGTATTATAGCAGCGTGATGTACGTAGCTCGTGAATGATTATACACAATAGTCATGATTCGTGAAACAAAGTATATATGAGTTTGCCTTTCCTACAGTTAATGTTAATATGTTTTTGACCGACTTCCAAACGGAGCAGATATATCTCCATTTCGATTGTTTGTATATTTTTTATATTTATTTTAAAAACGTCTATATATATATCTACCTATGCTTTTTTAAAATACTATAAAACATAGAAAATATTATCAAAATCTATTCTGCTGTTCGACTTAGCAAAATCAAGGTTACTCTCTTCATAAATTATTTTTGGTCTAAGAGCGAAACATATAATGACAAAGATATGACCTCCATTATATTTGTTAATGATATACATTGCTTTATTTCAGATTGATTCAGATGATTGGCGAAAGAAAAGCAATGGAAATGCTGCTTTCTTCAAAAATATACACAGCCAAGGAGTGTCTGCAATTGGGCTTAGCCTACAAAGTAGTTCCGACAGAGAAACGTAATGAAGAATCACTGAACTTTGTCAGACAACTCATTGCAACAGCCGATGTGTCAGTGCTTCGTTCTTACAAGATGATCATCCATAACAGCATCACCGATAGCTTTGAAGGTAGCTTGAGGTTTGAGATGGAGCAATTCTATCCAAAATGGGGCAATGAAAAGCAAGTTGCCGCAGTTCGAAGCAAAATGAAACATGTTGAAATAAAAAAATCTTGATGTTATATATTATAACCTATTATATTATTTATTAATTTTACCGATAAACTTTAATTTCGATCTTTGTTATAGTATATCCATTTCATTCTATAAATTATCTTAATGTTTTGATAGGTATGAATTTGCAAATATTGAAAAAAAAGAAACCTAATCAAGGGTTGATACTTATTTTGTGAAATTGGATCGGCAACTTTTCGAAAAAAGTTGAGAAAAAAATCACAAGAAATGAAGACTACGGCACTCAGGGATCTTTGAAAAGTGAACATCTGTTGAAAACCGGACACCAAAACACGGTTACAATAATTTTCTTTGTAGGCAACTGAGGGTAGTGGTAATTTTACTTAAATTTAGGCTGGAATGCGTCTGGAGAAAACCCTTCCGCACGCTAATGTTATTGCTCCACGGTCATCATGTTCTCTCTTTAGAAACGCAGTGAACCCAATAGGCGTACATCAAATTTTCTAGAAACGCCCACCTGCATCTATTAAATAGAGAAACTATTTTATAGAACTATAGAGACGAAAATTTTCTCTCCATTGGCCTGGAGAACAAATGGCTAGGATAAATATAGCATGAGGCCATGGAGGATTGATTCATTATTGAGTATAGATCATTGGTAGTAGCAGTAGCGGGACCAGAGACGTATCAATTCAAACGAATCAAATGCGAAGTATAGCAATTTATTATGCCCAAGTTAGGTTATTTAATTGTAATCGGTTAACTCGTTAAATAAATTGTACTTATCCAAGTCACCAATTTTTTGCTTCCCAATTGGCAAACCAGAGTCCTGTTGCAAGTGGTGTCAGAAGTGGGATCTATAAATCAGAGTCCCGTTACGGTAGTGTAATTGTGTTTTTCGGTGTCCGGTCTTCAACAGTTGTTTACGTTTCATGTGTCGAAAAACATACTTTGAGATATTAGTTTTTGGTTACAGGCTTAACAATAAATACTATTTCCATCATCCATCTGTCTTTCGGTCTGTCAGCCATATGTATCTCATGAACAGTAATAGGTAGATATAATACAATTGTTCTTTTACAACGGTACGGAACCCTTTGTGTGAGGATTCGACCCGCATTCGGTTGTATAGATTTAAGTTGTGTGCTATGCAATTTTGCATACATTCTCAATAAATCAGCCCATATTGATCGGACTAATATCCTTGTTGGCCATGTATTGCCAGCACGGCAAGTGGGAACAGAGTTGGCGCTGTATGACGTAATCGATAGCAACCGCGCGTCCGCAAGGAAGCCCCAATCCAACAACATCAAACGTTTTTCCATGTAAATTGAATTAACTTTTTATATCTACGTATGTCGATTGTTTTCGTAATAGTGAATAATCAGAGCGAGGTGTGCCGTGCCGTAGGTGTTGGAAATAGAAAAAAAAATAAAATACCTGCCAGTGTATAACTACAAGATAGGCGTAAGTTATGTTCTCGTTTCGAATAATTAATAGCTCTAGCTTGTTTTCTTTTATATCTAATAGCCCACTTTTTATAATTATTCATACTGTACATGGAACGTGAATAACATACAATAAATATTATTTGAATGTTAAGAATACAATAACACAAAGCACTTGAGTTTTACGTGAAAATCACCATTTTTATGAACTAATATTGGTATTACAATACTTTTTTGTTGTAAATTTCACGTTTTAATCGGGTATACTCTAAATTCCCAGTTGGATTTCAATATTTCTTATGTCTGGTTTCAAAATTTTTATTATGATGGCGGATGTAGATTTGTACCTACTCAAAATCGGTTCCCAATAGAACTAATTATATTTAAAAAAAAATCTTGGAAGATAGAAAACTCAAAAATGGCCATAGATATCTGTTTAAATTTTGATTTTCGTTATTCATATTCTTTGCTGAATTAAGTGGGAAATGGTAAACTAAAAAGCGATCCGAGTTGACAGACAACGGCCATTATTGTAACTTCTCAACATTAGATGGCAGCTCTATTGAGAAACACTTTTAAATTACTTAATGCATTAAAAAATCTTACTTTATGACCAGAATTTACCATATGGTTTAGTAAACTGGCACTAATCTTTATGATTGAATACCTTAATTTAACAGTTGTCAAGAATGGAGCTTCTACAATCATTGATAATAGCGTCAGAAAAAGCTGCTAATATAGCGAGAGTCTGCAGAAGAGATGAACATCTATTCGAATTGCTTGTTCAGAAGAAACACAGTTCCGAAGGGAATCCCAGATTTGTGGAAGATTTCAAAACATTGGCTGATGTGCTAATTCAGGAGATTGTGAAACATGATCTGCAACAACAGGTAAAAAATTATGGTTTTAAAATACTAGAAAAACACACTTTTGCTCCTATGAGAACTGCGATGTGGAAAATCCAATAATCAAGTAATTTAATAAATTACGCTTCAATTCAGAAGAAAGCCTAAGGTGCTCTGTCCATTTTATCTAAATATTCAAGATCTCGATTCGGAAAAACATATTATACCCCATTAAATGACCAAGTGCTCGCATTTGATTATTGATTCAGTTTTATTTCAATAATCTATTTTGCACTACAGCAAATATTTGAAAAATTTTAAACATGAACTTATACATTTAGACACTTAAAATCTCACTACTTGGTTTATACTTTCGTTATTGAATATTTAAGAGTATATCGCAAACGTTTGATATTGACAGTTTTGACAAAATTGGAATTGACAGTTCATAGAACGTCGAACACACGGCATAAGTCAATCATCGCTTCGTTTAACCTCACTTTTTCGCGAATTTACTATTTTCACGCATATTTTTGCTCAATTTCAAGGATGTTAGCGTTTAATAGAATGTTAGTATGATTATATACTATTTGGGATTGAAAAGAAAATTTCAGCTAAAAGTCGTAAGTCCTAAGAACAACAGTTTTTCCTTTTTTTATTAACAAATCATTAAAAATAAACTTATTTTCAAAAACATTTGATTTTTAGGGCTTATATAATAAACGCTGCTAAACTAGACTCTTACCAAAAATACATCAAGTTAAATTTATGACCACCAACCGTTTAAAGTTATTGATATATCGTAAAGTCACGTCAAATTAATGCTCTGATGAAACGCCGTATGTAAACATTATTTTGTATTGTCACATTGCATTGCTGTCTTAGTATAAGTACCTTTCTCCAACCTAACCCTGTCTAGTTTCCAGAGCTCAGCGGCCATGTTAACGGGGAAGAAAACAACGTATTTAAAAACACATTAGGTGAACAAATATCTGTCGAAATTCAATCATCAGAGGAAGCAACTGCATTGTTGTTGGAGAAAGTTCTGAATGGGGATCAGAGAGCTGCTCAACTACTGGCAGCAGAAGTACACAAAACAATTAACATTAAAGATGTTAATACAAAAGTTCCAGATCATACCTTCCATTGTGGCGATATAAGTGACTTAGGAATCTGGATAGATCCAATAGGTGAGGATGAAATTGTAATTTTATGTATTCTTAAATATGCATCGAAAATTGAATTTCAAATCACTGCTGGATATTTTTGTCTTGAGAAATAGATTCTCAGACTAGTGTGAAAAGTAGAGCCAAACGTAAATCATGACTGAATATTGTTCATAGACAAGACCACGACGACAATAGAAATTTGCAAATATAATTTCAAAGCATATATATTGAGAAAATAATGTATAACAAACACTTGATACGAACCATGGCCGAGTAGCGAAAACTAGAGCGCTGTATAGATGAGTATTATCGTCGCACGCCATTGTGTATCCTGACTGTCACGTCAGTGGTATAGATATGGCGGGCAGCGATAATACTCTAATCTATACAGCACTGTACGAAAACTACCCGAGCTCATGTTGCAATATCCAGATCATTCGCCCATTTTTTACATTTGCAGACTAAAATGTTATTGATTGTTATAGATTGTACAGCGGAATATATTAATGGTAGCACTGGTGAAGAAGAACTTGGTATCAGTCTGAATGGACAGAGATGTGTGACAATTCTCATTGGTGCCTTCAATAGAAAAACAGGTCAGCCCATCGTTGGAGTTGTTAATCGACCATTTGCAGAAGAGCCCGATTTGAAGTAGGTACCTATATAATATTTTTTCATACTATGCTATATCAAAACAGTCAGACGATAATCTTAAGCTTTCAGATTAAACTACCAGTGTCTGTGGGGTGTCTCTTGTGATGGGATGAATATTAATTGCATCGTTGAATGTACCAAAAGAACAAATGTGATATGCTTGAGTAGCAGTGAATCTAAGGAAATCAAGGATAAGCTGAAAGAACATGGCTTCCACTTGGTCGAAGCTAGTGGAGCAGGTCACAAACTCCTCACAGTTGTTATAGGTAAAATGTTTCAACAAGACGCTGCTTATTGACAAGAACTTCGGAAAGTTACAAATATTTCGATGAATTGATGGAGAAAGTTATCCGTCCAATTGTGTAACGAAATTCTTTAAAATCCACTCAGTTAACACTAGAAAATCTCAGAATTTATAATGATCATAGTTTTTCAGAGTATCCAGTATCCTGTGTAATCATTTAAGTCCATGCTGTACCAAGTATAGAACTTATTTCAATTTACTTTGTAGGTCTATCGGACGCTTACCTCTTGACAAAAGGAACCACCTTCAAATGGGACACCTGTGCCCCGCATGCTATACTAAAATCCATGGGTGGAGACGTTTTGGATTTTAGGAATACGATACAGCAGAATCGACAAACAATATTAAAGTACCATAATTACGAGACAAAATGCAATTCTGATGGATTAATAGCTTTTAGAGATGTGAAGATTCTCGAAGAGATTGTAGAAGTATTGGGGGAGTAGATATTTTTATGAATAAACGGTTTTAGAAGTACAAGAGAGTATTGTTTATCTAGAATATAGAAACATGTTTTTGCTCTTCTATTTTATATCCTCTCAACTACAAATAATAGGATATGCAGACGATCTCGCTCTTATGACAAGAAATCATAGCCACCTGGATAAAATGCTGTGTAATCTGGAGAAAAAGTAGAGGTCTGGAAATTAACCAAGAAAAAAGTAAATACATGATTTTCAGCAGAGAAACAACGGAAAATATAAATGGAATCAAGATATTGGATTACACGTTCAAAAAAGTAAGAAACTTCAGATACTTAGGTGTAATGTTGAATGAAAAAAATGACAGGAACATAGAAGCAGCAGAGAGAGTAAAAGATGGGAATGGAGTGTATTTGACATAAAACAAACTAGTTAAAAATAACCATTTAAGTAAAAATACGTAATTAAGAATCTATAGAGCTGCTATAAGATCAACAGTGACTTACGCTGCAAAGACAATGTACTTAACAAGTAGATATGAGGAAACCTTATGGATAATGGAAAGAAAGATACTAAGAAAAATAATTGGGCCAATCATTACCTGCAGAAGAGGGGGAACTTAGAACTATGATGAACCATGAATGGATAGAGTTACTAATTGGACAACACACACAGGACAAGCAAGGAGACTTAATAATCTATAGAATTTACGGAAAATAGACAAAAAAAAGAAGAATAATGGAGTGATTCACTGTTGTAAATGAATTTGTCGAGCTCTAATGAGTGGCCACCATCCCAACAGGAATGAATAGCCTACATACATAATAAACATAACCTAACTTAACTATGTGTAAAGGCGAATTTAGATTATTGCAATTTTTTGACTATACACATTTTTGAAACATTGTCTGAAGTGATTTTACGCAACTTTATTGCCTTGCTTGCTTGCTTGCATTATCGGATTTACTGAGAATAATTAAAAAAAATTGCTACTGTATGTAGAAATCCATACTCTCAAAGTGGAGTTGGTATATTAGTTTAAAGGAAAAAAACTCAAAGTCATCTCCACAGTTTATTGTTGAATGTGAGACATGTTTCGGGCTTGTTCAATCCCATTATCAATCACGTTCTTAATTAGGTTATGAAGGTGACAGTTATTTTTATCCACATACCAGAGAAAAATAAAAAACTAGAAAACTAAAAAGTTAAAATAAAGTAAAATTAAAATGAAACCTTTCTCATTATCAAATAATCTGGTATATCCACTCAAACGACTTTCCTACTGCTCGCAGGCAAATTCCAGTGAATGAAAAATGTTACACTATTACAATACTTTCCTTACATAGCGAAGATAATGGCGGTAGTAGAGTAAAAATCCTCTGGTCAAATCGAGCGACCACTCATTTTTTCCAGCATGTCAAGACAAACAACAATGGTCATGTAACATTTTTTTGCAAGATGAAACGTTTAGCCAGAATCTGAAGAAACATGTGGAGAATACGGAATTTTATTCAAGCATAACTTTTTTATGTGCTTTTTCTCAGAGATGGCGCTATATGTTGGTGGTAAAGGGCTCTTAGAAGAATATTTTAGGCAATTTTAATCAAAATCCTCAGAGCCGTCTTTGTGCTATAGTCTTGAGCAAATCACGTTTTTTGGCTATAACTCAACACCCAGTGTATACAGGATTCTCATTTAGTGCTACCGGCGAGTGATATTGGTACCAAACAAAATAAAAAAGAAAGCAACAAAATACACGGTTCCGTTCCCGAGATAATGCTGTCACAGACAGACAGACGGACAGACCAATGGTTGAAAATATGTTTAGTAGACTTAGAAAACTCTGAAACGTCAACATTTGTAAAAATCTCCATACCGAAAATTTCACACGATTACAGTACTTTCCTTATACAGCTACTATCGTAGGAAAGTGAAAAATATAAAACTGAAAATAAATTCTAAGAAACAATCAAACTAAAATAAAAATTCTACTTAAACGTTGATCGTATCATGACTACATCTAAGGTGGGTTGAAGGAAAATAAAGAAATAAAAAGAATTTTATAAATATAATCCACCCAGAATCGGTACCTAAGGGTATAATTTACGATACCGGTGACTATTATTCATATGTCTGTTATTAGATTATTGAGAATTGTTCTTGTTAGTATCAGATATTTGACTTGTTTTCTGAATTTTCAATAGCAACATTAAAAGTAGATATCCAGAGGGTAACAAACCTCTTTTAGACAATAAATTAAGCTCACTTGAGAATGAATAAGCTCCTTTAAAAGCACACGCTAGTAAGCTTGGGCCATAAAAAAGATTTTTAAACCTGAATAGCACTTAAGTTTGGTATCTTCAAAATTGAAATTCCCCACTTTATAGTGCTAGCTTTACATTGCTCGGTTTCAGAATCAAAATGTTTAGATATTGCTTAATGTAGGTACTTGAATAACCAGTCATAGTTAGGTTGGTGTGCGGGATAATGGTGAAAATTAACAAATTTAATTTATTTTTATTCTCAAAAAGCGAATATGTGAACAATAAATGAGGATCAAAACCATCAACAAGTATTGATTTATTTATATAACATACAATAGTCATGATATAAGATATTGGGTAATAAGGAGATAAGGGCTATGCTTTAAGGTCTTTTATAATTTTAACAACTCAAGTTTGTAGCAAAACGTGGAAGTTTTGCTCCAACAAATTAGATTACATGTGTTTAATATAATCAAGTCGGCTTATATTTTGGTCAAACCACAGTCAGACAGGTACCTAAGCCAAAAGATATAGGGCTGCAGTGGACATAGCCTCAATGAACAGACAGCCACGAGATTGGATTATACACGGTTCGAGGCGTCGTGGTAGGCCTATCCTAGCAGCAGCAAAATGGACGACATGACGAACATTTGACTTCACGAAAAAGGCTAATAGCACCATCTAAAAACTTCTTGAAAGGCGGAGATTGCTGCGTTTTCAAAATGCCATGAATCGTACAAATTTGGCTGGCTAGTGGAGGCGACTTTGAAAGTACCATCAGCAACCCAGTGATCACATCTTCTTAAATGTTGTAGACGCTTTTTGGTTCCAAATACAGTTTTCTATTTTGCCACTTTCGTACAGAATAAAGGTTTCTCCAGAAAATGTTGTCCCATACTGTTCAGGTATATCTAGATCGTCAACAAAATTTGGTGATGGAAGGGCTCTGCTAGATTGTGCTATCGCTCTCTGAATTGTTCGTTTCACTGCACAAATCAGTGGTAGTTTTGGTGCACACTTATTGATGCAGAACTTAAATCTTCGCCTATAACTTGGGGTGGTATATCCAGGCTGCTAACTGCTCGTCGCTTCATGTTTTGACGAATGGATATTTCTTCTACAATAACCGGCTTGCGTATGAACCTAAGTGTGGTTGTTAGAGTTCGAAGTAATAGCCTGGCCTTCTGTCCAACATGTTCTTTTGCATTTGAAAGTAATTCATTCAATACATTTCCAAATAATTTTTCCATTAGCCCCATTTTTATATTTTTCTTAGAGAAACCCTTCATCAACAAGAATATCTTTCCTAACCTAACCTAACTAAAAAGGTATAGGATTCGACATGTAGGTACCTCTATAATTATAAAAACTAAAATAAATAATTTTACTCAAAATCAAAATTTCAAAATGTTCTATTATTGATTTGATTGTTAAATAAATCATAATAAGCTGAAATGTATCCCTGACTTTCTGGCAATCTGTGGTTGTTTTATTTAATGAATTATGATTAATTTTCGGAAATTAAAGGTCCAATGTAAGTTGTAACATATTATTTCTCAGCAGAATATCTGATATTTTGTCAAGCATCATTTTGAATTTTCCATCCATTGCATCTATTTCGGTAAAGCTTAATTCATTGATATATTTTATAAAATTTTCGCATGTTTCCTTGACCATTGTTTTGTTAGATGGGTCTGCGACTTTGTCCAAATCGTACAATATGTGATTACAACAATTTATTAATTAATTAATTCCTTTCAAGTTGAAATTTTCAAAAACCTCATCCTCAAGCTTTCGTTTTCTTGCCCCCTCTATTGAGTATTTAATTTTTTTTTCACTCAGGCGGTAGTGGCCCATTGTTACCGAAATTTTTTTGCTTCTTCCTGTTGAATCTTCTGTTGCACTCACTTGAAGGATTCCGTCTTCGTTCAGACAAAATTCGACAGTTATTTTAACGTCACCGGCACGCCCGCGAGGTAGATCTTGTAGCGTCATTGTTGCCAGCTTGTTATTGTATTCACAGTTCTTTCTTTCACCTTCATAAAAGCTGATTTCTATATTTTTTTGGTCATTATCGACAGTTGTAAATTTTTTAATGTCAATAGCAGGCAAAGCTGTATTTTTTTCAATGCGTGGGCTAAATAAATTAGTAGCTACGTCTGTTCCCAGAGATAGTGGTGTCACTTCTGTTACTATAAGTTCCTTCTTCACCTTTTTATCAGAACTCGACAACAAAAAAGCCTGGATAGCGGCCCCTGCAGCAACTGCTTCGTCTGGGTTGAAGTCAGTTTTGATTTTGTTCTGTCCAAACATATCTGTTAATATATCTCTTATCTTTGGTATTCTGGTAGAACCTCCCACTAAAAGAACTTTATTAATATCTTCTTTAGTCCAACCGGAATCTTTGAGAGAATAATTAACGATATCGATGACTCTTTGTAGAACGTCTGATATTATTTCATTAAACCTTTCTCTTGTTAAATTCAAATCTAATTCGTTCCCTAGATTATCAATCGTATCTCCTGTTTATGTGCAAACACTTAATTGTTTTTTAATTTTGCAACATTTTTCCAAGAGTCTTCTTTGAAAAAGTTCTGGTTTTCTGATTGCAGGGATGTAGAAGAAGTCGAAAATCTTTTGGTCTATATCCCTACCACCTAAAAGTGAATCTCCATATACTGCCTTCACTTTCAATCTCTGATCAGTTAAAGCAATTAATGAAATATCTAGCGTTCCCCCACCCCAGTCAAAAACCATTACATTGGCTGGGTCATTCCTATTCTCTATGTAATGGATGGCAGCTGCAGTCGGTTCTGTCACCAACTTCATCACTTGTAATCCAGCAAGTTCTGCAGCGCTTTTAGTAGCTTTTCGTTGAGCGTTGCTAAAGTAAGCTGGAATGGAAATAACTGCCTTGCTCACTTTTTTCCCAAGATATGTTTCGGCCGATTTCTTGAGATATTTCAGTATCTCAGCACTTATCTCTTCCGGTAACTTGAGTGTCTCTTTTCCACCAATTTTGATTGAGAACGCCGCCAATCCATCGGGTGCTTCTTTTATTTTAAAAAGTGTTTGCTTCATAGCATCGTATCGTTGAATAAATTCATCGTTATATAATCTGCCAATGATTCTTTTTGAATCTGAAATACAAAAACTGTTGGTTATGTAATGAAAAGAAACAGTTTTCAATATATAGGTACCTCTAATGCCATTGTGTAGATTCTGAACAGATTTGTCATATGCAATTTCTCCAACAAAGACTTCACCATTGTTTGGATCGAAGTACACAAATGAGGGTATCAGGCGATCACCGTTTATGTCAGGAATGATATCTACTTTATTGTTGTTGTAGTGTGCAATACATGAAAATGTTGTTCCCAAATCAATGCCAACAAAAGCCTCAGAATCCATCTAGAGCTTGACCTAATAAAAATCAAAAGTTAGGTAAGTATGTGCAAATAACATCTGTTGAGGCTTCATCGAGTACTTTCCAAAAATATTCATTTATCATATCAGCAGGTTGAAAATATTGGTGTATTTGAATCTGTGTTACTCAAAACGAAGGAAACTTAACATGCCTTTCTTACAACCAGAGTAAGTATATATATATATATATATATATATATATATATAATATTTCTGAATATGAAATAACTAGATTACGCTAGGACGTCTAACTGTGCCGACAACAACTACTGCGAGGGCAAACACCCCTACCGCCATTGAATGACTTCGACAACTATTAGGACAATACGTACAATTTATTACATTGTCACAATATTGCAAAATACCACTATAAATATTCAATCAGATTGATTAACAAACAGAGCACCGCCACCCAGACAAATATCATGATTTCAAGGTTGTTGCCTATCTTCAGTTTGCCGCAGAGCGTCGAGCCGTGTCTGATAATCAATCCTTATTTTGAACTCATATTAGTATCAATCTTCAGCGTGGCGCAGACGGTGGAGATTAATATGAGCGATGCATTGAACACATATAGTGGGTGGATATAAACACCAGGCAAGTGGAATTATTTAATTCAAGATTATCCTGTACCAGTCATATTATAATATTTCTGAATATGAATTCAATTGGTATATAATCAATATGATTATATAACATAAGCCGTTACTGGTAAATAACTAGATTACGGGAAATGGATTTTTACATACACGAGTGTATATGAGTAGTTCTAGCTCTTGATCGGATGGGGGCGTCAGGGTTTGTCGACGTATATATAAATGTATAAAAGGTTTAATTTTGACGATTACCAAGCGTCCGTATATCTGTGAGAATATTAGACATACCTATCACTGAGCGTTCATGAAGTGGCAACATTGTAGCAGTTTATATATTTGCCATATTTATTAATTTTTTTCATGATGTCTATTTCTGAGCGTCCGGACTCAACACATATTCATAAAACTATACTCCTATTATGGACTGTAGCTCCATACATTATATCTTGCATTGTACCTATATGCTGTATTAACATTGATCGGAAGACTAGTATCATTTTCTGTTAGTTTGATACGTACTTAGATCTTAACACCCCTTATAATTACATAATAAAGATTTACAAATGATACAGTTTTATGATTATATTTAAGCCTCCAAGTGCCTACTATTTCTGTTATGAAATTTCAGATATGGCAAACACGGTTTGATGTACATTCGTGAATTTTGTGTAAAATTATATCATAAAAAGGAAAGAAAAAAATCGCTAACTAAAAGTCGATTTTATGCCTAACGCTTGAGATTGTACTAACAATTTCGAAATTATAAACAAACATACTTTAGAATCCAGTTAACGGAAATATACCATATGTAAGCTTTGTGAATATAACTATCCAAATATTGCATAAGAAATATCCAAGAAGCTCAACTAGGAAAGTGGAAAAGGGTTCTGTTATGTTTTTGACCGACGAACCCCGAACGGAGGAGGTATACAATTCGACTGTCTGCTTTTTTTTGTTTGACCGCGCCTTTTATATAGTAAACGAACTCCGATTTTGATGATATTTGATTCATTTGAAAGATGAGGTTTGAGAAATGGTCCTATATTCACAAAAACGCAAATCCGAAATCTCCTTCTCTTCGAAAACCGCCCCTGAAGGGGGTGAAGGGGGCAAATTTTGTCGAAAATCGAAAATCTGAGTTGGTATAATTAAAGATAGGACAATATCCGGAAAGTTTAAATTGAATATTTTTTCAAAAAAGTTACGGTTTTTGAGATACAGGCATGTTAGTTTCTCATTTTTGCTATGTAGAGAGGGCGATTTCTTTCGAAAATTGAAAATCTTTCGATACTAAATGAAAGACATAATTATTTTTAGCAACATTTATAATGAACATTTTTTCCTTAGAGTTACAGTTTTCGAGTTAAATCGATATTAAAATGATAACATAAAATTCTTAAGCGTATTTTCGCAGCGATGTTTTGAGATCTCAATAAAAACAACTACAAGCAGAGAATATACGTGGGTAATAGGATAAGTACATTGCTATTAGTGAACGTTCAACGATTTTAGTGACTCAAAAGTGTGAAATAAACATTTTTTACAAAATATTGGGCCGACGTTATTAGTTGGTGCACTGAAAAGTATAAAATAATATTAATGCTATTGGTGCTGGTACTTGTGAAGTTGGTGATGTTTTTTGTAAAAAATATTTATTAATATAAAAATCAATAATTAACCCAATCTAAAGTTATTTTTTAGACTTTAAAAACGTTAGACAGCGGATCTGGTAATTTATTTTTTTCTTTAGTTCTGTTTTGATAGTTCTTATTCTCGAAAATACTAATACTTACCATTTTTCTGAAAAATTTGTAATTCATAAGATATTCAAAGAAACTTGATTTTTTTCTTCCATTTTTTCAAGGAAATGTGGAAAGATGGAAAAATTAAAACAGTTCTGTTCAAAGTTTTCGTTAGTATTGTTAGAGTTCTATTGAAAATACTTTATCATTTTACTGTAGATTTAGTAATTCATAAGATATTCGAAAAAAACTAAATTGTTGAAAAATAAAACAAATTCCATACTAGTTAGTTCTGTTTGTAGCTCTCGATGGAACTCTAAGAGTTCAATTGAAAATCTTAGTATCATCTTTGTATAGAATTAGTAATTCGTAAGATATTCAAAAACATTCAAGGAAATGTGGAAAAATTAAGACGGTCTGTTCACAGTTATCTTTAGTATTTTATGAGTTCTATCGAAAATTTCAATATCATTTTTATGTAGATTTTATAATTTATAAGATACTCGAAAAAAACTAAATTATGGAAAAACAAGAAACTCACGATGTGAATATATTACATTTGTTTTTTTGGAAAATCAGTTTTTTGGAATTTTACCTTCAAAAACCACTCCAATCAAAAAGTGTTGAATATACACAAAGTTGTATGTGAAATTATCTATCGTTTGTGAAAACCCCAAAAAAAAAATTACGTCATTCCCGATCGCGAATGTACATTTCCCATAACAATTCCTGGCGATGACTGAAATCGAGTAGTATTTGTTTGCAAAAAATATTTTTTACAAAAAATTGGACCGACTATCAGTTGTTGAACCGAAAAATACAAAATAATATTAATTCTATTGGTGCTGGTAATTTTGAAGTTGTGCCGTTGTAGTTTGTTGTTGTAGGCACCAACTCCAAAAGAACCAGCACCAATAGAATTAATATTATTTTGTATTTTTCAGTGCAACAACTGATAAAGTCGGTCCAATTTTTTGTAAAAAATATTTATTTCACATTTTTTAGTGTAAAATTAGTCATGAACATTGTTGAACGTTCACTAATACCCAAAAAGTTATAGGTAGGTTTAGCTTGTATACTAGCGAAAATACGCATTTCACATATACTTTACCATTGCGAAACTCGGAAACCTTAACTCTTTTGAAAAAATATTTAATTTAAATGTTTCCGGATATGGTCCCCTTTCTAATTTTCAAATCTCGAATTTTCGATTTTCAAAAAAAATTTGCCCCTTCCACATAGCTGAAACACATATTTCAGACTGTAGCGCGGAAACGTATGATTATTTTTGAAAATGTCCAGTTTAAACATTTCCGGATATGGAATTTTTGTTAATTCTGTCGTTTCGGATTTTCGATTTTCGAAAAAATTTGCCCCCTCCATCCCCTTTGGGGGCGGTTTTTGGAGGGAAGGAGATTTTGGATTTGATTTTCCTCAATATGGGACCATTTCTCAACTCTCCTCTTTCAAATGAAACAAAAATCGTCTAAATCGGAGTACGTTTACTATGCGAAACGCGCGAACAGCCATAAAAAAATAATAAAAAAAGCAATCTTACAACCGAATTGTATACCTTCTCCTTTTTTTGAAGTCGGTCAAAAAAATAGTTACAAATTCTAATCTATTTCAGTGCAGAAATTTATCATATTAGTATAGAATTTGCAAGTTGCATATTATTAGAAAATCTAACCTATTTCAGTTATTGTCAACGCTCGTAATGTTTGCGCAATTTGTTATTCTATGGCGAATGTAGCTCGAAGAAAAGATAGAGGACTTAAAAGATAATAACCGCATACAATCTGGAAGACCATCCAAACTCGAAGAAAAGAAGAAAAAAAGAAACCTCATAACATTAGCCTCAGTATAGAAAGAAACGAATCCAGTGCAAAAAAAACACTAACTTAATAATGTTTAATAATAATAAAAAGGGGCACATTTTTTGTTATACTTTCTTTGGTTTTTGTAACGAAATATATGAATATATTAATTTTTGTAACAAACTTTCATTAAAATCTAAGTGAAATTTATGAAATAACTAGCTGACCCGACAGACGTTGTCCTGTCTTCTAAATTTTCACCCATGACAACAATAGCAACTTCATCCAATTGTTGCCGTATTATAGCGTCTTGCGTGTTGTCCTGCAGGCGTCTTATAGGCTTTGTTGACAATTTTGTGGTATGCGGTTTTATGTACTCTTGAATAATACAACCAATTCATTGTCTGATGGAAAAACAGTTGAAGTTGCTCCATACTTGGTATGTTCACTGATTTATTGTGTGCTGAATCGCCCATGAAATAAATTTGCAAAAATTGTACCACCATTTGACTTTCAAGATACTTTGTCACTACTGCCATTCCCCTATCAACTTTTGACTGGCTGCTTTTGGTTATTCACCTGGCTACAAACTTACTGTACGTTACTTTAATTGATATATGATTTCAATCGAAAATTACCAACGTATTCAGGCTCGTGGTGGTAAAAGTTTATTTTTTTACAATATAGTTACCTTCAAAGTTAGCATAGAATTGTCTTGAATAACTTTTGTTGCTCTAAATGACTTCATTTGAAAACAATTATTGTATTCCTGTATAAAGTTAGTTAAAAATGTATAAAATCTGTCCCATTTCCGTAAACCAATGAATGCAGAGGCTCTGGTGGCAGTACCAATGGCGTCATTTTGACTTTACCGCTCTCGCAACACAATCCAGGGGCTTCATTCTTTCAATATTAGGTATGATTGATTTTAAATTACCAAGATGAATAAACACTTCTCAAAAACTCACTGTATATTCTCAAAAGCTCACTGTATGATAAATTGAAATGAAACTATTATCCATCAACCATCTATTTGTTAAACGATATTTGCAGCGCACGTTCTGTCAATTGCTGACAGTTAAGTATTTGAAACAACTGAAAGTTGTCAAACAACTGTATGTACCTACTGTATGTCAAATTAGTATTATCTTTAAGTTTTCATAAATGTTCTTAAATTTTTTAATGTTCCGCTCAACTTTCTTAATTTTTTCTTTCTTAAGAACCTTCTTCTGATAACAGTGAATACAACAAAAAAAAAATTGCGAAATCGGTTCAGCTGCTCTCGAGATTTGCGCTTAGCAAGACATTTAGCGATTCACTTTTATATTATAGATAATAATTCAATATAAATACAACGATAGTTTTTCCTTCCCAGGCACTATAATTACTAATAAAGGGGCTAGTCCGTATATGTTGGAGACACATCTCATAAAAGATATGATATGATATAAACTTTATAAAATAAATAATAGGATAGCTATATGAATCATTTTTACAGTTTTACAAATTCTACACTAATATGGTGCATTTTTCGCACTCTGATAGAATAGGATATGTAACTAATATTCTGTAAACAAATAGGTACTACTCGATTTCAGTCACTGTCGTGACTGAATTATTATAGGATATGTAAATTCGCTTTTCGTTCGAGATATTCGAGAAAAACTTGATTCTGTAGGCAAGCAAGCACGATAACTCACTAACGGAACCGAATTTCGACCAAGGGTTTTTTTCTGTTGGTTGGTATCGGCCAAGGAAGAGCCCTATTGGTTTTGGTGAATTTTAGATACTCTGGTGTCGAGTTACGACCAAAAAACTCTGTTTTTTAGACAATTTTCTAAGGAAAATCGTCGAAAATCTCAAATTTCTTCCGTTTTTGGGCTAAACTAAAGTCAAAATGGTATAATTTAGCTTAATATATCAAAACAACACTACCTACTGTACTAATGTAATGAGTTTACTCAGAAATTGTTGGTACCTACAAGGAGTATCTATGTTAATCGGTGTGAATATGCCTATGAAGGCTTACTGCCATCGTTACTAGTTTAATATCTTGATCTTTAGAAGAACTACTCACTATATCAATGTAAATATTGTAACTGAGCGAGTAACTATCATATTTATGTTTTATGTTCATATCAAATTGCTAGTTATCAACAATATAATAAAAAATATTCAAACAAAGTTTCGTGATAGTTGCTTAATATGTGGAAGTGAAATTGATGAAATGACATTATTTAATTTATTTGAAATTCATTTATGAAAACTATTTCTATTCTCACCCGAAACTATCCCGTCCAATGTTACTCTCGGTCTTGATTCCTACTGTACCAATCAGTAAAATTGGCTAAATTTATAAACATTTATCACAAAAATTATAGGAGCAGTTTGATAACATTATCTTTGCAGTTGATTTATCCTGTTCAATTTCATTTTCTGATATGTTGCATCGAATAGTCTTAATCAGCTGCATAATTATTTTTTCTGAATTTCTTAATATTTAGTAGCACTGATACTACATGATTGTTCAGGTTTTTCTTTTTTGGGACAGGAGTAGAAGAAGTCATAAATCTTTTGGTCAATGTATCTACCCCCCAAAAGAGAATCTCCATACACTGCCTTCACTTTTATTTCCTGATCACAGACAACAATCAGTGAAATATCTAACGTTCCACCACCCCAGTCAAAAATGAATATATTGGCTGGTTTATTTCTATTTTCTATGTAGTGTATGGCAGCTGATATTGGTTCTGTCACTAACTTTATCACCACTTGCAATCCAGCAAGTTCTGCAGCTCTTTTGGTAGCTTTTCTTTGAGCATTGTTAGAGCAGACTCGAGCCGATTTCTTGAGATATTTCAGTATCTCAGCACTCATCTCTTCCGGTAACTTGAGTATTTATTTTTCTAGATTTTTTGGGCCAATATAAATATAATTATTGTCTCGGGGCTTTAATTTTTAACTTTATTTATTTTTCACTAGTTGTTATTGCAGCATCTGTAGCATTACTTCCTTTTTGAAAATTTCATTTCAGCGATAGTTATGGGCCCTATTAAAGTCTAGAGTACCAATTACGTTTTTTCTATTGAGGTAGCTACCCCTTATTTTTAGACTTATAATATTTTAAATTGAACAATTTCTCAAAAGAGCTACGGTTTTCGAGCTTCAGCGATGTTAAAATTTTAAAATCACGTTTCCGATGAACTTGTTAACAAAGAAGAATGCAACATTGATACATACGATCAAGAATTAAGGTTCAGGCTTCAGGTAGCTCGAAATAGAGTAATAAGGAAAAATTATCGAGAAACATTAAATACGACAAAACAGCTAGACCTACGGACGTTTGAGTAGGAAATAAGTTACTACTGAATAATGAAACTAGAAACAAATTTGATCCTTGGTATAAGGGTTCATTTACAGTTACAGACATAAAGGAACCGAATTGTATCATTCTAGATGAAAAAGGGAAAAGTTGTGAAGTACACAAATATATAATTCTAATTAAATCCTAACTAAACATTGAATATTGCTTATACAATAAATACTATTTTTAAGGAACCATTGTAACAATTCATGTGGACATCATTCCCGAAACAAGCTAGAGACCCTAGCTCGTTTCTCCGTAAGTACAGAAAGGCCGTTGTCATTCTGAATCCACTTTGAGTTTATTGTAAGAGACATCGAAGCGATGTTGACTCGAAGGAACCAAGCGTACCTTGAGGCAGCACGTACGAGGTCACCTTGTTATTATAATATAAGTGAAATAGTTTATATAAGGGATATAGAATGAATAAAGAACAGTTTTTGTCATAAATCGTATCAATCACTTAGCCGGTATCGGTACCATTACCGCGCCTTACGTTAATCTGAATTCGATCTAATCTTTGTTAGATTATTCATTATCTTGAGTTTATCTTCAATGTTAATAGAATAAAATTGAAGTGATTTTCGGAATACCTTGTAGGTAATATTTATTTATGTACATAAAAATTTAAAAAAAACTTAGACAACGACATGGAAAAAATAAATTTTGATAGCCTTGTTTATTAAGAACTTTTTGTATCTGTGCATTTTTTCCATAAAAGTTATTGTTTCAAAATAAAATGTAAGGGATTATATGTTGAAAAAAATAAATTTATTTTAGATTAAATATGTTTTACAATAAATTGGACCGACCTTATTAGTTGTAGCACTGAGAAATACAAAATACTTTACAGTACTTTTGAAGTTGTGCATTTGCAGTTAGATAGAAAACTTTTGGCACCAACTTCATAAAATTATTCACATACACCCACATATTCTTTGCTTGTACTTGTTATTATTCAAAAATATAAAAACATCGTCGCGAAAATACGCATATTTTAGACTTTATCACCGCTGTAACTCGAAAAAAAAAGTTTAATATAAATGTTGCTACCAATAATCTGGTTCAAATTTTCAATTTTCGAAAGAATTTGCGTCATCACGTTTCTGGATATTAATTCTGTCGTCTCAGATTTTCAAGAGAAATTGCCTCCACCACCTCCTTCGGGGGCATTTTTTCGATAGAACGAGACTTCGGATTTTTACGAATATGGGACCACTTCTCAGTTTCCTCTTTCAAATGAATCAAAAATCATCAAAATCGGAAAACGTATACAATATACAGCGCGCGCACAAACCAAAAAAAGCAGACAGTCGAATTGTACACCTCTGTTTGGGTTCGTTAGTAAAAAATGACAAGTGAATTTGTAATTTTTTTAAATAATAATGAAACAAGTGTTGTTCTAATTGCAAAATAAAACTTTATTGTAATTGTATTTGATTGATATATTCCAAGACATAAATTCATTTATGTCATTAGATCAAAAATGATATGGTTCACATTTTTCAAAACTATTCTCTAATCTACAAATAATTATTTTAATCGACTATGATATATATTTATATATTTGATAGTACAATATAATCTAACGATAACATATATAACAATTACTTACATATATTTACATTGCTTCAAAAATTACAGATATTAATAATGTTTTCTTATACGATCTTATATTGATTTTCATAATTCTTGGGCTAGAGCTAAAATCATTCATGGAGCACGAACATGATCATTTTATGGGATACAGTTTAAAATGCAGTCTCTGTAAAAAAATTATGATTGTAAGTATTAAGTTGGGCCGGAAAGCATTTTGACCTAACCCTGTATAATACTTGAAATGAGCCATTTTAAAATAGCATACATGAGATACGTCGATGTTTATTTCCAATCGCTCATCGTATCAGGTAACATGCCAGTTTGCGACGTCATCACATATATGACGATTGGATTTTTAAATGGAAAAAATAAAATGTTTGGTTTTCCACAAGATTTCGTAACGAAAATTATTGTTTGGGGGTAAGTATTTTAGATTTCGAGATATATAATTTGGGAGAGCTTGGTTTTGAACATGACAAATCTATTGATGATTTAAGGAACTTCTTCTCTGATATTTCGAAATCTTAGGTACTTAGCTCAAACATTCACATGAACTTTTCGTCTTCAAAACTTGTGGAGAATATAAACCATTTCAATTTTGTTCACCGCAATTCCAAATCACCCTGTATATCAATCAGCAGGTGGTTTGTACATCATTGGACCTTAAACTGAATTCGGCATGGGTTCCCAGGTGAGGAGCTGCAAGCTGGTCGACTTGCTGGGTCCATTGCATCTAGCTGCGCCGGCAGCACTGCCCACATAATAGGGCACATGTTTGCTGGCCCTGGATCGCATACTTTTGGTGTACAACTTCAACACCTGACAGTTACAGGTAACCAGCATTGCCACGACAATACCTTGCAGTCCTTGGGCGATATGGTATGTCATCCATACTGGCTCAGAGCGGGTGAGTTTGCTGAGTGAGCCCAGTACCAGTACGATACTCAGGACGATATTTAACTGCAAATAGGAGACAAAATAAGAAAAAATATGATGTAGTGTAGGTCATTGGTTAAGCTCACGGCTGATAATCTGAAGTTCCTCAGTTCGTATCCTGA
The DNA here is from genome assembly GCA_958507055.1 of Crioceris asparagi. Taxonomy (NCBI): domain Eukaryota; kingdom Metazoa; phylum Arthropoda; class Insecta; order Coleoptera; family Chrysomelidae; genus Crioceris; species Crioceris asparagi. The sequence continues at coordinate 7,730,152 of OY293829.1, forward strand.
TCAACTTATTTTTTTTTAACAAAACCCATTTTTTGTAAATAAAAGGTATTAATATGAGTTTCTTATAATTTAATCGGAAATTTTCAATGAAAAAAATTCTACATTTCTAATCTAATATATTAATATGAGCAATACTCGTATATAAAAGATTCTTGGAAACGGCTCTAACGATTTGACCAAATTTGGTAGGTATATAGAATGTTCTACTTTTGAAAATTATTATCTAAGTGGCTTTTCTGACAAAAGATGAGGGTGTCACCTTCGAGGTCCATAAACTTTTTCTTGATTCGCAGATTTGGATAAAAATTTGCAAAAAGGGGTTTTGAGAGCCGAGACATCGATTGGCGTTACTTGCATTTTTGATGGATGTGAACCTCGAGGTCCACATTAGCTATTTCGGGAATGGATGGAAATTTTAGTACGGGGTTTGGGAGTCGATCAGACGATTGGTGATACAGCTGAGTTCTGGTATGTTTCACATTCATATTTATTTGGAAATCTGCAAATTATGAGCTATGTGACCGATAAAATCAGTATTTACCGATCTACCGATCGCAATACATTTTAACTAGAAATAGGTATGAACTAAGATTAAACATTCTTATAGACCCATTCTAAATCTTGTGTTACCCGAGAGCAGAGCTCGGTCGCCTTGATATTATCTATTAAAACGTTAAAAGTCGATTGTCTCATTAGATGCCGTAATTTTAAAGTAAGTATTTAAATTTTGAGAATATGCTCGAGATTTTTACAAATGTTGACGTTTCAGAGTTTTTTAAGTCTAATAAACATATTTTCAGCCATTGGTCTGTCACTCTGTCCGTCTGTCTGTCTGTGACAGCATTATCTCGGGAACGGATCGGTGTATTTTGTTGCTTTCTTATTTATTTTGTTTGCAACCAATATCACTCGCCGGTGGCACTGAATGAGAATCCTGAATACACTGGGTGCTGAGCTATAGCCTAAAAACGTGATTTCCTCAAGACTGTAGCGCGAAAATGGCTCTAAGGATTTTGATTAAACTTGCCTAAAGTATTCTTCTGAGAGCCCTATACCACCCACATACAGCGCCAGCTCTGAGAAAAAGCACAAAAAAGTTATGCTTGAATAAATTTCCATATTATCCACATTTTTCTATGTAAGAAAAGTAGGTATTGTAATAGTGTAAAATTTTCGCTGTCGAGATTTCAACAAATGTTGACGTTTCAGAGTCTCGTGATGTCACATGAAACATATTTTCAGCCATTAATCTGTCTGTATGTTTTTTATTCACTGGAATTTGTCTGCGAGCGGTAGGAAAGTCGTGTGAGTGGACACACCACATTTTTTCAATTTCTTTTATTATGCCTAAGATGTTACATTTTGAAGTTGGTGCCAAGAAATTTTAGTCATCTAAGGCAAACAATTTATGTAGATATCAAAGTTCTCTGTTCTTTTAACAATGCCACAATAATTGGATTATAAGCGAGTCACATTGATAATTTTGAAGCTATTAGTGCTATCATTCTCTACTTTGAATTTATCTACAATTCATGAAGTCCCCAAGATGATATCGCGAGAACTAGTAAATGATAGCGACATCAAACTATTAAACTGATTAGATATAATGATCTAATTCGAAGTATAGATCCAATGAAAAATTTACTTTCAGGACCACTCATACAGCTTGGTAATCTTTGTTTTCCAAATATTGTTCATGGATTTTTGTTTTGTTTTTATTTATTCCACTTGATTTATCGAGATTATTCATCAGATATCAGCGATGCAATTATATTTGTTTTGCAATTAATCAATTCGATTGAATACTTGGAAAACAATGCACAGTATCAATAGTTATTAATCCAATCTTATACGAAACGATTTTTGCAAATTTATCATATTCAGATTGTCCTGATAAAAGATTTAGTTCAATTCCTTATTTGTACACCTGCACCAATATTAAAGAGCATGTCTTAGTTGGATGTATTAGATTAGACATTTTGTCTGAGAACCAAATTACCCAAGAATATTGTGAGCTGCTGATGCAATAAGGTTTTGTGTCCTTCATCAATGGTGGGTGCTAGAAGACCACCTAACAGAACTGTTCAGCGAAAGGGATCGAGAAGAGACCATAAATATATATTGTGAAAACAGATCATTCAAAAGTTCTTTCATTTATTTTAGAATATCTCACTGATCATTTCCCTATTCTTCTGAACACTAATAGACATTTCTAATGAAAGAAAGAAAAGGAGAGTAAGTACGAGTTAATTAATTACAAGAAATTAAGTAGACTGTGTAAAAATTTTGTATATATAGAGAAGGTAATGAGTAATAATTTAAATGAGATGATTGATCAATTAGTTGATAGAATTAAGTCATTTATTAACATTTCGACATATGTAAATAGACCAAAAAAGCTCTTGAGTTTCCCATATACATAAGATATTAAAGAAGAATATAATGCTTCTGTAAAATCTCTTAAGAAATAAAAAAAATGTCAACGAATAATTATTATAAAACTAACTTCAAAACATAATTTGGAATTTTGTAACTAGTAATTACATGCAAAAATAAGAAATCCTACCACTCGCAGGCAAATTCCATTGAATGAAAAATTTCACACTATTACAATTATATTATATATTACACAATACTTTCCTTACATAGCGACGATAATAGCGGTAGTAAAGTAAAAATCCTCTTGTCAAATCGTGCTACCACTCATTTTTTTCAGCATGTCAAGACAAACAACAGTGGTCATGTTTTATTTTTTCGTTAGATGAAACGTTTAGCCAGAATCTGAAGAAACATGTGGAAAATATGGAATTTTATTCAAGCATAACTTTTTTTGTGCTTTTTCTCAGAGATGGCGCTGTATGTGGGTGGTGAAGGGCTCTCAGAAGAATACTTTAGGCAAGTTTAATCAAAATCCTTTGAGCCGTTTACGCGCTACAGCCTTGAACAAATCACGTTTTTGTGACTATAGCTCAACACCCAGTGTATACAGGATTCTCATTCAGTGCCACCGGCGAGAGATATTGGTACCAAACAAAATAAAAAAAGAAAGCAACAAGATACACCGATCCGTTCCCGAGGTAATGCTTTCACAGACAGACGGACAGACAGACGGACAGACAGGCAGGTAGACAGACAGACAGACCAATAGCTGAAAATATGTTTATTAGACTTAGAAAACTCTGAAACGTCAACATTTGTAAAAATCTCGATACCGAAAATTTCACACGATTACAATACTTTCCTTATACAGCTACTATAGTGGCGTAGGAAAGTAAAAAGTAACATAAATATAAAGGAAATATTTTCTGCTAAGAAAGAAGTCTTGAAGGATGCATTTGAGATAGTCCAGGAGTTTAATAGTATTTTACCACTGTCGCTAAGTCTGTCTCGGATAAAATAATGTCTGACACTGAGTATGATCCACTAGTTTGGATAATAAGTCATTGTACTTAAAGAGGAGACAAACGCAGGGGAGGGAAAATAAAGAATATTATTATGTCATGAATTACCATCGGAGATTGTACCAATATATAAATCTGGTGATCATAAATTACAAAGTAAGAGACCATCAAATTCGGCTAAGATATCAGCAAAAGTGATTCACAAGATATTTAATTGTAATGATAAATGGTAATTCGGATTCAGAAAAAGTAAATCGACTAATGATGATTTAAATTATGTCAATAACTTCATGTTAAATTAACTTTACAATAGCAGATCGGTAATAGCTGTATTTCTGGATCTAGCGAAGGCTTTTGACACAGTAGTACATCTTACAGTTTAGTCACTTGTGGAGTCCCTCAAGGTTAAATTTTGGGTCCTATATTATTTATTGACTATATTAATGGATTATTGCAACTTACTATACCGAGTGTTATTGTATCACTTGCGAATGACACAGTGATTTTTTATAGAGGTGACAGTTGGGATGAAGTTACAGCCAATGTTAAACATAACTTAAAAATTATAAGAACATGATTTAATTATCACAGAGGGGCTTTGAATATGTCAAAATCAAGTGTTTTAAATGAGTCTCTATACGCGGATAAATCCCTGTTGCAGACGGACTGACTATACAGAAAAAATATTGTTACAATAAATATCTACTGTAAGTTGTAAATGTCCTAAAATGAAAAGAGTAAAAGAAGTTGAGTACCTTGGTGTTATACTAGATGAAAATTGGATATGGAAGAGAAATATTTCTAGTATTGTTAAAAAGTCAAGATACCTTCTTTTTGTTTCGTATAAAATGATAGGTATATATTCTTGACAAAAATGATTTATTAAAATTATATGATGCTTTGTCCTGTAGCGTACTAGTTTATGGGATTATTTGTTGGGGTTCAGCTTATTCAAATGCATTAGGACCGGTAGCCAGAATTCAAAAGCGTTCTATCAAGATTTTAACGTCTAATAAGCAAAATAATCTTTTTTTTTTGAGAAAAGATTGTTGAATATCAATCAAAAATATATTTTGGAAGCATTAATATATAATTATTGTATTCTACGGGAATAGTTTATTATTGCTGAATCATCTATATGTTCTAGACATAAATCGCTTGCAGTAAATAAAACTAAATTAAATATTAGCCATAAAATAAGTTTATATCGATTCAAGCTTATCTACACTATATTAGATAATAATCTAAAACAATTAACCTTTATGAGAGATCATATTAAACTTCATAAGAATTTTAAATAATTTAGTTATACCTAATATATTGTTATAGTATAAAATTTCTGTATTAATATTTTATCATATGATGCTCTGTACATTTGTAGTCGTTGTGTTCTCATTTTTAAATAGTTTTTATTACTTTCGGTTCTTGTATCAATGGACTCCGCAGCGATTTCTCAGGCCCCATACGGTCTAGAGACTTGAAATTTAGAATTCGTACTTAGATCGCAGACATCCCGCCGCCTGTTAAGCTCCAAGTGTGATCCAATATTGGTAATTATAATTATCTCATTCAATCTCATTCAACCAAGATCATTATTTTGTCGACATGGAACGACAATGGGATCCGTCACTGGAATTACGCACGAGCATGGAGCGTATATGTACGTCTCGTTCTCTGGTATATAGGTACTTTTTGGAAGATCGTCTATGGTTATGTCGCAATTGTCAGACGTCAGACGTTACTGTTAATTTAAAGTTTAATTTTGTGTTGTGGTAGACAAACAGTAATTTGTTATGGAATTGCTGTTGCTGGCAAACACATATACATATGTATAGTTAAAATCGAGAAAAGGATAGCAATAGTAGGTACTCATCGGTACGGTTTAAATCTTAAATGCCCAATAAAAACTATTTTAAATTTTTTTTCAAAAATTTCACTTGTATTATTTCCATTGTATTTTGTATTAATAGTAGATTTAGATGCTGTTAAGTTTGTAGATTTATTTATTATTTAGCTTAGGTCTACACACAAATGCTATTTGCATCTCAGTAGGGGTTTGTAAGGCTCATAATATGTCAGACAATCTATTATATTATATTTATGTTCAAGAATTTCATGTTAGCCGGAATAAATTATAATTGCTATATTATTATTATTATTATTATATCAAAGAATATAATAATAGTTAATTATGAGAATAAAACAGATTGCTGAGATTGACTTTGTTAATTGTGAAAATAAATTAACTTTCCATTATTAAAAATGTAACTAAAGCTTCGAAATAAATAAAAAAAAACGTTATATTCACTGTTGTCTTAGTCAAAAGATGGATTTATTTATGTAAACTTGGCATAAGGTATGAAAACACGCTTAATCTACATATCATACGGATCTATAATTAGATTATATACATAAATCGAATTATTTTTATAATAATAACTTGACTTTGTAGAATATTAAGTTGATTGAGAGAGTGTCTGTTGTGTTGAAATGCTGTGGCTGGTTTTATTGTTATTACTTTCCACTTTTGCAAATTCTCTAGAGCCCTTATTGAAAACATGTGAGAAGAGCATCACCAATGTGCTGGGAACACATGCGCCTCAGCCGCAAGGAAGCATTATTTGCTCGGGTGATTTAATTTTTGATGAAAACTTTGACAAGTTGGATAACACCTTATGGCAGCATGAAAGAAAACTTGGAATGCTCAAGGTTGGTGGATAGATTTATACATTTTGATACCATAGTACATGAACGTTGTTGAGAATGGAAACCGTTGATTACCTCCACTATGACATCATCATCATCCCCTTTTAGAAAACTGACCACATTAAGATCTTAATCTCTTGCATATTTTGCATGTTCAGGAATCGCTTTTTCTATTTCAATTTGATGAATCAACCTCCATCTTGTTGCATTTTGAAAAATGTCATGATGACGTCATTGGGATTAACCAATGTCAATAACTAAATCATCAGGATCATTCCAATGTAAATTCTTGGTAATAATATTAGGCTTTTAAATATTTCATTTTATTATTTTTGGTCTAGGAAATATTTATTATTGTAATATTTAAGTTTAAGGAATTCGAATGGTATGATGACAGTGCCAATAATAGTTATGTAGAAAATGGTATTCTTCATCTAAAACCAACTCTCACTTCAGATGAATACGGCGAGGAGTTTCTTTATTCAGGGGAACTTGTTATCAAAAAGTGAGTAATAATATTAATATTGGTATGCCATGGAAAATGGCAACACGTCTTTTCTAAAGTTAGATGGGAATTAGTTGTGATATGTATAGAAAACAATGGGTGTGTTTGGATGAACAGTTAAATGAGTCATTTAAAATTCACGTTACATAATATTTTTAGACTCAGTTTTAATTATATCTGCAGCAATTTATCTTTTTTTAGGAGCTTCTCGAATAAGAATTACAGAATAATTACAGCAAACTGGAATTTAGAATAAAAAATACAGACAAGAATTCGATATCAGTTCAATCGTCACTGAATAAATGTGAAGACAAGTTGAAAAAAATATCTAGATATAGCTGTATTTCTGGATATAGTGAAGGATTTTGATACGGTAGTACCTGACCTTCTATTGATTATATTGAGTGATCTTGGTATAAGGGGAATTGTTAATGATCTTATGCGGAACTATCTGTCAAATAGACTTCCATGTGTTATCATTAATGGTGTATGTAAAGCCCGCTGCAGACGGAGTATGTTTTGCTGCATGATTGTTTGCTTGTTTTGCTGCACGGTCCTATAAATGCTGCCGCGCATGGTGTGGTGATGGCTCCCTTGCTTGTGTTGGCTTCACACGATGCAGGCCATCATGCATGTAAAATGACAGTACAGAGAAATATGACTGTGACAAATGATACAAAATATTGATCATTCTAATCAAGCTCTATTTTTAATCATTGTTACAACAGAGAAAAGGTCCCAACAATTAAAATAACATGTTATTTTGTGCAAAATAACTTTTGAGTTCGACTCGACTAGTTCCGAGTGCTCCGACAAGGCACGATGCATGAAAACAATCACCAAAAATAGCACCGGTTCTATCATCAAATCATGCACGATTTCAAGCAACCAACCGTGCACGCGATGTCATTTTCTTACACGGAAACATGCACAGCACCAAGCCTAGCTCCCATCAAGGAAACATGCAGCAAAACATACTCTGTCTGCAGCGGGCTTTAGTCACTTGTGGACTCCCTCAAGGTTAAATTTTGGGTCCATTATTATTTAATTAGATAAATAATTAATTATTGGATTATTACAACTTAATATACCGGGTGTTATTGTATCATTTGCGGATGACAAAGCCATTATGTGTAGTGGTGACAGTTGGCAAGAAGTTACAGTCAATGCTAAACATTCCTTAAGAAAATATTTTAATTATCACAGAGTCACTTTGAATATGTCCAAATGTGCCTCTATACGTGGATAAGCTCCCTGTTACAGACTGATTGACAGTAACTACATAGAGATGGTTGTTATAATAATATAAATTGTAAATATGATAAAATAGAAAGAGTCAACGAAGTTAAATACATTGGTATTATTCTGGAGAAAAATTGAAATTGAATTAAAAATATCCTTAGAATCTACTATTTTATGGGATTATTTGTTGGAGTTCAGCTTATTCAAATGCATTATGGAAGGTTATCAGAATACAAGTTGCATTTATATTTCTGTTGTATTTTCATTTTATTATTTCTTTATTTGTATTGCTTTAATATTGTAATGTGCAAAGGGTACAGTCGCCTGCACTGGGCCACAAAGTGGCGGCGTTCTTTTGATGTTTATGTGCGAACGATGGGAATCTCGAGAGCGGCAGCTGAAAAAGAGTGTGACACTTGAGCTTACTAGGATGCCGATAGAGGATTTCGAGAAAAGTCCAGAAGCGGCTGGAGTGATCTAAGGAGGGGGCGAAAGATCTGGAGAGACTTTTTCGGGTATATATTTGGGAGAATTGTCGGTATGAGGGTAAAAAGAGAGTGAAAAAAGACAGTATGCAATAAGACAGTTTGATAGAAGACTCAGAGTAAATTAGTAAAGTCAAGTAATTTTTTATTAATCTTCTTTCGTGTGTAAATAAAGTTTATTTAATAATTTTAAATTAGTCTCGATTATCTGCGAGCCCGCATATGCAATAATATGTAGATTTAAATGCCGTCAAAATGTTAGAAGTCAGACAAACTATTAGCATACTATTTTTATGTTCAAGATTTGTATGTTTGCCTGTATAAATTATTATTTTTATTTAAATTATTTACTATGATCTACATACATCATTTCACGGTTGTGTGTTTTTTTGAATGCTGCTTAAAAAGTGCACTATTTTTTTTAGTTATTATGCAATTTCGGATGATTCAAGATGAATCATGTACCCATATTCCATGGCAAGCTTTAAATATATAAATATATTTTTTTAATTGCTCCATATGAAAAAAGCAAATGTTCTACATTTATATCAATTTCAGTAATAATTAACGGAAATTGTTACAGTTGTACCAGCCACAATCAGAGTGATTGTAGCAAAAAGGCAAATGCAATGGATATAATCAATCCAATCAAGAGTGCTCGCCTCAATACCAACGGTTCTTTCGCCTTCAAGTACGGCAAAATTGAAGTTCGACTTTGTGCCCCATCTGGAGACTGGTTGTGGCGCGGTAATTTTAGTTTTCTCCGTTGTCACATCCATGTCCACGAGTATTCAACTCGACTATAGTGTTAAGGGTTCCGTATCTAGAGGGCAAGACCGGGCCATATTACTAACTTGACAGAACCTAACCTAACCTAATTTAGGCATTTTAACCTAACCCTAACTTCCCCAAGGATAATGAAATTCAAGAAGATACTTCTATAGTGTATTTATGTCAGTTTTGTCTAGTCTTTAGCCCTCCCTCATATCAACGGATCTCTAAAAACTAAATTGTTGACACTTTTCATATGATTCACATCACTTTATAAAGAATTTATTAGAAAAAATACATCAAGAATTCATTGTAGCTTTTTGGATGATGCCCAGAGATCCCAAAACATACCAAAATTGGCCAGGTTGCGGCGAGATCGACATCTACGAGGGCAGAGGTAATCAAAATTTATCACGTGATGATATCCAAGTGGGGGCACATCAAGCTGGCAGCACCCTGCACTGGGGACCAAGTCCATCATTTGACAAGTACAAACTAACCAACTTCAAGGTGCAAAGCACGGAGGGCTTTGATAAGAACTTTCATCGCTTCCAAATGATCTGGTCACCGGACAACATTATCCTATCTGTTGATGACAGCGTCACCGGCGTAATCATACCGCCAGATGGTGGTGGTTTCTGGGAATTGGGCGACTTGGAATCCTCAGGTCTGGACAATCCATGGAGGTGTGCCTCGAAAATGGCACCCTTCGATTCTGAATTTTTCTTTATTGCCAATGTCGCCGTTGGTGGTGTTACATTTTTCTCTGATTATGCTGAGAATTTTCCATTGCCCAAGCCATGGCTTAATAATTCGACAAGGCCAGCAAAAGATTTTTGGGCAGCCAAAAATCAATGGTTACCTAGCTGGAAGGAAGAGACTGAAAATTCACACTTGAAAATCGACTATGTTCGGGTGTGGGCTCTTTAAATTCATTTGAATTTGATACTCTTTAGAATTGTAGAAAATATATTATTTTTAATACCCATTTGGAATAACCCCATCCTTATGTATGAATCATATGACACAAAAAATCTCCAAAACAAATGAATCTCGATTACTAATTAGAGATTTGTCTATGAATTAGAGGATATATAAATTCGATTAAGTAAAATGGTCAGTATTGAATGATCATCGTTTGACAGTATACTGGTGTTTGGTTTCAAAATTCTTCCAGTACTGGATATAAGCTAGATGTCAAACGATGACAGCTGTATTTAAATCAATCTCATTTGACGTTCGTTGACAGGAATGATTTGACTTCACTCTTTAGGTGCTAGTCAGTATTTGAATCGAATTCAGGGATACACTCCAATACCATCTACAGTACAGTCCATAGGTATGGAATTTTTAGCGTTACAATGTATTTGTATGAAGAAACCTGAAACAGGTGGATTTCTATGCTCAATTTGACAATTGAATGAATGAAAATACTACCCCCTTATTGCACCCCTACTGAATTATGAGCAATTCCTCAACAATTTTAAATATGAAGGGGATTCGTGTGACACCTTGTTCGAAAGGGATTTTAATTCTCTGTTCAGTAATACTGAGTTTCTCAAATTTGGTGCAATCATAACTAACTGAGAAAATTTATTTTGAAAATGTTGAGCTTTGATACTTCCATCAGAATGAAGGAAATAATTTCACATAATATTCAGGAAGTATTTTTTAATTTATTTAACAATTAAATGGAATGTTCAAAATGACCATCATTCACTTCTTGACAATAAGCAAGGCGATCTTGGAATTCCTGTACATTTTGTCGATCTAGTAGGCTATGGTTATTTTGATATTTGTAAGTTACTGATATACGTCGGTGTATTGAAAAATATGTGTTTGTTTATTTGATTCAACTATGGATCATTTATTCGAAACTCAAAGAATATACATTTTAATTAGATATGATTGGATGCGGTAATAAAACAAGAATTCAAAAGGAAGTTTGTGAAATATTCAATAATAAATACCCTGGTCAATGATAATGAGTCCATTATCTTTGCTTTGGTCAATACATATCACAATCTACAGTCAACAAAATAGAAAACAAATTTCGTGACACTAGACATGTCAAACTAGGTCAAAATATTAAATTGGAAGAGAAAATAAGTAAAATGTACGATTGAGGAAAATCCGCATATGACAAGTAGATAACTTGCTGCCGACTATTATATAAGTAAATTATCGATATTGAGAGCTTTACAGAAAGAACACGTGGAATTTTTAGAAAAAAAATTAAAAATGGTTTTTATTGGGCATTTAAGATTTGAACCATAGCGATGAGTCCTATTTCTATATCTCCATTCCTTGATTTGTACTAGACTTATGTATATCTGTTTGTCAGAAACAGCAATTCCATAACAAATTACTGTTTGTCTATCACAACACAAAATTCAATTTTGAATCAGTATTGTCAACGTCTGACGTCTGACAATTGCGACAGCTGACAGTGAACAGTGCGACATAACCATAGAGTAATATATAAGACGATCTACCAGAGAGTATCTGACCAGAGAACAGAGACGTATATATACGCTCCATGCTCGTGCGTAATTCCAGTGACGGATTCCATTGTCCGACATGGTCGTTCAATGTTGAAGAAATAGTTTGATCTTGCTTGAATGAGATAATATAATTAATCAATATTGGATCACACTTGGAGCTTAACAGGCGGCGAGATGTATGCGATCTAAGTACGAATTCGAAATTTCAAGTCTCTAGACCGTATGGGGCCTGAGAAATCGCTGCGCAGTCCATCAATAAAAGAACCGAAAGTAATAAACACTATTTAAAAATACCATCCTTATGAAGTTCAGCTTGTTCACGAGTTAAAAGAGAATGATCTTGATAGAAGGTAAGAATTCTTTGAACTCATGATGGACAGAATAGAAGCAGGTTTGCAATTCATAATCAAAATTGTGTTTTTTGATGAAGCTACTTTCTGTTTAAATGGAACGGTTAATAGACAAAACTGTAGATATTAGAGCAGAGAAAATTCTCATTGGATATGTGAGGCTCACCATAGATAAAATATTTATATACGGAGAGGCTCACACACAAAATTTCATAAAAGTTAACGTTTGGACTGGTATCATTAACCACAGAATTATTGGCCAATATTTTTTTGAAGGCACAATTAATGGTGTGGTTTATCTAGGTTTTTTAATGATTTGAACGAAGCTTTTTCCAATGGATTGGAAGACGTGGAACGTTTAAATGGCACCTAGATCACCGGATTTGACTCCTCTCGATAACTTCTAGTGGGGTTATTTAAAATCAAAAGTATATTTCAATAGACCAGACAATATTGTGAATTCGAAAGTTAAGATAACGGAAGAAATTAACAACATAGGTATCCTCTGAGGTATTACAAAATGTAGGAGAATTCCAAGATCGCCTTACTTATGGTCGAGAAGTGAATGGTTGGCATTTTCAACATTTAATTTTACTGTAAAATAAATTGAACAATACTTCCTAAACATGATGTGATATTAGTTCCATCATTCTACAGAAAGTATCAAAATTTTACATTTTCATAATACATTTTTTTGAGTTATGATTGGATCTAATTCGAAAATCTTACTGTACTGCTGAACAGAGAATAAAATGCATTTTTGAACAAGGTGCCACACGACCCCCTTCTCATTTAAAATTTCAGAGTGGGTGTACATAATTCAGAGGCGGTGCAAGAAGTGTGTAATATTTTCATAGACACTATAAATTGTCGAATTGAGAATAAAAGTCGACCTGTTTCAGGTTTTTTTCAAACAAATACTTACATGATAACGGTTAAAATTAATTTATTCCATAGCTATGGACCGCACTTTTCATTCATATATAGCAACCTCCATTCTGATTCTGAAAATTTAAATTTATAAGTTATATATATTATTTAATTTGTAGAATACCATGTGAAACTATCCTCAGTAGATTTGATATTTGGAAATACCTACCTATGTAAATGATTCGTCATCAAGAAACAATTTGGATTTGGATGTAGCAGAATTCGAACCCGCACTACTTATTTCAAAAGTACTTTAACATTATAATGTGATATAAGAAGATACCTAGATAGAACGAATAATACGAAGAAATTGATTGTATTTTCAGTACACACAGATCTTAGATGTTATCAAGCCCAACTAATGTATTTATGACACAGCCAAACTCTATTTTGATAATAACATATTGATTCTTGTTACAATTTTAAACTACTTTGCCGATAAACTCGACTATTAGAGATCTATATGCGAGTGATTTTTTCGTTTTGCCTCATTATGAATATATTCTCAACATATAGATATCCAAAGATACAAAAATAGAAACAAACAGACATTTCGAATCTCTCTACTATAACTTTACATGAAACATTACCAACATTCCTAAATTAAAACTGATTGCAAGCACATATGTCATATTATAAAAGTACGGGCTTTTGAGTGTACAGATTATTCTGTCATCGCATTTCGACCACTTTGGTGGAAATTAACACAAAAAAACTTCGAAACTTTTGATTTATCATGGCTTAACAATAATAATTGACATGGCGTAGTTTAAAAGCACAGCTGGTCATTATTCACACGTTCGACGAAAATCTGTCCACAACAGGAGAAGCACATGCATCATCCAACTTTTATTCCATAATTTATCCTGAGTCCAGAGTTTCATATCACATGCAAAAACTTGCCTTGATATTTTCAGCACATTCAAAGACGCATTTAATTTATGCATGAAATCATTAATCAATAAAGAAAACAGTCGGTAGATTAGGCAGATTTTTTTTTCGTAGACTTCGAATAGAGCATAGAGGAGCGCGTAGCTGCGGGTTAACATTGACCTACTTCGATCATCGAAGTTAAGCAGCGCAATACGATGGAAACCGCTTGGAAGAGTGACCGTTGATGCGGGCGCGCGTTCGAGTCTCTGTCGCATTGCATTCTCCTCCTCTCGCAAGGCAACGGGAAACCAGTGGGCGTATATATTCCCTAGTACAGCTCTCTGGAAGGGTGTGCCCTTAAGATTTATCTTGGGACACATCGGTGGGTCGGAATCCACGTTAAACTGTAGGTCCCCTTGTCTGTGGTAACACTTTCAAGGCTGAGAAGCCGCCAACGCTCGAATACGAGTACGGCATTTAAAGATGACTTGAAGAATAATGTTGGATGTTGGAGAATAATATAATAACATATTATACAGGGTTTTTTATTAAGGATGGATAGGCAGTCAGAAAGTAATAGTCTTAGGACGATAGGGAGAATCCTCTCAAGGAAATCGACCATAGGAAATTGCTGGAATTTATTTTCAATTTCCTAACTATACGGCTAGAGGGATGTAACAGCTACGGTTGTTTATAAAAATGCATTTTCATGAAAACGGCCCAATATAAGTTAAGAAAAGCTAGAATTCTGCATCTTTTTGATCTGTCAATTTTTATTGATGGACGTGACTGTTGAGATCGCTATTTAAAAAATTTCGGGTTATTTTGATTTTTCTTTGAAATTTTAGCTGAAATGCAATAATTATTTATTTCATCAAAAACAAAAAGTAAATTAAATTTGCAATAAAAACTCAAAATCGCATATCGATATCTTTTTTCGTTCCAAAGTTATTACCAAAAATAATAAATAATAATAAATTCGTTGATTTTTTGAAAATTTCCGTAATCATACATGCCATGCCAAATATGGATATTTATCCAAAACTCATATAAACATAGAATTAAACTAAATATAGGTTCACACTTTAGAGATGGATGGATGGATGGAGGCGAAACGGTAGCAGCGATGTGAGTGACAGATTAACTTCACTCATATGTGACTATGTGACATGCTCTACAAACAAGACCAGTCATGAATGGAGTCATGGGCATATTCAAAGTTACAAATATATCAATATCACATGAATTAAACTCAATGTATTAAATAACATAATGTAAAGAATAAGATGAAGATTATGTTGAGAGTGTGTAAAGAGTAATTGATCTATCTATTTATATGTGATACTCTGATATCTTCGGCGATAGTTCTAGCCAGTTAACATTTTTAAATTTTTGGTTTTACCATTCAAATAATTCCCTCAAAAGAACACATGACATGCTTATTACTATTCCGTTATTACCAACAGTTATACGAAGATACCCCACAAAGATGTCGAAAATGGGACACGCTGTACTTTATCTGTCAGATTTTTTTTTGTTGTTCCACACCCAAGGTAAAGGAAACACACGTTTTTCCTGATAAATATTGTATTCGAGTTGGAATGTGGAAATACATGGCAGCGAAAATGTAGCACTTAAATTATTCAAACCCCCCTAATGTACACCACCGGTCTCGTGGATGGCATTGAATTTCATTTGTTGTTTGCAGTTCAGCTAATTTCAGAGGGTGATGAATCAGCGAAATGGTGAAGTAAAATTCTTATTTAATGTGATAGTGAAAGTGGTAGAATTATATAGAAGTTTAAATGAGATTTATTATGCATGTTTATAAAAATAAAATATAACGAGAATGTCAACAAAATGTTTGTGAATCAGTTCACAGATTATTTTCTAAAATGGGATAACCTGTACAACAATTTTGAATGAATAATTAGATTCAGACCTTTTTTTGAGATTCGAGCTCGAAACTAATTGTGACGTTATCGTCTCTTTATTCATTTTACAAGATCCTTTGCTAATTCTTAACAATCTCGCTTTTTGTTCTAGCTCTGACAGAATGCCGCCGACGATGTCAAGTATTTTATGAAACTACTGCAGAATCCACTGAACTTAATATATATGTTCTTTGTGTTGAGTTCTATGGTAGAATCATTTCCATTTCTTCTATTTTAAGCGTAGAGATACCAGTAGCCACTTACTTTAACACGTCTATATGAAAATATCAACGAATGTGTCTACATTTAACTTATCATGAAAAACTCATGTATTTGGCGGTATTTTGGTATAAATTTGGATACTCGAAATATTTGTAGATATTGTTGAAACGAAACGTCCACAAAATTAATATAAATTTGGTGAACTGGCAGAATAATTTGATTTTGTCTTGGTTACCAACAATAAAGAATTGACATTAAATTCATGCAATGAAACGACGTAAACATAATGTTTTTCCTGATAAATTTGAAGTACCTGCCGAGTTTGGATGTGCAAAACCATACGGGTAGGTGGCGCCTAGTTACTCTTTTGCTAGAAACAAGAGCGGAATGATTTTAGAGCTGTTTCAGCTCTATACTTCTAGATTAGATTCTGTTACCGTACCGTCCTGGTTGACGGGCCCCCGAATCTCTCAATGTGCAATGTAAAATACTTATAAATCATAGCTCAATCGGATAAACAGTGATTAAGATATTGTAACGTGAATAGTTTATCATGTACTTACGCTTATTATTCGTTTTGATATCTATTAGTACTACTACCTTGTTTACCATACCTAGTTGTTGCTTGGATATTTCACTAATTAGTTCTTGAATTGGTAGATTTATTCTCCAACCTTCTAGAAACTAAATTATGTGAGGTACACTTTGTCAATTGTCAGTTTGACAAGGGTCTAAAGCCTTATTACAAGCTTCTAAAATAATCATAGAACATTCTCGATGAATGTCATATTGAGATTCAAATATAAACAGCCGTGTTGATCACCACAAATAGTTTATTAAAGTCAGTCAGTCTACAAAAATTAGTCATTAAGCGAAAGTGAAGCCCATTTTTCGTCGGCCGCCATTAGTTTCGTCCTCACTTGGGTATTTACAGCTTATTGTGGTTTTTATTTATGGTCCTATTATTTAATGAAAATGAATATTGTTTTATCTTAACACAATAGTGAAATGCAAGGCTCTTGGATACAAGATTCCCTGTCGTAAAATGAATATGGTGTTACGTCCATTGGCGACCATTGATTTAGTCCTCATTGGGCTTCACTTGCTCTCCGAATGCGATCAGAGACAACCATACTGACAAGTGTTGACAAAACGTACCATTACGGAAGGTGGTGTACAGGGTGTTAGAAATAAACCATTGCTTCACCCATAACGTTATAACAGTTAGAAAGATAGTAGTAAGTACATATGTACGCATACCTTTGAGAATAGTAGTATTTGAAGAGTCCTCTTGCGGCGCATTTTTTCCCTTATTCTGATCTCAACTTGCATGCTGATGATGTAACGTGCCAGCATTGAAGATCGTATCAGATAATAGAAGGTGGCCATAATTAGTATGCTGCTCGGTGCTAGATGTCCATAGATGAAAGCGTTTTTGTCCAGAAACCTTGGAAGAATATTTGGAGAATTAATTTTTCTAGCATACAGGATTAGTTTTTGGTATATCCAAAGGCAATAATTTTTTTATTAGGAAGGATATCAAAAATATCTCCAAAGACACTCATAACCTTCATATTTTAAAATAATGTAGACATGTTCTCCAACAATGTGACAGAGCTTGTAATATTTTACTTAAATAATAATATGACTTGTTTTTTGCTGTTTTTGTATTGGAAATGCTAAATGGATCGATAGACTGATAAATACTGAATACACTTAAACACTAAACATAAAATCCAGTGTGTTCCGTTGAAAATAATCAAATTTTGTCTTGTTGAAAGTGCACAAGTTTTACCCTAGATTTTCAAACACTTTACACATCTGAAAGCATATTTAAGCTGTGACTTTATGTCCCATGGGTCTCTGAATAAATCTCTCCTTACAGATAGATATTCAATCGAAGAGTATCATAGAGCTCATTATATTATGTGTGCCAAGTTCAATTGAAGCTTCACTTTTGCGAACTCTAGAGGGATAAGGATGGAAAGGGACATACAGAATTGGAGAGAAGTCCCTTAACAAGCCCTAGTTGACAGAAATGGTCTAGGCAGGTGTACGTTGCTCTGATGAATTATAAGGATAATTTAATATATCGTAGATGTCCAATTGGAGAGCAGTTCATCCTTCGTTATACTAGTTGGCATCAATCTGAGTTAAGATGTATAAGTAGGTACATCTGGCAATTATTTTCTTTAATTCATGGTGGTAAGAAGTAGCAGATAAATACAATAAATAAATAAATATTAAATTTATGAATAATAACACAAGTATAGAAAGTAGAAACATAGAAAATGATTGGAAAAAATTAAATGTATTGTACTAAGCACAGCAGAAAAAGTATGTGGAGCGTAAAGGAAAAACAATAATAGAAAGCAAATGACATGGTGGATGGACGAGATTAAAAATCAAGTAAAGAAAAAGAAGAAGGCATGGAAACATTACATGACAAAAAATATAAAAAAAGTTATGATACTATATACATAAAACAAAGAAGAACCACGATAATAACGATAATAAGGCTTCCCAGAACGAACAATGGAAAATATTTGGTGAGAAGAAGGAACAAGACTCTAAAGGGAACCAAAAACTGTTTAATCGAGCAGTTAAATCATCACGACCATAAAAACAACATTATACCTAAGCAAAGCATGACAAATACGAACGGTGAAATAATAACAGAAGAAGAAGATGTTATGAAAACATGTAAAGAGTATTTTATGCAACGACTCAATGAAACACAAGAAGTGGAACAAATAGATTAAACTGAAATACGAAAACAAGATGAAGAAAATGAAATAACCATGGAAGAACTAAAACATGTAATAAAGGACCTAAAGAATGGGAAGGCACCCGGATATGACAAGATAACATCGAAAATGATCCAAAATATTGGATAAAGATGTGAAGATAAATTGCTAGATATCTACAATAAGATATGGAGCAAAGAAGAAGTACCAGAAGACTGGAAGAAAGCGTTGATTATCCCCATAAATAAGAAAGGAGTCGCAAAGGACTGCAATAACTACAGAGAAATAACCCTGTTATGTACAGCGATGAAAATGTTTGAGATAATAAGAGAAAAAAAACAAAGATCGAAATTACGTTATAATAATCACAGAGCGGGCTTAGTAGTGGAAGAAGTACGCATGACCATCTTTTTACGATTAAACAAATAACTGAAAAAGCAACCCAAGAAAGAAGGACATTTTATATGGCATTTAAAGACCCAGAAAAAGCTTTCGATTCAGTATAAAGACAGAAAATATGGAAAATCTGGAGGGACCAGGAAGTAAGCTGAATGATTATAAGACTAACACAAAATTATACTAAAACAACTTAACCTCACTAATCAGAAACAATATAGCCTCAGAAACATTTACAACCAGTACAGGACTAAGACAGGGAGGGAGCCTCAATCCGCTTTTGTTTATCATATTCATGGATGATATTATTAAAAAATGCAAGCCCAGAACCAAGAAATTAGAAATAGGACATACTCGGTTAGAAAAAATATCAATAAGCGAAGGAGCATTTGCAGATAACGTGGTAATACTGACTGAAAGTGAGAAAGACCTACAAATCAAGTTAAACATATGGAACACGGCATTGAAAGAAAACGGGTTAAGAATAAATAAGAATAAAACCAAAGTCATGATGGTTGGAGAAAATATAGAAAAGTTAAAGATAGTGATAGAGGGAGAGTTTATAGAAAAAGTAGATCCTTTCCAATACCTAGGAGTAACTGTACACTAAAAAAGGTAACAAGAAATAGATATCAACACCAGCAAACAAATAAGCTCTACTTCGTGCTGAACAAAAAAGACATAAATAGAGATATAAAAATCAAAGGTTTAAAACGATATATAGACCAGTACATACTTTTGGTTGCGAAAGATGGGTATTGACAGAGCCGCAAAAAAGTAAGATACAGACAGCGGAAGTGCGGTCCTTAAGAAGAGTTATAGGGGTCACCAAAAGAGACAGAATTAAAAATATGGATATAAGGCATTATCTAAAAATAAAGCCAAAACTAGAATACGTTGAAGAAAGACAACTATCTTTGTGGGAACACATGCAGAGGATGGATGAAAACAGATCAGTTAAGAAAGTATAGAGAGTTAGAATACAGAAGAATCTCAAAAGAGGCCATCCAATGAACACCTGGGATAAAATAATAAAATAATCACACAACTGCTGGAAAAACTGGAAAGAAGCAACTAGACTGACATACGACAGGAAGGAATGGAGAAAATTTGTGCAAATATAAAAAGATTGTAACCCCAACACCATTATATATGGTAGAAGGTAGAAAATTTAAAAATTTGTGAGATAGATATACTGAACTGTAAACTGCCTAGGTATTTGTTCTGGTGAGAAAGAAGTTTGAATGTGTTTTTAGTTCGTTCGAAAGGTAAGTTATTCGAGAGTGTTCGTAGCTAGCTTTTCTTCGATTAAGATATGACATAATTGAGTGTGTTCTTAGCCAGTTTTTATCTGATTAAGTTTGACATGTACATCTTTCTGTTTTTATGGGATAATATAACTCTCAAATGGATCAACCGATCTATTATATAAATAATAAAGCTTAGGTATATTTCTAAGAGAGAACAATCCCTCCAAAAAATGAATTACATAGTTACAACATGTATGAAATTATTACTGATTAGAAAGTTTGCAGCTTTAATTTGACCCAGTGTAAATGTTCCTTTCACATCTTAACCTGATCCATTGTCCACAGTTTTTCAGAAAACGATCCATCGTTCTCGACTCGTCAACTTTCCAACACTTCAACAAAGAGATAGGATCATGTGTGAGAGAGTTTTCTCATTTGTCGACACTCTGCATTTTCATGAGACCACTTCTTGGATGTAGAATGTAGATGTATAGGCACTTAGGAAAGATCGATTGGTCGTTCACAAAGAGATGCAATAAAGAAGAAGAAGAAGCTATTTCCTTATGGTGTGTAATTTTCAAGTCAAAAAATCCTTAGGCGTTAGATGAAAAAGAAACACAATGTCTTCTCCACAGTTTATTCTGAAATGTTAATTATTGAGACATGTTTCGAGATTGTACAATCTCATTTTCAATCAATGTTCTGTAACAAAATATATTATAAGATATTCAAATGTAAAGTGAAAAATGTAAAGTGAAAAAATTATGTAGTTAAGGTTTCACTATCTTATAATATATTTTGTTACAGAACTTTGAACATTTTTTGATTGAAAATGAGATTGTACAATCTCGAAACATGTCTCAATAATTAACCTTTAAGAATAAACTGTGGAGAAGACTTTGTGTTTCTTTTTCATCTTACCACTTCACTCCACTTCCAGAATGGACTTCTACCACCATTATCCTTATGAATTAGAATAATCCGTAATGATGTCACGTGATGAATCCAACCAATTGCAACAATTGTTGTTATTGGATTTTAGTTGCCGAATATATTTGATCTTTATTTATATTCCTTTCTATATGACAGTTTAGTGTTCTATTCCTGTTTAGGAGACAGTAAGTGGAGAAGGTATTACGATGCATAAATTTGTTGGTAATTTTTTCAAGGTAATAAGGATTTTAAAAAGATATAATATGTATAGAGGGACTATTTCTCGACTCTCATGATTCCAATAAAGAAATTGTCATCAGAATTGGTGAACGTTTACTATATAAAGCTTTTGTCGAGTTATATTCCTGCCTCGTTTGGGAAGTCGTTCGAAAAGCGAGGATAATGGTTAGTGAAATAAAACCTACTGAAGCAAGCAATGTTTTATCTATTTTACAATTATTATTCTGATGAATGTTGTTATAATTAAGCGGTAATTATGTCGTAAAACCTTTTTCGAAAAAGAAATATTATGATAACCTAGTTTTGAATAAAAAAGTAGAAAGCTGTAACTCTATTATCATGAAACAGAATATTTAACAAAAACCAAACTGCTAAAAGAAAAGAAAAGAGGCCAGACTGAAGTAAAATTGCGATCTAGATAACAAGAGTATCTACAGAAGATGAAAGAAAAAATATAATGTAGAGATTGTCGGCCCAAATTTATCGCATTATTTTTCATCACTCTCCATATCAAATCTATTTAAGACTAACCCATATTAGTTGATTCTATTATTACCAACAAATCTCAAAAGTTGAGGAAACCTCCTTGTGTTGTTTTGTTATTTAGTAATAAGTTAACATAGTATTAACATGGTATTAAGTAGATAGTTACCGAGAAAAGCCTAAATAAGCAGGCTCCGGCCAGCACCTATAGATATTTCTAACTTTGTTTAATTTGGAGTTGGGGCTGGCTTTCCGAAAAGCGCTTCACATTCCTAGTCGATACGAGTGCGGCTGAAGTTTCGGCCATCTATTAAATCTTCCCTATGATTGGATCTTTAATTTGTTGCTTTATAGATTTCTCTTCCACGATACTAGGAAACGGAAACGTCAGATACAACTAAAAACGCATGTTCCAAACGATAGTCTGATAACCATTATACAAAGTGTCCGAAATTCGAGATACATACGGTTAAAGTTTACAATCCAAAAATGAATATTGGCTATAACTTCTATATCACTCAGTATTATTGGGAGGAAAAATAAAATCCAATGGAAAACAGTAATCACAGATAATAGACAAATGACATTGAAACCACAAAAGATGTTCAAGTTCAAAGTATCCACCATTTTTCTATTATACATAAATTCAATCGTTGTCTTAAAGAAATCATAAGTCTGTCAAGAGGTCCTGGGCTATTAATTAAATAATTAAGATGGTACTCAATTCTTCCCTGTAACTTTTGAATAGAATTTACTTCTGCTGTATACCCTTTTCATTGAGAGAACTTCAAATTGAAAAATCCAGGTTATCGGGAGCGGCCAATGAATTGGAGCATACCTCTTCCTATCCATTTGATCTCGTCTAGCAAAATGTGGAGGAGCTCCGTCATACATAAAAATAAGAGACCTTCGGGCCGCTAATGGTAGGCCTTTGTATCAAGAGAATGGAGGGTGCGAAATCGTATTTAGAAACATCAATAGTATATCTACAATTGAAAAAAATGATGACTCTAAGCCATCAGTAGAGAATATGTAATACAATTACCGTGCCTACCATTCGGAACATCAATGACATTTAAGCAAAAGGGTTAGTTATTGAATTGTATCCAATCATATTGCACCTATCAACGATGATGTCATGCAATGCGGGATGGAGTATTAGCTCACCGAGTATAGTTGTTGTCATCGTTGGTAGGCACGGTAATTGCATTACCTACTCTCTACAGTTGACTTAAGAGTCTTTCATACTTTCATATATTTCACAGTAGACATCTTTACATTTTTTATTTCGATATATATACAATTATCATACTAACCAGCAATTTTGTCCTTTCAGACTTTCTGTGTCCAGCAAGTTACCATCCTTGTCGACGTATTGGATCACGAAGCTAGCAGAAAGCCATATCAGTGGCATGCCCCATCCAAAAAACGTGTATCTGAAAGGAAAAGAAAAAATTTCTCTAAAAACAATTTTACAAGAAGTTTGCAATATCTCAGGTTTTAAGCAATATCTAAGCCACAAATTGAATAGTCACTCACTGAAAAAAATCCTTTCTCTTCTTTTTTTTTTGGGAAAACCAATATGTAGGTATTGGTTGAATTGGATTATATGTGATATACATATATTGGTAGAACATATTACAGCTATATTTTCTAATAAAAAAGTTTGTTTGGATAAGTAAATAACTAGTGAAGATCTGGGGGCTGGAAACTCTAAGTGGGACACCCTATGGTAGGTATATACATAATATTCGGAAATAATCAGATATACTCCTTATTTAAAAAGCTGTTCAATAATGTAAATAATGTCTAAAAAGGGATATGTCTGTAGCTAGCTTCAATAATAATAATAATAACAATAATAATAATAGTAGTAATAATAATAATAATAATAATAATAATAATAATAATAATAATAATAATAATAATAATAATAATATTTTATTCAGGCACATGAAAATCTTTAATATAAAAATAGTATGCTAATAGATTGTCTAACTTATTATGAGACCTACAAACCCCTACCGAGATGCAAATACCATCTGTGTGTAGACCAAAACTAAATAATGAATTAAAATCTACAAATTTAACAACATCTAAATCCACATATTAATATCGAGAGATCCAAAAATAAAAGTTATCCCCAGTAGGCCTTTAAAAATGATAACAAGTCTCTTCTAAATTCAGATAGGAAGCTAAAAGTGACAAGTGAAGTTTTAATCAATATAAATGCAATTGCAGATATATACTCATCATCATATGATATAAAAAATATTAATACAGAAATTCTATACTATAGCAATATATTATATCTTTAAATTATTTAAAATGTAACTCTTGATATGTAGTTTAATACGCCCTCGAGTGAAGTTTATTTTTCCAGATTATTGCGAGAGATTTGTGTTTCGAACATACAGATGCCTCAGCAAAAGTATGTTGGTCCCCCCGTAGAATAGAGAAAATATATATTAGTGCTTCCAAAATATATTTTTGATTGATATTCAAAAATCTTTTATCCCTAAAAATATTGGTTTGCTTACTAAACGTTAAAATTTTGACAGCACGTTTTTGTATTCTAGATACCGGTCCTAATGCATTTGAATAAGCTGAACCCTAAGAAATAATCACATAAAATAGTACGCTACAAAACAAAGCATGATATAATTTAAATAAATCATTTTTTAAAGGATATATTTCATTTTATATAAAACAAAAAGATGGAATCTTGGCTTTTTAACCATACTAAAAATATGTTTCTTCCAATTCCAGTTTTCATCCAGTATAACATCAAGGTATCTAAATTTTTTTACTCTTTTTATTTTATCACATGTACAATTTAAATTATTATAACAACCACCTTTATGTATTGTCAGTCCGTCTGTAACAGGGAGCTCATCCGCGTAAAGAGACACATTTAAAACGCACGATTTTGACATACCTATTCAAAGTCATTTTGTTACAATTAAACCATTTTCTTATAATTTTTATGTAATGATTAGCGTTGGCTGTAACTTTATTCATTCTGGCACAACTACACATAATGACTGTGTGTTCGGCAAATAATCCATTAATATAGGTATTAAGTAATAATGGACCCAAAATTGAACCTTGTGGGACTCCAAATCGAATTTTTTTTTGAAAGGTAGTTTCGCATCAAATTATTAACAATTCCTCTTATATCAAGATCACTCAATATAATCAATAGAATATTATGTACTACCGTGTTAAAAGCCGTCGCTAGAGCCAGAAATATAAATAATTGACATAGGTAATTTAAAGCATCAAAGCAACAAATTCGATTCATTTATTCCACTTAACCCAATGTGTAGATAAAAATAATCTCTACATAAAATTTCCATTATAATTTTATACAAAGATTTAACAACACGACCGGCGGCCTGACTTTTAATGATAAAGGACCACCAACCACTTTTATGGCTCAATGCTAGTAATTTTTTTATACGTTCATCATAAATTGCTAAAACATCAACTTGAAAGCTTGTTCCTGGATAAAATGTAGGTCGATGTTGCTTAATGTTATATTTTATGATCTGTATCAGCATTAAAATATAGATACTGGAGAATAAAATGGTTTATTGGTTAGTAAATGAAAACAGAAATTAGTTTCTTTTTTATGAATAATTGCTTGACTTAATTAATGTTTTACTGACACGAGAAGAGAATTGATAAGATATTTAATATGACAATGTTCAATGCATTATCATAAAGCTGGTACAACACCTTATCTAAAAGGAATTCTCAAGAAAAATGGCGTGAAAGTCCTTAAAACTGGTTCATTCTTACAAGATTCTCACTCCATTTTCTTGGTAGAAATGGGACGACTGTTCTGTGTGAACGATATCACAAACGGCGAGGAACGTTACATAGCAATTAATAAGCTCTCAGAGTTGATTGGGTGTTAAATTTGCAAGGAGATTCAATTAGTCGCGAATCGAGAAATTTCAGAATAATTAAGTTTTCTCGAACGCCTCCTCTTCTTTGATGGACGAACAAAAACGATGCTTGGATCATGTAGACGTTGTTCATAATATCTTTGGGAAGTTTGTTCTCTTCAATATAGTGTTGAAACGAGACTAAATGCTAATTAGGACAGTAAGTCTATTTCTGTTTTGTATAGAGATAGTGCTTCTACTTATACAGGGTGTTTCATAATAACATGCTAATATTTAAGGAGGTTATTTTTGGGTCAATTTTAAGAGAAAGAACTTCCTATAAACATATGTCCTAATGGTATCATCCTTTGAACAACAACGTGCTGAATTTTATACATTTTCTTTTATATCGTAAACAGCGACGCAATAATTGATAGAACATAATGTGTTTAATGAACAACATAATTAACAAAAAATCTACAGCTAATACGCATTAGGCCCATGTATTATTTCTGCTATAAACTCTCAACGTCTGACTAATCAAGCAAATGGCGTTCGACCCTGGAGGATATTTTCGTATAATTTACCTTGGAAAGTAGATGTGTATGTATACATTCACTAATTAAATTAAGCCTGGAACTTTCTAGCTTTCCCAGTGAATAATTTTGCGATCGTTATCATGTAAAATGGGCGAAAATATCGATAAGAGTGATCCACTCGAATTGATTGAAATCTAATTTTGGTCTAGCATCTAGTTGATTCATTGAGGAGAATCTCGCAATACCAGATATAATTCTGAAACTGTTTGTACGGCGGTATGATGTAACAGTGTTAATGAACTTATTAGATTTATGGTTATGAAGAAAAAAAGTAAGTAAATACATAAAATAGGATTGGAGATAAATTGAAACTGTTATAAAGAGGATAAGGAAGTTATAGTCCCAATGGAAAAACGTAGAATGGAAATGTTCGGAAATATCACTTAATAACATATATTAATATATAGAAAATCTAGAAAAATAGCTAGAAACACAATCAGGAGAAAAAAGAGACAAGATATGCAACGGCAAACTGACCAGTGTGTTCATATATTGGCATTGACATAACATGTCAACCAAATGTCAACGATATAGCAAACCAGTACAATATGGTGTCGATTAATGACATTATCAGCACTGTGAAATGTGAAAAAAATACCAAAGATTGGACCGACTTTATTAGTTGCTGCATTTGTAGTTAAATAGAACATTTTTGGAACCAACTTCAAAAGAATACCACCTATAGAATTAATATTATTTTGTAGTTATTAGTGCACCAAATAATAAAATCTGTCCAATTTTGGTAACTAATATTTATTTCAGAATTTGCGTGTAACATTAATCATGAAAATCGTTGAACGTTCACTAATACCAAAGGAGATTGTACTTATCCTGTTACCCATGTATATTCTCTTCTTGTACTTGTTTTTACCCAAAGATTTCAAAATATAGCGGCGGTAATACACATATATCAGACTTTGTCACTGCTGTAACTCTAAAACCTTAACTATTTTGAAAAATTTCCAGTTTAAATGATTCTACATATAATCTCTTATATAATATGGCCGTCTCATATTTTCAATTTTCGAAAAAAAAAATCCCTCCACATAGCAGAAATATACATATTTTTGTTTTTACAATTGCTGTAACTCGAAAACCACAACTCTTTTAAAAATATGTTTAATATAAACGTGTCCGGATATGGTCTCATCTTTAATTCTGCTGTCTCATTTTTCGATTTTCGAGAAAAAGTTCTCTATCTGGATTTGAGTTTTTTAAAGTATGGGACCATTTCTCAACTTTTTTCTTTTAAATGAATCGATAATCATCAAAATCGGAGCACTTTTAGGTACTATACAAAACGCGCAGTCATACATGAAAAATAATTAAAAAATCAAACATACAACCAAATTGTACCTTTTGCACCTTTTTCAAAAGTCATTCAACGTCACCAAAGAAGATAATACATATACTTATTCATAGATTTCAAAACACCGCGGAAAAATGCACCTATGTCAGATTGTTACTCAGAAACCATATTTTTTTTATATTCCAGTTTAAATGCTGCTTCAATTCGGCCGTCTCATATATTCAGTTTTCGAAAAGAATTGCCAACACCACATTGTGGAGACACACATATTTCAGACTTTACCACGGCTTGGAAACCTATGATTTTTTTTAAATGTTCAATCCCGACATTGCCGGATATGGTCTCTTATTTAATTTTGTCCTCTCTAATTTTGATTTTATAAAAATATTGCCCCCTCCCTTGCCCATGGGAGAAGGTTTTGAGAGGAAGGACATGTTAAATGTCGATTTTCTTTATGGGACCAATTCTCAATATTACCGTTTCCAATGAAATAGGAATTATGAAAATCGGTACACGTTTCCTATTAAAAAGACGTGAACATCCATAAAAAAGACATGCAGACAAACAGTCGAATTCTATAATTCCTCTGTTTGGTTCGTCGGTCAAATATAACCTGTTGATGAGCCGTCAGTCAAAAATGAAGTTGGCCATGTTAGCTTCTTAGAGGGTTATATGAATTTGTAGTAGGGTCGAAACTTCTACCTCTCATTTATAATAATGTTATATGAACGTTTATGAATGCCATTTTTTGACCGACTTTAAAATAGGAGGAGGTATGTAATTCGGTTGAATGTTTGCTTTTTTTATGTACCTACGGTTCGCGCGTTCTGCATAATAAGCGTTCTCCACTTTTGATGATTTTTGATTCATTTGAAAGTAGAGAGTTGAGAGATATTCCCATATTTAGAAAAACTCAAATCAAAATCTCCTTCCCTTTAAAAAGAGAGATTTTTTTCGAAAATTGATAATATGAGACCACCAAATTAAAGAAGAGATTATATAACAGTATACTATTGCTGAAGCATCTGTATGTTCTGAACATAAATCGCTTGCAGTAAATAAAGCTAAATTGAATGTTGGCCAAAAAACTAGACTATATCGATCCATTCCATATTAATATTTAATATTTTTTATATCATATGATGATCTTTACATTTACATTTATGTATAATAGTTCTGTTGTATTTTCATTTTATTGTTTGTTTCTTTGTATTGAATCTGTATGTAACATTGAGATGTTGTTAAGGCTGTAGATTTTAAATCATTATTGAGTTCAGGTCTACACAGATATGCTATTTGCATCTCAGTAGGGGGTTTGTAGGGCTCATAATAAGTCAGACAACCTATTAGCATACTATTTTTCTATCAGGATTTGTATGTTAGCCTAAATAATATTAGTATTATTATTATTATCATTATGTTGCCACATTTAAATTGGACATTTTTTAAAAGAGGCTACGGTTTTCGAGTTACAGCTATGGTTAAGTCTGAAATATATGTGTTTCCGGCGCTATTTATAAGATTTCTGAATAATAATAAGTACAAGCAAAGAATATATAACTATCACTAATGTTACACTCAAAATTATAAAATAATATTAATTCTATTAGTGCTGGTACTTTTGAAGTTGGGCAATAATTTTAGTTAGATAGAAGACTTTTGGCACCAACTTCAAAAGTACCATCACCAATAGAATCAATAATATTTTGTATTTTTTAGTCTAGAAACTAATAATTATGTTGGTCCAATTTTTTATAAAAAATATTTATACGAGTGTCGCGTTATAAACATCCGATATGATTTTATGAATATAACGATTAGAATGTAGAACAAACCAATTTTTGTCCGACGAACGCAGGTTTTTGATTCGTGCGCGCGTTTATAGTAAGCATACTCCGATTTTGATGATTTTAGGTTCATTTGAAAGAGGAAACTTGAGAAATGGTCCCAGATTGATAAGAATGCAAATCCGAAATCTCCTTCCCTCCGAAAACCGCTCTCGAAGGGGGTCGTGAAAATCGAAAATCCGAGATGACAGAATTAATAATACCAAAATATCCGGAAACTTTTGATTTGAACATTTTTCTAAAAGAGCTACGGTTTTCGAAATTCTGTGATGTTAAATTTTTAAATATGTGTACTATTTCCTCAAGAGGTAATTTCTTTCGAAAATTGAAAATCTGAGAATGGAAAATTAATGACCAGATTATTTGTAGCAACATCTATATTGAATATTTTAACGATTTTCGAGTTAAAAGAGTGGTAAAGTTTATAATGTTCGTATTTCCGCGAAGATATTCTTAGATTTCTGAATAAGAGCAAATACAAGCAAAGCATACATGGATAATGTTCAACGATTTTCGTGACAAATGTAATACTCAAAAGTGTGAAATAAATATTTCTTACAAAAAATTGGACCGGCGTTATCAGTTGGTGTACCGAAAAATACAAAATAATATTAAGTAATTCTATTGGTGCTGGTATTTGTGAAGTTGGTGACAAAAGTTATCAATCTAACTGCAAATGCACAACTTCAAATGTACCATTACCAATAGAATTAATATTATTTTGTACTTTTCAGTGCACCAACTGATAACTTCGATCAAATTTTTCATTTAAATATTTTAACTATCTCATAAATATGTCATTATAGAGATAATTTCTAAATGAATTTGGTGTGCACTTCAAAGATGTTAAAGGTTTATTACATTTACATTAAAAATAGTGCAAATACCAAAACACTGAATCATCTAATATACCTACGATAGACATCTGAACACCTAGACCACGCATTGCCTGTTTTAGAGCGATCCAACATCTCAAGACCATTATTCTTCTGGTCCATAATGGTTCGTGTACGACTGATACGACTAACATATTTGCCAAGCTTCTTATTTTTCATTGCAACTTCTGATTTATAGAGTAATAATCAAAGACATTCAGACGTAATTGAAAGGTGGTCGTTGAAATAGTTATTACTGATTATTCAGAAACACCTGCAGATTAAATTATGTACCAAATTTATATTTTACAACACAAAATAAAAATTTTCATTTGTGAAATAAGGGGATCATCAGTCGATATCGATCGATTGAGTTAATTGCGGCAACACAGGAAAATATAATTTAGGCGTCCGTATGAATTCGCAAGCTTTCGTCGCTAGTCGGAATACTGCTGTTCGTTGTTCCATTCATAATTTGAGTGTTGCTACTACGTTTTACGAATTTATACGCTTCTACTCAGGTACACTGTGCCAAAATTTCCTATAGGAAAATTTTGTCTCTCTCTTACACATGGAAAATACCAAAACAATTCTCTAACAATAACAGATCGCCTTTGGATAAATGTTAGGAATGAAATGCTTATTCTAGGTGTTCAGATGTCTATGATACCTACCTATTTACTAAAACTGACCAACAGTTTCCTACCTCGTTCAGTTTTTTAGAAAGACAAAATTTCACACTCAAAATACCAAATATATTATATGAATTGTATTATCATTAGCAGTAGGGCTGGCGGATGATGCTAATTATGTTGGCAATTTGTGTGGTTGTTATATTCACGTAACATTCCGCACATCTAATGTATTGTTAATGCATTCTCATTTGTCCGCTAGCTACACACATACAAACATACAATACATACATATATACAAATTGCAGGGCATGTGGACAAGGGTATTCTTTCCACAAAACAATATTTATCCATATTATGCTGTTGGGTACAGCGACTGAAGCAGTGGAATAAACAATCGTAATAACAACGGTACGCGATGGATGATTATGTTTGATGTTGGAGTTTGTTATTCTTGGTTGAAATGAAAACTACTCAATTCAGTCGTATTATTTCAACAATACCGAATATTATTTTTCAGATATGTGTAGGAGGAATAACGAAAAGGAACAATTTGAAAAAATACTATTCGACATTCCTTTGTTTCATTTTTATTTCAGACAAGTAAAAGTTACCAATATGCTCTTAGTATGGGGAATGCTTGCGGCAAAAAAATCGTCTCCAGTCCCCAGTTAGCTCTGGCATTTGATATCGAAGTATTTACTTGCATCAGATCAGAATTATTGTCATTTTATAAATGTTAATTACGTTCAATCAGACAACGGTTGAGATATGCAGACAATTTCAACGTCTTCAATATCATTCATTCTGGCGTCTGCAACTTCGTACGCTGATATTTATTATCAAGATACTTGTCATTTATGGGCGCCACAACAAAACCTACTGGCCAAATTTCATGTTTCTAGCATCGGTAGTTTTGTTTTTTCAATGTTTTGTCTCTTTCACAATTTGCATATGTAACGATCATCTGTACCTATTTACCATGTCGAACATAGATATTCTACAGTAAGAAAGGGATTAAGAAAATCGTTGATGTCATATTTATTTCCCAAAATACTCTGGATATTTTATTTCCCACTCAAAATACTCTAAATGATGCAACTAAAATCGATGGGTGCAAGCGATTTTTGACCGACAAAACAAACGGAGGAGGTATACAATTCCACTGATCCAAGTTTTTAGTAGTGGTAAACGTGCTACGATTTTCATGATTCTTTTTTCATTTGATAGTGGACTATTGAGAATTGGTCCCATTGAATAAATAGACCTTCAACATATCCTTCTCCGCAAAAGCTTCTCCCAAAGGAGGTGGAGGGGGCAATTTTATTCGAAAATTGAAAATTTGAGACGAAAAGATTAGAGAAAAGACATTATCCAGCAACGTTTAAATTGGAAATGTTTCAAAAAATCATAGGTTTCCGAGTTAAAGTAGTGTAAAAAGTCTGAAATATGTGTGTCTCCGCTTTCGAAAATTGAAATTGACCGAATTAATGAAGAGATTGTATGTAGCAATATTTGAGTTGGATATATTCAAAAAAATGTAGGGTTTCCGATTTACAGCAGTGGTAAAGTATGAAATCTCTGAATAAGTATAAGTAACGTAACGTTGAATGATTTTGTTGACTAAAGTTACACAAAAAATAGTGAAATAAATATTTTTTTTTTTAAAATTGGACCGACTTTAGATATGAGTTGGTACACTGAAAAATACAAAATTTGTAATATGTTATTGTTGTTGTTCTAGCTTCAGTGACTTAGTATGTGCATTGATGTGTGAGTCAAGCAGCTTATTTATAATTATTATAGAAGACTTGCTGGTGCCCGCAACTTCGTAGGCGGAGAATAATCGTGATTTCTACAAATGACCAGGAAAAAATCGCTCGATATATTACATGAAAAAGTTTCACTGCGCAATTTGAAATCAACAGATTTGTTGGATTCTTGCTATAAAATTGTATTAGAAATGTAATTATTTATAATAATTTCCCTCTTGCTGAAAGTTATCTGGTTTGACAGAATTTTGCAAAGTTTTTCCCTCAATTTATAAATGGAATCTTTCTCAAGCCAACATCTAAAAATGGACCTGAATATAATACAATTTTTTCCAATACTGGAATTTCATAAAAGATCGATGCCAATGACCAAACAGCAAGAATCAGAAAATGTATGGGAATAATTTTAACATAGTAGTATGGTGAATTAACTCTTCAATTTCAATATTAAAAACAAGGATAACATAAATTTTAATCTCTGGAGACTATTCTACTAGAAAATATAAAAATACGCTGTATATCCATTACTTTTGAGTGACTCAAAATACAAACTCTATAGTCATTTTTTCGATTCTTGTTTGTATAATTATAATAATTTATAGAATGAAAGTGATCGAATTCCTCTTTGATGCTCTACTAGATTTGGTCGATCTAATGTAAATTATGTCTATCGACATAGCAATAAATAAATAGCTGGTAAATCTCTTCTACTTTTTTTCTTATCAAAGTGCCAATTTTATCGTATGAATATAATAGAGTCAGAGTCGATATAAATTTCAATGTTCTCAATTGTTTATAGTCCAAGAGCTGAATGCAAAAACTGGACCAACCGAGTAACCGGATGAAATGCATTGGAAATATTAGTTTGCACAGCGACCATAAAGAAAATCTTCTCGAAACATTTTTTTGTTCAACAACCACACCAATAAAGTAAATGAACTACAATTGTACCTAAATCCGGTAAATGTTGCTCCAATTCCTTGACACCTTAGTTTTTCAATGTATCCACTACTGTACCTATCTAATATCAGTATCAAACTGTGATGATTTTTTTATTAAAAAAAACTTAGGTGCCACGTATCTGCCTGACACAAAACATTTTATTTATCAAATTATCTTAATTGATGTTCTTCAAGGGCACGTTTCGGAACACCGATAACAAACATTAGAAACACCAAAACCCGGTGGAATCCCTTTGATCTTTTAGCTCAGGTCCTGGTGACCTTGATGGCCGTTTCGAGAAAATACTGTTTTAGCAGGTTAAATCGAAATCGATGACTTTTCTGATCCCTCTCAAATATAAAATATTATAATAAATTTCTGAATTTTTCCTCGTATAAATATACCAGAAAGTGATGTTAGACCCGACATTTTTGAAGACTCGCATTCATACGAAGACCTCAACAACTTGTCTGAGAGAATGGACAAATGGCTCTAGATCTCTGAATTGTATGCTAATGAGTTTACATGAGCGTATATTCGGATCAGCTTTGACTCAATAATTTAATGTGAGATTGAATTTGAACAATTTAACGGTAAGTATTATTTACTTGATTTTAATAATAATCTCTTGATAATCAGTTAGATATGTATAATAAAAATATCTACCCAATCTTTATTCAGAAAAAAATATTTTTTACTTTAACTAACTATCATTTTAATAGCATTCGAAATTTCCTATATAAAATGATTAAACATAATTATGACGATTTAACTAATCACAAATACATCTGGTTTGGGTGTAGAAATGGAAAAAATAATACTATGGAAAATTTAAATTATATGTATAACAGATCTTCACCTAATCGATAGTTATAAATTTGAAAAAGTAAATAAGTTGGGTAGGAATGATTCAATTCTACATTAATAAATATTTGAAATAAAGAGCCAGAATTTTTGAATATAAAATATAGATATAGATTTATATACAGTGTGAGTTTCTTTTATGTTTAGTACAGGGGTCTCGGATACTATGGCAGATACGAAAATTGCTAAGAGGAATTTCAGGCTTTTGACCAAGTTTTGCACAATCAGCTCTTGGAGTATTATATATAATTGGAATTCAACTCGTACTAGGAATAATGAACATTCCGCGCTCAACTGAATAATAATATTCTCTCAAATCAACAACACACTTTATCAAATTAACATGCTAATAATAGCACAGAGATAGGGTAAATACAATTATTTTCCACAATAATTGAGAGTTCTATTATAATTTAGGTTTTGAATAATTTGTTGTCACGCGTTTGTTTTCATGAAATTCAAACCAAATCCAAATTACTGTTTGTTTCAAAAGCTTTCCACATTTAATATGATTGGATGTGAAGATTGATTAGAATATTTATTAACCTACATATTGAATTTATTCGTATCCGAATAACTGGTGCCCGCAACAACTTCGTACGCGGAGAATTCGTGAAATACCTAAACATGACCAGTACGTGCCACGAAAATATAATACTGTCCAAATTTTACGTTTCCCCTATATTTAAGACTCACCTCAAAATACCCTAATTACAAAAGTGTTTTTGGTTTCGTTTTTAATTTGAAAACTTTTTGTGCAAAATTTCTATTATTGTGGCGAGCCCCCATCCGCACTCCAATGTTACTGCTCGACGGTCATCATGTTCTCTCGGCCAATAACGATCTTATATCCCGTTCAGAAATTCATCACTGGTAGCTAGACAACCGTGAGCGCAAGACCGAAACCAGCGACGTAACAATCCAAGGGGTTAGCTTTTGGAGTAAAGCAATTTACTACGCACAAATTAGTTTGTTAAATTGTTATCGGTGTGAGCGTGTGTATTAATATTTCTGTGATCTTTTAGCTTGTTATCCTACGAGGGGACCGAACTGTTTGGATAATGTCTTTATCAATTTTTCGGGAGAACGTTTTGATGTAAAAGTAATAGAGTTTATGTTCTCAGACCACTCTGCTCAGTTGGTTGGTGTGGATGTACC
Organism: Crioceris asparagi; assembly: GCA_958507055.1. Taxonomy (NCBI): domain Eukaryota; kingdom Metazoa; phylum Arthropoda; class Insecta; order Coleoptera; family Chrysomelidae; genus Crioceris; species Crioceris asparagi. The sequence continues at coordinate 7,766,015 of OY293829.1, forward strand.
AGGACTTGATGGGATGAATACGGTATTGGTTGCAAGGGAATTTCGACCCATGATGGCCGCGGGTTTGAATTAATTTCATAGTATCCTTGATAACTTGTCTATAACTGTTTATTTTCGTCTCAAGGGTATTTATAAATATAAAATTAAGGAAGCCAAGGTAAGAGCAAATGATGCTATAATAGAAGATTCAAAATATGTTTCAAAATCAATTTGAAATCTGATTAAATCAGAAAAAGGCCCGAAAATAAAAGAGTCATGTATTTTCCTAGCTTGATTAACTTATTACCTTTTTTGTATCAATGGGCCATAGAACATTAGAAAATCTAGGGCTGGGGGTCTTTGATCCACTGGCTGTCATTCCAACTGTAAATAGTATTTTCTCTTTCTCTAATGTTTCTTAAAATGACGTTAGATCTGCCATCATGTCTTTAAAAATAAGCGAAAGTATATATTTCTATGGTCTTTCTACATTTCTTATCAAGAAAAATAATAATCATTTCCTAATGCCAGATACGAAACATTACAATTCGAATGTGTGGCCCGCCAGATCATTTTGGGGAAGTTGCTCGGGAGACAGTTGTGATTTGATAAGTTCTTATTTGCCTGATAGATATCAAGATGTTTACGTAAATGACAAATGGTCAAATCGTATGAGAATATAACTAGGACTACCGCACGCGTAAGTTCTGGGGCCTCTCCTCTTTTCAATTTTCATCAATAATGTTCCTTTTTATCTTAAGACCTTTGAGGTTACACTATTTGCAGACGATACTACAGTCTCCCTGGCATCTGATAGTCTTCCATCACTTTTGGAGCATGGTGGGATGGCGCGGTCGAGTGCTCTCGGTGGGTTTACCTCTAGGCTGGTAGTTAATGAACAAAATAACTGTGAAAATGCTTTTTATGCTGCGGCGGTTTAGTATTGAGAAACTGTTGGGGGATATAAGATTTTTGGCTGATGAACTTAACTCATCGTTACGTTGGGATGTCCATGTTGATCAGTTGGCAAATAAACTGTGTAAGGGTGTTTTCCTGCTAAGGAGTATGTCGCATCGCCTGTCGACGAGTGTCTTGAGGGTGGCGTATTTTGCACTTATAGAATCACATCTAAAATATGGTATATTACCATGGGGTAACTGCTCCTCTCTTGCCACAGAATGTTCGCATTACAAAGGATAGTTTCTGGTGCAGACTATCGCGATGATTGTAAGCCACTATTCAATGATCAGAAAATTCCCTTCCCATTTTTATATATTCTTGAAGTGTTTGTGCACAAAAATAGAAACAACTTTGATATTAATGGGTCTTATCATGATTATTATACGCGGGGAAGACATCTAATCAGAATTGAACGATGTCGCTTAACTAAAACTCAAATGGGTGCTTCTTATGTAGGTATGAAGCTACCTAATAAGATCCCTTTGGCTATTCCGGTCTGGCTCCCGGAAAAGTTCAAGCAAAGAATTAAGAGTATGTCCTTCTTATAGTATTGAGGAGTTTTTGAATTTTGACGTGGGGGCAGTTTGGCTGGATTTTAATTTTGATTATGTATAGCCTGTATAATATATTGTGATTTTTTCATTGGTGCAATTTCTGACAAGTGCAAACAATTGTAATTTAGAACATTTAATAAATGAATAAATAAATAAAAAAATAATAGTTTAACTAAAACCCAATCGTGCCACAACTATTGAATTTGAAATACACACGAAGCACAAAGATGACCAAGTGCGAGTTTGCTGAGTTTTGTTTTGCAACGACGTTAAATGCATCGTTTTAGAAAAAATACATGTGAATACGGTCCTGCCCTGAAAACACCCCCCTTAACGTATGTATCCTAGTGAGAATAGTTTAGTCTAAAAACTGTCCAAAAATGAGCCACGTTGTTGTAACAGCTACAAAATTATTAGTGATTAAAAAGTGTGTAAATTCAACTTGACCCTTACCGAGTATCTACTCTGTACTTCTCTCAATGTCATCAAAAATAAATATTCCTCGGCAGTGCATTTATTTAAATATATTGTTGACATCTACATAAAATTACTGTACACTGATCTTTTTTGATATGTACGACACAAAGGAGAATTCAATGCCATCTTTTTCCATTAAAAAATCTGGAAAAAGTTGAGCGGCAGCATAAAACTTTGTGACATGAAATTGCTTTTCTGTCATGATGGCGCTTCCAGAGCACCACTATTTACTTCTTATTCTGCTCGAGGAAATCAGCATCGAGAAAACCCAATTTCATATGTTCCACAAAAAAAGCTACCTACATATTTCTGATAAGGAAAGAAGTATTGAAAGAGTATTATTATAGAAGACTATATCAAAAAATAAGTATATATTTCTTTTTATTATACAGTTGCATTAGTCGGTTAGATAGCGTTCTCAATACTTTTCATTTTGTAGACATAGTCAACTTTGTTTTTTAGATGCAACTAACCTCAATATGACCTAACATAAATTAACTTAATCTGACCTAGATATTCAGGAAAATAACCTGGCAACACGGTATTCTCTACGAGCTAGAATCAAGTTTTTATGTGCCCATTCTTTCCAATTATCAACTATCAATTTTTTTTCATCAAATCATTTAATTTTTTCATCAAGCACCGCCTACCAACAAAAATCGTATGTTTTGTAAAATAAAGACCTATAAAACGCATATTATTTAAAACATTGTTGATTCGGCATTGGAGCAATGATTTTATAGAGCGATCCAAAAAAAAGTTATTCGAAGTGGTGACATGTAGATAGAGGAGAGTGTCAACGCCTTTTTACCCAAATCATCTGAAAATGGATAATATTGAAACATCATTTGTCATGTTTTGGAGCGGAAATATTGTATTGACCAATATTGAAGGAAATACACAAGCATGTACTAATCTAATGATCATAATAGAAGTTTAGAATGTCTGTATTATTAAGTATAATATTGTGTTTATCATTCTTACAAAGTTTAAAATGTTACGAGATTAGATTTTTAAATAAATTAGTAGAAAGTCTGATGATGGTGAATTATCTATCAGACAGATGGTTCAAAGTTCCTACTTATTAGTACTATTTAGGGTAAGAGATCGAACTTTTCATCAAGGTGGAAAAAAATCGTATACGCTCCACGGTACAAAATTAGAAGAAAAAAAACATAAATATAATAAATAGGTATATATTCTTACCTGAGAAATCTCCTTGCAATTTTGTTGTCAGTAATGGGCACCAAATGAAGTCCATTCTTGAATTGATCGTGCATATTGTGGGTCATTAGTAACATCCAACAGAATATACACAACCTGGCGTATTGTAATGCAAAGGCGAGGGCAATGCACAGCTCAGAGTCCTGTAAGAAAGGAGGAAACAGTTTAGAAAAAAAAAATAAGATTATCTAAATACAGAGATCTTTTTAGGTAAAAGATAACTAACAAAATGACATAATCAACACAATTGCAATAAGATAAGATAATGTAACGAATTTGGGATATAGTGTCGACGCCATTCAGAATGGAGGCGTGTGCGATTCGTCAAAGTGCGGAGCATCTTGACGAGTAGGGACGTTGGTGGGGCCTGGGTAGTATTAGTGTATTGTGTACTGCTATTGGTCAAAAATATATACTAAGGAAACATCTGATGAGTTCGCGCTAAAGGTAGAATGTTCGAGGCGTTGGAAGATGCCGTCGGAAGCTTCCAGATGGAGGGGGCTTGCCTATATATTGGAGAGGATTTGCTGCGGAGCTCAGTCAATCAGATAGTGCAGTCGAGTCAGTCAGTCCAGTGCAGTAGTTGAGTTAGTACTGTGAATACGGGAGAGAGCGGTGGAGACCGAAGTGAGGTGTAGACCAGCAGTACGATGGAGACTTGGAGCACGGTGCTAGGAGGTGTTGTAGTTCGGTCCCTAGTAAGGGGCCACCAACAAAATAAATAAACATCACTCGGTTCGAATACGGTTCTAGATAGTGTAAATAATAAATATAAATTGTACATAGTAGTCGATAATGTAGTGTAAGGTATATATAAATAGAGTATATAAATAATCTGTGATATTTAAGTGACTAAATAGATAAACTTGAATGTGTATTAATCCCAGTCATTTTTATATGCCTGTAACGATAATAATAAGAAAATTTTACATTGGGAAACAAGTGATCATTTCATCTCGTCACAAACTCTCAGAATCAAAATCTCAATTCTTTGTTTTTCCATTAAATTTCATCCCATTTTTACTATCACAAAAGATGTAGAAAAATAACTTAATTTGACACCATGTTCAAAATAGTTTATTGTAACGTCTCCGATTTCATTTTTGTTTTATCTCGAAAACTATCAACTTTAGGGTCATAGTGTTGAATATCTTTGGATATTCATAAATGACTTATATTCGCAAATTTAAAAATTGTCTTGTCCGAGCATTTTTTGTGTTAAATATACAGGGATTATTTTATTTATGGTTTCCATTCTAAGCATTCATACTGTATAGAAATATACAGTTTAAATGCCTTGAGAACTAGACAATATCGACCGTATTTAAAATCGAAACGCAGTACTAAGTTTAGTATGACACAAAAAATAACAAGAACAGTGATTTCGTATAAAGGTTACGATTTCAAGTTTCTCGTCAATTCGCTCATGTGCAGGATACATAATTTTTTGCGACAGCTGCTTTGAAAGTTCAATTTGAGGCGAGAGAAAGAAATGATCGTATCACCACCTGTTCCAAATCAATATGTAATACATTATTCAAGGAGTCATCAATTATTGTTACATTCAAATAACTAAAATATTATAATTTTAATAAATGATAACAGATTAGATTTGGGTTTAAGAGTTTAATAACAATAATGATGTACATTGAGATAAAAAATAACGTAAAGTGTCGGTATTGGTTTCAGGACTGAGTCAGAAAGTGCGTAAAGTCTTTTACTTTCCGTACACTATTGAGGTATAGTAACTTATGTTTTTTTGGAGAATCGGGAACTTTATTACAATTTCACACTGAGAATGAAGTGTCGCCGGGTAAGGACAATGCTTTTTAAATGGGAAAAAGGACTCTTTAACTTTACCTACAATAAGTTTTTGTTATTCATTGTTTATTTTAAGTAATTATACAAATGTTGTGATACAGTTTAAACCTAAATGGCGTAATTTGTGTGTGACCGGACTTAAAAGTTGGTCAGCCCGGCATAACAACGCCCTGCCAACGATGTGCTCCATTAAACTCCACATTGCATTTTCCATTTTAAACGCAGTATAGTGAATTAAAATCGTCAGGTGTTACAGAAAATACCACACATGCAATAGAAATTGTATAACTTCAAAGATATTTATTATACAGATTTGTACTAGATTCATCCGAGAAATATCTTTATTTTTCCTACAAATGCGACATTAACTTAATCAACAACATTTCTAGGTATATCGTACATAATTTATCTACTAGTAGCCTTTCTGCTCTATATAAAATAATAAAACACTGCAAATGGTGTCTATTTTCCCGTTTTACTAGTTTAATTAATCTAAATTACAGATATGAGCGTACAGGTAATTACGGAACATATTCAACAGGTAGGTGTAAGGGGACCAAATTTTAAATTTAATTACTGCATAGGTCAAAGGTCCATTAATGATTATATTAAAACTGGTGAACATATTAGTTTTATTTTTTATCTATCATGACTTAGGAGGCAATAAACATATGACAATGGGTCTTAAATTCTCCTATAAGGTTTTTTTATAAAAATTTTTACGAATGCTATGCCAGTTTCTAATAAAAATAGAAATACTTGTAACTTTTCACTAGCAATTCTGGGACATCCAATTAAATAGTATTAGTATTTCTCTAAGAAGTTCAATTGGGAGAAATTATTTCACGAATTAAGTACAAATATACTAGCTTAGACTTGAAATGATTCCTGTTGTTTTTAGCAAGTCCATAAGTCTTTGAATCGATACTCAGAATGAAAAACATATACATGTTCCGGTTCCACCATAAAGTTACAAAACATCTGGCGTGGTAGGTAGTTAAATGTTTTGTTTGTTTTGCAAATATCAGTTCCGGGAACAGGACTTTAGTCAGTTTTGTCGAATTGCCTTTGACTCGGATTCAGTGGTGAGGTGCTTGTGAAACACAGTTTCAATTCAATTCCAGTGAAATTTATCAACTTTTCTGGATGCTTTACCCTTCGGTACTGGCTGGTTTTGTTTTTGTATATGCTGCATTATTTACTTATAGCTAGCCGCTAGCTGAATCAAATTAGCTGCAGATGGTAGTTTGTTACAAAATTGTTTTGTGAACAGAAACGATTCCGCAAAACTGTATAAACCAGACTAACTCTTGAGAATAAAAATATAAATATTGATACTCTTCATTTTTAAATTAAACAGAAAACGTATTATGTACTGTTAACTAAATGTGAATGAACATTAATAAAGCTCATTTTTATTAAAAAGACAAAGAACCAGTATATGATTTTGTATTAATTAATTATTTATTTTATCTACAAGTGTTCAGTCTTCTTCATATTTAACTTAACTTCACCAATGATGGGCTATGATCAAAGGCTTTTGAAAAATTTCACTGATAAACCTTGTGTGATCAAATTGGATAACCGATTATAGATGACTGAAGTGAAGAGTGAGATTATATTTAAAGAATAAACAATCAGAGCTCTCTTTGGATCATCTTTTGGAAAATGTACCGGTTGGATAAAAAGCCGATTCTCCGGCTGTACCTCAGGAGGAAAGTAATCACGGTTCCGGGTGTCTGATTATGAGGGGTACCCGGCCATATCTCCAAAACTTTACCTATATCCTAGAACTCAGGAAGAAAAAATGATATAACAAATTCGCGCAAGAGAAAGAGCTGGAAATTATTTTTAAATTTCCATCACTACCGCAAGGAGGCGTAACTTACAAATTTCACAAAAGATTCATTTTTCTCTAAGAACTGCCCTTTAATAGTATTACAAAATTTGAATGTTTGAAAGTAACATTCATTAATAATTCATTTTTCCTCTCTCTTGTGAAATAACAGGTAGGGGTGAGTGACAAAACCAGCTTAATAAAAATCGTTGTAACTTTTGTACCGCTCTATGGATATAGGCAAACTTTATATTGTTTGAAAGGGAATCCATTGCTCAATAATATATTTCGTTTTCGTTTACAACGCACGCACAAAGAAAAAAAGCAGACTGTCGAATTTTATACGTCCTCCGTTTGGGTTCGTTGGACAAAAACCGCGTTCATGCGTTTTTACTAACAACTAGAGTTAGACAAATAGACGTGCGGATTGTGCCATTTTATATAGAATTTATTATGTTTTCATAGTAATAATGGTGTTGTATAGGCATTTCTTCATAAACACTTCGCCTCTCACCCTCAACCCTAATGCTACAAAATAGAAAAAAAATATTCAACAAGATTTCCTCATAGGTAATTTAGGCTTTATTTTAGACTTATTTGAGACCTACTATAATTCAGCATATTTTATTTTTCCAAAAGGATAACGCCCTCTAGCGGTAAATCTATAGCTATTTATAGCTATTTCTCGAGGCCATTCAGGGCAAGATTTTTTTCCTTATGTTGCTCCTGGTACAATGCTCTCATAAATAATTATTAGCTCCAAACATTCAAAGGAACTTTTCGTCATTAAATCTTGCGGAGAATTACCTATTTCATTTGTTTACCTCAATTTAGAATCACCCTGTATAATGACTATTGGATCACACTCCTATTATTTTTTTTTCATTGATCATAGAGACGCCAAAGCTGAATTATCATCTCCATACGCACACGTATTTTCAAAATTTTTCAACACATTAGTTTCACACAAAAAGAATCATTCTCTCTTTTCATGATTCCCCCCCAGAGACTCATCAGGCGTTGGAGGTGGAATTTTGTGCTGAGCTGCGTTATGAATCCCACAATTAATATCTGCCACAAATGGACGCAGGGCTACATCAATTTCTTTTTCTTTCCCGAATTACTTTAGCCCCATGATAAACGAGCACCGATGTCGGATTATTATATTGTTGGGGGATGAGGGGTAAGTTGCGCGCATTCTATTCCCGCCATCCCTATATCTATATATAGTTATGCCTTGGGCTAGATTGTACAGTCAGATAATACCAGCAAAATAACTAATTATAAACGATTGTTAGTGACTTCTGTGTGAATAGTAAAGTATGTTCACACAAGAAATATGATATGAAAGCAAAACTCGACTCCTTCAATTAATAAGTTTCTATATTTCATAATTTAATTCGCATTTACCTAGGTTTTTTTCACCTAAAATACATATTTCTTTATTTTATGAATAATAAAAGTTTATCATACATTCAGAAAAGCTCTATGGTTTTTTGTTTTCAAATTAAACGCTGTACCTAAGCTTCATTTTCATGGCCGCCATCTATTAATAAGTGATTTGGGTGCCATTTTTGAGAGTTCTAATGAATTTAAATAAATATTTCTTACAAAAAATTGGACCGACGTTATTAGGTGGTGCACTGTAAAATACAAAATAATATTAATTTTATTGGTGCTGTTACTTTAGAAGTTGTGCAGTTGCAGTTATATTGATTACTTTTGGCACCAGATTCACAAGTACCAACACCTATAGAAATAATATAATTTTGTATTTTTCAGTGCACCAAATAATAAGGTCGGTCCAATTTTTTGTAATAAATATTTATCTCATACTTTGGAGTGTAACATTAGTCGCGAAAATCGTTGAACGTTTATTAATACCAATGAAGATAGTACTTATCCTATTATCCACGTATATTCTTTACTTGTAGTTGTTATTATTGAGATGTCAAAACATCGCTGTGGAAATACCACAGACCATAAAATAAACTTGTGGAAAATACGCATAAGTATTTTAGATGTTACCATTTTAACACCGTTGTAACTCAAAAACCTTAACTCTAAGAAAAAAAATATAAATTTGCTACAAATAACTAGGTCTTTAAGTAGTCCCCACATAATTTTAATTTTCTTAAGAAATCACCCTCTCCACATAGCAAAAATACATATATTTGAGAATTTAACATGACTCTATCTCAAAAACCATAACACTTTTGAAAAAATGTTCAATTTAAACGTTTCCGGATATTGTCCTATCTTTGATTTTATCATCTTAGATTTGCTCCTTCCACCCCCTTCAGGGACGGTTTTTGGAGGGAAGGAGATTACGGATTTACGTTTTTATGAATATGGGACCAGCCTTCTCTCTCAAATGAATCAAAAATCATCAAATTCAGACTACGATTACTATCTAAAAGGTGCGCACAAACCCAAAAAAAGCACATTGTCGAATTGTATTCCTCCTCCGTTCGGGGTTCGCCGGTCAAAAACAACTTGATATGGTTGTCTCCAAAGCATTCAATGTGCTTTGCTTTGTTATCAAATCTACTTGCGATTTCTCAAATATAAATACGCTGACTTTTATATAAATAAAAATGAATCGCCAAATGCGTTGCTATGCGCAAAACCCGAGAACGGCTCGAACAATTCGGATATTTTTTTTATATTTTCGTTAAGGCATAAGGAAGGTTCTTTTGGAGAGAAAAATCGTAAAAAATGGGAGAAAAATAGTAAAAATACCACTTTTCCCATACGCTTTCTTAATGTGGTATCAGATATGTCATACACGTCAAGAATCATTATCCAAAGAACACCTATATTACCTGGAACAAGGAGCCTTTTTCCTGAGAAGAGTGTAGCCTTTCGCTATTAGAGGGCAGCACTTCTTGTAGGGACAGGGACAAATATTAAACCTACTCCATTTAGCACTGAGGAAATATAGGTGATAAAAGTTAATTATTTAAAATAATCAAGAAAGTAAAAAAATATCGTGTGCAAAATTGCAAGACCGAGACCGAGACCAAGACCATCTATGCAAGACCAAGACCCAAGACCAAGACCAATACTGGGGTGCAAGACCAATACCAAGACTAACCTGGTCTTGGTCTTGGTCTCGCTGCAAGACTTGTGAGACTTGCAAGACTCTTGCAGTTCCGTAACAAAACAACAAATTGGTAGGAAACATATTTTTTTGCTTAATGATTAGATAAGAAACGCTAGTAAATAACCTTTTCAATTTAATCTTTGAACTCCCTTTTTATCGATTTCTATTTCAATAAACCCTTCTAGGATTTCCCTTAACGAGCTGTTTTCAAAGAATCCAGACAGTTCGTAGCCAGGGGAATGTAAACTACACGTTTTAAGCAAACGTTACAAATCATCTATAAATCTGATATCTTTTTGATGACATTTATCCAGTAGCCACTTTTGGAGATTTTTGAAATTTTAGATTGCCCATATTTTGAAACTATTTTTTCGGTCATGTTCATTAACTAACTCAACTGAGATATTCATATTTTATAAACGAGCGTATTAACAAACCTCTATCTGTTTTTAATTTTTGGAAAAAGCTTTATACAAAAGTTGAAGTTAGGTTTATAAACCAGAAATATTTTTAATCGCTTTCACTCAATATCCACTCTGAGAGATTCTTTCTATTTTATTAAAGATAATGGTACAAAACCATTGTAGAATGAGTTATGAAATAGAAGTATGATGCATGTAGTAAAATGAGTGCTCAGTTGCGACAGATGATACCAAGAAAGCACTAGCAGACTAAGTCGCGGTAGTAAGATACGATTCTCATATGTGAATGGTAATTATTAATTTATAAACTTTATAAATAAATTACGCATCTCACTTGCCCTAACTTAATTCTACGCACCTAGTTTTATTCTCATTACTCATTCTAGAATGGTTTGGTACCATTACAATACCAGGCGTGTTTGTTCTGGACAATTACATTTTTTTATACGGTCGATATCTATCCATTTCGAATGATAATATAATTAGATATAGCCAATCTTATAGATTATGAATTACATACTTCCCATACATAATGCACGGTTCTTCTTCATTTGAATTAAGCAATTAAGGTTTAAAATCGCAACAACTTTTCACACTTATAAAAAGATGAACATTTTTGCAAGAGTTTTGCGAAGTCTTGCAAGTCTTTCAGCAAGACCAAGACCAATACCAAGACCGTATATGCAAGACCAAGACCCAAGACCAAGACTAAGGATCTGATGCCAGACCAAGACCAATGCCAAGGGTGTAAGACCAAGACCAATACCAAGACCATATCGGTCTTGGTCTTGGTCTTGCTTTGCGCATCATTACTGCACATGGCCAATAACCAACATAACTATTTATTTCTAATTTCATATATCTCTACAATTATTACTGCTATGGCAGCAACGCGCCGGGTACTGCTAGTATTTGTATAAAACTCTTTTTATATCTAAACTGACGAAGGTACTGCTCTATTCTGTGGTCTCCTTTTTATCAAATAGATTTGAAAAAGCTTGAATCGGTTCAGCATAAATTCTTAAGGTACACTTCTTATAAAACAAGTAGGCCAATGCAATACTATGAACAAGACTATTCCAGAATATCTCTCACTCTCAAATTGCAATCTGTCCAATCACTTCATAACTATAATTATATTTAATTTGTTAGACAAGTCTTATTTAATAATATCAATATTAGTGAAATCTCAAACCTGTTTCAATACCGAAGTTTATCGTACAATTTAAGAGAACCGAGATTACTAGTTGAGACATCCACGATCAAAAATTTCATCTATTTCAGTACAGTTCACCGACTCCGTAGACTTTGGAACATTCACTTCAACCAGTTTAAAAAAAATGTGAAAATCTTACAATCTTCAAAAGGCTGCCCAAGTCTGTGTATTATTCACTTTGTTTTTTTTATGTAATAGGGCAGATGCCCGTTGATGCTTAATAAATAAATAAATAAATCTAAGAGATTCATATCAACGACATGCCTTGCCTAATCTGAGTAAATTTAAATTAATTGATAGTTCTTCGTGTAAATCCCACATGTCTATCAATATATAATGGTTGTAATGAAGAAATAATTACTCAACACTCAACAACAGCCCCCAGCTAAAAGGCGATTCAAATTTTAATAAGCCTCAACTTAAAAAAAACCGTCTCCAGGGAATAATTTTCACGAGCACCGCCACACTGAATGTTTGCAATTAAAATTTTAAAACCACTCGCCTTTTTTTTCCTTCTTGCTCTTTCCATTTAAACAGCGTCATATGATTCGGTTCGTCAAAATCTGCGAGGATCTTGAAGGCTACTGAGAAATGATTGCAGCCAACATTTGAATTTTATTTTAGCAGAATACCATAATATATAAGGGTGACTTTTATATTTGAAATTAAATTGACGTATATCTTTAGGACCATGCTGAAAATTACCTATGTGTAAGATAAAGAGAATGGCTTTTGTATAGTCCATTAAAGTAACCAGTTACATTATTACGTTGCAGATGACTTGGTAAATTCGAGTTGTCAAACGTTGGGAATTCGTAAGATGAAAACTGCTTGGGATCACCATTTTAATAGGTAATGCCAATCACAGTCAACATTCTAAATTACTGAAATTTATTGTATGAAAGATTTGAAGTCAACAGTAGATATTATAGGTAATACTATTACCGTGCCTACTAACGATGACAACAACTACTCAGTGAGCTAATACACCATCCCGCATTGCATTACATCATCGTTAAGTTTGATTCATGTTTTAATTAATGTTCATACAGAGGTTGCTTTTTTGATCACTAAATATATAATGATACATTTCTCAATGCTGGTTATTCTTAATTATCTGAATTTTCGGCCTCTAGGGCCACTACATTTACCGTCTTCCAAAAATTAAAGATCATCAAAAGTGTTACACAAAATATTCATGATATTTTTATGTTTCTTATAATTGTTTCCCATCAATGGAATATATTTTGTGAGTAGGTATATGTAGTTCTAGCTTAGAATTTTATGTTTTATTTAATTATTTTATTATTATTTAATGTTCATAAAAACGCAAATCCGAAACCTCCTTTCCCCCCGGAAACCGCCCCCGAAAGGGGTGGAGGGGGCAATTTTTGTCGAAAATCCAAAATTTGAGGTGGTATAATTAAGGACAGGAAAATATCCGGAAACGTTTAAATTGAATTTGGTTTTAAAAGAGTTACAGTTTTCGAAGCATATTAAAATCTCAAATATGTGTATTTTCGCTATGTCTGGGTTTTTTAAAGGCACCATGAACATCTAAATTTCTATCCAATAATTTGAATAAAGTTCGGTGGGATTGTCGTCTCTTGGGGTAGATGTTAAGATACACTTCCGATGTATTCACACTATTTCTATCATTCTTGTAATAAAGTTTTATCATATCTCCATAATACATAATGTCATTTACGTGTCACCGAATGGAAAAATTAAAGCCAACTACTTTATAAAAGTAATTTATTAAATTTCTGGAATTTTAAGGACAACAAGGGCAACTACATCATCAGAAAGGTGGTAAAAAGGACTATTCAAATATGTGGAATGCCACTATGGCTCCCAGAAGAAAACCAAGTTCATGATATTTACACATAGACGAAACGTCATGTTACAAAACTATTAACACCATTGAAGAAGTGAAAAAAGGGGCAATGTAAATGTGCTATTTATTTAGAAATTCATTAAGAAAAAATGCCAGGAAAAAATAAAATGATTTTCAAAAAAAAATGTTTTTTTCCGGATATCTCCGGGACTACTCGAAATTTTCAAACTTTCTAAACGGCGTATTGTTGAGCATTTAACCATCTTCGTATTAGCTATAGTTTCCGAGATCCCAATGGTGAGAGTCGAATTTAAAACAGCCTGTATAAATAGTGTATGTATAATCTGTGCTATTTTATTGCTAATAACTAAACTTGAAAAATAAATAATTCCCATTCATGCCCGTTACAGTATATGTATAATGACTATATAAATCTCACGAATAAAAAGGTTCAAGAGAGTGTTTTTTCTTTTGGAAACGCTGTTAAAATCAAAGTTACTCCAGTCGGTTGCACAGTTCAATAAATCTCAAACAATGCTTACCCAATCGTAAGGATCGATTTTCAGGTATAAAATTATTCCATGCTGATTGGGGATATTCTGTTTTGCTTCAGTTAACTAATTCGACAAAAAAAAAACATAAGTAGTCTAATAGCCCAGTCAGTCGTAGGACGAAGTCTTGTACTTGATTCATTATGGAATACCTAATATCCACAAATTGACATAAATCATGTCGCAGGTAATATAGATTAACCAATTAAATGAGGCGTTTTTTAATAACATTTCTGTTTCTCCCGGGCACATAATAGTATCACTGCTATGCGCATTTTAATGAATGCGTTCAGGAAAACTCACTCAGCTGAGTCCCATCCTGCTGCAACTCCTCAAAGAGTGTCGGTACAGAGGGGTGGTAAAAATACGACACGTCATTTTTGACAGGTATTCAAGTCCATCATTTAAATTTTAGGAACGGAGGAAGTGAGCTTGACGCACTGTACGCAGATGAAGCGTATTATTCTGTATTTTATCGGTATAGATAGGCTCTTTATAAGGGTTCCGTACCAAATCGGTGAAAACGGGACTATTTTACTAAGACTATGCTGACCGTTTATCCGCCCGTCAGTCAGTGGGCTGTACCGTAACAGGTAGAGAGCTGAAGTTTTCAGACAATATGTGGGTACTTCTGTTGCAGCTAACAAATACTAAGGCCGTCCGTCCATCTGTCTTAGACTAGAATGGAGACAGTAGAATGAGTATCGATGATTATTTTGATGAGAATCCTACATTCTTTACAATATATTTTGTTATCAATTGTAATATAAAGAATAATAATAATCCAATAGTACAGTTCTTGCGTTATAATGCTCTACGAATCCACGTTGCCGAATTTCCACAAAATTCATAATCTGCTATTCGTTTTACTCACAACTATTTTCTTTTTCAACTAATTGTTATCGATCATTGTAAAGTTAAACGAATTCTCTTTTCACTTTTATAAATTCAAGATGGCATCCAACTGAGAAAAACAAAACGTAGGAACTAAAAGTTATGTATACAAAAGAATTTATTCTAGAAAAACTGTTCCAAAAATGTTTAAGCTATTTTTGAGACATAAAGATTTTATTTTTTTCGAAATATTTAATAAGGCCAAAAGTTGTTAGAATTATTCTGTAGATGGCACTGGAAGTATCTAAAACATTACCAATTTCACGTTCTTCTATCTATAATGGCTTCTCAGATTCCAGATTCCAATACATCTATCACCAAGTTTGGACACACTATAAATTGAATTATTCCGAGAAGAGGATTGCTCAAAGTTATAAGGATATTTTGTGGTAGAAATAACAAGAAAGTTTCAAGGAGAATGAACCACTCTAAATTTCCACCAGAGAGTCCTTTAATTAAGCTACGTAGGTGTAGGATAATGAATTTCCGTTCGCTGAATCAATTAACTTTCTGTTCGTGATGGATCTCTGGCTTCGATTTAATTAAAAAACAGTATTTAATCTTCCCCAATGGAAAACTGTGATCCACTCTTAATGGATCGAAATTCAAACTTCAAGTTCAAAGGATAGGTAATAGATGCTGACAATTTTTGGGTAAATTCCTAGTCGGATTGACAATGTTTAGGAAAAGCAAATTTCATGGCTTTTATATGTCACTGCTTAACATTTAAGAAACAAAATTTAAAATCCAGCTATCCACTGGATTCCACTCCAAAAAATCGACTGAAGAACATCAAAAGTAATTTTTGCTATCTATGGTGCGTTTAAATACATAGAGAGAATACGGTGCAGCAACATTTTTTTTATAATTAATTCTAATAAACAATGAATTTCAAAATTACAAAGAAAATATTGCAGGTAAATTTAAAGGACGGCAACACTGTGAACAATTTTCCCATTTCAAATACATTTCCTTACTGCATTCTTATTGTGAAACGCAGTATAGAAAGATTGCTTATTATAATATCGCTAACGTTGTAACTAAGAAATGAACTAAACTAATTTTCAACTAAAAGTTGTCTATGAAAACGGCTGTAAGAATTTATCATTTACCTTATTTCACACTGTATATGTATGGAGTAAATACACAAAGTTAGCATTTACAAACCAAACTCCAATAACGTATTTCCGAAGCTCAGGAATCTATGGCCTGTCTAATAGATTGCATGAAATACGATTACAAATTTTAATTATTATTTTAAGTAATCTGTTCAAGCACCACCAGAATGTAATGATGATAGAATGGCGGTTTTTATGAAACGAGCTCGTTGAGTTTTGAAAAAAGCACAGTCGAGTTTCAATCCATTTGAGTAGGCCAGGTTGTAAGGTATCTACGTAAGAATTCAAGGTAATTGTATGAAATGAGTGTGTACTTACTTGCAAGGCTTGAGGCAACACAAGAAAATGAGATTTTTCCACAGAGTTTCCCTGAACTGAAAGCGGTATGTTTACCATGGCTTGGGTGAAGCCTTGGAAAAATAATTGCCCTGAATGCCAAAGAGGCCGGCCATAAGTTATATATATATATATTAGAAAAACACATCTCTTAGATACGAGATTGAATCCGTACAAAATACAATAAAGCCGTTCGCCCATATTATTTTAGGATAATTGAAAGAGCGCGAGTTATTCAAATATATGATCCCTTTTGTTGGCAAAATATCTGTTTCCAGTAGAGACTCCTAGCATTAATTATTTAAAATAACTTTTCCAATAACCCTAAGTATAGTGATAATATAGACAGACATATGCGAAAGTTGGTGATCACTGCATAATAGAAACAACGCTTAATGTTATCATTATAATAATTGAGATAGACCACCGTATACTACGATAAAAATATAATCTCGATTTGGTTAGGTTAGATTAGGTTAGGTTAAGTTAGATTGAGTTGAGTTAAGTTGAGTTAAGTTAAGTTAAGTTAAGTTGAGTCAAGTCAAGTCAAGTCAAGTCAAGTCAAGTCAAGTCAAGTCAAGTCAAGTTAATCTCAAGTCTCATGTCTCATGTCTCAAGTCTCAAGTCTCAAGTCTCAAGTCTCAAGTCTCAAGTCTCAAGTCTCAAGTCCCAAGTCTCAAGTCTCAAGTCTCAAGTCTCAAGTCTCAAGTCTCAAGTCTCAAGTCTCAAGTCTCAAGTCTCAAATCTCAAGTCTCAAGTCTCAAGTCTCAAGTCTCAAGTCTCAAGTCTCAAGTCTCAAGTCTCAAGTCTCAAGTCTCAAGTCTCAAGTCTCAAGTCTCAAGTCTCAAGTCTCAAGTCTCAAGTCTCAAGTCTCAAGTCTCAAGTCTCAAGTCTCAAGTCTCAAGTCTCAAGTCAAGTCAAGTCTCAAGTCAAGTCAAGTCAAGTCAAGTCAAGTCAAGACAAGTCAAGTCAAGTCAGGTTAAGTTAAGTTAGGTTAAGTTAGGTTAAGTTAGGTTATGTTAAGTTGAGTTGAGTTGAGTTGAGTTGAACTGGGTTGAGTTGAGTTGAGTTGAGTTGAGTTGAGTTGAGTTGAGTTGAGTTGAGTTGAGTTGAGTTGAGTTGAGTTGAGTTGATCTGAGTTGAGTTGAGTTGAGTTGAGTTGAGTTGAGTTGAGTTGAGTTGAGTTGAGTTGAGTTGAGTTGAGTTAGCTTAGGTTGAGTTAGTTTAGGTTAAGTTAAGTTGGTCATTAGCATGCAAATCGATATTCCATCATTGCGTCAAGGCTTAGTTAATCTAAATCTCTGTATATTCAATAATTTCCAGCTAGTATTGACCGATAATATTTTCCAGCCAATACTATTTTTATCAAATACGTATCTTAAGCTTCTGTCTATTAAAAATGCCGGATTTTCTTTTCTTTCTCAAGTATGATCAACATATTTTCAGTATAAACGTTCATACACTGTGTGTTCCATAAATAATTTTCAGATTTTGGTAAAGCTTTCTTTGAATACAAGGACATTATTGAAGAAACCATGAGTTATTATTAATAAATACATGAATAAAGGCTTCAGCAATCAAAATAATAGATTTTTTGATCATAATGTATCGATATATGTGATTCGAACTCAGATCGCCATAATTGATAGTAGAATGCTCTAGCACTCTGTCAAACGCTAATCTTGTTAAAATTCTTTTGTTGTTTAACTATATTTGTGGTACTTTAAATTAAATAATTATATTCTGTGCTTAATATGATTCTCTTCGGAACTTGGTGATGCCATAATGATCATGTTTCCCATGATGGCATGGATAAAAAAACAGATTTTGGATTTAAAAAACCGACAAAAAATAGCTAAGGACTATTTCAATCAACGCACACAAAAGAAGCAAACCTTTTGCATACCAACGATATGAGTGACACCAAAACCTTTAATAAAATCAATAATTATTTTACTTATTATATCAGATATTCCTGCATTTCTTACAATTTACTATGCTCAAACGTAATTCTATGAAAAATAATGCTTATAATAATTATTCAAATAAAAAATACCCCCTTAATAAGGTACATATTTCTATGCGAGAATAAATATCAAAGTAAACGTTGTTTGTGTGTTGTTCAAGAAGCTCGCTGCTTTTGACGAAACCATCTCGTATTACGATTCTAGAATGACAAGCAAAAAGTCGAGTACTTTTTTAATTTTAATTAAAACCGCTCAGTGAAACTTATTTAGTGCACATATTCTTGTTGAGGCTTATTAAAATTTGAACCTACTTGCAGCTAAGGCTTACCACTGGTTGTATGCATTTTTTCTAGCCAATCGGTCTTTATAGAGAAAAAATGTTACTTTCAGAAAATTAGTGGAAATAATTACCTAGCAGATTTGTAAGGTGTATGTGGTTTGCTTTATTGTTCATTTTCAATAGGCGATGTATTTATCTTGATTATGTAGAACTCAAAAGAAATACCGTCTTAACTGTAAATGATTCTCTAATACTGGTTTATCTACAGCTACAATTTAAAGAATCAGTAGTAACACGTGAACCTTACGAACTTCAAAACAACCCTAATAAGAGTGATAAGAGTGATTCTCTCTTATGGGGTAAAATGTACAATGTATTCACAGTAGTTATATCGTTTTTAGATAAGTACGTTTTTTCTTTGAATTTTTTATCAAAAATTGGACCGACTTTATTAGTTGGTGCCAAAAGTCTTCTATCTAACGACAATTGCACTACGTATAAAATATTTATTTCACACTTTTGAGTGTAACATTAGTCATATAAATATATATATATATATATATATATATATATATATATATATATATATATATATATATATATATATATATATTGATAAAATAGATTTTTGTTGGGGATGCAGAGATCTGAAAACATGGCGGCGGAAATACCTACACATATTTCATACTTTACCGCTGTAACTCGAAAACCGTGACATCTTTTGAAAAAGGTCTGATTTAAATATTGCTACATATATTCTCTTCTTTAATGTGGTTGTCTCATATTTTCAATTTTCGCTAAAGATTGCTCTCTCTTTGCTGTAACTCAAAAACCGTAGCTCTTTTGAGAAAAATGTTTATATCAAACGTTTCCGGATATGGTCTTATCTTTAATTCTGCAATCTCAGATTTTCGATTTTCGAGAAAAATTACCTAGTCCATCTCTTCGGGGGTGTTTTTATAGGGAAGAAGATTTCGGATTTGAGTTTTTCTAGAGATGGGACCATTACTCAACTCTCTTCTTTCAAATGAATCAAAAAACATCAAAATTGGAGAACGTTTACTATGCAAAACCGAACAACTGAATTTTATAACTCTGGCAAAAGCATATGGTTGAATTTAAAATAAATTTAGACATATCTTCCGGGGCGCACTGTTTATTGTATTGGCTCTATCGAATAATTTGCATAATAAGCATATATCCAATTAATTTAAATATTTTTCGAAAAGGCTACGTTACCAGAATAAATTTCCCTGATACCAATCAATGAATTTGCAAATGTGGATACATATATATTATGTTTGTTTAACAGGACGCTCAAATGAGTTTCTCATGTAATCCACAAAATGAATGGAAATTAGCCGCTTTTAATGGAAAAACACTTCTCGATATACCTAAATATTATTACCCTGATAACAATTACCAATCGAATTGATCCAGTTTTACATAATACAAATTTCGATATGTACATTGTGTCGAACTCAATTCAATATGTAATGTTTAGAATTAATTATGAATGAATGTTTCGAATAATTAAGGTACTCTATACATAATTGAGGGAGCAGTTGATTATTGAAGTTCTGTAATAATTATTGGAACTGTGAAATGTCTGATATGAACAAAAATATAGTGCTACTACTTTCCTACGCTAGCTGTATAAAGAAATTATTGTAATCGTGTGAAATTTTCGGTATAGAGATTTTTACAAATGTTGACGTTTCAGAGTTTTCTAAGTCTAATAAATATATTTTCAGCCATTGGTCTGTCTTTCTGTCCGTCTGTCGGTCGGCCTGCCTGTCCGTCTGTCTGTCTGTCAAAGCATTGTCTCGGGAACGGATCGGTGTATTTTGTTGCTTTCTTTTTTATTTTGTTTGGTACCAATACCACTCGCCTGTGGCGCTGAATGAGATTCCTCTATACTCTGGGTGCAGAGCTATAGCCAATTTTGCAGATTTGCTCAAGACTGTAGCGTGAAAACGGCTCTAAGGATTTTGATTAAACTTGCCTAAAGTATTCTTCTGGGAGCCCTTTACCATCCACATACAGCGCCATCTTTGAGAAAAAGCACGAAAAAGTTATGCTTGAATAAAATTCCATATTTTCCACATGTTTTTTCAAATTCAGGCTAAGCGGTTCATCTTTCAAAAAAATGTATTATAACGATTGTTGTTCATTTTCATTTATTGTTCACTAAAATTTGGTTGCGAGCGGTTCTTTAACAGAAATATTTTTTTGGCCCGACAAGTATGTTTTTCTTTAATTTATTAGCTTAAACCCTCCATGTATGTTGCTTTCTTTGAAGCATGCTCGTACCCAGTATCTATCTATAACTCCGATTCTTTTTACTTGAAATAATAAACGCTGCGGATTCGACTATCTATACAACGTCGCTCTACGGCATTTAATAATAATAATAATCTTTATTCAGGTTAACATACAAATCTTGATTAAAAAATAGTATGCTAATAGATTGTCTGACTTAATAAAGTCCAACAATCCCCTACCGAGATTCAAATAGCATCTGTGTGTAGACCTATAATTTTTTTTACAAAAAATTGGACCGACTTTATCAGTTAGTGCACTGAAAAGTATAAAATAATATTAATTCTATTGGGGCTGTTACTTCTGAAGTTGTGCAGTTGCAGGTAGATTGATAACTTTTGGCACCAACTTCACAAGTACCAGCACCAATAGAATTAATATTATTTTGTATTTTTCAGTGCACTAACTGATAACGTCGGTCCATTTTTTTGTAAGAAATATATATTTCACACTGAGGGTAACATTAGTCACGAAAATCGTTAAACATTCACTAATACCAATGAAGATAGTACTTATCCTATTACCCACGTATATTTTTTGCTTGTAGTTGTTATTATTGAGATCTCAAAACATCGCTGCGGAAATACACTTAAGCATTTTAGTTGTTTCCATTTTAACATCGATTTAACTCGAAAACCGTAACTCTAAGGATAAAATATTCATTATAAATGTTGCTACAAATAATTATGTCTTTCATGTACTGGAAACGGATTTTCAATTTTCGACAGGAATCACCCTCTCCACATAGCGAAATTAGGTATATTTGAGAATATAAAATGCCCCTATCTCGAAAACCGTTACTCTTTTGAAAAAATGTTCAATCAAACCGTTTCCGGATATTGTCCTATCTTTAATTATACCACCGCAGATTTTCAATTTTCGAGAAAATTTGCCTCGGAGGGAACGAGATTTCGGATTTTTATGAATATGGGACCATTTCTCAATCCTCCTCTTTCCAATGAATCAAAAATTATCAAAATCGGAGTACGATTACTATAAGAAAGGCGCGCACAAACCAAAAAAAAATGCACACAGTCGAATTGTATACATCCTCCGTTCGGGGTTCGTCGGTCAAAAATACTCAGTGCCGACGGCAAGTTGACAACTGAAATGTTCCGCCTGTCCATTGGCGACTTATTTTAATCGTTTCTGGAATTTATGGAAACCAAAAATGACAAGTTTAGTAGGAGTAGTAGAATGTTGCCAACAAATAAGTTGACGACACAGAAGTTGCCAACAGAGAAGTTGCCATCAAACTAACTTGCGATAATGCATTCCGCTGTCTCCTGCCACGCATCCATGCCGTGGGATACACACAGACCAAGTTATATGATTGATATTGTCCATACATTGGAGCATTGGCTCAAATTTCACCAAATCTATTCACGTAGGCACTTTCAATTCCCAATTCCACCAGTTCCGTTCCGCTATATGGGAATGTTTATCTACCTTTCTGTCATCCTAAATGGATTTGCCTACATTGGCATAATCAAATACTACGATGTTGGTAGAAAACCGATTTATATGACGGTATCTATTTCTAATTTGGCTTTGTAATTTGCCAGACGCAACTCGGCAACAGAGCTTAATAGTTTTGTGAAGTTTTTAAAATGTTTCTGCCTGCTTGATTCGAAGGCCTCTGTTGAAGATTTTTGGGAAGTTTAGACAGTACAAATATTGCAATGTTGGCATCTATCTAACAAGAGAAAAAACATCGATCGATTGTGATAACTACAAACATAAAATTTGCAAATGAATTTTGACGCTTGTTTGACTTTTATTGACATTCCTTATTATTTTCTAATACAATCATAGACCACTTCTAACAAACCTTTAAACATGTGTACCGTTTTAAATAATTTTCAATAAAGACAACCTTATACAAAGTTCACCTTGTTTTTGTTGCTCAATACAATAAAATAATAAAAAACTGGAGTTTCCATTTGAAAATATGGATTTTTGAAATTTTTTTTTTTTTGATCACTCTGTACAAATTTTTATCAAAAGTAGATCTTAAATTATTAAATTAAATATTAAAGGCTTCCATAGAAAAGATTGATAACTATGTCTTGGACTATAAGTTTTGTCATAAAATTTGGAATATGTGAAAAACGGTTAAACTTTGGTATAGGACATTAACATAAAATGCTGTCAAAATTGGACAAGAAATCTAAAAAATGGGGTAATATACAAAGTATTCCTTAAAAAATAGCTAAGTTAGCATCTACTTTCAGTATAACCGGAAATGCGTCTAACATAAAAATATTTTAGACGTATGTTCCCGAGTGACTTTAGTATGTGACCAAATTTTCAGACTGTTTGTAGTTATCGTTTGCCCACAATCGATTGATGTCTTTCCCGGAGAACCACCCTGTATATAAAGGCATATAAAATCAGAAAGAAACTCTTATGAACACATGAATCAGAATAATAGTTAATGCTACAAGTGAGTGATCTTTTTATTCCATGACAATCAGTTATTTTATTTTCTTGTAATGGTCTAGTTTAGCGGCGTTTGTTATAAAAACCCTAAAAATCGAATATTTGCAGAAATAGATCTACATATGTTAGCATAACTTTTAATAAAATTGAGGTGGAAGACGCTATATCTAATGATTTGTTAATAAAAGGGCGAAAAAGGGTGTTCTTGTCTTAGAACTTACGACTTTTACCTGAAATTTTCAGTTTGGAAATATCTTTTGAATCCCAAATAGTATATAATCATCCTAGCGTTCTATTAAACCGTAACATCCTTTAAAATTAGCAAAAATATGTGTTAACATAGTAAATATAAGTTGGCGAAAAAGTAAGGATAAACGAATTGATGATTGACATATGCAGTGTGTTTGACATTTAAAAACTGTCAATTCTAATGTTGCTAAAACTGCCAATATAACGTTTGCGATATTGAATTTCTTATGGAATATCCGATAACGAAAACATAAACCAATATGTCAGATTCTAAATGTCTGAAGGTATAGTTACATGTTTAAAATTTAATAAAAAATATTACTTAGCAATAGTTGCTCTAGAGCAAAAATACGATATTATGGCAACTTTTGATGACGACGGAGACGAACTTTGTCTTCAGGCTTTCGAAAATATGGAATCTGTGATTGCTTTATTAGAAGATATTGTCATTGTTTTTTTTTCTAAGGCAATTATTATTGGAAAAGGAATTCACAAAATAATCTAATGATGCAAAAGTTATACTGGCAGCGTTGGCAACATTGATTTAAATGCACTTGAACGTTGAATATACTGCACGAGTCAATGATCAATTCGTTTAACCTTACTTTTTGGAAATATGTATTGCAAAACCTTCTAATCCTTATGCTTTTATGAATTTCATGCGGAACACATCACCCACCTCCAAACGACTATACATGAATTTCAATTTCTGAGTGCATTTATCAGTTTAGAAATATCGAAGTGATATATAACATTCTAAAAATATCGAAAGAAAATAATACTAGATACATGCATTGGTTACAGTACAAGTCTTTCTTATCACGTTTCCAGAATGCATGCAACATTCCCTATTGTATTCAATCTCTTCCATCGTATCCTGAAACCAGAGACGGCGGCTCTCTTAGGAAATACCCGCTGCAAAGATGTATTCCATTATAATAATCTTTGCCCCAAGAGCACTAACCTGGAGCCCATCGAACCAATGTGACTGTCTTTGTTACCTACCTCATAAAGACGACTTAAATTCGATTTTCTTGATAAGCTTATTATAAAATCCCTTGTACTGGTGGGAGTAACTGGATTCTCAAGCCTTTGTCGCACGAGTAGATGGATGAAATTTACAAAGTTCAAAATAAATTATGATATAAAATTCTACTCATAATAAACTCAATATATTTTGCCACTATGAACTCGATTGGTTTTCAGTCTTTTGTTTATTAAACTAACTATCCGATTAGTTGAAGCTCAGTATTGGACGACAATGCAATATCATTCGCCAGATATAAAAATGAGTACAAAAGATATTAATAATTTTCTTCCGCAGGCACCCAGAATTTTTCGAATTAAAATTATAATAATCTAGTGTGTCCACTCAAACGACTTTCCGACCGCTCGCTCTCAAACGAATTCCATCGAAATCGAATACAAAAATCACCTGATCAGATCGCATCTATTTTGCAAGACAACCGCTAAAAATTATCGTACGTTAATATTTTGTGCTTTCAACGTGATTACCTATAAAGACTTAAGGCATACAACAAATCTTCTCCGAGGTGCCATGGAACAAGTCTTCTGTCAATTTTAAGGTTATGTTGAAATAACCTGTGGTTACGATCTGTGATAGATATTTGATTAAAATTGAAAAATATAGATAATGAATCTTGAGAATTATTAAAGTCTGGTTGATTTAAAAATTTATTTGTCCGTTGCTGTTTCATTAAATGAATAATCTGAGATGATTAAGACTTAACCGTAGAATTTTAGACGTCTGAACTAGTTTATTTTGAGTTGGTTGAGGTTGGTTAAAAAAATAAATAATCAAAATCTATTCTACAAAAGAATGGGTATATTTATGTTTTCTTAATGTTACAATGAACTTGAGTACAGAGAAAAAAATGTTTTTCCAGATTACTTAGCTATCTACTCTATACTTTATATTTAATTTATAATGACTCGGTATCTACCCTATACATTAAGGTCACTCACTTTGAGAATATTTTGTAATCAGAAAGATGCAAAGCTGCTGTCAAAACTTTTTGATAAATGTATAATTGGGATCATTTGTCAAGTTACTAATAAGAGTTTCATAAATAATGATCAATTAATTATGTTCATCTAACACCATAATTTGTATTCTAATGCACAGAAAACTATATCTAAATGTCCCTAAAAAATTTGAAGACCCAAACCTACGCAAGCCTTAAACATGTTCCTAAATATGCTAAATTTAACGACTGTGGTTAAATTTAATGCCTGGCTTTGGCTTACAGAATAGCAATTAACGTTATGGATTTTAATCAAGTCTTAAAATTATCGGCTATATAGGTTACATTATAGCTACTTAGATTTAAGGCACGCTATTTCTTCAACGGACCTTAATAATTAAAGTTTCGCTTGTTAATTACAGCCAATTTGGTTAATTTATTATTTCCTTTGTTCGTTATGCTCCCAGGATGGTGTTAGCTCAATTGAATGTTATCAATATGGCGAAATAAATCGTAAGAACGCGTCGACTATAACAAAATCACATTTTCTTTTGTTTTAGTGTTGCTTTGCAAACTCACATACAGTTTGTTTCACGAATTATGGCTATTGTGTGTAATCATTCACGAGCTACGTACATATCGCTATACGTCTCATCGCATCTAATGAGATGAAATTCTCTACTACGTTTGTCGATCTAAGCTAAGACATCAGTATGTCAAGCTTATGTCCTTTTATACAATGATAGGGCGCTGCACGTATGTCCGAAGGCAACGCAATCTTTATTTCATAGGCGTCACAAAGTCATTGTGACATTTCAGATAATTCAGGCACATAAATTTTTTTTATTAATAACTCAAGCAATAAATTTGTATTTTGTGTGTCTGCATTATTGTTAATAATAAATCTTTCATATTATGTTTGCTTATTTAATCAATCGATATTTTTTCCTCTAACTATATGAAATTCCTTAAATGCCATATCTTAGCTTGAAATCGTTTCGCCACTGATTTACTCCCGTCAGTTGAATTGATCCATTTTTCATTTTTTCAAAGCAGACGCCAACATTCGTGAAACAAACTGTACCTATATTTTCTCTTATTTATACTTTCATTGAAACTTGTCTGTCTGTCAGAATAATATAATTATTCAATAATGAACACATCCAAAAACGGAAACAGTAAATCCTACCTTAACTTTGGAAGGAGAAGTAATTCTATAAATCTCAACTATGCAAAATCTTCGAACAATGGCCAATGCCATTGGAAAATCGGATTGTTTCTGCTTAGAGAGTGCTCCTTCCTATTCTCTCCTGTACCTAATTCACAGATAAGACGTCCGGAGTGAGCACCAAGCTGCGAGAATACCACACTCAATTTGCCGGACTCGGAGAGTCCTCCAACCATGAGAATTTAGCCATAGAATATTTCAATGGAAGCATTGTGCTCCTTAGTGAAGGAAGTGGAAAATTAACATAGGAGATAAGTGGTGCCGGATGATATGGAGTGGATGGAGACAGTTGGTATCGAGTTTCAATAAATTTAGACAAATTAATAGTGCTTGTATTAAATACGCTGAGAAATTTGAAACAGCACGTTGTTATATTATATATTATTGATTATGTTATATATAAAATGTAAATGACTTTGATCAACAGTAGATAAAAAAGGTAACACTAATACCGTGCCTACCTACGATGAAAACCACAACTCGGTCAGTAAATACTCCAACCCGCATTGCATCACATCATCGCTGGTAGGTGCAATATGATTGAAAATTTATTGCAGCAAACTTCTTACCCTTATACTTTAGCACCTGTTGATCAAAGTCATTTATATTTTAATATATTTCACAGTAAAATTTTTCACATCTTTCATTTCTATAACGCCTATCACATTCAACTTCTAACATATAGGTGGCACCAAAAGTGGCACCCCGTTGGGTTTCAGTCGGTCTAGTATCGACTTCTCTGTGGTGCTTTTACTTCTTCGGACAAATCCCCGAGTCATACGTGTATCTGACGAGTTTTAATCAGAACGAAATTGGCGATCATACAACTGTAATATATTTCGAAGGAAATAAAAACATAAGGGTTGGAATCTTTTGCAATCTTTCAATGGAATAAATTTGATATTTCATCTACCATCGATGATATAATCAAATTCGGGTTGGAGTATACGCTCACCAAGTAGTTGTTTCCATCGTTGATACAAATCATTTATATTCTAACATATTACAATAGAGCAAACGAAATAGGTGGACAGTGTGTTCAAAATAATGATGGGAGGTGGTTTGGGAAAAAAAATATCTATTTAATTTTATTTAATATCGTTCTAACAAGATTTCAATTGTTAATTTTACTTTTTCGTGTAGATCGCAGGACGACTAACTGAAAAAGGAAAGTATCTTCTACTTTACAGCAAGCTTGTTTTCTGAAAATTTCATAACTTTTTTTTATAAAACACCCTTTTCCGCAGATTTTTGGCATTTTGCAAAATTTTTTGGTAGGCGATTCTTGATGTAAAATGAAAAAGAAAATTGTTGAGTACATTTGCTTTAATCCACTAAATTGCTTTTAAAATCAATTAACATTATTCAACAACCGATTTAGATATTTCTTTGCTCGAAATTTAACTAAATCAAATGTGTTCTATGTAGGTTTTCTTGATTAAGTTTAAGATATATATATCTGTCTGCCTGTTTGAGACAAAGGCTCCCAAACGGAGGAGCCGATTTTGGTTTCGATTTTCATTTCATTCGAAACAAAAAAATAACCAGAAAATAAAACTTTTTACACACCTTCCTTCAGAGAATGCATGGATTACTTCGCTTTAAAATGCAAGATAATGCTGCAGCGCTTCATAAAACATTAATGACATTATTATTGTTTATATTCTCTCGGACAGCTAATATTCCCTATACCTATGTCTTGTGACTGATATTACATTCTAACAAATTAACTGATAAACTATATTTGTGATTACAACACTTCGATTTATTTCCAGACCTTATTTTCACATATACAGTAATTAATCAATTAACTGTCAGTAACTACATCTTCGGAGAGTTGAGAGTTTTGTCGTCTGCTCCTGTGAGAGAAATTTCAGAGAAAGACTGATCGACATTGGCAAAAAAAAAGTTTCCACAAATATAAATAAACTGAGTAAATACCTATTGAGTTACCTTCAACCCATGATGGATGTTTAAGTACACAAAAAGAACGTACATAATAGGTATGTAACCGAAACCTTGATGAAATAAAAAAAAAACTGTTCTCCACCCCATATAGTATTCTGATCCTTACCCGAACCTGCCATCTCGGAACGCTATCATATCCCAAAGGATGTTGACACAAGGACAAAAAAAATCCTCTCGATGTGTTTGGTGTAGAGACACGAGAATTATTCAGCTGTCCCTCAGCGAACTTGTTGAAACTGGAATATTTCTCTTTTAATGGCAAAAACTTGGCAGTTTATATTTTGATAGAGCGCCCCTAACGAGACAGTTTGGGAACTTTATGGCCCTAGAGAATATATCATTAAGTCTACATTGTATATATCACAGTACTGACAACTTTATTATGATTTTGTTTACATAGTTTTTTAGTAGTACATTTATTAGTAATATTCTCTGGAAGCCATAATCTTAATTATAAGTCGTGTTAATGTCCATTTACTTCTTAAGACATAAAGCAGATTTTCTAGTAAGAAAACCGTATCAGGAGGACGTCTATAACTTCAGATCTATAAGTGATCCAGAGATTGAAATTATAGCTATAGTTTGAAGATAATAATAATAATAATCTTTATTCAGGTTAACATACAAATCTTGATTAAAAAATAGTATGCTAATAGATTGTCTGACTTAATAAAGTCCAACAATCCCCTACCGAGATGCAAATAGCATCTGTGTGTAGACCTGAACTTAATAATGTATTAAAATCTACATATGTACATTTTAAAATATTTTTTACAAAAAAATTGGACCGACTTTATTAGTTGTTGCACTGAAAAGTATAAAATAATATTAATTCTATTGGTGCTGTTACTTTTGAAGTTGTGCAGTTGCAGGTAGATTGGTAACTTTTGGCACCAACTTCACAAGTACCAGCCCCAATAGAATTAATATTATTTTATACTTTTCAGTGCACCAACTAATAAAGTCGGTCCAATTTTTTGTAAAAAATATTTATTTCACACTTTTGAGTGTAACATTAGTCACGAAAATCGTTGAACGTTCACTAATACCAATGAAGATAGTACTTATTCTATTACCCACGTATATTCCTTGCTTGTAGTTGTTATTATTGAGATCTCAGTACATCGCTGCGGAAATACGCTTGAATATTTTAGTTGTTACCATTTTAACACCGATTTTACTCGAAAACCGTAACTCTAAGGGGAAAATGTTCAGTATAAATGTTGCTACAAATAATTATGTCTTTCATGTACTGCAAACAGATTTTCAATTTTCGACAGAAATCGCCCTCTCCACATAGCGAAAATAGGTATATTTGAGAGTTTAAAATGTCTCTATGTCGAAAACCGTTACTCCTTTGAAAAAATGTTCCATTTAAACGTTTCCGGATATTGTCCTATCTATAATTATATCAACGCAGATTTTCAATTTTCGACAAAATTTGCCCCCTCCACCCCCTTCGGGGGAGGTTTTCGGAGGGAGCGAGATGTCGGATTCCCGTTTTTATGAATATGGGACCATTTCTCAAGCCTCCTCTTTCAAATGAATCAAAAATCATCAAAATCGGAGTACGTCTACTATATGAAAGGCGCGCACAAACCAAAAAAAAAAAAAAATGCACACAATCGAATTGTATACCTCCTCCTTTTGGGAAGTCGGTCAAAAATGAGAAAAGTTAACGAGATTTCGATACATTCTGAAGGGGTCTACGTAACCTTAAATGTCTAAAAAAGTAAGGACCGATTTCATAATCAATCCCTATTGGGACGTTAGTTAATTGTTAAGTTTGTGTAACTCATATCTTGATGACGGAATAAAAATAGTGCATTTTTAATAAATTTTACAACGTCTGTCACCTTATCTTTCGTTCTTTCAAAGTAACTTTAAATTATATGTCCAAACAAAAATTTATGAAATTTCTAATGTAGGATTAAAATTAATGGGAGATTAAATTTGATTATGAAATAGGGCCTAAGCCTCATATGAGGCTAAATTTTGTTTCATGTTTCTTACATATTATAAGAAAGCTTAAAACAGCTTATAAAATAGTATAAAACTTTGGAAGCAGTTTATTAATTTGGATTTTTCGAATAAACCGATTTTATGGTATAATGAGATTTCGACCAGATAAAAATATAAACTACCCTAAGCAATCACCACTGCTTTGAAAAAGCCCCTGAAACGTCAAGGAAAGGATGCAACAGGAAAGGGCACAAGCATTGTAATTTCACGCTACAAAGGTCAGCTAAACGAAACAACATGGCTGAGATGCAATGGCCCTGCTATAATTTGAACATAAGCAGCACACTATGGTCACTGTGCGTGTTTAAACGTGCATACATACAGGTCGTTATAATTAACAGCATATACGTAGGTATACCTTATTGTCTAAACTTAATTAATAATGCCGGAATAGCTGTTTAGCGACCTGAATTGTAGGAGACCCATATATATCTTCTGCAATATATACGACACACGTACGTCGATGGTAGTTTTATTCACACTAGATGTCGCCCCGTAGTTGACCAATTTATCTAACCTCTGTTTAACTGATCAGCAGTAAACTGCGAGTAATGGTGGTTATGAAACCGACGGATAACTGAACTGTGGTCAACATTGATGAAATATAAGTGTGCATAATCATTTTAATGAGTTAGCTGAAATTAAAATATGATAAAAACTTATGGGAAAATATCTTTTAACACTTTCTTCGGCTTACTTGCTATCTTTTAAAAACTTTTGAATCGATTCCACGCACATCTTTGATTCAATACCTTCGGTAGAACATCAATTTTTAATGGTAAAAATAGCTGAAATGAGAAATACAAAATAATCTCTATATTAATATGTGACTGCAGATTTTT
The DNA here is from genome assembly GCA_958507055.1 of Crioceris asparagi. Lineage (NCBI taxonomy): Eukaryota > Metazoa > Arthropoda > Insecta > Coleoptera > Chrysomelidae > Crioceris > Crioceris asparagi. The sequence goes on from OY293829.1 coordinate 7,797,652, forward strand.
AAGGCATAAAACTTCCACGGAGGAGTATGAGATTTGGCATAGTGAAAGTTTATATGGTGAAGTAGTAGTGCACCCAGTTAAAATTTTGATGTATTATGCGTTAGAATTTTAAAATAAGTATATGGTTTACGTGGTAGAAGTGTATTGTGTGTTGCATCAAGAACCCAATTGTAATGTGAATTCAACAAGTCAGGGCTGTAAGATTGCTTTATTTGTGAATTACAATCCTGGTCTAATCCAAATTTAAATATTGTGAATAGCGTAAAACAATATTTTGATGATGATATTTTGCTCCTTTTTTCGTACATTTAGCCATATCCAGGATTTTAAGTTTGCTTTAATCGGGAATGACATCCCTGATCAAACGCAAATTTAAATATTTTGAATAGTGTATATAAAGTGATGTAATTATTTTGAGGGATACATTTAAATGCGCACTTGATGCTATTTTGAGAAATTTTAATACTTTTGATAGTGGATTAATCCATTCTCAACGCAGGTTTTGCAATGCAAAACATTTCGTATCTGAAGTCACTTTTGTGAAAGGACTGCATTCTCTTCATTTTGTCATAAAGGTAAAATAATATTATCGACGACGAAGTCGAAAAATTACAGTGCATCTTATTATAAAATAAATAACTATATGTCATTGTGAACTGTTATTGAAATTAAATTTTAAATTTCATATTCATTGTAAGATATTAGGCAAGCTAATGCCGTTGCTACTGACGCAATAGAATAAAATTCCCAAAAATTATATGAAATTATTATATCTTTGACAAAAAAGATACATCATAACTTTTAAATTTAAAAATATTTCTTAGAAAAAATTGGACCGACTTTATTAGTTGTTGCACTGAAAAATACAAAATAATATTAATTTTATTGGTGCTGGTTCTTTTGGAGTTGGTGCCTACAACAACAACAAACTACGACAAAAATTCAAAATTACCAGCACCAATGGAATTAATATCATTTTGTATTTTTCAGAGCAAAAACTAATAAGGTCGGTCCAATTTTTTCAAAAAAAATATTTATTTCACATTTTTGAGTGTAACATTAGTCATGAAAATTGTTGAACGTTCAGTAATACTCAAAAAGTTATAGGCTTAGCTTGTACTTGTTATTTATTATTCAGAGATTTCAAAATATCGCGGCGCAAATATACCTACATATTTCAGTCTTTACAGCTGTAGTTCGAAAACCGTAACTCAATTTAAATGTTGCTACATATAATCTTTTCTTTAATTTGGCCGTGTCATATTTTCAATTTTCGAAAAATACGCATATCACATATTTCAGACTTCACCATTGCGAAACTCGGAAACCGTAACTCTTTTAAAAAAATGTTCAATTTAAACGTTTCCGGATATGGTCCCCTTTCTAATTTTCAAGTCTTGAATTTTGGATTTTCGGAAAAATTTGCCCCTTCCACATAGCTGAAACACATATTTCAGACTGTAGCGCGAAAACGTATGATTATTTCTTAAAATAACCAATTCAAACATCTCCGGATATGAAATTTTCTATAATTCTGTCGACTCAGATTTTCAATTTTCGAGAAAAATTGCCCTTTGCAGGCTGTTTTCGGAGGGAAGGAGATTTTGGATCTGATTCTCAATATGGGACCATTTCTCAACTATCCTCTTTCAAATAAAACAAAAATCGTCTAAATCGGACTACGTTTACTATGCAAAAATAAAAAAAGCGAACATACAACCGAATTGTATACCTTTTCCTTTTTTTGAAGTCTTTCAAAAAATAATGAATTACGGTCGAATTTCGACCACTTGACGACCTCTAGTAGATATTGAAAGTTGTCACTAAAGCAAAAGCTGTTTCAACATTCAATTATCAACACAAGAATTAACTGTACCAATAATTGACAAATCATCCACACACATATTCTCAAGCTGATGTCTAGAACAGTCATCAGAAGAAACAATTAAGAAAGTTCCAATGTAATAATAATGTCTCAGCTTTTAGCCGACACAACAATGCCACGTGTGTTAAGAAAAGCAATAAAGCCGCCCGCTCTATAAAAGCCTCAAACCGTAGATAATTCACGCCAATCACAAACAGTTAAGAGGGGGCCCCTAATACGATGATGTCGAGGTAGGTAATTGCAATAATGTTACTCCCAATCTCCCAAAATGGAAGAGCTGAGATTCTATCGTCAGAGCGTTGTTATGATTTGGTTGACCTAATTAGTGCCCCTTGTTCCTTTCTCTTAACATATCTACCTAATTCATAATTTATCAATTTAACATCGTGTCGTGTTCTATAATAATCGAACATTAACAAACTGGTGTTGATTGTTCTAGGTTTTAGTTTCGTAAATGCTATCTCTCATATATAGAGTGCTAATTGACAGGAAAGTAGAGTTTGAAACTCTTTAATAAAATACATTTGAGACTCTATTATCCGAACCAGTTGTTTTAGATCATCCAAAAAATCGGAAATCCGGATAATTGAATATATGAAGCTTCCAATTTTTTAGTAGGTTTAACTCTAAGAATAACATACTTTGCTCGCGTATAGATATTTTTGATCGACGAACCAAAAGGAGGAGGTATAAAATTTGACGGTTTGTCTTAATATTTTTTTTGAATGCTCATGCCTTTTGAATAGTAAACGTGCTTATCATGATTATTTTTTCATTTGATAGAGGACTATTGAGCCCATTGAAAAGTAAAATCGACATGCAGCATGTCCTTCTCCTCAAAAACTTCTCCCAGAGGAGGTGGAGCAATTTTTTTCGAAAATCTAAAATTTGAAACGACAAAATTAAAGAAGCGACCATATCCGGAAATATTTTATCAGGACATTTTTCAAAAAAAACATTGGTATCCGTGTCTGAAACATGCGTGTCTCCGCTATGTGGTGGGGTAAATCAAAGAATAGATTGTATGTAGCAATATTTAAATTGGGCAAATAGAGTATTCTAAAGCTGGCTTGGCACCAATTTTAATATTTTTATGATTTCTGTTATATGTGTTGCTATTTAATACTTTTTGCAGCAACATTTAATGAGCTCGGTCCTAGTTTTTTTTAAGTTAATTATGGATTGATTCATTTAACCGTTTTGGCGAATGCGCAGAAGAAGGTCAAGCAAGTTATCGGAAAAATCCATTGTCACAGCCTCGGAAATTGAAACGATATTATTATTGTATTTGAGATTTTATCATCTCATCCCCCGGTGAAAACAGAGAAGAACGGATTTTGATTTAATTTCTTTTTGTTTGAAAGATGACTTGATCGGAAGTTTCTTTAGCTACTTGAGTTTATTGTGGGTAACTGTCAATCAAACTCTGTCCATCCGCTCCTTCCAAGATAATCTTGACACAGAAAGACATACAGACCAATGGCTGTAAGCTTTTTTTTTGGAAATTGTAAACTATTACAATCCACTCCTTACTAGCCTACTTGGGGTAGCGGTAGGAAATTAAAAACAGTCTACATAGTTTGGATGATACTATATATCACTCCAATAAATTTGCTTCCATATGAGTATGCCCAGGTCACAGAACAATGTCGCTATGCCTTGTAAAACTCAAACATCTCAACAATTCAATGTTTTCTCTTGAGATTGGAATTGTTATCATCAATTGCTTGCCAGAAACTCAATCAAAGTTGATGGCAAGTTTGTTCAATACTCGTCAAGGTCCAAATACAAAAGAGATGGAGAGGAGCTTTTGGGGGGGGGGGGGGCTGGAGGGGGTGCAAGCAAGAGCAACTCCCCAGATACCCTAAACTTTAGGTATATAGAATTGTCGATGAGACTTACCGGAACTCCACCGACTCCCACCACATAGAGAAGTTGTGCCATGAAGAGTGCGGCCAGCAGGTTCATCAGTGTTGTGCCGGACAAATTACGAAGGTCCGAAAATAGGCTGAAACAAAAGAAAAATGTAATTTATCGTTTGAATTTTCTCTTATAAAAAAATATGCATTTAATAGTTCCCCAGTGGTAATTCATGTCATATATAAGTTTTCTACCTGGAAATTAACAATATGAAACCCTATATTGTTGCTATTTCCGTTAATTTCGAAACGAATAAAAATTTAACAATACAACTTTCTATGTTTCATGAAATTTAACGTTCAGTATGACATCAAATATTAAGAAACCCTTAAGGACGATTGATAAATTTCGTTCAATTTGAAAGTTAATAAAAAATGCTTGAAGCCGTTTTCACGCTATAATCTTGGGAAAAAATATTTTTGACCGACGAACCAAACGGAGGATGTATTCAATTCTACTGGTTTTACTTTCCTACGCTACTATAGTAGCTGTATAAGGAAAGTATTGTAATCGTGTGAAATTTTCAGTATCGAGATTTTTACAAATGTTGAAGTTTCGGAGTTTTCTAAGTCTAATATTATCAGCCATTGGTCTGTCTATATGTCTGTCCGTCTGTCTGTCTGTCTGTGACAGCATTATCTCGGGAACGGATCGGTGTATCCTAAAGTATTCCTCTGAGAGGCCTTTACCACCCACATGTAGCGCCATCTCTGAGAAAAAGCAAAATAAAAGTTATGCTTGAATGGAATTCCGAAATTTTCCACATGTTTCTTCAGATTCTGGCTAAACGTTTCATCTTGCGAAAAATGTTACATGACCATTGTTGATTGTCTTGACATGCTGAAAAAATGAGTGATAGCACGATTTGATCAGTAGATTTTTACTTTACTACCGCTATTATCGTCGTAAATTTTTCATTCACTGGAATTTGCCTGCGAGCGGTAGGTAAGTCGTGTGAGTGGACACACACGAGTTACAGTAGTGTGAAGTTTGAAATATGTGTATCTCCGCGATGTTTCGAAATCTCTGAACGTTGAATTATTTTGATGACTAATGTAACAATCAAAAGTGTGAAATAAATTTTATTTACAAAAAATTGCATCGACTTTTTTAGTTGGTGCACTGAAAAATACAAAATAATTATAATTCTATTGGTTGTGGTACTTTTGAAGTTGGTGCCAAATGTTTTTAATCTAACTACATTTGCACATCTCAAAATTACCAGTAGCAATAGAATTAATATTATTTTGTATTTTCCAGTACACCAATTTAAAATTCGGCATTTTTTTAATATTTATTCTATCCTACAAAACAGAAAAGAAAGCAACAAAATCGGTCAATTTATTCCCAAAATAGCATACGGACATACACATCATGGCTGAACATTTATTACTATGCAAAACGTGTATCTACACATACAAATTATATTCCCAAATCGTAATTCAGCCATATAAATTATAATAATATGAATATTACTTAATTTCTGTTATAACATCACAATATGTGGTTTCCTGTCGGAACCGTTCCCAAGGATTCTACGCTACCCCACACATCAGCACTTTCCAAATCTCTTCTATTACTTGTAACTATGTATGACATCCTGTAAGTATCATGTAAAATATTATAATAATTGCCTATATATACCGATACACACTTGAATCAGAAAACCATTTAGCTATTGACAATCGTTGTAATAGTTAGGTTCCTTTGCGATCAAATAAATTGTTGTTGAAAAAGTGTTTTTCGTTTTGATAATCTTAATTCACACGTAGAAAAGTAGACAAACAAATGAATTGCTTAACTTCTGCGGTTCTCGGAATTCGTACAAAAAAACACTGCTTATGAATTACGATTAAAGCATCAAATCCGTTTGCTTACTAGATGCGCGCTTTAGTTCGTTATAATGCTTCTGATCCTGTGAGCTTTGAAACACTGTCTTGACTACGAAATAAGCCTCTGCTGCATCCCTCTCCTTTTTCTGCAACAACTACCGCAACAACTTTGTCCATTAAAAGTTTTACGGAACATTCGCGTGGCAAAGGATATACTTGGTCCACGTTTTTACAGATCACGGCCCATTCCATTATTTTATGTACGTACATGGAAAATAAATAAAAAGATGAAAAAGGCTTCTGCTTCTGTGAAAAACGCGAAACTTTTAAACATCGGTTGAAACTTCAGCGAGATAAAAAGAAAGAGAAAGTTTTATTAAATTTGTCGAAAAAGTGTATATTGCCCTTTGAGCCACGGTAAGTGATGTTATTATGGGATGACGTTCTGATAAAATGTTCCGAAGTTTCGACGTAAATGGATGACACGCGTTTTTTTTTTTCGTCTTTGGTATGTATTTCAAGATGGATCGACGAAAATTAAATTTGTTTTTCGAATCAAAGAGGATTACATCTGCCAAAGTTTGTGATATACGAATGTTGATTAAGTTAATTTATTTATAATATTTTACAACCAGAAAGTTCATCGTATATTAAACGAGAAAAAAGTTATGCCATTAACTTCAAACGTTCCATTCGTTACTAGGACATAATGAATTTATCGTGGTCTTACCACTTCTATCAAAAAAAAGGTAAATCAGAAATAAGAATCCATATAGAAAAGCTAACGTGGATCAGATCATATTGAGTTTTATTTATATGGATACGTGATGTATATCAAAAATGATGGCTTTACTACAACAAATCCAATATCAATTTCAAAATTCCAAGGTTAGGTAGATTCACACAATATTTTCTGATGAAGCACCAATTGAAGTTGAAAAAAATCCCGATGGCCTCTAGTCAGCGGAAAGGTAAATTTTTCAAAATTTATTGAATTGAAATTTTAAAAACGTTTTCATTGGTATACCTACATGTTATAAAATAAAATTGTCATAGCCTTGCGGTTAGAGGTTTTTGTTTTGGCTGTTGAATATAAAGCAGACAGGGTTCGAGTCCACTTCAAGGCAGATTTTTTTTCGTCTATTTCTTTTCAATAAATATACTATATATTTTTTTAATCAGGGTCTATATTAAAATCTCCAGAAAATGTACAATTACATCAAATTTATATTGAGTGTTCATGTTTTATCAATAAAAGTGTGAACGATCGCAATAGGTATATTTCTATAAGAAATTTAAGTAGGTTATTTACGATAAACAATCGAAATTTTACGGAATTTATTGACCATTATTGAAAGTAATGCACTCATTTGTGTCTCCAGGTTTCTTTGAAATCGATAACTCGATGGATCAAGATGTTAGTCCGGAAAACATTAGAAATGGGGCGTTAACTCGTGTTGTGATTTTGATACAAGCGAAGTTAATGTATGAATTTTATGTTTTGTAGTAATAATCAAATATCATGACGAGTGACTCAATTATTTTCTAGAGGGAGAGGGAATGATAAATAGGAGGCAATTCTGATTCAGAAAAAGTAAATCGACTAAATGATGCATTAAATTATGTCAATAACTTCAAGTGTAATCAACTTGACAATAGCAGATCGGTAATAGGTGTATATCTGGATCTAGCGAAGGCTTTTGACACGGTAGTACCTTCATGAACTTCTATTGATTAAATTGAATTATATTGATATAAGAGGGATTATTAATAATTTGATGCGGAACTGTCTCTTGAATATATTTCGGCGTGTTGTCATTAAGTTACAGCTTTGTCACTTGTGGAGTCCGTCAAAGTTCAATATTGGGTCCATTATTATGCCCACATTAATGGATTATTTATTGCAACTTAATATACAGGGTGTTGTTATATCATTTGCGGCACAGGCACTGTGTATACCTAGTGAAGGTGTGGATAAGCTCCTTGTTACAGACGGATTGACAACACATAATGATGTTTGTTACAATAATTTGAATGATAAATGTGATAAAATAGAAAGAGTAATAAACGATGTTATATACCTTGGTGTTATACCTACTGGATGAAAATTAGAATTGGAAGAAAAATATTCTTAGTATTGTTAAAAAAGTAAGATACCCTGTCTTCTATAAAATTATATTATTATTAAATTACACCATGCTTTGTCCTGCATTTGGCCGATATCCAGAATAAAATAGCTGGCTATCAAAATTTTAAAGTTTAATAAGCAAAACAACCTTTCTAGTGAGAAAAGATGGTTGAATGTCAATCAAAAATATATTTTGGAAGCATTAATATATCAATAATTATTGTATTCTACGGGAACAGTATACTATTGCTGAAGCATCTGTATGTTCTACACATAAATCGCTTGCAATGAAAAAACTTGTAACGTTTAACCCTGTGCTAAACGTTGTGGGGTGAGTTTACTTGCGTAATACTCAAAAGTTCGCCGATTGCTTCCAATGGTTTATTCTCAACAATCTGTACACGACTTTCTGTAATAGTACGAATGTCACTACTTGTCACTTTGACAATCTAAATTGCCACAGACTTCACCGTCTAAACTAATTCCATAGACTGACTTTCATCGACTGACTGTTATAAACTCCCCATGACCCGTGGTCGACACGGTTTTATACGTCTGAATCTTGACATGACATTCATCGAGAATGTTCTATGATTATCTAGACGCACATAATAATATCAAACTGACAATACTGTGACAAACTGTACCCTGTACCTGGAAGGTTCGAGAATAAATCTACCATTTCTAGAACTAATTAATGACATATACATGAAACGAAACAACTACAGCAAATAAGGAAATAGAACAAAACATACTAGAAGAAATAAAACCGTAAGTACATGATAAACCTATCCACGTTACATAATCTCCAATAGATTAGATAATCCTCTAAGAAAAAGAATATTTCTAGAGGGCATATTAAACTTCATGTTAGGAATTAGATTTTAAATAATTTGAAGTTGTAATATATATAATTTTAAAATTTCTTTATTAATATTTTATATTATTTATATCTTAAGATGATCTTTATATTTTTTTGTAGTTGTATTTATAATTCTGTTGTATTTAAATTTTATTATTTGTTTATTTGTATTGTATTAGTACGTATATTTAGATGATGTTAAGATTGTAGATTTTAAATCATTATTAAGTTCAGGTCTACATACAGATGCTATTTTCATCTCGCTAGGGGTTTATAGGGCTCAAGTCAGATAACCTAATAGTATACTATTGTCTTAATCAAGATTTGTATGTTAGTCTGAATAAATTATTGTTATTATTATTATAAATATGAAGAGAATCAAATTCAACTGGAACGTCTATCATCTCCTTTTCTTGAGAACTTTAAATGATACATTAAATATCTTTATTTTATTATGTAGACAAACGCCTTGGCTAAAAGATTTGTTTTTATGAAATTCATAAAGAAAAATATTATTTCGAAAGCAAGTATGTTTCACATATATAAAGTATTATTGAAAAACGATGGAAAATAAGAAACATAACTAAAAGGGATGAAACATGAAATCATGACTTTTATAATTATATAGGTTATGGCTATAAATCATGGTTGTTTTTATTTATTATTATTTAAGGAAATTAACTGCAGCCATTTCCAAATGTTATTGATGTATACCTACAAATTAAAGTTCAAAAAAATATTTGAATGGTCGTATATACATATTATGATGATCATTACATTAGTTCACATTTGGTGGTATCTTTTCCAGAAAATGACAAATGAGGTTTTATTATTATGCTATTCAAGACAACTCAAGCAATGACACACTTCGAATAAGTTTTCAAGCAATGTGTGTAGGTTTTTTATTTGTTTGTCTGGGTGAGTGATGTTCCAAAGTGTAGAGAAACTATTTCATTGAAGAATCTAGCAAATATACAGGAACATGACAGCTTACTTAAAATCGTACGTCACAATATTTCGCTCTCTCGGTGTCTCGGGAATCTTGCATATATATCTGTCACGACTCTACTATGCAATAATACTTCTTTTCGTCTTGAAAAATGAATAATAGAAGAATACTTCATATTTTCTCTGATTATTCAGCTTACGTACAAATTACCCCAAAAAACAATAATAACAGAGATGATTCGTTATTCCCATAGCCGATATACCAGGTGATTCTACTCAAAAACTGTTGAATAAACCTTGATGTAAAAAAACTCAAATACTACAATAAAAACTGTATATCAAAATGAAATTAGGATTCAACTATCTACAAAAGTATTATGATTAAATGATTCAAATGATCTCAAATTCCATGGCATGTTTAAGTGGATTTTTTTAACCAATTGTTTTCCAACACGAATAATTTTAAATCGAGCAATTATTGAATAGTACACTTCTGAACCTTTCACAGGCGTCGCTTTAACAAGTGAATGACTACCGCGGACCAGAGTGGGAGGTATGTGTGGATCATTCTATGGCGGCAGTTTCAAAACCCCAGAACAAAAACACCCCTCCACTGCTGCACAGCTGGGTGAGAGGCCGGAAGAGGGTCCAGAGTCCAGCCATAAAACAAGCGGGAGCCCGTATCGGCACCTACACAAGACCACCACAATTCATTTCCAAGGTGGCAGAGTGGAAGTTAGTGGACTATAAAACATCCCTTTATATGAAGTATTTTCTCGAGCTGTTGGGACCTTTCTCTGAGCTTCGTCCTAATTCCATTATGCCACCATTCTCCTTTCAGTCCCTTTTGCCCGATTATGACAACATCAGAAGTGGGACGAATAGCAAGGCGCTATGCTTGTGCAGCCTGTTACTATGGGAAAATGAATTAGAATAAGTGAAAAGAGCTGTCAAATACGAGTCTGGCTGGCGTTGAACACCAATCCTGTAGATTATAAATATATTTTTTTCTTTTTTATGAAAGACAATACAAAGGTAAGTATCGCAAGGGCTGGCAAAAGGATCTCAATATCTCAAAAAATGGTGTTCAACTCAGATAGGTTGGTAGTTTTAATAGAGATTAATTGAGAAATGCTCAAATTACCTATCAAAATCTCTATGTAGTCATATTTTGGTGAAATGGTTAATCCTACGTCAGTTGATTTTTGTATACCATAGAATTCGTTTGAGAAAGATAGAAAAGTCGTTGGAGTAGATTTTTTCATATCCAGCTAACCGGTTTCTTTAAATCAAACAATAAAAAACATGAATTATAAAATTCAATTCACAAAAATCACAAAAACACTTTCCACAGGCTTCAATATCAAACGCTATTACATCTGTTCAGCATAAATAAACATCGACATTTTCCTCAATATATCTACCAACACAAAACTGTGGAGAGCTTGCGGAGCTTCCCATTCACTTATGTAAATTGCTATAAAATTATTCATGTATGGAAAATATAATATTGATGAAAAAAGAATTTGTTTCACATCCAACTTCAATATTACGAATATCTCTTCTAAATTTCATGGAGAAAAATAAAAACACGACATTATACCGACTGAGGACTTTCATGAATTATTTGCTGCCGTACTTGAAGTAAAATTTATATCGAATTTTCTGATATTCATGAAAATATTAACTCTCTCTTTCAAGCTAATGGAGATAAGATGCGGATGTTGAAATGGAATCTTTAATGTTAAGTTTGAATATAAAATGGATGGCGCATGTATACATAAGAAATATCTTATATAATATTTATACTTATTTTCTCATCGACACAGAATAACGCGAGTATAACTGTAAAGTTTATAAATAACTGAATGAATACAGAAGCAGGATGGGCGCAAAAGTTTGAGATAAAGATTAGAGTGAGAAACCTATGGAAGATTTATGAAATGGATAACATCAAATGTTTTACAAATAAAACTCACCAGAAGAGGACCGATATAAAGGAAATTGTACGAAAACATAATAAAGGTATTTGGTGATTCTTAAATTGATCTACTGTCTCGTGTCATTTCTATAGGTTATCATACTCTAGTGTAATAAAGAAGCAATTAATCATTCATGAACATTACGTACCTACTAAGAAATTATCCGTTCAATTTTTGAGCAGTGTTCATAGTCCATGACTTTTGCGAATGTAAATTATGACTACGGCAATTCCAACAAATGTCAATCAATGGAAAATAACAGTTACATGATGAAAGAATTAAAAAACAAAACATATTGACTTGGAACAGGTGATACGAACAGTTATTAGGTTGCACTTCCAAGGCAGGTGTCGCAATAAACATTTACTCAAAGGTACATGTCAACAGGCAAATGTCATTACCCGCCTTCGCCTTGTAATAACATATACCTCACTCGAAGTTGACATATAGGTACAAGAGCCGATATTGCGTTATTGCGCTTGTTAGATATTCGTCCTGCAAAAAAGTTGTGGCATAGACTTCTGTTAAGTTATAGCATATTGACAGACGGTGAATCTAAATATGAGTTCCACATTGAACTTAGCTCATCTAATGAATAAATTGATTTTTCAAGATTTTATTTGGTTTCCTCAATAGCTCCGCCAATTTTTGAGATATTTTACTTAAATTCGGATTATAGGTTACGCTGTAGAGTCTAGAACATTGAACATCCCATCTAGTTTGAAGAATCGATAGAAATTTATTAGTTTTTTCATAGAATATCTCTACCTAAACAATCAGGAAGTCTGCCACTGGGAGGTATCTAGAAATAAAATTAAAAAAAAAATAGTTCAACGTTTTGACGCTTTGAATATATTTGTCTTCTAGTAGTTCCTTCGTATTACTATTGTCAATACGAAAAAAAATAAAAAACACATTGCTGTAATATGCTGGATATTTTTTTTAAATAGCCTCTGTAGATTGTTATAACCATTTAGTACTACAAAAATATGAATCGACTAACCTAACCTAGCCTAACCTAACCTAATCTAAACTAATCTAACCTAATATAACCTAATCTAACCTAATCTAACCTGATCTAACCTAATCTAACTTAACCTAACCTAGCCTAACCTAACCCAAGGTCGTACAGTCACAGGTCTGGAATCGAAGGTCGAATTACATAGGTAGCAAGTGGGTCGCTTAGCGTCTTATTCAAATGTCAAGGTTAACGATAGCACTGCGAAATTGAGAAAAGGGGATGTTACTTAGAACATAAAATACCTTAATCTTATTGAAAAGTTATGAGTTTATGAGCGCCGAATACCAAGACCAAGACCTATCGAGATGGAAATATGTTATCATATACAGTTTGAATCATTATACAACTTTGCATTATCCTTTGAATTGGTATTTTTTTAAGCAATATCCCCCTTCAAATGCTAGCCATGAAAGCTGGAAAGACTGGACGCTAACCGAACCACTTTTTTACGCTCGTTTCAAGACCTTTCTGTATGACCGTGACCTAACCTAACCTAACCTAGTCGAACTGTATCTAAATTAAAAAATATTTCAAAACCTGCACATAATAAATCTGTAAAAGGATAGAGACTCTGGTTTATCAAAAGTGAATCCCATTTTATGGAACTGTTTGAGATGTCTATTTCTTAGATCTCTGAAACACAGAATCATCAACCTCTTTCAATCAAATTTCCACTGCAATAATAATTTAACTCAACTGATAATGCTCTCAAACTTTGGGCTTCTGTTGTCCTTATGATATCGAAGAAAGTTAATATTCCCAATAACATTCCGAGCAAACGGATTCAGGCGCATTACAGAGTTAATGCGAAGTTATGCCCAAATGGTCAATAGCCTTCGACATAGACACTTTATCTGATTACCGAGTGCCAGTGAAATTGAGCGTTAATTGATCGGATTACAAGGTAAAGCCGACTATTATACAGGCAGATCTCTGGTTACAGATTATATGATATAACATTCATTTAAAAACTTGAAGCAACTAATCATGTATAATCTTCCAGAAGATTAAAATATACCTATTCATTCAAGATTATTATACTACAGAAGGATCAGCAATACTCAGTTGAATATTCTATTTTAATAATATCATTTCATGTAATAATATCTGGGCGACCGAGCGTTGCTCGGGTAACACACAGAATTTAGAGTGGGTCTGTAAGAGTTACTTTAAAAGTTCAAAAATGTGCATATTTATAGTTGCGATCGGTAAATATTGCTTTTATCATTCACATGGCTCAGAATTTAAAGATTTCAAAATAAATATGAATGTGAAACATACCAGAACTCAGCTGTATCACCAATCGACTTCTCAATCCCCAAACACTGTACATACTGAAACTTTTATCTGCGGAGCCATTCTTGAAATATCTAATTTGGACCTCGAGGGTCACGCCGATTGAATATGAAGTATCGTCAATCGATTTCTCGACTCCGAAAACCCCATTTTGCTAATTTTTACCAAAATCTGCTAACCCTTCCTTGAAATAGCTAATGTGTAGCTTAAGGGTCGCAATATATTAGATATACACAAATTTTCTGTGAAAATTTCCGATTAAATTATTAAAAACTCATATTAAATTAAAATATTTTATTTAAAAAATGGTTTTCGTTAAAAAAACACAAAGGTGAACAGGATTCGAACCGAGGAACTCTAGATTAATACCCGGAAGCTTAACCATAGGACTATTTTTTCCTATGATATTATCGGGTTCATATTGATATCTGAAATATAATCTGTAAAACTCCTACATATGGATTTTCATCGAAATCGGTAGACCAGATTCCGAGATAAAATTTGCATATATATATATATATATATATATATATATATATATATATATATATATATATATAAAAGTATTGCTCGTTTAATATAATTAGATTAGGTATTTCTAGTCTTTCCGAATAATTCAATGCATCTTGACTGACTGACTTTGCTCTAAAGTTGAGGGATACTTTTTAAATGCTTCCTGAGTTTATAAATATCCTTGGCGTTTTCCGACTTTGGTTTAGTTCATCACTTAACCTTTTAGCTGAAGGGTTTCTTAAGCGTAATTTAGCTTGTCTCTGGGGTGTCTTGCCTTCATTTCCACGCCAGGTTCTAGATCTCCTTTTGGATAGGCCCCTTAATGTGGAATTTATCTGTTTAATAGGAAGGTTCTGGTCTTATCATGGCTTACTCCGCTCACCGCTTTGGTACTTGGTCGGCTTCTACATTGTCTTCGATTCCCTGGTACCATGGGACCCACGCATGGGCCTATTCAGTGTTAAATTAATAGAACACTTATATTTTGTTTGAATGGGAGTACTTCCTCAAATTCATATTACAGGTTATTTCTCAAATAGGATCTTAGGTTTTTAATATGAGATTATTAATTTTATTTGAGTTTTTATATCTCCCATATTTTTGCCGAGTAAAAATTACCATAAATATGTGGTGAATAGTATATTTCCACGGAAGGACACAGGACACCCTGTATATATTTAAGCTTATTGTAACGTGCAAAGGGGAACAGCCGCCGGTATTGGCTACAAAGTAGCGGCATCCGTTTGAAGTATGCGCGCGATATATGCTGTGGTTGGACATACCAAAAGCGGCGTCAACAAAGAGAGCGACGGCAGTGTCGGCATCTTCTGTTAAGCTGCCGACAAACGAATTTCGAGAAGCGTATAGTGGCGGCTTCTGGTCTTTGATACCGAATGCTCTGGATCCTTTATCGGGTATATATATGGGAGAATTTTCGGCAAGAAGACAGAATGTAAAAGGCAGTGTGAATAAACAGAATAGTCCGAGTAAGTTAGAGAGAATATAGTAAAGTTAAGTTGTAATTTATATTATTTTGAGTCTAAATAAAGTTAATTTAATAACTCTAAATTAGTCTCACTTATCTGCGAACCCGCATACGCAACATTATATTATTATGTGCATTCTCCACAAGTAAATATCTTCATATCGCTAAGCTATCCACCACTAGTTTCCGGATGTGTCAATGAATACAAATTGCCACATTCCCATTTCAGAAATTCAATTTTGCATAATATCCAGAATCCAATTCTTCGAACGGTGATAGTAGATGTAGGTGAGCAAAACTAGAAAATTTAATTTCACAGCCCGCTTCGTGAGCAGTGAACAAATGGCTGCGAGATATGCATGTATAAGAGTTTTCTATTACCTAGATGAGAAACGGACGAAGTTGTGAGTTTCATTTTTATCAGGTATTTCTGAAATGAAGGCGGGTCAGAAAAACTAGAGACAACCAAGTCCAATGGACTAGGTTTGCTTTGTTAAATGGAAGTGAAAGCCTTATATGAATGATGAATAATACAAAATGAACAAGTTGCATTCATTATAAAGACTGGAATGAAACAATAAGATAAATTGCTCAAGTGCGAGTGGGGCAAGCTTCGCAAACGGTTCTATACGTTTATTTTGCTATTTAGCTCATGAAATTATAAAAACAGTTAGAAAATGCTTCTAAAAGAGAATTGAAATATGTATAGAAGAAGATTTATAATATTTTTTGGGGATTCCAATAATTAAAACTTGAAATGCTTCCTTATTTTTAATGATCCTTCAAATATCTTCGAAACCGTAGTAGATGGTGTAGAAATAATATTAATAATATTTGACAATTAAATTAAAATAGAATAAAATAAGTCGAATCAAAGCAAAAAACAGAAATTGCAAGTTATAATTAATTCAAGAGTTTTTAAACATATTAAATTTTCGAAAATTCTGAATTACGTATTTCAAAAACCTTCGATCCCAGGTATAGTAGACCCTTATCAAAGTTACCTCTAATTTTAGAGAATAATTCAGATATTCAATATGATATGGAGAGTTCAATCTGAAAAAAGATAATTTTGATACCTTTGGTGATTTTCTGGAATACCCTGTATATTAACCATCCTCTAAAGAAACTATTATAAAAAAAAAACTTTCAGATTAGTAGCTACAGACCGACGCACTGATCGTGAGCCATCATGTCCCTATATTTGTTGGCGAGAAAATTCATGTTCACTAACAGAAAAATCCAATAGAAATCTCGAGGTCATGTCACTGTAAAAGCGTATGGAAGTTGGAGACTGGTATAACTTCTCAATGTTTGTCTAGCTCACCTATACACTCTCTGGAAGGTGTTTACTGTAAGGATCTCCTCCAAAGTCATGGTGACAAAGGTTCCAAAGTTGAACTCTCGAAACTTTGCGAGTTTACTACAAGATAAAGATACTGTCAAAAGTGAGTGAATACCCAAGAGGTTTATAATTTCAGCTATCTTGAACAAGTACAAAAACAATCTCGAATAAATTTACACTTTCAAACTCAGTTTCATAACATTTTCTGTATAAAACGCAAGAATAAATGTCTATCAGAAATAAATACCATGTTTATAAAATATAAATAACTTTTTATATAAACTATAAATTAGTTGATGCACTGGAAAATTGAAAATAAAGTTGAATCTATTGGTGTAGGTGATATTAATTCAGTGTTTACTGACACACTTTTGGCATCGACTTGAAATATACCAGTCACAATCGAAGTTAACCTTATTTTTGACCGATCCCAAAGGAAGGAGGTATATAAATCCACTGTATATTTGTTCTTATGTATGTTACATAACGTGCAGCAAATTTAATGATTCTTTTTTCATTTCAAATAGGATAAGCTCTTCGAATGCTATTTTTTTTACTAAAAGTGATTTTTTTATCTTTATTTTAAATAGAAAATTCCTCAATTTTTTTGTTAGGGCTCTGAAAGTGGAAAAATTATCATACCTACTTATTTCGTAAAAAGGGGTTTTAATATGTAATATTGATACAATAATGTTGGGTATCAATACAAATGCTATGAATCTAAAGTAATTGCTTTAACATTAATACATTGATTTATAAATTAACGAGCTTTTTGTACAACCTTCTATTTAAGTCTAAAATTGTTTTACGAAATGTCAATGGCTTCGTAACCGGTTGAGATAGTGTTCTGGCTCTAATTTAGCTTGGAAGCTGAATGCGTAGATCGAATCCCTGTTGGGGTATCATCAAAATCACTTTCTTATATTTATTTTTTTATGTTCTAGAGTATCCAAACGTTTTGAAGTAAGTAACAACACATAATGTAAGGAATCAAAAATAAGTTGGTACCAAGCTGTTGGTATAGGATATACAAACTCACCAACCAAGATTATGTGTTATTTCTACTTTTTATTGCAACAACTAATGACATTATTTATGATTTTTCTAGTGCACCTACTAATAAATTCTACCCAATTTTTTCAAAAAATATTAATATTATCATTCTTTTCATTAGCCAAAATATTTTTAGAGCTACGTTTACATTCAGTGATTTCAAAATATGGCATTGACAATCTTGAACATTCCTAAAACTATACCAAACTCGGAAAGCCTAAATTTATTTGAAAAATATCCAATTTAATTGTTGCTAAAAAGGATCTTTTCAATATTTCAATAATCAATCATGTCAAATGAAGTTTTCAATTTTCGAAAAACTGTGCCCCTTCTACGCCCATTAGGGGCAGTTTTCAAGGGAAGGAGATTTATTTGTTTAAATATAAAACCATTTTTCAACTCCCTTTTTTCCAATGACAAAACAATCATCAAAATCAGTGCTCGTTTACCATGCAAAATGCGCGTAAATTAATAAAAAATTATACAAGTGGGAGTCGAGCTCCCATCTGAAGGGATCCGTATCATTGTGATGAACTTACAGTTTATGTGAAAATTTCAACAGTCAGACTATAACGAATCACAAGATACAGCCCACTGGCAGACGAATGGACAGACCGGTGGACGGACTTATTTTTTGTTGTAGCATTAACAATCTGTGAAAATTTCAGATGTATGCCTATTAGGATTCATGAGATAGAGCCCACGGACATATGGACGGACAGCGGAGTATTGGTGAAAGGATTCCGGTTTACCCTTTTGAGTACAAAACCCTAAAAAAACAAATATACAAATTAATTTATACCTCCTTCTATTTGCCGAAGTCAATAAAAAACAAGTTCCTATTGAAAAGTTCAAAACTACAGTATTGTAACGAGTTTGCGTTATATTCTCGACACCATTATCGAGGTAGGCGTGTGCGATTCGCCAGAGGGCGGAGCATCTTGGACGTGGTGGTATGAGTGTAAGGTATACTGCCACATATCTACATACATCTAGTGAATTCGCGCTATTGGTGAAATGTTCGGGGCGTTGAAAGATGGACTAGGTTTGCTTTGTTAAATGGAAGTGAAAGCCTTATATGCATGATGAATAATAGAAAATGAACAAGTTGCATTCATTATAAAGACTAGAATGAAACAATAAGATAAATTGCTCAAGTGCGAGTGGGGCAAGCTTCGCAAAGGGTTCCATATGTTCAGTTTGCTATTTATCTCATTAAATTATAAAACCAGTTAGAAAATACTTCTAAAAGAGAATTGGAATATGTATAGAAGAAGATTTATAATATTTTTTGGGGAGTCCGATAATTAAAACTTGAAATGTTTCCTAATTTTTAATGATCCTTCTAATATGTTCGAAACCGTAATAGATAGTGTAGAAATAATAATAATAATATTTGAAAATTCTATAATAATATTTAAATAGAATAAAATAGGTAAGTCGAATCAGAGCAAAAAACATAAATTGCAAGTTAATTTATACCTCCTTGTGTTTGCCGAAGTCAATAAAAAACAAGTTCCTATTGAAAAGTTCAAAACTACAGTATTGTAACGAGTTTGCGTTATATCCTCTACACCATAATCGAGGTAGGCGTGTGCGATTCGCCAGAGGGCGGAGCATCTTGGACGTGGTGGTATGAGTGTAAGGTATACTGCTACATATCTACATACATCTAGTGAACTCGCGCTATTGGTGAAATGTTCGGGGCGTTGAAAGATGCCAGTGGAAGCTTCAAGACTGAGGGGGCTTGCCTAAATATTGGAGTGTATTAGCTGCGGTGTCAGTCAGTCAATCAGATAGTGCTGTTGAGTGAGCCATACAGGTGGTACGGTGGAGACCAGGGCTATGGTGGAGACCGACAGTGGCAGCATGGTGCAGTCCGGTTGAAAATAGTATAAGTAAATAAAAATTGTATATAGTAGTCAATAGTGCAGTGTATAAATAGTGTATGTAAATAGACTGTGATATTTTTAGTGTGTAAATAAATAAACTTAAAGATAAATAAGTTATTTTTATATGCCTGTTACTGTATTATGGAAAGAATCAGTATTTTCAGATTTTAATTCGTTTATAATTCAAAAAATCAACTCCAGCTGTTAGCCGCAATATATCCTTTACAGATAAATCTGCTTCTGCAGAATTTTTCCTTATCGGTTTCCGAATACCAAATAAATAAGTAAAAATGAACCGGGAGTATATGAATAATTCAAAAGGGGAACATTCTAATGGAAACCTCATGTTTCGATCTGGAAACTACATACATACAATACGTCGTAGCGCAGGTATAGCACAAAGCTCCCATACGTACGGGCCGCGGAGACCACACGATCATCACCATCCATTTTCTATCGACCCCCCTCCCCCCAATTCTATTCTCCCTTCCCGAGTCCACACATCTAATATGGGGCTCATGCATATTACATCACCGCCCCATGATGGAGTACAGAAAAAAGCACAGTATTCTCAATGGACCTGTTGGTTTTTTTTTCTTCGGAAGAGATGGTAACGGAGTAGAATTTCAATATGCCAAATAGTTGGGGGGAGATCTGCCATATCGATATGCTGATCTTATGATATATAGGTCGTATTTAATAGTCTACCGAATTCGCCATAAAACAATAAATTTATTATCCAGAAATAATGAAAGCTCAGCAAAATTTAGATCATACATAATCCTAGAGCGAATACCATATATTGACATCATGATAATCTCTTCTATTAGTTAATCCAATAACGAACTTTTGTGGGTATTCTGCATTAGGAAAGTTGAATTTATGCTGAACTACATTAATAATTAATTAATATAATAATGTGCAAATAATTAAATGCAAGTGTTCGTCAATGAATTTTTACGGGAGTGTTACCTAATTTTCAACCACATTTCATATAAATATACCTTATTGCATAGGGTTCGGCTTTATTGCTATTTTGAATTTTAAGGTTATGCACTGAAACCTCTGTTGGCAGATATATATTGCCAACACCTGCCTTTATGACCGATTATGAATTTCTCGTGTTTACTGTCATTATTTTATACCACTCTATTGCGATAACATTTGTTAAATGACCGCGGGTACACATAATGGGAGTTTTTAGTCCTTGACATTGCTGAAACGCCCCTCTATAACGGGCAGTGAGATAGGACCCGTTCTTGCATGCATGAATTATTTGAATTGTTAGTACCACAAGATACGTGTACCAGGCATTCCTGAATAACTTCATAAGATAAGTGTACGGTTAGTTTACAGGAATTTCTTGACAATTTACAGAGTCTACTCCAACTGAACGTAGTTTATTTTTATTTGACAGAATGAATAGAATATTCGCATGAGGGATACCTCTCTTTTGAGATTCAACAATAAAAACGTAGCCAATGACAACATCTAGTAAGTATTTTTTTAAATCAATCAATGAGACCTTCATTTTCAAATGAGAAACCTTAGAAAAGAATATATTCAACACTTTCATACATACAATAATTGAGACGATATTTCAGTCAACTTGGGGTTGCATCTCATCGTGAGCAACGAATAACATTGCCAACAATTATTTTCATTAATTAAACTGAAAACTGACTTACATTTTAAATAAAAACACTTTACCAGGAAAATTCATTATATTCTTCCCTTCGAGTCCTCTGACAATTATGCAGTGTTTTTCATGGAAACGCACACTCTCTATGCTTCAACATAAGATAATCTTTTTGCAGAGAGAATATGAAGCCGTAGTGTCAAGTTACCAATTAATTAACAAGATGAGAGACAACATCACAAAGCAAATTAGCGTCGTTTTACTCTCTATCTCTCTGAAAGGATTTACATTTAATAGATGAATATTCCGTGAACATGAAGTGTGTTTGTGTGTGAGTGTGGGTGTGAGTCTTGTCTCAAAAGTTCTGATCTGTTCTGATCTGTTCTGACGGTTCACAGAATGTGTCCCACTTATACAACAACTTTGTCATCATACCAGGAGCTTTGCCATTTTGTACAAACCCGCATAATGTTCTGTTAGCTGTACCAGGTGTCTGATTAGAAAAGGTAAAGAGGAAATATTTATCCCCAAAAATTATGAAAAAACAAAACTTTATCTCAATATCATACAGGGAGGGGATTGTATATGGAACGCTGCTTATAGCGGCACTGGGAATAAGATTTTTCTAAAACCCAAAAATATGTCCTCAAATTTTTTTTATTGAGATCGATTTCGTCATTTAAAAAAATTGGGCCCAGAGCGTGGGCGCAGCCCTAAACAACTTGAACAACAAATTGAAAAAGGAATTTGTCGATTACATTTTTTTGACATCTGTCAATCCATGTGTCAGAAATTTACTAAAAACTGATTTTTAACTATTTAATGAACAGATACATTAATAATAACATTATTAATGGAATGTCACCTTTTCAGCGTGACAGTTGCTGAAAATGTGTCCCATTAACCTGTTGGCAAAGACCCAACCGATGGTAGAACTCTTCCCTTACTCTTCTCAAAATTTCCGGCGTGATTAAATGTATCTCTGCCCGAATCTTTGCATTTAAGTCTTCCAGATTTCTAGGTCTGTTAACATAGACCTTGGTTTTTAAATTGCTCCATAAATAAAAATCTAATGGCATAATATCCGGGGATCTGGGAGGCCACTCTCTAAATCCTCGCTGTACTATCCACCTGTTTGGAAATGCAGCATTTACGAATTGCCATTCATTTCTTGCAAAATGGGGAAGAACTCCATCCTGCTGAAAAAAATATCCTTTGCTCCAGATTTCCATCATTAGGGAATGTTCTTTAGAGTTCTGGTATTAAAAATATTAGAAGTCTCCAGTTAAATTGTCTAGAAAACTGCAAGTCTTAAAGGCAAGAATTCGGGCAGAAGTTTTGGGAAGGGTTCTATCATCGGTTGGGTCAGTGCCAACTGGTTAATGACGCACATTTTCAGCAACTATTACGCTAAAAATGTGACATTCCAGTATTAATGTAATTGTTCATTAAATAGTTGAAAATCAGTTTTTAGAAAATTTCTGACACATGGTTTGACTAATGTAAAAAATAATGTTATTAAAAAATTCCTCTTTCAATAAGCTTTCCAAAGAGTGGTGTCTTCTAATTTTCAAAAACAAATTTGTTTAGGGATGCGCCCCCTCTTGGGGCCCCAATTTTTTTACATGACGAAAGCGGAACCAATAAAAAATCTTTGAGGATGTATTTTTGGATTTTTGAAAAATCTTATTCCCGGGGTCGCTATAAGCAGCGTTCCATTTAGAATCCCTACCCTGTATATCTTAAAGTACTGAGAATTATTTTCAAGGTTTTTACTCCACAATAATTATTACTATTAATAATTACTGTATCGATTAAAAAACTTGAAAATACTTTTTATACTTTACTATTAGAAACCTTGATTTTAAACACTATTTAGATGGTCGATGATGAGTAATTTCTTACCTAGGGGTATTTATACTTTCACAATGTCTATTGAAGCCATAATACTGTGTCCTATGTCAAATATCAGTTTCCATGTTTCCAATAACTGTCTCTTGTCAATTGTCATATGTCTTAGAGCTTAAGCTGGCTACACATTACGTGCTACTTGCCAACAGTAAACAATCATACATCACCTCAGGTTTACAACCACATACCTATTAGGGTTGTCATAGATCGCCTTCAGCTTGTAATCACATACCTACCTATATCACACTTGGCCTTCAGTAAATTTGATGCATTATAACAATGAAGAAGTTTCCACTTTTTCTTATCGATTGATTATAAAAACTAAACAAAAAAAAATAAACAAAAATATCTCTAAGAATGAAAAAGTTATGGGACTATGAAGTTGCGCTGGCAAAAATAATTTCATTACTCGATGCGCTCTCGTGTGACGTCATTTGACCTCAAAGATGCGGCGCGTATTCGCCAAGTACGTACAGATTTATTAACTGTGTAGTCACTTGCGTGGTTCAAGTCATATTTTGGTTATTACACGATGGCTAAATTTCAAAAAGATTATTACAACTATTGTATTGTTCTCATGTGTCAAAGCACGACAGTTTAAATTCCCAATAAATAGTTTTTTTCGTGTACCAAATAATATAATAGGTAAAAAAGTGGTGTAAACTAATGAAGCGTGATTTGATTTGAATGAGTACACATTCCACCATTCCTTCGTTTTCATCACAAACCTACGTGCAATGATATGGCTTAATTTTCACTTTATGTTCCGGTGAAATTCTGTATTCAACTATGCTTTTAGAGCCCTCACATTTAACTTGAACGTATCCAATAGCTTCTTCTCTGGAAACATATTGTAAGCTAATCCATGTGGTTGATGAAATTAACATAAAAGTATATGCTTACTTAAAAAGTTTAAGTCCTTTTATTTCAGTACTAATATAACACGGATTTGAATAAAAAAGGTCCATAACTGTAAATATCAATATTAGGCAAATTATCACTTTGTCCTTTGACGTAGCCTTCTTCCATTATAGTGAACTAAAAATTACAACACCTTAATAAAATAAAAAAGAAACTAACGAACGTGGTACGGCGATCTCGGTAGGTCAGATGATATCATTACGTTGAATATAATATGACCACCAACACAAAACTTCTCGATTGTTCGCTCCTTTCACACAATAAATGTAACGTAACTTTGGTTTTTGCCCATCGAATACCCTTCTAAACGGTGTAAAAGATTTTTTTTTAATCAGCAGATTTACTTATTCAGACACCCTGTACGTACATTCAAAACATATGCCTGGCGCCATCCTCACGTAACACAAGAGAACTTTTGCCTGCTATGAACTCTTTGAGAAATTCGATATTAAGTATAAGGTTGTTGCAAGTTGGTTGCATGTTAGCGTTGGATCTTGTTTTGTTTATTAATGAGTTGAATGGGTATATCCGCATTCGCACAGACGTGGAAGGCTTTGTCGCGGTGAAAAGTATAGACTTGGATGAAACAGAAGAATCGCTTTAGTTCCCAAAGAATTTTCTACTCGGTGGCCAAATAAGAAGGCGATATCCTGAGAACAGCATAAATTACAGCTTCGAGAAAAATAATATCGGTACAGGGTGACACAAGGCTTCATGCAGGCTCCATAACTTTTGTTCTATTGAACCTATCGACTCGTTTTCTCTCTAAGCAAAAGGTCGAAGAATGAAGCACATTTAAAAAATATTTTTATTATTATACAGGATGTTCCAAAGCAAGATACACAATAAAGTTGTCTTTTTTCAAATGGCGGCCCCCTATTTTTGTAATATTTTCAGATTTGCCTAAAGATTATCAATATAATGCACTATGCACTGAAATAGCTTTTGACTTATGTCAATTTATGTTCCAGAGCAGTGTCGTACATCGTTCTACAAAAAAATCATATCTTTGGTACCATTTAAGATAACAAACTTGTTTTTATTAGATTCCTAACGACATTTCCCATCGTTTAAGCCAAAGTTGAACTCAAAATCGACGTTGCGTTGCCCACTAAGATTTTCTGAAAATAGCAAATAATTCAATGCAATAACTCGAATATTCCAAATACAACACACTGTATATAGTTAATTTGTGGGGTCCAATCTGTAAAGTTTGCGAAATTTATTGCAAAATAAGAAGTAAGTATTAATGTTTTGTTCGTAAAAAGGAGGAATAAAGTACGCAGCTGTCATAAGATTAGATACAACCACATATTTTAAAAATAATGATGTAACAAAATTAAACTTTGTTAGTTAAAGGAGAAAATTGCAAGCGATACAAGTCCCCACAATATCAAGAAAGGGTGAGTAACCGGAAACAGTGTAAAAATTAAAAAAAAAGGTTTCTTGCAAATGTTCAACTAGATCACCATCACCTGTTTTTCATGTCTTCGTTGTGGGCAACGCAACATCGCTTTAAAGTTTGACTTTAATTGAAGGTCGTAAGGACCTTAACAAGAAAATCCCGATGGCCTGTAGCCAGCGGAAAGGTAATTTTCTCAAAATTCATTGAATTGAGATTTGAACAACCTTTTTCATTGGTACACCTACATGTTATTACATAAAATTGCCTTATGTGTCATAGCCTTGCGGTCAGAGGTTTTTGTTTTGGGTATTGAATATAAAGCAGACAGGGTTCGCCTTCCACTTCAAGGCTGATTTTTTTTCGCCTATTTCATTTCAGTAAATATAATATATATTGTTTTAATCAGGGTCTGCATTAAGATCTCCAGAAAATGTACAATTACATCAAATTTATATTGAGTGTTCATGTTTTATCAATATTTCTTATTTTTTCTTTATTAATTTTTATTTTTTTATCTGTGCATTTTATGGAAAATTGCTAGGAACGAAAGTTGTAGGTACTGATTATATCTATAACCTAAAATTATTTTTGATGATATTTACACTACGGCTCTTTTTGATAATTTTTTTAAATGTTTGAATGGTCGCCATTTTGAAACTACTTACCCGATATTGCCCAATAACAAAGTCGGCCCAGATGTTTAAAAGATTGATTTTTGTAGCAAATTTGAACCTGATACCTCTAAAACTGCGACCTCTATCGTGTTAACAAATTTCGTAATATCCTATATATATATATATATATATATATATATATATATATACACATATAAACTTTTGATCCAAAATAACAACATGCCGTTAAATTTTTTTCGAAATGCTACTAGATATGATTTTCTCATATGTCGATGCACGACGCTTTTCTGACACATAAATTGACATAATACTTTTGCAGATAAGTCTATGATTCGTATTGCATTATATTGACAATGTTTAGGCAAATCTGAAAACATCGGGCTGCCATATGAAAGAAGAAAATATAATTGTGTATCTTATATCCTGAATAATGATCAAAATATTTTTAAAATATGCTTCATTTATCGACCTGCTGTTTGAAAAAAAATCAAGACGACAGATTAAATAGAACAAAAGTTATGGAGCTTGTACACAGCCCTAGGTCACCCTGTATCTATATAGAAAAAATATGGTCTATCAACTCAAACGACTTATCTACTACACTCAAACAAATTCCAACCATTATAAAACAACGTTTGATCAGGTCGTGTGACTATTTATTCTTTACAACTTGTCAAGATAGACAACAATGGTCAGAATATAAATAAAAAGTAATAACATTGGTTCCTTTGGCAGGTATATGCTGTAAAGTAGATGGTAAAGGACTTTTAAGATAACACTTTTAGTGTTTTAGTTTCATCAAAATTATTCAAGCCGTTCTCTCGCCACAGTTTCTTACAACATAATCAGCTGTTCACGTAAGCCAGACTAGGCTCGTTGCACTCAGCTACATGCTCAAAGACGCATTTGTTCAAAAGATAGGTGTAAGGAATTTGACATAATTGATATGGCGAGTTTCATCTTCATTTTCTCATTTAATCTTCCATTATAGGTAGACAGTTTCTACGATGTTACGGAACCCTTCGTGTACAAGTCCACCTTGCACTTGGTAGAGTTTTTAAACACTTCAATGTCAACTATTCAACACTTCTTGAGATAGAATATCATATTCCCCACCGAATTTCTATAGCACATCAACAAGAATGTCACAAGGACCACCAGATGACTCTTCTCTATTATAATAATCTGAATATCACGGCACTTTGGAAAGCTAATCGTGCCACATCCTGCTGGTCGCTATTATATACCCCCTCCCCCCGACCTCATCCCCATTAATCCAAGCCGTCAAAGTTGGTGGTGATGTTCATGTTCAGAAGAGAGGATCTTGTCATGGGAACGAGGCAGAAAATCCTATACGTGTCCCCACCCGCTTTATTATCCTTTGAAGACGACATAGATAGACAGACAGACAGACACCATCAACACGGCAGCACACTCGATGGTGTGTTGTTGTTGAATTAGTCCGGGAGATGAAAGAGTTTGTAGTTACCTACTCTTAAGTTATTTGTAAAGACTATTCTTAATTTATTTTATTAACATGCCCAAGTAAATTATCGGTAATCCTGCAAGAGCAATTATTATTGAAAGCTTACACATCTAAGTGGTAAAAGTACCAAAAGTTTCTCAAATTTAGAAAACTTTACAGTCTTTTGTTTTCTTAGCAGTGCAAACTGAAGTAGCATTGCTTTAAGTAG
Source organism: Crioceris asparagi (assembly GCA_958507055.1). Classification (NCBI taxonomy): domain Eukaryota; kingdom Metazoa; phylum Arthropoda; class Insecta; order Coleoptera; family Chrysomelidae; genus Crioceris; species Crioceris asparagi. The sequence goes on from OY293829.1 coordinate 7,825,519, forward strand.
GCTTGTGGGTGGCGCCTTCGCCAAATTCACAATCTAATTATTGACAGCATTCACAGTAAAGAATATTAGATTCAATGAAAAATAAGCTTTCTTGATAGCCAATTTTATTGACTATTTAGAAAAATATATGATTCAAATAGAAATATACTGATCTCGGTAGGCTGATTCTTAAAAATTGTAGTATCTTAATTATTACAAAGGCGATTTGTAGATGAGTATGATCGTCCGCCATTGCGTGTCTCGACTATCACGTCAGTAGTATAGGTAATATGTTATATACAAAAAGATAGCAAATCATGAAAGAGTTTATCATATTTATTTGATTTATTGATATATTTATTACAAGAACAACAAGGAATAAATCATTTGTCATACTAAAGAAAGTTACGAGTGCAAGCTACAATAGAATTTCGTTAATTTTTGGAGCAGATAGGATTAATTTCACAAATGAGTTTGAAACGTATATAGGTAATCACGTAAATACTGCGAGTAGAAAAGGGTAGGTGGTAGGCAATATAAAATATTTGATGCGATCAGTCATAAGAGTTAAATTCATTAAGCCATCATTTGGATTCTTCATTGCTTGAATATCATTTCACAATGCAGATATGATCCGATGTTTTTCTGAATCGTACTTTTTGATAGATTCTCATTTTCATCTTTACCTTAAAAATGCAGTCCAAAACCTATTAATTAAATAAATGGATGATGTAAGATATCATGAAATGTCTCCTGCTTCGTTTCGGAATTTGGCTCATTTTAAATGTCGCTGGACTTGAGATTGCAATTATTGGTCCATGCCGAAAATCTGCATAAAACAAAATAAATCAATTTAATCTGACCTAATTTCATTCTGGAGCATAAAAAAGTAAATTTTACTCTGGAATTCCACACAAAAAATGATTATGACGATAAAATAACATAATAAAGGCATCTTCCCAAATGTTAGATTCACGGTAAGTGTAAATATTGAAAATCTATACTGTACTTATATTAAACTAAACGTCTATGTGTAAATTCCGAATTGGCTCTTACACTATTCGAGATTGTGATATCTCCTATCAAATTTTGCACTCGTGTTTATCATACCTTTAGTAAAAATACTATCATACTTTCAATGCCCGTAAGACTCTATATGGTGGGTTGCGTACCTGAAAGTCTATAGTATATTTCTGAACTCCATGACTGGATATTGATAGTCTTTTTACCATATGTGTATATAGCATGTTATTAGAATGATCTGGTAGCGATTGCAAATGTGACTGGGCCTCCTAGGTGGAGTGGTGGAGTAGTGTGTCACTGGACTGTTTTGTGCGAGTCAGTCAGTGCCACTGGGATTTAAAGATGGAGGGTTCCGTACTAGAAAATCCCTAAGACATATGTAGGAGAAATTATCATGCTATTCTCTCTTGGTGCATGTCTGTGGATGAATCTGGGTTGGTGTTCGGACTAGTTAAACGTGCGAGTAGGACTCTGAGGTAGAAAAGTTCCATACTCAAGACTTTTTATGACTTCATCTTTTCGTATCACAGTCACAGTGCCGGGTAAAAGAGCTAGTGCACAATAAAATACAGGCAAGCAAGTTATAATTTAATTTTTTTAATAAAAAAATTACTAGACCTTGACATAACCTCTATGAAACCCAAGTGCTTTGATATGAGTTCAATGCATTTCAATTCATGTATGTACAATCAATGTGAGAGCATTCTGCAAATTAAACCCTTAAACTAAACTCATATAACAATAAGCATTACAAAGCTAATTGAATAAATGTTCAAATAAACCACCTTGTTGGGTCAAACAATAGCCAAATCAGTGATTCAGAGGTTGTTCTCATGTATCTGAGTAGATCTGGTAGAATGAAAAATTGACTCGCTATATTTCTAGCTCTCTGAAATTCTTGTCGATTAGCAATCTCTTCTTGAAACTAAATGTCCACCACTGTCGGAATACTTTGATTTTGGAGAAGCTGTAGATATTTAAAATCGTTTGGGTTACCAACGTCAAATAATGGTCCTAGTGTCTACACCTTTTCCAACTGTAATTCAGAAATCATCAATTTAACTTCAGAAGATATCAAATGTAATTCAGAATAATCAATTAAATTTTAGAAAGCGTCAAATGCATTTCATATAAGTCTGTTGTAATTCAGAATTCGTCAAATTTAATTCAGAACTTATCAAATTTAAATTAGAACGTACCAAATGTATTTCAGAACATACGAGTATCAAATATAAATCAGAAAGCATCAGATAGATAATTTGGAACAGATGTGTCAAATCACAGGTAACCGTGGTGATTATTTTTGTCAATCATATTTGTGCATTGTTTTTGATTGTAAAAAGCAGCAATACACTTACCAATTTGCCAAAATGAACTTCAAAGACAATTGTGGAGTTTGCAGACCTACAATGATAAGAAATACAGCTGATGCTTTCTTTTTTACATTTGATATGTTTTGAAGTAAATTTGACGAGTTCTGAATTACAATTCACCAATATGAAATACATTTGACGAATTCTGAATTTCAATTGACTCATCTGAAATTCATCTGTATAGTTCTGGATTTCAATTGACTAATCCGAAATACATGTGATGCTTTCAAAAATACAATTAACTATTCTGAATTACAGTTGACGATTTCTGAAATACAATTCAAAAAGGTGTAGTAACAAAATTACGAGAAAATATCATTCCGAGATAGTTATGTAACTACATTTAGTGTTAAGAACGCAGTTTTATATTAGTATGCACTTTACCCAGCAATTGAAGGAAATCTTTTTCGTCAAAATAAACTAAGAAGATATTAAATTTCGAGTCCACACTTTATTCCTATGACTTTTAAAACTCTTTCAATACCGTATGGAATTAAAAAAACAGTTGCACGGCATTTTTTTGTGATCATATCAAATACATTGATCGACGAACATCACAGTAGAATAAAATAATCTATTAAGCAGATAATTAACTACTTCTAATCAACTCCAATCGGCAACGTTTGACGATATATGAACCCTTCAGTGATGTAGATCAACAAGAATGTTTTTTTTCAGAAAGTATCAAGTTTTCACTAAGTTATCGATTGATTTTGCATTGAGAGTTATACCAATCAGCACCTATCAATCAAAATTTGGACTTATAGGGCAGGCAACGTGTCCACGTCACCGAAGAACCAACACATCCATCGCCCCCTATATAATAGTTGACTGACGCTGTCACACGCGCTCGTGTCAAACCATGAAAACCATCACACAAACACTTCACACTTTGATGGGAGACATAATTATTAAAAGTTAATTGAATTCGCCCTCTCGATTATATGACACGCGACAATGCATGTGTGTTTGCCTCACCTATATACAATGCAAGGTTAATTATATTTCCGCTGGGTGTGAGATTTATATACCTACATAGACAGGCGGTATAGTGTGAAAGAATTTCGATTAAGTGAAACAGATGGCGGAAAATCGGCTACATACGTATGTACAATATATGGCAGGTGAGGCACTTGTCAATGAAGGATTTCATTTTTTTCCAAGGCTTCACATGTTGAATTGGTATCCAGATGTGACCGTTGGATCGAGTGATTGGATGAGAGAAAAAAAACAGATGTACCTCAAAACAGAAATAGATTATTTATGTATATGTTTCTATACAGCTTTGACAGACTTGACAACACGGAGCAGGTATAATTTTATGTTAATTGTCTAGTTTAGCGGCATTCATTATAAAAGCTCTAAAAATTCAATGTCTTTCAAAAATAGGTGTATTTTATCAAAACTTTTGCTAATAAGAAAAGGGAAAAATGTTGTTCTTTGGACTCTTAGCTGGAATTTTGGATTTAGAAGTATCTTTTCAATCCTAAATAGTATATAATCATCCTTGCATTTTATCAAACGCTAACATCCTTCAAAATTAGCAAAAATATCCGTGAAAAAAAGTAAGAATAAATTCGCGAAAAATTGAGGTTAAACAAATCGATGATTGCCTTGTGCAGTGTGTTCGACGTTTAAAAGCTTTCAATTCCAATGTTGCCATAACTGCCAATATAACGTTTGGTATATTCTTAAATGTTCGATAAGAAAAGCATAAGCCAAGTGGTAAGATTTTAAACGTCTAAAGTTATAGTATCATTTTTTAAATTTACTAAAAATGTATTTTTTACAAATACTTACACAGGTTCTCAGATAATGTAATGTTATAACCAAATTTTCACAATTTTTTGGAATTCACTAAAACACCATGATTATTTAGAAAAAAATCACAAGTTCGTCTTCAATTTCAACTAAGAGAATGGATTCAATATATGAAAAGTTGCCTCCAGAACACCTAACACTTGCCATTTAAAAAAAAATCTATAAACTTGTATAATAGATTTTGCAGAATTTGAACCCACACTACTTATTTAGTGGGTACTTCAACATTATTCTATGATATAAGAACATACCTAGATAATACTTTGCTTATACTTTTGTAGCAAATGCTGATTAGGGCTTATAATCTTTTATATTTGCACAAATTTTCTTCTTTTCTCCAGCAGTTGCCTGACAATTTTATTCCAGGTGTTCCTTGGTCGGCCCTTTTGCGATTCTTCGGTATTCTAGCACTCTGTACTTTCTTAACCTGTTTTCATCCATCCTCTGCAGGTGTCCCCACCAAAATTGCTGTCCCTCTTCAACGTATTCTAGGGTTAGCTTCATTTCAAGATCATGTCTTATAACTATATTTTTAATTTTGTCTGTTTTGGTGACCCCTCTAACTCTTCTCAAGTACCGCATTTCCGCTGCCTGTATCTAACGGCTCTGTCAATACCCATGTTCCGCAACCAAAAGTAAGTACTGGTCTATATATCGTTTTAAGAACATGCATTTTTGTATCTATATTTATATCTTTTTATTTATGGATTTTAAGTGTGAAGTAGAGCTTATTGCCTTTTTCTATTCTAGTGTTAATATCTCCATCTATCACTATCTTTAGCTTTTCTATATTTAGAACAAAATATATCCAATCCTCATGTCTTTGGTTTTACTCTTATTTATTCTTAATCCATTTTCTTTCAATGCCATGTTCCATATGTTTAAACTGATTTGTAAGTCTGTCTCACTTTCAGTCAGTATTACCACGTAATCTGCAAATGCTCCTTCGCTTATTGATATTCTTTCTAGCCGAGTATGTCCTATTTCTAATTTTTTGGTTCTGTGCTTGCATTTTTTAATAATATCATCCATGAATATGATAAACAAAAACGCACTGAGGCTCCCTCCCGGTCTTAGTCATGTACAGGTTGTAAATGTTTCTGGGGCTATATTGTTTCTAATTAATGAGTTTAAGTTGCCTTCGTAGGTATATGTTTTGCATTAGTCTTATAATCTTTCCGCTTACTCCTAGGTCCTTCAAAATCTTCCATATTTTATGTCTTTGTACAGAATGGAAAGCTTTTTCTAGGACTAGAAATGCCAGATAAACTTCTCTTCTTTCTTGAGTTGCTTTTTCTGTAATTTGCTTAATCGTGAAAACATGGTCCTATGTACTTCTTCCATTTCTAAACCTGCCTGTGATTCTTCTAATGTACTGTAGATCTTTGCTCTTTTATTCTTTTCTCAATTATGTTCCCAAAAATTTTCATTGCTGTAGTGTTATTCCTCTGTAGTTTTTATAGCATAACGAATAATATATAGAAACTGATTATTTTATAAAAAAAATACTATGTATTCAATTATGGGAAGTTAGACAAACAGATGCTTGGCGTTGTTACGCCCAACAACCCCCGGCCGTGTTGCAACAGCCAAAGTCACTTTTTCCCAAAAATAAATGAGGCTGACTTTATTAGTTGCATAAAAATAATACGTTGCACAAATACAAACTTATTTATAAGGTTTGCGGTCATCATATGTTACTCAGTTAATAGTTACTCAGTGATATGTTGTCAACAGTATTCAATATAATACGCATATCGTAGGTACTTAGTATCATATTAACCCGCAATTTCCCCTACTCGACCTCATATTAAAGCGCTGTGTTGCCGTTCATATGGTGTCACCAAACTTACGCAATTATCCATCTATCTCGCTTTGTTGTGGTTAAATGTTGCCAAAGGGAATCTCAAATATCTCTCAACTATGCCCCAATGTAATTATTATACAACGTCTCATGTTCGTGCGCATATACGGGTCTAGGTATCGTGCTCTTCTACGCTTGTCTTTCATATATTCCCGCCGGTTAATTATGGCCACCTTAATGAGATGCTATGTTATATCTCGACTCACTGATATACCTTCGCACCTAAAGTAAAGCAGATATTAATTATAATTCTCATTCTATTTGCAGTTCTAGAGAGATTGTTTACATTCCTGTACCATCTCAAGTCAGCAGTTGGTAAGGTAATATTGAAACGAATTTTATGCGTTATTAATAGGCTTCATAAAAGCGGGAGCAATTTTGATACCAAATCAATGTAGATAATTCAAATGAAAGGATGGTAAGGATAAAAATCTGGTGTGTCCAGTCAAACGACTTTTCCACACCTCCCATACAAGTTTACAACATTCATTTTTGTTTTGACGTATATTCAATATTGACATAGGAGGAACCGTTTAGTCTTTTAGTATATGAATACATTTTTTTCAGAGATATGCATTATAGCAGATGGTAGAAGGCTTTTAAGAGAACACTTAGGTATACATCAAGTTTCATCAAAATCATTAGAGCCGTTTTTACGCCACAGTCTTTAGCGAGAACAAATATCTGAAACCGTACATTTTTAAAAAAATATCCAATATAAATTTTGCTATATTTAATCTCTTCTTTAATTTGACCGTCTCATATTTTCAATTTTCGATCAAAAATTGCCACCCCCACATAGCGGAGACACACATTTTTCAGACTCTACCACTGCTGTTATTAAGAAACCTATGGTTTTTTAAAAATTTCCCATTGAAACGTTGCCGAATATGCTCTCTTCTATAAGTTTGTGAAGTCAAATTCTTGATTTTCTAAACAAAATTTCCCCTCCATCCCCCCTGGGGAGAAGTTTTCGAGCGAAAGGACATGATGAATCTCGTTTGTTTTAATAGGACCAAATCTCACTAATTTTCTGTCGAATAAAAACAGAATCATAAAAATCGGCGCACGTTTACTACTTAAAAGGGCGAACATCCACAAAAAAGAAACACCTGTTTCGACTCTTCCTTGATGGAAATTGGTAGTGAATTAAAATTAAAATAATATATTGCCACTAACATAATGTTTAAAAGTTACTTACTTAAATGTGAGTATTAACCAGAGATGGTATTAACTAAATTCTACGAGGATAAGTGCCTACTTAAATAAAAAGGATGGTTAACATACATCTCAATGACTAATATTATAAACTAGTTAGGTAACTAATATATATCAGACATTAAGGGGTTGGACATACCATTGAACTGGTCACTGAGGAGATAACCCAAATGTTGACTCTTTTCGGTATGTAGGATAGCGAAATTACTATTAATTTGTTTGTATCCTGCAGATTTTTTATTTATTGCTCGTGATCAATTTTTCTAATGTTTACATTAATATATACTGCATTCGTAATGTAGCAGATAAATTGTGTAAAAACTAAAATGATAGTTTCAACGAAAAATGCTCGGACCCGTCGATTGTTTTTGGTTTAGAGTTTTTATACGCAAAAATGGATAATGGATATAAAGGATGAGTCAAGAAAATAATATAACATCATGAATAAGTTTTTTAAATAGCAACCCACAGTTTTCATTGTAGAATTTGAAAGGCCACAACTTTTTGTGTACGGAAAGATAACATTTTATTGATAGCTTCATATTGAATTCTAGAGAAAAAATTAAAACTGAAAAGTTAAAGTAAATATTCGAACATATAATTTATAAAATAATCATTATATTTTTGTTTTCTTCTATTTCCTTATGTAGAAAACATTGATATTTGCTTTGAAAAAAGAGGAGTTACCATTTAACGATGACATCATATTTCTTTTTTTCCTTCTAAGATTTCATCATGTAACTATCAGTTAAATTTACCTTCCCGTAGTCTAATTCTTGCCATACTTCTTTTTCTTGCTGTCTTTTTCTTACCCAATCTTATTTGTTGTCTTATTCTTTCTTGTTCTTATGCACTTCTGTCTTGATTTTCTAGAATTTGTCTTTTTTGTTTGGCCTTCCTTTCTAATTCTTCTTGTTCTTCTTTTTCTTGTTGTCTACATTTCTCTCGATTTCCTAGAATTTGTCTTATTCTTGTTTCTTGTTCTTCTTTTTCCTTTTTCAGGAACTCCATACGATCTATAAAATTTGCAATTCTGCCGTAATCTTTTGATCTGATCTTCACCATATATTCTCAGCAAAATGCGAAGGATCCCACTTCTGACACCAATTGTAACATCTAACCCTGTGCTAGACGGGGTGGGGTGAGTTCACTTGCGTAATACTCCAAAATTAATATTTTGCTTCCAAAACGTTTATTTTACAACACCTTGTACACACGATCTTCTGCAGTTGTACAACTGTTACAACGTGTTACATTGACTATCGCGTTTCAGAACTATTATCGACTTATGACTATTAATAACTTCATAATCTCACTTCATCGACTGACTGTGACCCGTGGTCGTCACGGCCCTATACATCTGAATTTTGACAATACATTCATCGAGAATGTTCTACGATTATTCTAGACGCTTGTCATATACAAGCACCCACTATAGTACACAAGGTAGTAGAACAAATAGATACTAAAACAATAACTGTAAGTAGGTACATGATAAACTATCTACGTAACAATATGTTGGCCACAACGAAATATTTTAATTGAAAAAATATGAACTTCAATTAAAGAGCAAAACATATTTTTTACCGTAAAAGATTATTTATCTAAATAAAATACCTACATGAAAGTGTCGTTACCTTTCATCTTCAATTATTCTTGACTCCTTTCAACAGCCGTTTTAGCCATGAAAAAAAAAGAAAGAGCGGGAGGGCAAAATCCACAGATAGGTCGGTTCAAATTATATCGAAATTACCTTCATCGCGATAATGCTCGGGCCAACTACTTTGATGTAGCTAGGGCAATCATTGATCACAGCCATCTTTTTCCCAAGGTAATTTTCACCGTTTCACCAACGGAACGTTTCCATACAAATTGCTCCAAATTCGAGAACATTTGCCCAAATTTGTTGTGGTAAGACGTGAGCTGAATTTTTAAATGCAAATTTGGCGCGGAGTTGGAGGGCGTGTGGAAAAGAAAGTGATGAACGTTATTCGTTTATTGGTGGGTAGTAGAGTACGAATTGAAAATGGAATGATTAATTTATCCAAGTAGTAGGCCACGAGATGTTGGGGGAGCTATATTTAGATCCAGACCACGATGTAGCTAATAGGTTTTTTTAAATAGGGTTGGAAGGACATTTTATCAAAAATGAGTGTCAAAACAATCGTATTAAAAAGATCATAGTCACTTGAAACAATGAATGTCGTTGAGGAAAAATATGTTAAAAATAAATGTAGATTTTATGTTAGAAGAATCTATCTATAAAATATTATATTTTGTACACATGGAAAGATTCATTCATGTTCGTTATCGGAAAGAGACCAATCGGAGGAACCTTCTATGCGTTTCCCACGTTTATAATCATTGGTTCGATCGTTCCATCTATGCAGTGATCTAGATCCCAAATTTTTTTTCAATTTTTATTACATATGCAATACATTTAGACCACTTTTCTACATTCATTTCACTTACGGCCATCTCGAACAACACCTGAACTTCATTCGTTTTAAATGAGGTACTTGCGCCCACATTAACTGTATCGGGTTTAGTTTTCAGTGGTATGGAGGCAGTATAAGTACAGTCATATTGCGTTTTTTGCCATTTCATCGATGATGTATTTGGTACTATGAACCTGGACTATTGCAAGAAGTTTTGCCATATTAATAGCTGGCGCTGTCTATTACGATTACAAAGCCTGAGGGGATTAAATCCAACATATTCTTCAAATAAGTCTGTGTTCATCTCTCCATGATAATCAACTGTATGCTTAGACTGGAATGTTAATAAATCACATTTTACGAAGCCATCACTACTGACGATATGTGTAATGATTAGCTTTGTTCCTTTTTCTAAGGGTGTTTTTAGGCCAGTATATAAACATTTTATAAAAAATTGACAAGACTATATTATATATTTATTTTGCCACATTTTTCCTACTGTATAGCCATCATTCAACCAGATTTCATCTAGATTATATATTTTCATTCCAGAATTTTCTTATAGATCGTAAGTATTTCAATTTCAGTCCTCTCAATCAGAAGCAATTTCCTATTTTGTTTTTCCCATTTAAAGTTCATTTCCTGTAGAATTTTCCACAAATTACCTCTTCAGGCACATTTTCATTACTTTTAATGTTTGCTAGGAATTTATTCAAGGTCGGGATCTCCTTATTAAACAAAACGCATGCACTTTCTTTCTTATTTCGTTTTTTGCCAATAGGTCTTCCTGGAGCCGGTATCGGTTCCTTCAAATTACTTAACTTTTCTTCAATTAAAAGTAGATTTTCGAATCTCCGTCATGTTTGAAGTCATTTTCACTAAATTTTCAACACTACTTCCATATTTTATAAAATTCTTAAATAATAAATACCTAGATATATGTATAGAACTACAAGATATTTTACAATTTTGGAATAAATATTTACTGCACGTCTCTGAAACGAGTTGTCGAAAATGATTTATTACTCTGTATCCTTTTCAGATGGATAATAATGTTTTATGTCATTATTTTGTTAATTATAAACATATATTTTATATAAAATATATCCTTCTTTAAAGCGATTAAATCGATAATCAGAATAGACGTGTTTTTTTCAATTGCCACTATTACATGTTTACTATATCAAATATCCTTCAACCACAAAACTCTACATATTAATTAACAGTAATTAACTGTTGCGAACCTTTGTTCACAATAAACAGCCCCCCCCCTCCCGATGTACTTGTTCCTTACACTGCATCTGGCGTTAATTAATGTAGCATTACACTGCTCATAGTGCTGGTTTACGAAAATTTAAAATTATTGAGCTCATGGTAAAGTACTCTTTGTCTAATTAGACATAAATTCTTTCAAAATAATTAGATATTATTAGCAACTTGATACCATTTTTGGTTGCTAGCTAGCAGAGCAACTGTAAATGAATGAGATTTGTATTCACTTCACACCAGATATAGAAATGCAGGCATACATAAATGTGGACATAAAATTCTGGTCATGCTTTCTTTGTTTAACTCGAATCGAAATTTTAAAAAGCTTACTGAAGCTTGAGCATACATGTTGGGTTATATAATAAAGAAATACAAAAACAATTTGGACGTCACCTAACCAACAAAGAAAATTGGCTTTACAAATAACATAAAAGTTATACCTACATTCAAGATTGATGATTGGAATACAGGCTATTCAAATAACCAGTTAGATTAGATAAGTCCCAAGGCACAGATTAGAGAATATGTCATACGTCATACAGATGCGATACTATACGGTCTATACGTCGGCGCTTTGATCTTCGACCACTCTGATGGGTGACCTTGGCACATTAAAGCTGTGTTCAGAGAGTCACTATCTGCACTATCTATTAGCGCTCATCTTATCTCAGTTGAGGTAGTACAAACGCTGTCATGACGTCATGAATTTTAGTGTGTAACGTCATAACTGAATGCTATCAACGCTATTTCGTCAGAGGTAGTGTACGGATGGTGTTTGCGTTTGCAAGCTATAAATACTGTACAACTGACATCGACGTCATACTGACAGATGACAGAACAAACCGATAATCGTTTTTGATCCAACGAGAGTTTCGTAAAGTGTAGAAGGATAAGTTAAATGAATAATTTGAAAGAAATATTATTGCGTAATTAGTTAACTCAGGTGCAATTTAAGATGTAGCGGTCATCAAATTCTGTTGCAATACTCGTATACCGGTAGGTATGCCTGCGTTTGACTTCTTCCATTTCTCTCAAAGTCGTATCTATTTATTCGATCCTTAATATTATTGGAATTATTTTCAAACTAGTTTTTGAGATACGTATCTAAAAAAAGTGAAATAAGATTGTACATTCTGTGCTAAGAAGTCTTTTCTCGATCCATAGTATATGGTATGCCGAATAGATATGCTATTCAACACTAAAGTTACAGCGGGAAAGTCTTTTCAATTTGTACTTATTTTAGCTTTGGTGAGAATGCGAATAAAATGTAGGAGCAATCTTCGCTACTATAGTTTGAATACCCATCGAATGGGGTTTCGTCATACCTTGTCTATCTCTTTTTTTTTGTTTGTAAATTAGGTGAAATAAAATTTTAACGTCATAAACATATGTCTTCGATAAGATTAGCTGATTGTTATTTTGACGTTTGTTATTGTTCTCTTTGACGTTTAATGTCAAATATTTCTTTTCGAAAGTGATTTATGGTGTTTTCGAGATATAAAACGCAACTAGCCTTGTGTTTAGCGGAACCAATCAAAACCTGCCGAACTTTTAAACGCACCAATCAGGTATCAGAACTTTGATATTCGGTCATCAAAACTCGTCGTGAGTTTCCATCTCGAAAACATCATTAGCACCTTTACAAATATGTCAGTATTGTCAGTGTTAGTGTTTTGGGGTTAGGTATTAAAATTCAAACTATTTACGACACGCGTAAAATGGCAGATAACGTCAGGAATCGTGACGAAACCCCACTCGATGGGTATTCAAGACAGTTTTGAGTGTAGCTTAGTCTATGTTTCATAAAATCGTAAAATTACTGTTTTGTTTTTGTTTATCTAGATAAAATAATATCTCTAGTGATGGATTTTATAAAATAGAATACTTATTTTGAGGCACGGTATGAGAACATGTTCTTATACCGTGTTTTGAAGCATATTTAAAGGCATTTCACGTAATGCCATGTATCAAACCATGAAACATCGAGAGACTCTACCCATCTATCGTAACTGAAGCAAAGATAAAGTTTTCACAAATTCTATAGGTACTTATATCCAACTATCCGAAAAAAAAGTTATTCGAAGTAGGCTATTGCAAATGAGAACGATTTCTCGTTGCTAGATTCAGATGGGAATTAATGTTATGTCATATTCAATAAGTGTGTGTTCGTTAAATGAACCAAAGATCGCCCACAGCCTTGATAATCACAGAGCATAAATAAATCTGTAATCCTCTTGTAGATTGTAGATTTAGAGCTTGTCATAACACTGCGATCTTGAGGTCTATTGTACCCCCCATCAGGGTTGTTCTCGCCATTATGTAGTCTACAGCTCGCCCTCCAGTTCCAGAGTTCTAATGGAATCCAGAATCTGGGATGGCTTCAAGGAGGCTACTTCCTCATTTCTGCATGTTTCATGTCCAAAGCATTTTTGCGTTGGCTAGCAATGGCGAGGGATTGTGTCACCAGGTGATCCGGAGTTTCCTCCCCCCCCACAGAATCTGCACTCGTCTTTCTCTGCTATACCCATTCTCTTAGTTGCTTCCTGAGGCGACAATGCCCATTAAGGAATCCAGTGAGGAAGTGAGCATATTCTGGCTAAGATAATAATAATAATAATATTTATTTACATTTTAAGAAAAAAAATGAAATAACATCATGCATTGTTTCAACTGAAACGTGTAAATAAATAAACTACTCGATAAGTGACTAAACACTTGTTTCCAGATCCAGATACTTCTTAGATCATGCAGTATTGAAGCTTCTAAGAAACTTTTTGGAATGATACAACTCAGGAAGATTCCACCAGAGTGTTTCTCTTTCGGTTTCTTCCTTCTCCTAAGACACTTTCTTATTGGTACATTTATCTGTACCACAGAAAGGTTCTGGGCCAATGAAAGGAGTTCATGCTCCTTTACTGACAAGTGTGTTGGCCTCTTCCATTCCATCCAGACTTAAAGACCTTGTTTCTCTTGCCTATTTCGTTGAGTTTTCTTCGGCACTCTCATACCATCCTAGAATCGATGGTATGAGAGCTCAGTGCTTTAATCGCATCGTGACTGTCAGAATGTATAGCTATATCACATTTCTGATAATTTCTTTCTAGGTTCATTGCCACACATCTTTCGATTGCAAGCACTTATGCCTGAAAGACGCTTGGACAGCGACCTAAAGATAGTGAGCATTTGGTACCAGGCTCGAATACTCCAGCGCCAGTCCCTGTTTTGGTCTTAGAACCATCTATGTACCATTGGATGGTATTCTTTCTGAGAGCTTGGATTGTGACTCTTTCTTTCCCAATCTTCCTTTCTGCTTAGCATCGCAGTAAAATCTTTCTCGATGCTAATTTTCCTTATCATGTCGTCACTGGGAATGTTGCTGCTGGGATGTATTTGGTCAAAGAGGACTAGGCTCTCCAAATCCTAATTCCTCATTGCCGGTACCTTCCTCTTCCTCTTAGTGTCCTGGCTTGCCTTGGCATGCCAAACTATTGCCCCATATTATGCTCTGAGAAGAAGCGAGGTCGAATTGGGTGTATTTTCATTCCATGGCACATTCTATACGGATATGTACATACAGCAACCGGATGTCTATTTACGACAAATAGTCGAAGAGCTAGCTGACTGTAAGAAACCTGACCGACTGGAGGTGCCTGGGCATAATTTGTCCACATTTTATGTAGATACTAGAACATGTTTTGTACAACAACAATATAGTAATAGTTCTTAAAACTAGTATTTATTGGGCAGAAACGGAATATGTTTGTGTGTCCCTAAGGTTATGGTTGGGAACACCGATTAAGATTAAGAGAAATAATAACTTTTTTGTTTATTGGATAGGCACAGTAGTGTACCAAAAAGCCCTTAAAATGTATAAGGTATAACTGCAAATCCAAATATATATCTTTTCTAGTCACTAAACACTACGTTATATTAGTACCTACTCACAGGCTGTTACTTTATTGGTCAAGTTAATGAAGAAAAACTATGGTCCATAGAGAACTCATAGAAAAATGTGGACAAATTCTGACCAGACACCAGACAAGATTTTCCTTATGATTGCTGCGAAAACTGTTACTTGATGGGCCAGGTGCATTCAGCTCTTGCACTAAATGTATTACCAAGAAATCATTAGATATCCAACTGATAGAAAATCTTATGTTGTTATATCAGCAAAGTTTTTTTTCACTATCAGGGTCCAGACGATTTCATAGGGACAGTATTGCTATTTTTTAACCTGTAAGAGGTAGAAGGTTGGTTGAATTGATTTCAAAATTTTGAAAAAATCAAAGGTTCCTAAAATATTTTGAAAATACAGAAAATTATCAATTTTGTTTCTATCTATTTTCTCAATTGATACTCGGAGAAGAAAGCTGAAATCTTGCTTTTACAAGTAATACACCAAGATGAAGATGATTGAATTGTTGGAAATATATTATCTTTTTTGTTATCAAAGATATGCTATACGACTTTTGTATTGGTTATGAGCACAATATTGGTTTTTATACCTTTAAATGAAAGCAAATATCTCATTTGCAACAATTTATAATATGTTGACACTTAGAGCCAAGATGATAAGGAAACAAAATACAAATTTTAATTTCCATGACTACGGTATAAATTATTGTCTACGCAGCAATGAATAAATCGAATTCTTTGTTGAAAAATAACAAATTAATGTATTAATAAAACAAAGAAATTAAGAACAATAAATAAATAACCAATTTTAAACAAAAATAGTTCATAATTCGACTTAAGTGTTGCTCAAGGTGTCCGCCATTATTTTTCACCACCCTGCACTGGATAAAATTTCAGGTATGATGTCTCTAAAAGCTTAAGTAATTATTTGACGTAATTCTTCAATACTATTATCTTCATTGTGATAAACTTTATTTTCCAGGAAGCCTCATAAAAAATAATTTAATGTATTAAGACAAGGCAATCTGGCAGGCCACCCACAGGACCATGAGCTCCGATCCATCTGTCAGAAAAAGTTGCGTTTAAAACTTATCGTGCCACTGCAGAGTTGTGAGCTGCGCATAAGAAAATGACGTAACAATTCCATCATCTTCTTCTTGGTGCTTTACTTACATATGCAGAGTTTCAGCTTTCATCTCCGAATACCAGTTGAGAAAATAAATAAAACCAAAATCGATGATTTTCACTTATTTTCAAAATATCTCAGGAACCTTTGATTTTTTTATATTTGCAAACCAGAATATTGAAGAGATCTAACTTACGTGACTTTAACCATCCTTCTCTCCATCTCTTACCGTTTAAGAAATAGCAACACTGTCCCTATGAAATGATCTGGATATTTATTAGAAATATCAGCATGAAATGTGAACACAAATTTCCATTTTCATTTGTTATTGATGTACCTATAGAATATTTTTCAGAGGGCAAACATTTTAAAAATTAAACATTATCTACGCACCAGGAATTTTCAACCATAGACAATATTTAAAAAATATGATGTAGCTCGTCCAGTTGTTATTTAATTTATATTTTCATCGAACGCAGTGAATTTACATAAATGCCCAAAACTAGATTTAGGGTTGAATATATAAAGTTAGTTTTATATTTTAATATAATATTACATTTATATATACATATTTATTTCTCCAACTAATAGAATTTTTCATGAAAAATAACTCATTCAGTCTAGCATGTTCTTATGAATAAATGTATTTCTCTTTGGGCAGACAACCACACAATCAATTACAGGAATTCGATACATCCTACACCCTATTTACTTTAGGATGCTGTGAATATAGCATGTGGGTAGCCGCTCTATTGCCGGATCTGCTTAGAGCACGTAATTATAAGGGATGAGAATCCTTAAATACTTAGTCGAGATTAGCAATTTAAGAACATCAAATTGAAAAGCGGTGGTGGTAAGACTCGGAGATTTGTTTTATTCAATCAAATCTCTCGTCTAGGAGATAGAAAATTAATGAGAGGGCGAAAGTGAGAGAAATCTTGTTTTACAGAAGGAATTTTATAATTTTGTTTGGTAACATTCACTAGAATTGTCTATGGTGTATACAGATAATATATAAAGAGATTGTTTTGAAATGTATGAGTTTTCATGGTACAGTTTTACAGACAGCATTTTCATATTTGTAGGTTAGAATTCGTATTTAATTATGACATACGGGCCGTATACAAGGACAGCTATCTCTAATGTACGACGCCCTCCAATTTTGTCCTGCTTACTTCTCCAAACTTTTTGAGGAACTGAACCAAGCGTCTATGTATAGGAATTTTTTACTTTTTGAGCATGATATAAAATTTATGCTTCAACGGAAATATAAATAGAAAAGATTACTATTAATTTATTTATTTTCAGCGGCCCTGAAAGATGCTGCGGTGTTATTTTTTATAACGAGCATTACAAACGACATCGACATAGCACCAGATGTTTATACTGCTTTTCGTTTTCCTCATCACCGATTGTTAACTAAAGTAGATAAGCAACAAAATTTTGGATAGAAGCAGTTAAAAACGATCAACAAATCTCAACAATTTGTAGAGTTTGTTGAGGCTTGAAACACTTCAAAGCGCCAAGTTTGCAGATAACTTGTTTTCCTCTTTAATAGTAGCGACTTACCTTTAATGTCTGTTCTTTGTCATATGATAATGATTTTATTTGAATTTAAGTGGATTACTCTATTGAAATCGAAATTTGTTTTGTGTCTGTTAAATAAATTACAATTTTTCACCAAAAAATTCAAAAAGTTATTACCTATTAAAATCGGTTCACTTTTTTTAACCTTAAATATCTCTCCTTTCTATACGCTCCATATTATGACATTACTTATCAATACCTCTATCAATACCAAATCAATCACAATACACATACAATACAAAGTTTGTTTATTTTAAACGTCAAATATGACAAATGATTATTATAACCTATTAAATAGATAATAAGCTGATTCTTAACATTGTTAATTTCACAACATTAGAAAATTCGGGAGCATCTATCAACTTACATATGAAGTAATACAATTGGTTACTTCAATTGACTATACTTACAACTATCACCTGTCATATTCAATGACATTTATAACCGAATGTAAACTGTTACTCTATGGCTATTAAATCAAAAACATCAACTGCTGGTTCATAGTGTAACGTGAAGACTTACCCGAATAAAGACACTCACACACACACACTCACAAATGTCACAATCATCAAGAAACATGGAGAATATACTGATTGGGTCTATTCTCGAAGGAATATATTTGGAAATACATCCAGGACAACATATTAGAGAGATAGGAGGTTAAGTGGATATAAAAATACACGGACTACGGAGATAGTTAGTCAGTCATAGATCACAATCGGTCACAGATCGTAGACAGAAGAAAGTCGTATATAGTCTGAGAAATAAGTGTGAATATAAATGTGTATATCCTCGTTTAGTTATTGGCTTTAAATAAATCAGTGAAAATAAATCGAACCCAGTTTTAATATAAATCCCCGTTACAATAGAATAATGAATGTCATATTATTATTATTAACTTGGATCTGGTAACAGGGAGCAATGAGTAAAAGGGGGAAAATTACAAACGTGTTAAACGACATTCGCTCTTAGACTCGTGTGGTTTTGCACTTCTCGCCTTTGGCTCGTAATGACATATGCCACACTCGTCTTTCTTTGAATTTCACTCAAAACAAGGCTAATGTTCCATTATCAAGATTGAAAATTATTCACCAATTTACACACTTGTTTCATAAACAGCCATCTTTAAATATTGCTAAAATCGCTAAAAATCAAAAAGTGCTATAGCGCTCATTTTCAGTTTTCGGTCGATAAACCGAATACATTTTTGATGTATTTCTTCGCAATATTGAAATAATCTCGTAGTCGTACATATCACTCCGAAGAAGCTGATGTTATTTGTGTTTTTTGTGTGTTTTCTTCATATTTTGACTAAACGGTTTTCTTATGTCATATTTGTATATATCCCATTCTCATTTGTCTCGACGCGCTAAATAAAAAAAAATAACGGTCGTCCGGAAGATCTCGTTGGAATTTGCTTGAGAATGTAGAAAAGTCATCTGAGTGGAACCATAAGAATTTTTTTCTGGAAAGGAATTATTAAAACAGGATTATCGTGACATTAATTAAATACCATGCAATTTCAACGTAACTGGCAATAATATGTTTTCCATGGGGAAAACTTTAACCTAATCAATGCTCCACTACAAAGAAACACAACCACAAAGAATCTCCTCAAAGTTATTGCCAGCCTCTTCTCTCGATATCCAATTAGCGCTCTCTCTCTCTCTCTCTGGGTCGTGTTGCAACACCGCATTCAGTTGCTCTGAATGAAAATTTATCCACCGTAAAGTTGCGATTTCTGGCTTCGTTCAAGTTGAATCCAAGTCTCAGTGTGGCTTTCTAACTAATGACTACTGCCACCAGGAAAAATATGGAATAAGGTTAATGGCGAGATATCGTGCGCGGCCTTGGATCGATACTGTGAACACTGAAGGCTCAATAAAAGTATGTATTTATTGGTGGAAAATGACTAATGGCAATATGGTATGACCTTGTAGGGAAAATCTATCCCCCAGGAAAGCTAGGTACGTGTCTAGCTATATAATTGACAAACATTGACCTCAATAATATGCCTACCTACTACCTACTGAAAGTTTGTGTTGAAATTTACCAGATTGTTTAATACAATGGGCAACATGCAATATTTTTATTTTCACTTTCATTTTAAAGAATTCCATGTAGAATAGACCATAAGAATATTAAAAAAATAAATATTTAAACTTATTGGAGAAAATGCGCTTTTAAACTGACTGTTTCAAATTTCGCGCGAAAACGAAGCTACAGTTCTGATGACTTCACTCATGTCTGTCAATGTCACTCATATTTCTTCGTCGCTGGCTTTCATAAATGTTGCATTGCAATTTTTTCTATAAGAACATAAATAAATCGTAAGGTATTTAAAATGAATCCATTTTACAGTCACCCATCAATATATAATATAATAATAATGCTACTGTACTTTCTTATAAGAAGCCGTGATGATTCATGTTTTGTGCCATTTTGTCCATCTACTTCAGCAAAGTTTCCAAAGAAAGTGTTTCTAACTGGACTTTCTGATCCAAAACTGAGAAAAACGTGGTTTCAAGCTGCAAAAAAGGGATGATGACAATGATTCCCCCAGAGACTGTTTGCTGTGAAGACAACTTCGATGTAAGTCGGCAAATATACTTGTTATGGTTGCACGCAAATATAGTTAACTACCTAGTTATTGAACTTGTTTGTAACATACCGTAATAATTTAGTCCCTTTTATTTCCACGCTGGAAAATTCTGCACTTGCAACAAAAAAACGTACAATCATGTCAACACTAACTTTTGGTAAATTCCTGGAGTCTGCACTTATGAATCCAGCTTCCATTTAATTATAAAATACAATTAATTTCGTAACGAAATAATATTTACTGTCTCACAAGTATAACCTCAAACGAGTTGTTATCATAAGTTATAAGGAGTAAATATGTGATAGACATGAGTGACGTCATCGGAGCTGTAGTTTCGTTTGAGCGCGAGAACTGAAATAGGCATTTTAGAACCGCACTTTTGCCATAAACTATAGAACTCTGATTTTTTAATTCGTTTGTGGTCTATTCTACAACAGAATTCATTAACATGAAATCAAAAGACATCAAAAATAATTATATTTCATATTGCCTATTTTAAGGACTTGCATAGGTAATTGATTTATAAAGTCGTCAATCGATTGACATGAGAGTCAAAGTAAATCAAAGTGTCTGTGATGTTTGTAGTTTAGGTTTGGGTATTAGGTAACGCAAGGAGTGAATAAAACTGCGCAAAATAAACGAGAATACATAATATTCTTTCACTACTTCTTAATTTGAAGTGACTTTTCCAAGAACATGTTCAAGCGATCATACGAAGTAGGCTGTTGCAAGTGAAAAAGATTTCTCAGTACGTCTTTCCTAGAGTGAGATGGAAATAAGTAGAAAATATTGCTATAGACTCATAGATATTTTAAATGTTTATTGAATTAGTTTAGAATTGTGTATCTCTTTAAATATTGATTGATAAAATATATCTGCTCTAAAAAAGTGACAAGTGTCAAAATTATGCAATTTCAGATGATTTAAGTAAAGACATGCACATATATATATATATATCTATATAAATCAAAATGAATCGCCAAATGTGTTTAAGCGCGAAACCCGAGAACGGCTCGACCAATTCGGATAATTTTTTTTTTAATATTTTCTTTAAGGCATAAGGAAGGTTTTTATGGAGAAAAAAATTGTAAAAATTGCGAGTAAAATAGTCAAAACACCACTTTTCCTATACGCTTTCTTAGTGTGGTGTCAGATATGTCATACACGTCAAGAACCATTATCCAAAGAACAACTATATTATCTGCACCTCTGGTAGGGACAGGGACAAATATTAAACCTACTCCAACTAACACTGTGGAAATGTAGATGATTAAAGTAAATTATTTGAAATAATCAAGCGAGTAAAAAAGCATTACAATAAAAATATTATATTATTACTGAAGTGTACAAAATCAGGAAGTTATTTTTGTAAGTAATCATCATTTAAAATTGAGATAATAAATTAATAATTTAAGTGATTACTCTGAAATTTGTTTTATTTATTAATTTTTTCTATTGGACTGCACATTGCACATGGCCAATAACCAACATAACTATTTATATTTATATATATATATCTCTACAGTTATTACTGCTACGGCAGCAACGCGCCGGTACTGTTAGTATTCTCATATTTTCGTGGCACAGTACGAATGATTTTTTTTTTTTCAGATCAGTTAAAATTAAAACACATTGTAGTCTACACCAATTTGGCAAACCCGGAGCGTGTTTAATAAGCGACAGGCTTAAACAGAAATAGAAAAATGCTGAAAAACAATCAAATTCTCTTCCGTTTCAGCTGTCGGTCAGCAATGTGTGCGTGACCAACTCAATTGCAGGCGTAATTCTTTCTTTTTTGATAGGCTAAATCGAGTGTATCACTTATGTATACCATACTTCTTACATATCCTCAAAGTAGTCTAAATGCGCAAGGTCCTGTGATCGTGCTGGCCATTTTCGAACGACCCTCGCCTCTCTATCCACCGATTTAGCAACATCTTGCTGGGGCTGGGCCAAAAAACACTAAAATGATTTCGCTTTGCTTTCTCAACATATTGAGTTAAAGTGATTACTTATTAAGTTTTCGTAGTCTTGTTGCTAATTTCATCACTAGTATAGGTTTATTTTTTAATGTGAATTGTTATGGTAAATTCACTAACTGTAATATCATTGTACAGAAAATTGAAAGGCTATTAAAATGATGCATCACAAGTCCTTGGTCTCTATTTAAAAGTAATTTAATATTGAAATAGTTTTCACACTCATCAAAATGACAAAATTAAAAAAAAACTTAATAAATTCCCTATCTGGTCATCCATTTAAGCCACTCAGCTCTTATTCCGAGAAAGGAGTTCTTTTATTAATCCCTTTTTAAAAGGGATACACCATGGGAGATTTTTGAAATACTAACTTCACCGTACTCAATTACCGCGAGCGTACAAACTTTTCCGTTATATATAAAAAAAAAACTCCAACAATGGTACGCGACATATTTTCCACGACAAAAACCCAGCACACAAGTTTACTTGCAAGGGTAAAATTTAATGCTGGAAATGTGAAGCGGGTAGTTACTGAATGTCTGCCTCAAATTAAACTCGGAATATACAACATAGGGTATGTTTATGCAATAAGGAAGATGTCTTTTCTAGCTAATTTCTTTAATAGAACACATTTGTGGAATTCTCGCAAATGAACTTACAAAGTGACAACAAGTATGTGAAAGGAAAAATTTAAATCGTTGAGATTATTCAATGTAGGTATTTACCTTTTATTTTCATTTAAGAAATCATTTGCATCTAGTGCTATAACACAATGTAATTTTTGTTTATTTAATTTCAATACATTACATATATCCAAACAGTTGCTGACGTTATTCAATGGCGGATGGGGTGATTGCTCTCGGAGTAGTTGTTGTTGGTACAGTTAGACGTTCTAGTGTAATTTAGTTATTTAAGAGGAAACAGCCGATCTCATATAATCATCTTGATTATATAGAATTCACATTCTCAAATATCATGATATGACTGGTACAGGTTAATTTAGAAATAGTTAAAATTCGTGAAATTTTCTTAAATCAGTTGACTTCGATTTTTATTTTTACTCAACTTTTATGTTTTTAACAAATGGTAGATAAAGTATCATCTGAATTCTATAGTCTTTGGGTGAATGCTAAGGTTTTTGTTATTTTCAAAACAACCTGTTCAGAAATTTCTTAAGCAAATACTTTCAAAACAACAATTTTTTGTTAGGAAACATTTCTTTCCTATATAACTTGTTTTTTTGGTTTATCTCCTTATAAATTATTAGTTTATTTTACAAAACTAATGAATGTGTACAACAGCCAGCCCGACTTTCTAATGATCGTCATCCTGATAAAAATACTTCGCATCGGTAGGTCTTGGATTTATTGCATAAACTTTCCGAAACTAGATCGGCTGCATGCAGAAAACATCAACGTGAGAATATCGTACGTACTGAAGAAAATCAGGTAGCTGTCCTTGGTCAGATAGTAATGGAACCAAATTTGATCCTCAGGAAATTCGCAAGTACTTCTGAAATGTCTCTACCTAGGTGCCGCTCAATCTTAAAATTTTTTAAGCATCACCCATACAAAGTTTCTTTGATACATCAGCTTAATGAAGACGATTGCCGTGTACAGTTCTGTGAAGATATGAGTGATCGTGCTCCAAGAAATCCAGCATTTTTATACTCAATCTGTTTTTCCGATGAATGTACATTTCAACTTCATGGCCAGGTCAATCGCCATAACTGCTGCTATTGGAGCAATGAAAATCCCAGAATATTTCATGAAAGTCATACGCAGCATCCAGGCAAACGGAATGTTTGGGCTGGCATACGGGGAGACCACATCATAGGACCGCTCTCCTTAGAGGGAAATCTGGATGCAGACATGTATCTGAATATGCTGGAAACGCATATTTACCCGATGATTGTGGAAACATTGGAAAATGATAACGCTATGGCAGAAGACAATGTGTGGAATCAGCAAAATGGTGCTCCACCACATTATACCGCAGCTGTTCGTAATTTTCCCAATCAAAATTTTCCAAATCATTAGATAGGGCACAGAGGTTCAATCGAATGACCTCCCAGATCGCCAGATTTAACGCCATTAGACTTTTTTCGATGATGACACTTGAAGTCGAAAGTTTAAGCAACATCACCAAACACACGGCGAATAGTTGTTTGAAAGTAGAGGGCACACACTTTGAACATTTGATTAAATAAAAATTTGTTGCATTTATTGATATTTTGTCTTATTTTCAATGGATGATTTTATGGCTGTAGTCCAATGAAATTACACAAAGTTGTTTGTTGTCGTAATCGGAATCACAGCAGCTT
Source organism: Crioceris asparagi (assembly GCA_958507055.1). Classification (NCBI taxonomy): domain Eukaryota; kingdom Metazoa; phylum Arthropoda; class Insecta; order Coleoptera; family Chrysomelidae; genus Crioceris; species Crioceris asparagi. The sequence continues at coordinate 7,850,036 of OY293829.1, forward strand.
TAAAATGAAGTGTCACTAAACATAGGGTAGTATTTAAAATGTGAGGGTACTTTAGGCCCCTGGCTAAGGTGTAGGTTCCGAGACACTGAATTTTGCGCCATTTTGGCGATTTTTACTAAACCTGTTCCGTGACGAGAAAATAGAGGTAAGAAATTTTAATTGGCACACCCTGTATATTAAACACCATGTATGACAAAATTTTCAGACGTTTCACATTGCTACCTTAGAAGAGATCAGAAGGAATGATCCGGCAGGAAGATTATAAAGGTGATTTATAATGTACCAAGGGTTTCATTTTATCTCAATTTACGAGACCACTAACATCGGATAATTTACCTTACTCAATTACAGTGTACGTGGTGGCACTTTCATTCTCCAAATTGATAATAAAATCACGATTTATTTGTTCTTAGACCAGATAACCACCCTTGCGAAAGGATAACATTTAAACCGGTAGTATTTAGAGAAATATTTATCTTAGAGAACACTAATTGTTAATTTTTAGGTATTTACAATTCCTTTTCACCTACGACATTGTAAAAGTTTTCAAAATAACTAATCAGTGTGTGCACACTCATTAAAAGGTTATCGAACATTTAATTCTGGAGCTTCTGACATTAAAGTAAAAACTGCCTATTACAGACAGCTATGACCTTTTTTTTTCGTCTTTCTAAGATGGCCATTTCCACTCCCATCACATCGAAACGATTTTCCATTTCCAACATGTCCGGATGCTGGAATAATGGCACTCTGTAATGGAAGTTATGCTTAGTTACAATTTTTTTGGGAAATATTCCCGGTATATACAGTACAGCATTTGATTGTATCGTTATGCGCAAATGAAGGTATTTTATAATTGAAAAGAATCTGAAATTCATGATGCAAGACTTTGAGCTGAAGAATTGGGACCACTTTATTAGATGGTGCACTGAGAAATACAAAATAATATTAATTCTATTGATGCTGAGAATTTTGAAGATGTGCAATTGTAGTTAGATTGAAAACTTTTGGCACCAACTGAGTGTAACATTATTCATTAAAATCATTCAACGTTCACCAAAGAAGATAGTGCGTTATTTATACTTAGAAATTTCAAAACATCGCAGAAATACACATATTTCAGACTTTCCCACTGCTTTACCTCGGAAAAATGTTCAATTTAAATGTTAATACATATAATTTTTCCTTTAATTTTTGAAAAAAATCGCTCCCAGCACATAGCGGAGACACAAATATTTCAAACATTACCACTGCTATAACTCGGAAAATTATGTTTATTTTTAATGTTCAGCTTAAATGTTGCCGGATATGGTCTCTTCCTTAATTTTGACATCTCAAAATTTCGATTTTCGAAAAAAAATTATCTACTGTTTTTGGATCGGTCTGTCCTAATAAGAACGTCCAACGTATCAGCCTGCTGATACTCTAGAGCATATACATTTTTTGATCGAATTTCAAAAAGGAGGAGGTATACAATTCGGTTGTATGTTTGCTTTTTTATGTATGGTTGTTCGCGCGTTTTGCAGAGTAAACGTGCTACGATTTTGAAGATTTTTGTCATTTGAAAGACGAGCTAGAAAATAAAGCCATATTTAGAAAAAATAAAATCCGAAATATCCTTCCCTCTAAAAACCGACCCCGAAAAAGGTAATTTTTCTCTAAAATCTGAGGATGAGGCCATATCCGGAGACGTTTCAATTAAACATTTTTTCAAAATAGTTACGGTTTTCGAGTTAGAGCAATGGTAAGAAATATGAGTATTTCCACTATTTGGAGGGGTATTTTTTTGAAAATTTAAAATATGAGACTTCCAAATTAAAGAAGAAGTTATATGTAGCAACATTTGAATTCGAAATTTTTCAAAAGAAGTTATGGTTTTCGAGTTACAGCAGTGGTAAACTCTGAAAAATGTGTATTGACGCCGCGATGTTTTGAGATATCTGAGTAATAACAAGTACAAGCGAAGAATGTACATGGGTAATGGGATAAGTAGTACATCCTTGAGTATTAGTAAACGTCCCGACGAACGTTCAACGATTTTCATGACCAAAAGTGTGAAATAAATATATTTCACAGAAAAATGGACTGGCTTTATTGGTTTGTTTACTGAAAAATATATAATAGTATTAATTTTATTGGTGCTGATACTGTTGAAGTAGGTGCCAGAATTCTTCAATTTAACTACAACTGCACAACATCAAAATTATCAGTACCAATATAACTAATATTATTTTGTATTTTTCAGTTCATGAACTAATAAAGTCGGTCCATTTTTTGGTAAAAAAATATTTTCTTAAACATCTACTTCCTCGTATTTCATGTTGAAAATAGCTTTGGACATTTTATTTGACGAAATTCTGTCTCATATCATTAAATTTTTTTCTCTTCGTATCAAAGAGAAAAGTATCTCCCTGCTGAATTCAAAGAAAAAATTATGTATATCCCAAGGGCAGCTCCAAAATGACTCTGATGAACTTGATGAAGCTTATAGAGAAAGAGAGAGTCTACCTTAATTTAGAAATGGCTTAATCCGATAAAATATAAAAGAATATTTTTAATTGGACTGCCATCTAGATAGAACATTCTCTACCATTTAATCAGAAACTCTGGAATAGGATTATAATCCTCGAGAGAGATTAAAGAGCTTCAGCCAGACAAGAGACAATTGGAGGTACCTACCTACCTATAAAGTTAAACGCTTCAGTAGAATGTAAATCCGCTTACTATTTGTCTGATAAGAACATGACAAGCTATTTGATTATGACCGACTTTATTTTACAATTTCATATTTGGAATAATAGATCCAGTTTACAAATGTCTCATTCATATAAATCCCATGTTTTAAATTACTCATAAACCTGCAATAACTTATAGTTTATAGTTACATTTTCGCGGCATGTTCGAGCTTATGTTTTTCAGAAGATCTTTCAAAAACTGTCACTAATGTGAATGTGAAGAGAGTATTCGGTTCCTCAAGAAGCTATATAAACAGGAGATTCAACTGTCTATGCAAAATCATGTGGCGCGCTGATTCCGCTAACCAGAGATAAATAAGGTTAGGTTCCGCTAACAGACGGCAGGGTCATGGCCGAAAATCGGAGCTGCGCGCTATGTTAGTGCGCACGTGCCATGTGCCTTTGATTTATTTTTAACCTCAGAGTAAAGTCATGCCGAATCTTTTTGTTTGACGTTTCCTTGTTTATAATTCAATTTTATATTCATTTATTGAGAAAAAATATATTCATTCAAATATATTACTCCGAAAATATGGCTCACGTTTGTTGCATTGAAAAATGTTCTTCTAGCAATTCGGAGAAACATAATAGTAGAACTTTATTCAAAATTCCCAAAATCCTGAGTGATCTAATGGCATTTTGAAATATTTTTAACATATGGAATGGAATGTAAATTAGCTTGGATCGATATAAACTTGATTTTTGCCCAATATTTAAGTAATTTAGTTTTGTTTACTTCAAGCGATTTATATCTAAATACATACAGATGCTTCAGCAATAGTAGATATACTGTTCTCTTAGAATAAAATAATTGTACCTAAATTAGTGCTTCCCAAATATATTTTTGATTGACATTCAACTGTCGTTTCTCACTAAAAAGGTTGTTTTGCTTATTAAACGTTAAAATTCTTTTGTATCCTGACTACCGGTCCTAATGCATTTGAATATGCTGAGCCCCAACAAATAATCCGATAAAATATTACGTTACAGAACAAAGCATGATATAGTTTTAATAAATCATTTTTGTCAAGATATATCTCAATTTATAGAAACCAAAAAGAAGGTGTCTTATTTTTTAACAATACTAAAAACATTTTCTTATAATTTTTAAATAATGTTAAGCATTGGCTGTAAGTGCATCCCAACTGTCACCATTACACATAATGACTATATCATCCGCAAATGAATCAATAACTTTTTTTCATAAATTATCGACACATTGTATGACCAAACTGTGAGATAAGATCTTTCAATGTTGACCTCTTACGAAATCTCTCAGCCCAATTTTCATGTATTTCTCTCAGTCTGATTAATGACTAGAACGATAGACCTTAGCCATCTTTTTGTAGGTCACAGTCTCATTAAAAACCTTACTTAATCTGGAAAAGTTAAGAACACATTTAATCTTAATCAGTCTCCATGAGAATCCATTTATTTGAAGACATTTCTCAGAAGATTTCTATTCCGGAAAAGTTTCAAATAATGATATTGTGGTTAAATTTAAACACAAACCTCTGAATTCCAATTTGAATGAACGTTTTCTGTGAAATTACTCGAAATAAAAAAAAGTAGTCTTGTTAAAAAGTCCAATTTCTCCTTTGTTATCAGGTTATAAATAAAAGTGTGAACAGGTCCCCTTAGCTCTTCGATCTTAAGCGCCGAAGGGGAACTCAACAACACTTTTGTACTCTTATTCATTTTTAGAAGTCAACAAAAAACATCACTCGTTTTTCCACCATTTTATAGATATTGTAAGTAAACCTAGCTAATGACTTAATCATATTGTTCATACCAATATACTTTAGCTGAAATATGTATATTGCAATTTAATCAGTGCTTCCTGTTACTTCAATACTCATTGTAATCTCTAATATCTAATGATCTTTCTGTTTCGTGAGTATATTATAACAAGAAGACGTTTGGCAAGTTTGTTTGTTTGTTATTAGGATCTTATGAGAACTGCTTCGTCGCGATATCGCCTAAACACCATACCCGTATATATATATATTGCATCCACAACAGGCGCATGATACCGGATTCTCATTTAGTTTCTCATTACAGACGGCTTATGCGAAATTAAAGGAAGATGTCTCGTATTAGAATGAGACGTGCCGTTCTATAGGTAGGTACATGTCGTCATTTCATAGGAGGCATTGCTGAAGATTACCTCACGAAGAAATAAAGGAAATTCTTGTAGTTGGTGTTTCTTCGTAAGTACGTTGATGTGAATTCAATTAGGCAAAGGCAACGTGAAAGCAATGAACAACAGAGTCGATTTGTATTAGGAATTTAGTGTTTAAATAATTAAAATGAGAGATTTCATATACCAAAAAGGTTTTTAAGACTCACTAATATGTTTCAGATAATGTTTTCGAATATAGATAGGCTTTGGGGATAAGTTTGTTTTTCTTATACAGGGTCCTGCAATAGTGCGTCAGGCATCTCCTTATAGAAAAGTTTACAGAATACAATAATATAATATATATTATAATAGTATTCTATAAACTTTGCTTAGACAGACCTGTACTAAACATATTTTCCCATATACAGGGTGCTCAAAAAATGTGTGACGACCAAACATTTTCTTTAAATGGCACGCCTGGTATTTTCATTTGTGTGTTTTTTTCTATTTCCCAAAATTTTCTTTAATTTACTTTTGTAGTTTAGGAGAAATACATCAAAAACTTAAAAAAATCTTTTTGCATGCTTCGAATTAATAATTTTAAAAACGGCCTTACATCCGTTTTTTTCGGATACGGAGTAGCAACTTTTATACGGGCAGTCTACCGATACTCCGACAATAAATAGTTTTTTTTTAATTTCGTACATGATGTCTGTAATTTGGTTCCGAGAATGCGACGTTTAAACAATTTTTTCTCAACATTTTCAAATGATACACCCTTTATTTTCTGTTTAATACAGAATGTAAGAGCAATTACTTTTTGTAATAACCAGTCTATTGAAATTCTAAACCATTTACACGATAAAAACCATAATAATGTCTGTTTTTTCTGAGTAGCCATCTATTTAACATCCGTTTTTATGCTGAAAAAATAATCTGTTTATTTTTCGATTTTTTTGTAGAAACGCCTTTTTATTTTAGAAGATGTTCAAAATGTCCATTTTTTCAAGATATTTATCTAGGTATTCCTTTTTGAAAGGGCCTTTCAACATAGTGGAGTAATACATTGAAAGAGTTGGCGTCGATTACTCTTTCACGCATATTCTGCTCAGTTGTTGGAGGCTCATTGTACACATGGTATTTTAGATACCCCCACAGGAAAAAGTTAAGCTTGGTTAAATCGGGCGATCTTAGCGGCCACCTAACTGGTCCCCCTGTTCCAATCCAGCGATTTGGGTAAACGTTATCTAACAGTGCTCTGACCTGTGGTCTATTTCTCGAAGGATTCTTCGATTTTCGGTAACCGTTATATTGTTGATACATCCATTGTTGTTAAATGTAGCCTCATCGGAAAATAATACGTTCATGAAGAAAAATTGATTTTCCTGAATGTGTAAACGACCCCACTCACGAAACTCTGCCCGATAATTAAAGTCATTTTCACTCAAAGCCTGATGCAGCTGAATAAGGTATGGATGATATCGATGAAGTCTTAGAATTCTCTTAAGTGACATTTTACTTATTCCAACTTCTTCTCCCACATGTACCTGAATAATGTTTAGGTTTTCCGTAACCCTCAGCAAGACTGCTAATTGATTTTACTCACTTGTAACCATTTTCATCCTTTCTTCTTATCCGTAGTCTACGCTCCCTGTTTCAAGAAAACGCTTGAGTAGTCTGGCAAAGCTCTTGCTTCAGGATGTCGCCTATCAGGGAACTGAGTCGCTTAAATTTTACTTACTATTGCTTCGCTATTTCCCAGTACAAAACATGTCAATCGGCTCTTCTTTTGAAAAATTAATTTTTTTAACGAGATATTACCCATAGTACGCTTCACTTCTTATCATTTCACAATATGTTATGTCAAAAACTTCAACTAACTATCACCTAGACAAATATTGTTAAATATTAGATATTAGATCTGCTCCTGGCAAAACGGACATATTTACGGTTTTTGATAAATAGCTTATAAAAGGTTTAGTATCTCAATACACTTGTGAATATAAAAAGTAATTGTTCTCATATTATGTATTAAATAGTGAAATAATATACAGGGTGTATCATTTGTAAATTTTAAGAGCAATTGTTCTGAAAATCGACATTTTTGGAACCAAATTTTAGACACCATGTACCAAATAAAAAAAACTATTTAATGTAAAATAGATCTAAGGCCGTTTCTTAAATTATTATTTCCATGCTTGCCAACCGATTTTTTCCCGGTACTCAATTTACTAAAGTGCTAAAACAAATTAAATGAAATTTTGGGAAATAAGAAAGAACGCAAAAATAAACCTAAATATCCAAAACAATAACAGCGCGTGCCATTTGAAAATATTTTTTTTTGTTATCAAACTTTTTAGAGCAACTTGTATATGGGAACATATTTTCCTGAAATACACTCATATGTACAGGTCTGCGTACTAACGAAATTCCTAATTGATATCTGCACTTTAGATGCCTGACGCACTATTTCAGGACCCTGTATATATATTTTTAAATCTATTTAAATAATAATTTTTGCATTCCAGTGATCGCAATGACCTATTAACAGAGATAGACGGAACTGTAAACAATATATTGTGTTGACATCATCCCTTGTTCGGCCACGCGTCATCGCATATCAGTTTCTCCCCCCCATTATTTAAATACTTGGTGTTTTGGTTGTATTTGAATATTCTATTATATTCTTTGATTTCAAAACTTGAAAAAATGTGTAGACGTTGCAAACTGTGCAATAAAATAGAATCCACAAACCCAGAAGTAACTTTTCATCGAAGTAGACCGTCTAAATTTAAAATTTGGTAACATATATTTGAATTTTGAAAGAAATTTATTGACATATAAACGTCGGTCATGGGCGTAGTAAAGAAATTATTACCTAATCATTGTTATTTCATTAAAAAAGATTTTTATATTGTTTGCGCTTTTCAAATCCTAGACTTTAAAAAAGAATTATACCTACACACCTATTTAATAATATCAGTACGGGATAGGGACAAAAATCAATGTCCATTTAATGGTCAACTGAAATTGATAAACTTAAGCCAGTATGTATATAATAGGTATATATGTCAAAAACTATAACATGTGCGGAGCATGGATATAAATCTTCCTTGCGAGTATTATATGAACACAAGAAATTTAGCAAGTTTATTTGCTGAAACATACAACTTTCGGATGTTGACTTTTTTACCAAGCTTAAGATTTATTTTGTGGTATTAATTATTTCGAGGTATAGCAAATGAAACCTAAAAGAACGAGACGTCACTGGTGCCATATTTTCTATGCGAAAAGACAGACAGGCGGGGTTTAGTTCAAACCGTTCTGTCCCCCCTTCTGACCGCTTCCACAGCTCACCCCCCCTGGCCCACAAAGATGTTGTCAACAAACAAAACTTATTTTATCATTGAAGTGTTCTGTCTATCTCTGTTAATAGGTCATTGAGTGATCGTAATACTGAATGTAGGTTTGAAGCTTAATCTTTCAAAAATTTTCGCAAAAGCTACAACTGTTGTGAATTATGGTGGATGTACGAATTTAAATAAACAGTTATATTACCTCACCAAAAATTTCCAACAGAAGAAGATCGACATCCTTCCCCTCGAAAACTTTCCCAAAGGGGAAGGAAAATCTAAAATTTGAGACGACCAAATTAAAGAAGAATCAATATCTGGCAATATTTAAATTGGACATTTTTCAAAAAAAAATCATAGGTTTCCGAGTTACAACAGTAGTAAAGTATGAGATATGTGCGCCTCCGCTATGTGGTGGGGGATATTTTTTTCGAAAATTGAAAATATGAGTCGACCATTAGACAGCGATTATATGTAGCAACATTAGAATTTTCGCCATGTTTTGAAATCTCTAAATAAGTATAGGCAACGAATTATCTTCTTTGGTGAACGTTGAATGATTTTTATGACTAATTTTACACTTAAATGTGTTAAATAAAAATTTGAAAAAAAATGGATCGACATTATTAGTGGGAGCACTGAAAACTAAAAATAATATTAATTCTATTAGTACTGATACTTTTGAAGTTGGTGCCAAAAGTTTTCAATCTAACTACAACCGCAAAACTTCAAAATTACGAATACCAATAGAATTATTATTATTTTTTATTTTTCAGTGAAAAAAACTAATATTTTTATTTATTAAATTTAACTGCAGTATATGCCTGACTGATTAAACGTAGCTTCCAAACGAATTAACCAAATTTGATTTAGATTTTCATGTTTGATATTTTCTTTTATTATGTATCATTAATTTAGAACTATTTAAAGCTCCACTTGGCAAATATATTATTTATCATACATAAATTCACCCAATCTTGATCTCACAGAAGCTCTTTACACTGACAGGCAGTGGTTTCCACCTTAAGTAACCCCCCACCCTTCCCCTACCCACGTCTTGGAGAACAAATACACGATTCTATGGAAGCTTGATACAGACGGGGTGATTTGTAAGAGTGGAAGATTTAGATGGTGCTGCCATGTTTCCACAGTTGGCCCCCTAATGCGAGCTGTGCTTCGAATCGCATTATCCAGACTCTAACGCCCTTCCTGGAGAATGGATTCGCTGTGACATCGACATACGTTACGGCATCTATCTTGTTGGGAGGTAGCTAGGCAGGTAGGAAGAGGGCTATGCCTCCTCGATCGGTGGTATAGGATAATCTTATAGAGACGGAAATATCGAAATCCAAAATACAGGAAGGGTGGACAATATTTGAGATAAGATTATTGGGGCCATTTGAAGGAAAATACTTTTTATAAATAAATCTCCTAAACGGCTTGAATACTTGAATTTAAAAATATACGAGAAAATTATACCACCCCGTAGCTTAAACATCAAGCCGTTTAGAAAAAAGTTTTTCTTCTAAAATAGCTCCAAGAGTCTAGCCCTCAAATATTGTGCTCACTCTTCCTGAGTCACTCAGTGTAAGCCATGAATTGCTTAAGAGTATCGAGATTTGTGAAGAAGGATTTGCTCATTAAATTTGTCAAAAATGAGCATAAAACATTAGCTAAGTACCAACTAAAATCAGAGCGCTCATATAAATAAAACTTAATTGAGGCACGCAAGATAAGGTTCTTTTTTTTATTGTTTTTATGTGTTCTGATTTTTATTTGAACGAGAAAAAATCAAACGTGAATAAAATATTCTGAAGTACTTTTAAATAATAATACCTACAGCTCCCGATTTTTCTTAGGATTTCAGCTTTTTAAGACGGTAGCTTCTTGAGACAGAGCGCGAAGCAAGTTTTGTCAAGAAAGTTGCTCCCCTCGATATTATTTCTTACGCAATTCAGTCATTCCTTTTTTTAAAGATCACATTTCTAGAAATCCGAGGTGCAAAGCTTTGAAATATGTATTAAGTATTCAGTTATGAGCATCGCTTACTTGTAATAGGTAGCTGAGAATATAAAATGGTCACATTGTAGTTGAATTGAATAGCAGGAATCTACTCATTTATTGTTAACATTGTGAAATCTGCCCAGATATCATAAAACGTGAATTTCACAAAAGGGGGAAAAGATAAAAATAGCTTTGTTATAACTTTCCAGATAACTAGAAGTCATCTGGCGCATTCGCCTTTTATCGAAATAGCTCCAGTCTTCGTTAGATCGCTCACATGATAACAGAAACAATTAATCATACATTGTCATCTTTCTGAAATCACGACCTAATGTTTTGAAACAATAGGAAAAGCTTGTAATATAATTTAAGGACGTTAATCTATATTTGTAGGAATTTCTATGTAAAATATCTTCACTGCAGAGAAATCTGAATATGGAGAAATATTTAAAAAACAACTCGGAACTAGGACCAACTTCATTTGATGAATAAAGATTCTCCTAGTCTTTTTAAATATTTATTTCACAATTTTATGTGATCAATCATTCAAATGGCAAATTATTTTTTACACAATAATTCTATTTTCTAAGAGAAAAAAATATTTATTTATAGAATGTTGTTATTAGTTACTACCAACAGAACATCAAAAAATATGCGAGTAAAACGGACGCGTTGGTATCGAACCTACATCTTTTGTTATACTAATCATATACCTTAAGCTCTGCAACACTGTGACTGCTTGTATCAAGAGAAATCAATCTTTACTTCAGTAAGAAGAAAATTTACGAAACATTTTTTTTTAATATTTTAAATTACATATAAGCAGCTGTTTCTAAAAATGAAATACATTTTTGATCTTCTCAGAAAAAAATCATCAATTCATATCTTTTAATTTTCAAAAATATGCCATACGCCTTTTGTTTTTTTATGTGTACCATATTTGTTTTTTACTATAAAATAAAGCCAAAACCCCCTTTATAACAATATATAAAATGTCGACACTTACAGCCTGAAAAACGGTAAAAATACTTTCAAATGTAGTAGGCCATGATGATGTGGAGACAAAATACAAATTTTAATTTCCATGACAACAGTATACATTATTCGCTATGCAGAAATGAATAAATTAAATTCCTTGTTGAAAAATAACAAATTTATTAACATACCAAAGAAATTAAGGACAAACGATTAAACATAAATAAATAAGCAATTAAAAAATATAGTTAGGAACTTAACTAACGTGTTGCTCAAGATGCCTGCCTTTAACAATTCCTTTCTATATTGGTGAATATATTGAGCTTTTTCTTATCGCAACTAGATTTTTTAGCAGAACCTCCGTCAATATTCACATATTATTAAAGAACATCCTGTATAACGTGGCTGACACAACACACTGCACTCAATAAAATTTCAGGTTTGAGGTCTCTAAGTCTCTAAAGTAACTTTTCTAAACTAATCATTTCATTGTGATAAACTCTATTTTTCGGAAAGGCCCATAAAAAATAATCTAATTTATTAAGAAAATGCGATCTGGCAGTCCACCTCGCAGGACCTCGAATTCCGATCCATATGTCAGGAAAACTTGTGTTTAAAAATTCTCCTGCCACTGCAGAGCTGTGAGCTGCACAACCATCTTGCATAAAAAAAGACTTTCCTATGCGACTCCATTCAAATTTCCTTCAATAATATTGGGTCTTGTAACCTGATTTTTAATAATTCCATACAATACATCAGTGCTATAGCGAATTTGAGGTCTAGACTGCAAATTTCTCCAATTTAACCATCCTTCTATCTCTTACCGTTTAACAAATAGCAATACTGTCTCTATTAAATCCTCGGGACTCTGTGTATAACTCCTTCATTTGAAAAGTCGGTCAACAACACCTTTATTACAATTATTATGCTCAGTTGTTTAGTGCATTTCATATGTTTAATTCACTCGATATAGTGGTTCTATATATCAACTTAAATTCATTTAATCAATTTATTAAACTTGCTTCAGTTATTTGAGCTTAAAACAAAATATTTAATCTTAGCTGCATAATGTAGCGTTCACTGTTCCAAACGTGGCCTGGTTATTGTTAATAATCTTGCCAAAACTCGATGTTATGTAACAACGGTAATTTGGAAAATAACATTTCCAAATTGACGACCAATAAACTTGAGCTTTTGCTTTCGTAACCTACGTGGCTAATAATAATTCCTTATAGACGGGAAAGGGAGGACAAATACGCTGTCCGTAAATCTAATACCCTCTTTAGATGATGAGGGTAGCAAAAGAAATTCGATGTCGAACAAAAATATTCGTAACCTGAAATCAGTTTTTATACACGTATATTATGGGGCAAAGCTCCTGTTCAATTATCCAAAAAGGTCGAATCCAATAATCTCTGGCACAGGTAAACTCTAATATATATCCAAGCATCTCTGCTCAACCATATACCAAAATAATCTCTTACCGTGTATCAGATGGGGAAATTTAATCAAGTCCTTGTGTGGATGGATACAACAAGGATTTTTCTGTGATTTGTTCGAGATGAGTTTGATGAAAATTCTGTTGAATCTCACTGGAAAACGAAGCTTAACCAGCAGCGCTAGGTACCTGTATATTTGGAAGAAAGCAACCTTTGAGAAAACATGCTACGGACAATTTTTCGTATGGTATGGCAACTCTTTGAACTTGTCAACAATATGATAAAAGTTTATTGAATGGGGTTGATGTAGTAGAAAATGTAGGATAAAGAAAATTTGATATAGGTAGGTCAGCAGAGTGGATACAGTGGTAGATGGTTTTTCAGTGATATATCTACAGGGAAGTCTTAGATTTATGCTTTTTAATAATAATTATTTTGAAAAAAAAAGATCCCACATTTTTTTATTTCTATAAAAGTATTTACACCTTCTCATGTTTGAAAATCGCAACTAACAAAAAAAAGTTTTAACCAAGAATCTCAAAGTTTTAGTGACCTTGTACCATCATCAAGTATGTTTTTTCAAAGAGACGATAAAATGGCAAAAAATGTGAATGAGGATAAAAAAAGAAAATATCTGGTGTGTCCATACACACGATTGTCCTACAGCTCTAGAACTAATTCGTAGGTATAGGAAAATCGTTCGATCATATCGAAACATATTTTCTGAGCGTGACAAGACTTGAGTAAAACACGTTTTTTCGCTATTGCCTTGCAATTGATGCGAGCCGGAGGCCCATTCTGTGTCACAGGCGAGCAGTATCGGCACCCTACAAAATAAAAGACAAAGAATGCAACAAAATCTGGTCTATCCCTTCTAGAGATAATTCTGGTACAGACAGACAGATAGATCAAAGACTTAAAATATATTTTTTGACTCTGAAAGATTACATTTATAGCAAAATATGATCCAAACAATTGACAATAATATAATAATAATTTATGCAGGCTTCCATACATATCTTGATTAGATAAATAGTTTGCTAATTATGAGGTTATTATGAGCCTACAACCTCAACATCATCTAAATATACATACGAATACAATACAATTAAACAAATAATAAAATGAAAATACAACAGAACTATGAATACAACTACAAATGTGAAGATCGTCATATTAAATATTAATATTAATTTTCTAAGTAGGTACTATTACAATATATTATAACTTCAAATTATTTAAAATCCAACTTTTAATATAAAGTTTAATACGCCCTCTTGAAAAGTATAATTTTTTAAATGATGATTTAATCTACTGTAGATAAGTTCGAATCGATATAAACTTGGTTTTTTGGTGAATATTTAATTCAATTTTATTTACTGCAAGCGATTTATGTCTAGAACATACAGATGCTTCAGCAATAGAATACAATAATTATATATTAGCGCTCCCAAAATATATTTTTGATTAATATTCAACAATCGTTTTTCACTAGAAAGGTTGTTCTGCTTATTAAACCTTAAAATTTTGATAGCATGCTTTTGCATTCTTGCTACCGGCCCTAATGTATTTGAATAAACTGAACTTTAATATATTTATAGGATAGAATTTATTAGTTAGTAAAAAATAATATTAATTCTATTGATGCGGATAATTTGTAAGTTGTGCAGTTACAGGTATAGAGATGACTTTAAGCACTAACTTCAAAAGCAAATATAATTATTAAACATTTCTCTAAAACCAGAACGTACAAAAAAGTATACGAAAACGTATAATCGACGACTATTTTCACTTTTAGCGTGACGCGGTTTCTCGACCAACACCCCATCCCAACGAGCCCAAAGAAGTATATCTTCAAAAATAGGTTCGGTTTTTTCTTTCTGTTGATCAGTATTTCTGCCCTCAAAAGTCACAAGTGATTAAGTGATGCTTCAATATTATGCAATTTTAGCTGATCTAAGTAAAAACATGGTCCTATTTTTACAAAACACACATCGAAAGTTTTTTTAGATCACTCAAAATCTCCAGATATGATTTAACTAACAGAGCGTTCAGTAAACCTCCATGGGTATGTAATCATATTAAAATAGAACTTAGAATCATAGTTAATCTAACATGCTTAAAATAATAATGTCCTACACCTAGGCGCTTATTTGTCAATGTGGCCAAATTTCTAAATAATTTTCAAATCAAGTCTAGAATGAATTGAAGGTAAACTAAGGTCTATTTGGTATAATTTATTGAAGTTTAGAGCTTATCGCACTCATTGCTTGAAATGTTAACGGAATAACAGCTTTTATAACAATAAATATTTTTTCCCAAAAATTAGACCAACTTTATTAGAAGGTGCACTGGTGAATACAAAATAATATTCATTCAATTGGAGTTGGTACTTTTGGAGTTGGTGCCGAAAGTTTTCAATCTATAATTGCACCAACTTGGAAAGTACCAGCACCAATGGAATTAATATTATTTTGTATTTTTCAGAGCACCAACTATTAAAGTTGGTTTAATTTTTGGTAAAAAGTATTTAACCCGTAACTTAAAGAAAATCCAATAAAAATATTGCTCTTCTTTAATTTGGCTGGTTCATATTTTCAATTTTCAAAAAACCATTACTCCTCCACATAGCAGAAATACATTTATTTCAGTCTTTACAATTGCTGTAACTCCAGAACCGTTACTCTTTTGAAAATATGTTTAAATCAAACGTTTCCGGATAGGGTCTCATCTTTCATTCTGAAGACTCAAATTCTACACTTTAGAGAATAAGTGCCGCCTTCACCACCTTCGAGAGCGATTTTTGGAGGGAAGAAGATTTCGAAGTTCAGTTTTTTCTAAATATTGGACCATTTCCCAACTCTCCTCTCTCAAATTTATCAGAAATCATCAGAATCGGTGCAAGTTTACTACGTAAAACGCGCGAAAAAAGCCAATACCTATACAACCAAATTGTATACCGCCTCCTATTTTGAAGTAGGTCAAAAAAGCATAAAACGAAACATTTATCACATAAGCATACCATCTTACCAAAGATATTGATCTTTGTCATCATTCATCTCTCTCACATCATGAGAAGTGGGTATTATGAAAGCCAAGTGCAGGACATCTAACATCACTTTCTTGTGTCACTTGTTCTCTCAGAATATAATCCTCCTCAGAGTGGAGGATCGGTATATTTGTGCTGGGATGCGACGCCTTTTTGCCCCGTACCCATACCACTACCACCATGCATATAACGCCATAATGCCTGCGGGATTAATCATAGGAATCGTTGAGGCATAGAGAAATTCTTTTGCATGCAGAAGTGTTTTTCTCGAAGAACGCAGGTCCCTTCTCGGAAAATATTGACTATAATGACATTCTGATGCGATGGAGCGAGAGTGCCTAGCGATCCGATTTTTTTTTCTGATATGCTCGAGATACCAACATGTATGTACCTATATATATTTTTTTTCTCAAGGCTTTATGTTTCACCAGGGAAATATATACATAAGTTTATTGCTAAGATGAGACTGTTGGTATATACGTTATTATCAGTGAAGAATAAAAATCGAAACATTTCATATCGATAAATAGCTATTTTGTTTTAGAATGGCTATACCATTTAAAATATACAATATGCAAATCATCTTTCTTCTATTAGTGGTATATTTTAGTTGTGCAGTAGTATAGTTTGAATACCCATCGAGTGGGGTTTCGTCACCATTCCTGACGTCATCTGCCATTTTACGCATGTCGTAAATAATTTAAATTAAATTTTAATTCCTAACCCCAAAACACTGACACTGACATATTTTTAAGGGGGCTAAATCACTTTCAAAAAGAAATGTTTGTCATTAAACGTCAAAGAGAAAAAGAACAAACTTCAAAATAACAATCAGCCGATCTGATTGAAGACATATGTTTATGACGTTAAAATTTTATTTCACCTAGTTTATAAACGAAAAAAAGAGATAGACAAGGTATGACGAAACCCCATTCGATCGGTATTCAAACTATAGTTGGATTGAAAACTTTTGGTTTCAAATTCATCGAGAGAATTTTGAAATTTTCGTTCATTTGATTATCGATTTCGGGAAAAATGTTATCAGTAAATATTTCAATTGGTACATAAACAGTAAAATATACCGGGTGATCCTTTTAAAGTTTTACAAGGTAATATCGAGAAAACTGCTGATTCAAAAACAATGAAATTTGGAGTGATGCAACGGGACGTTGGGGCACCATTTGAAAGCATCAGTGATTTTGTAACTCTCACCACTTTTCGGGAGTGGGGTAACTTTTAAAAATTAAATAGAAAGGTGTAGTTTTCTTTCCTAATTCGTAATCTCCAGAAAAACCTACATTCAAATCATAACATAATTTCATGTGAATGTCAATATGTTAAAAACAAATTAAAATGAACACTAATTATCAAAGGACACACTAAAATGACTCTCGAATCGCGGAGACAATTTGCGAAAATTGTTACAAATGTCAAAATATGTCAGCAGAGCATTACCATGACAACGGCTCGTGTAGGTACCACTGCTTACTTTTATAATATTACATAAATTTTTAGTTTGTTATTAACATATTGACCAGCCGGTATACCATAATCAATTTCTGGTATAACCAACGACGTTAATTGAACTTTTGACCCACTGTGTCATGTCATGGAATTGAGAATTTATCCAATAAAAACAAAATTCTTCACTACTACTTTGCTAAACATCACTGATGTCATAATTCAACCCACAGATGTAGGTTATTGTACAGTCCTATTGGCTTTGGACTACAGCGAATCATAAATCATTCTTCTCTACTGGGCATTTTAGAATCTTGTGGATTTTGTTATGATAATACTGAGTTGATGTGTTCATATCTTTCAGATCGATCGCAGACAGTCAGGCTGGGAGATAAACATATAAGATCTGGAGTTCCCCAAGGTTCCATCTTAGGGCCACTATTGTTTACAATTTACACGAGCTATTGTTTTCATACGTCCATTCGTCATTGTAGTATTCATATGTATGTTGACGACACTCAGTTATACTACTCATTTCCTATAAATGACTTTGAAGTGGCGAAATCTAGCCTCCAAATGGATTCGGATAAATGAGCACATATTTCATCAAAGCATTCTCTAAAATTGAATCCCACGAAGGCTATGGCTATAATTTTTGGTAAAATAAATGATAGGTATTTAGAAGCACAAAAAATAGAGAATTTAAGACTTATACTTGATCTTCAGGAGAAGATAGTTTGTCTAAAAATATGAAAAAAAGTTTCTATAAACATGGGTCTGCAAACGCACCGTTTTGGGGATACAGGGGATCGAAGTTAAGAATATCTTTGGAAATGTTAGAGGTACAGCGCTCATCTTTTGCACACATTTCAAACTCATAAATACCCGTATTAAGGTGCAGACATTTTTTTTGAAAAAGTAGATGTAGGGTATATTTTGTATTTAAACCCCTCTAACTTCTACCCCACGGGTCACCACCAATGTTTTGTAAGCAAAAAAGGTACATCTGCTCTATTGCTATAAAGGGATCCGTTTTCGAGAAGAAGGTTATTTTATGATCAAAAACATACATTTTTTATTTTATTTTGTTAATATACTTTCAGGCTTATTCATAATCGAAACTTAGTATGCTACTAAATTAGGTGCTGTGGTCTAACCTTATATTAGGTTTATGACTTATATCAATGTAATGGTAGGATAGTGTTTTGTTTTTTATTTTAACACGATACTAGCTAGTACCGAACTAAGAATGGATTATGAATACGCCTATTTGTGTTCATAAGCTGGTTTTTACCACGCTAAAAAAATTTTGCTAATTATAAGATTACCTTTTTCTCGAAAGCGGATCACTTTAAAGCAATAGAGCTACAATACCTTTTTTGCTTAGAAAACATTGGCGGTTCTAAAAAACAAATATTTTGACCAGTGGCGTAGAAGTCAGTGGGGTTTAAATAGAAAATATACCCTAAATATACGCCACTGACTTTTTCAAAAAAACTTGTCTGCACCTTAAGATAAGGGTATTTAAGACGTGTGCAATAGATGAGCACTGTAATACCAACAGTTCTAAAGATATTCACAAAAAACGATTTTTTTCTCAACTTTGCGAACCTATACTATCTTCTCCTAAAGTCCTGCGCACCTTATAGAAATCACGCTGTATATAAACTGCATAATTCTGTTCCGGAATGTCTAAAACAACTTGAAATTAGTAAATTCAAAGAAGTCATTACTCAAATTTTCTACTGCTACTAATAGGTGACACCCACATTTTATTTTATATGAGTGTGTTTCTTTTTAATTTTCTTTTCTTCTTTTATTTCTCTTTCATTGTTAATTAAGGATAAATATTATAATTAGTTTAGATTTTGAGCAAATTTAATATTTGTATTTGACATTCACATTTTATTTTTTTCATAGTCTTGTTTTTGATCTCTCTTTAATTAGTGATAAATATCTATAATAATTCTAGATTTCATGGTTGTAAATCATATTATCAAGGGCTGAGCGGCAGAGTACGGTATGGTAAACTCCCACTTGGGATTTCTTTTGGAATAAAGACATTTATTTTTATTATTCCAATGAGCAACATTCATTTCTGAAAATGAACCATTTCTACGTTCTGTACTTCGCGCGGCTGATAATGTGGAAAAATTGTTTTCATTAGCAGCACTGCATCCCTAATCACTCTCCACAGGAATGAAGATATTAAAAAATTGCTTTTATATAAATAAGGGCTATCATCTAGTATGTTATCGTCAGCGAAAATTTCCGCTTCGCTGTGCTGATATGTAAATCAAATTAGGCAGCCAAGGAAGGGGAAGAAAATTGGCGATAACAAACGTTGAGGAGGGTTTCCGATCCTTGTTATCGTCCCCCACTGAAGCAGAAATGGATTGGGTCATTATGATAGAAAAAAAATATCCACCCTGCGGTAGGTAGTATCTGCTAAATGGTTCAGCTTTTAGCACATAAAAATATGCCTATCTCATGAGTATTGGCAAATTAAATCTACCGAAGCTTTCGATTATTATCAAAAAAGTGTTCAGTATGAACGTTTTTCAATGCATCTACTGAGGTAGTCGCTGATATTCTAGCTTTTAGGTAAATTTCTTATAGAAATGTACCTATTGCGATCGTTCACACTTTTGAATTTCGAAAAAATTTCAACGACATGTTGTTATATGTCTACAAGTTAGTCCAAAAAAACATTTGGTTCAAAAGTTTATATATATATATATATATATATATATATATATATATATATATATATATATATATATATATATATATATATATATATATGGGATATTACGAAATTTGTTAACACCATAGAGGTCGCAGTTTTAGAGGTATCAAGTTCAAATTTGCTACAAAAATCAATCTCTCAAATATCTCGGCCGAGTTCGTGGGCAATATCGGGTAAGTAGTTTCAAAATGGCGACCGTTCAAACATTCAAAAGAATTATCAAAAAAGAGCCGTAGTGTAAATATCATCAAAAATAATTTTAGATTATAGATATAATCAGTACCTACAACTTTTGTAAAAAGCAATTTTTCATAAAATGCACAGATAAAGAAATAAAAATTAATAAAGAAAAATAAGAAATATTGATAAAACATTCAACACTCAATATAAATTTGATGTAATTGTACATTTTCTGGAGATCTTAATATAGACCCTGATTAAAAAAAAAATATAGCATATTTATTGAAAAGAAATAGGCGAAAAAAAAAATCTGCCTTGAAGTGGACTCGAACCCTGTCTGCTTTATATTCAACAGCCAAAACAAAAACCTCTAACCGCAAGGCTGTGACACATACGACAAATTTTTGTAATAACATGTAGGTATACCAATGAAAAGGTTGTTAAAATTTCAATTCAATGAATTTTGAAAAATTTACCTTTCCGCTGACTATAGGCCATCGGGATTTTTTTTATTTGTATAACTTTTTCCGAACAGCTCTTCCAGATTCTAATAACTTTCATCAGTCCTTCTATTTGTTCTATATGTAATATGATTCCATCTAAGTCTGTACTCGTTTATTACAAAGATAAAATATTTCGAACATTCATAAAAACACTCAAAGTTGAATAAAAGCAAACCCCGAAAACAAGAGACCAAAAAAAACACCCATCAAACACAATTTCGCAAAGAAAATCACATACCTATCTACTTGAATGGAAGCAATAACGTTCAAAGAGTTGGATTACAGCAGCGGCACAGAAAGTTAAGGCCGCCGCATAGAAAAAGTTTCAATAACATTTCAGTAGGGAAAGTTTATAATTCCTTGATAGGAAAAAAATCAGGCGAAAGTGAGTCAGTGAGAGGGTGTACACTGGAACAGCATGCCATGGAAGAGGCTAATCGAGTTTAACTTGTTTTCAGAGAAACATAGACGGCAATTTGTAAGCAAGGGAGCTCGAATCGCTCAAAAGAGGATACCAGAAGGTGTTTTGCAATATGGAGATTTCCACTGGTGAAAGCATTTATGGATTTTGTTGTCAGATAGGATCTTGTGCTTGCCATATTATAGCTCAACAATGAGTAACAATTCACGACCGGAAAATACTTTAAGATGAAAGCACTTTAAGCTGTCAGTTTCGGGTGGAGACACTGAAAGTGTTTGTGCAAATGCTAATGTTGCAAATAATAACAAAATGATTAATTGAAATCAAATGATTATGTTTATCTGACCTTAGGGAATAAATGTGCATATGTTGAGGGCAAACGTATACTCAAGACTGACAAGATTTAAATGTGCGCTATGTTGGGAAAGCGCAAACAAAATATTTTTACCCATTGCTTAAATTCTTCAATAATCTGTACATAATCAAACTATCAGAGAATGAAGTTCATGAGGGTCTTTGAAATTTAGGCGAAAGTAAAGTTTCTAATCCAGACGATTTGCCTTTAATCTGTGCAAATACAGTTGCATTTCCTCTTCAATTAATTCATAATCAGTCACTGTCCTTTGATATTTTCCCGAACATAATGAAAACTGCATCTTTTATACCTCTTCTTAAACATGGACAGAAACACCTGGTACAGAAATAAATCCATACATTTTCAAGTTTGCTTTGGTACTCTCAATATATCTTAGACTCTTTAGACAATAGGTCTCAGGTAAATGCCGTATATACAGATTTTAGTAAAGCCTTTGCCAAGATCGGCCCTAACCTACTTATACGAACGCTTGCCGCCATAGGTGTAGGAGGAACCATCATAGCTTGGCTTAAGTCTTGCCTTTCAAACATAGCACAGTTTTTCAGTATCAATAAATATCGTTCTAGATTATTCAATAATAAGTCGGGTGTGTCCCAAGGTTCTCATCCAGGCCCTCTATATGAAATAACTCTATAAAATGCATGAGTAAATTATCATTTGTCTCAATACTCTGGAATCCCTTATACAAAATACATTTTAAGAGTTCTTGCTTTCATCTTGATGATTTAATTACGACATATAAGCCTTGCATAAATTATTAAATAATCTAATTAGCAGTCCATATTTATTATAAATTTATAATAAATTTAAAATGTATGAAGTAATTGCTAATTGTTGTAATGTCATTCATCTAGATCTAATAAACAACTTAAAATTGTATCCAAATTTACCTTCTGAGAAAGATATTTATAACAATCTATTTTTAATATATCTCCCCAAAAATCTACATATACGCAACTTCAAAAGCATTCTCCTTATAGCTAAAGAACCAAACAAGTGTTTGAACTAAAGATCTTCCATGCGGATTTTTTTATTTCGTTTTCATTGCGCTTTTGAACAAAGACAAGATTTTTCGAACAAAGCCTTCTATCCATGTCGGATGAAATGACAGGATAATAAAAAAGCATCTCTCTGGGAACTCGTTCCTCCCTTTAATACGAACCGGTCGTATATAGAGTCGGTAACAAAAACTTTCCAATAAGACCAAAACAAGAAACGCGGGAAACAAATCGTCCGACGACAGAACTCTCGTTGACAGATTCCGGAGGGAAAATACGGGAGAAATAGCTTCAGTATTTAGAAGAGATTATCGGATCTTTTTTCCTTGGGGAGGGATTGGAGCGGAACGGCGTGCTTATTCTCAAAGGATTTGGTGTAATCATTCGAGGATCTAACGAACAAAGCAGCTGGAAATTTTAATATTTCTCTCAATTCTTTTCATCGGCACTTGTTGTGATGCAGAAAATAGCAAACACTGATAGCCTTATTTATAAACAACTTTCAAGTTCGCCACTGATATTGTCACGTATCTTTCTTTGAATGTACAATTTTCTCGTACTGATTCTCGTAAATAAAATAATAAATATCCATAGTTTTTACTTTTACGCACAAGTGCAAAATTTGTATATATCTGCAGCAATTTTTTTCTTTTTAAAAGCTTTTAAAACATGAATTACTAAATGCTTCAAACGAACTGGAACCGAGAATTTATGCACAGTGTCGGAATAATCAATTTATTTCAGTCCAAATGTTATTAAGCTCAGCAAAGTGAAGCTCAAAAATGTTTTTATGGACATAAAGACATTTGAAATGTTTGATATGATCATTAAATTAGTTAAGATATTTCTTTCAATATTGATAAAACAGATATTTTTGCTCCAAAATGTGAGTAGAAGTTATGTTTAAATATAGATAATTTAAGTAAAAGCTAGCATAGACATCTATCCATATCTACTGGGCACGCCTCGAATTGGTTTTATTTTGGATCGCCCGATAAAGTTATCATTTTCACGGGACAGTAACTATGATACAATTATATTAGATTTGGTTGGGTTAGGTTTGGTTAGATTTCGATAGGTTATATATATATATAGGTTATATTTTCAAATCAGATTATCAGCATGAAGAACAGAAAAATTAATTTGTTATCTCTGAATGTCCATTGTGCCATTATCGTTATCTGAACACAACCAATGAAGTAAAAATATTTTTTCGTTCTATTGTACAACGAATACAACGTTTTTTGCCATGTTGTAATATAATAACTTTTGTACTTCGATCTTTCGTAAGAACTCATATCACAGCGAGCACTGGTGTTCGTTCAATAAGAACCTCTTTTTTTCTCTCCAAATTAACACTCAATATCCAATATCACAGTCTTTATCCCTCATTTTCGGAAGGTCCTTTGAAGACTAACGTGATAAAATTCCCTCCAATTAGAGCAGTTGAACAGTCAGAGCGCGACCCTACCTATCTCACAAAGCACAGACATCTTCGATTTCAATTACCACAAAATGTAAATAAACTTGCTCCGGCTTTTGGTGCAAATAACAAACATACAACGTATTTCAACGACACGTCTTAATTACCAAACAGACAATGGTGCCAATGTCATTTCCAACTACTATTTAGAATTGTGCTTGATTGTGATGAAATTCAGAACGTTTTGCTCTGTTGAATTTTGATAGTATATTTTTATATACTACTAACTTAAGCTAATATTTATTGTCGTAAGACGTTCATGAATGTGAGCCCAAATTTCATTTTTGCATGGGATCTTACATAAACAGATCTAGCAAACATACTCATACAGGCTCCTTTCAACTGGAAAACATAAGATATATGAATGTACAGGATCCTTCAACTCAGTTCTCATCTTCTATAGCTGAATTATAAGTTTATTAATTTACAAACTTCATCTGGAAAGCGAAGCCAATGTCGACGAATTTTTTTTGAATTTTACAGGGTATCTCATACATATTGTTGTTTATTTTGGTACCTCTAAAAGTGTCGCTAGCTAAGTTAGATTGACATAATTATTCACATCTTTTTTGTTATTTTAAATCGGATCCTCTGTATATTGAATTCGATAGAGAATTAAAAAAAACAGACATAGTCACAAAAGACTAGATTCTGTTGCTGAGATAGGTACCTACTATTTGAATTTTCATAATGTTTTCCAACCAGGGGTGCAAAACATTTTTTCAGTTTTTATTTCTTTAGTGATTTCAATAAAATTTTAAGACCATCTGAAAAAGCCACAAAATGTGACACACTGTAGAACCTAACAATGGAGCTATAGAAGACGGGACCACTGAGTTACCTATATATAAAATGTAGGTATTCCCGGAGTACCTTACGCCCTAATTGCTTGAAAAGCAACGCCAAGCTCTTCTAACGTAAATTGATTTTGAAGCACTCTATAAAATTGAATGGAATAATAGAGACCTCTCATAAACATATTAGAGAAAGAGAAAAAAGGTGAGTGGCTATTTGTTTTCTATTCTCATCCCACTTAGTAGTAAAAAGCATTAAGCAACTCTTATTTGGCACTCGATAGTTTTTGTTAGCTTGACCCAAACGTGACATGTCGAAGAGTGTTCATGAAAATGGAGACTATAGAAAAGCACTAAGAAAATCCGATCCATCCATTTCATATTATTATCCCTTTTTAATAAATTATAACTGATTTGACCACAAACTCATGCATCCATCAAAATTGGTGCAAAATCTGTATTACCTTTTTTCCTTAAGATAATAGAAGACAAATATTTACAAAAAACTGGATCTGCGTCGGACCAGACGGTGGAAGTTATACTTCTTTGGCTATTCGCACAGGCAGGATGTTATAAATGAAATATATGATATTATTATCATTATCAATAATTTCTTCTCAATCTTGTAATCACACACAGACAGACAGATAGCTGAAAATCAATCCCATAGGAGGTATTATCCTCACATATTTGTGTACCAAGTTTGGTGTCGATCGGTGATCTATTTTTCGAGATATAGTGTTGATTGACAGACAGACAGACAGCCAGACAGCTGATAATTAATATTCTATGAGGTATTACCCTTACGTATTTGTGTACCAAGTTTGGTGTCGATCGGTTAAGTATTTTCCGAGAGATCGTGTTGACAGACACACAGACAGACAGACATACAGCTGAAAGTCAATCTCATAGGAGGTATTACCCCTACGTATTTGTGTACCATGTTTGGTGTTAATCGGTTAAGTATTTTCTGAGCTATAGTGTTGACAGACAGACAGACAGGATGATCGAAACAATAGCTACCTCAAAAAAAATTGGTAGTTAATAAGGAAATTCAATATACACTTTAATTATTAAAAATTTCTGTAAAAGCCAGAACGTACAGAAAAGTATACGAAAACGTATAATCGACGATTTTTCTCACTTTTAGTGTGACGCGGTTTCTCAACCAACACACCATCCCAACTAGCCCAAAGAAGTATAACTTCAACAAAGTTGCTATAAGCTTTCACTACACCTTTTCCAACTGTAATTCAGACAGCATCAATTTAACTTCAGAAGATATCAAAAGTAATTCAGAATAATCAATTAAATTTTAGAAAACGTCAAATGCATTTCATATTAGTCAATTGTAATTCAGAATTCGTCAAATGTTTTTCATATTAGTGCATTGTAATTCAGAACACGTCAAATTTAATTCAGAACTTATCAAATGTAAATTAGAACGTATCAAATGTATTTCAGAACATACGAGTATATAATATATATAAATCAGAATGCATTAGACGGGTAATTTGGAACATATGTATCAAATCACAGGTAATCGTGTTTATTATTTTTGTTCATCATATTTGTGCATTGTTTTTCATTGTAAAAAACCACCTATACACTTACCAATTTGCCAAAATAAACTTCAAAGACAATTGTGAAGTTTGCAGACCTACAATGATAAGAAATACATCTGATGCTTTCTGTTTTACATTTGTAGTAGTTCTGAAGTAAATTTGACGAGTTCTGAATTACAATTCACCAATATGAAATACATTTGACGAATTCTGAATTTCAATTGACCCATCTGAAATTCATATGTCTAGTTCTGGATTTCAATTGACTAATCCGAAATACATGTGATGCTTTCTAAAATACAATTAACTATTCTGAATAACAGTTGACGACTTCTGAAATACAATTGAAAAAGGTGTAGTAAGAAAACCTCCAATATTTTTTTTTTACTTTCCAACTAAGTACCGTACTAGCTAGATAAGACGTATCTCTGAGAAAAGGCCCAATGAACTGAAAAAAATATATCACACAACATGATCAGTCGATTTATATACAAATTAAATTATTTTTTCAAATCCGCACTTTCAAAACTAATAACTCCATAAAGAAGTCCGATAGGAACATTTTTCCAATGAAGTTGTAACATTATTTTGCCTCGATCTGAGAACTTTCCGGACACCCTGTATATGGTGTTGAAGTAAAAAAAATAAACTGAATAATGCAATGTCGGCCTATACTTGTTAAAAATGAGATCGTATTCGGTTGGAAATGGCTTCTTGAGAGCAATCCAGTGATAG
This sequence comes from Crioceris asparagi, assembly GCA_958507055.1. Classification (NCBI taxonomy): domain Eukaryota; kingdom Metazoa; phylum Arthropoda; class Insecta; order Coleoptera; family Chrysomelidae; genus Crioceris; species Crioceris asparagi. The sequence goes on from OY293829.1 coordinate 7,876,978, forward strand.
TGATACCCATAAACAGCCATATAACAGAGAGAAGCGGTGCTGGGACACTGGGAACGTAAAAGAATGAAGGCGTCCAAAAGGATCAACGCCAGAGCCTCTACGAGTACATCTGGAGCTGGAGTAGCCGAACCTAGCAAGTGGATGATGTAATCACTTCCATATCAACTAGACATCGATTGTAATCGATTTTTTTCCTGAAAAAATTCCGATGAATGTAGTACGTCTCAAAAGTCAGTGTGCTTATGACATACCCACACCCTTTTAGAAGTCTCTTCTCCCATATATGTATATATGTATATGTAGTCCTTAGCAAATACACACAAACCGCCTGGAAGTTTTCCCAAAGAACAAACATATCGTGCACACAGACGATAATGGGAATATAATTTAGCAGGCAATCCCCGCCCCTCTCCTCGTCAACTTGCTTCATATTTGCTTCAAGCATAATGCGGTCGGTAGGTATATCTGCTGTTCTGTGCTGATATAGCGCGCAGAACAAAATAAATATTGGTATGCAAATAACGTGAAATGATGGCCTACATACTTTTCATCTAGATTTTGATCTGTTTACACAAATTAATTAATTTTTGTATCACCTATAACGCCAGACTTCATAATTCACAAAACTTTAGATTCTGACATTTAGTCGAGAACAAGCATGCGGTTGAGTAAACACTACGTAGTTTGTTTAAGCTTTTTGTGTCATTTTCAAAAATGTTAGCAGATTTTGGAAATTCAGAATGTTCCTAAAGACCAACAAATAAGATTAAATTTGATTTATCAAGAATAGTGTTACGTATGTGGGTTCGCAGATAAGTGAGACTAATTTAATTAAATTAACTTTATTCACACTCGAAATAATATAAATTACAACTTCACTTTACTATATTCGCACTAGCTTACTCGGACTATTCTGTTATTCACACTGTCTTCTATACTATGTATCTCATGCCGACAATTATCCCATATATATATCCGACAAAGGCTCCAGATCATTCGAGCGGCTTCTGGTCTTTGATTCGCAAGCCGCCACTGGACTTTTCTCGCTTTGCACAATACAATAGGATTCTTCAAATTGAGCAATATTTGATGAAACTCCTCTTCTTTCCTTCCTTCCTATTTCTCTGTTATAAGACTTGAGAGACCCAACCCATATGGCATATCACAAATATTCTTGAACGCAGCGATTTACTACAACATTTAAAGCTGCGAAAGTACTCAACATTCTGGCCCTTGGATGCAGCACTTCATGGTCCAATATATTTAAAAAAACCAATCAAATTTACAACGCTGCTGAATCCTGCACCAAAATGGGACACCGAGAAAATTTTACATATAATACTTTCCTTACTATAGACTACTTAGAATAGCGGTAACAAAGTGAATAGATTTGAATTACTGTAATGACATGTCTACCGAGATGCAAATACCATCTTTGTGTAGACCTGAACTAAATAATGAATTAAAATCTACAACCTCAACAGCATCTAAATCTACATATTGATACAATTCAAATAAACAAAAATTAAAATGAAAATACAACAGAACTATAAATACAACTACAAATGAACAGATCACCATATGATATACAAAAATATTTAAAAAAATTATGTACTATAAAAATAGGTATATTATAAATTTAAATTATTTAAAATCAAACTCTTGATATGAAGTTTAATAGGCCTTCTATTGTAGTTAAGCTTGGATCGATATAATCTTGTTTTTGGGCCAATGTTTAATTTAGTTTTATTTACTGCAAGCCATTTATGTCTAGAGCATACAGATGCATCAGCAATAGTATACTGTTCCCGTTGAATGCCATAATTATATATTGGTGCTTCCAATAGTTATAGCTATTTATTATACAAGGGAAAAAAGAACTAGATCTTAGCTCGAGAGCTAAACTCTAATATTTTTTCCGTGTATAATACACTATTTTTTCCTGTGACGGGATAAACGATGATTTAATATTGAAAAAATATTACAATACATTCAAGTCAGAAGATTGCCGAAGTAAAATTTGAAATTTTAAAGTGGTAGGCGACAATTAGACATGCCTTGCTAAGGAAACCTTTAAAGTAATCATCTGTCAGTTTAATTCTGTGTTTTGATTGATATTTATGTGTATATACATCTACCCGGGAAAAAAGTCCTCACTTTTTTTTCCGTGGGGTAGAAAGTGATACTTTGTCACCTATCAACAGAGATAAAATGTCAAACAACAAAACACAGAATTTAGAGTGGGTCTATAAGAATTACTAAGGATGTTTAATCTTAGTTCAAAAAATGTGCATATTTCTAGTTAAAATGTATTCCCATCGGTAGATCGGTAATTATTGCTTTTATCGTTCATATAGCCCATAATTTACAGATTTCAAAATAAATATGAATGTGAAACATACCAGAACTCAGCTTTATCACCAATCGCCTTTCCAACCCGCAAACTCTATATTGGACTTTGTATCGCAATTTGCGGAGTCATTCCCGAAATAGCTATTGTAGACATCGAGGGTCACACCCATTGAAAATGCACCTATCTCCAATCGATTTCTCGGGTCTTAAGACCCCTTTCTGTAATTTTTTTATCCAAATCTTCCGAGCCATTTAAGAAAATTTTATGGACCTCGAAGGTGACACCCTGCGTTTTGTCAGGGAGACCACTTATATAGATAATCTTAGAAATCAGAACCTTATCTATATACCAAATTTCATCAAAATCGTTGGAGCCGTTTTCGAGAAAAAAATTACACTTAGTCATTCTTTATCAAAAGCTTTCAGAATTTCTGGAAAGAGTCATCAAGTAATTTAACTATCACATTCTAAATTAGTAGGTATATACCGAGAATCCTTGATAATGTTTATTCCAACTTTGTACCTAGATCTATAAAATAAACACTACATGTATGCGGTAGACCTTACCTTGGCTTTTGCTTGATTTCAATAGAAATTCGAATATATTCTCATGTGGCAAGAGGATACTTTATGGTGGCTTCAAGTGCTGTTCTGTTATGTATTCTATATAACTTCCAAGAGTTTATACCTACTAGAATTACAGAAGCACTAAAGTTTCGAATACGTCTACGAAAACTTTTTTGAAATTGATGAAGCATGGATAACTATAAGTATTAATAAGTATTTCATTATTTCCATTCTAATAAAGGTAATAAATCAAGTGAACAAACTTGTGGAAAATATTAAATGTAATTTGACCATGCTTTTTCTCATAGTTGCGCCTTGTAGGATGATTTTTGGGTTTCTGACAAGTTTCATCAAAATCTTGGATATTAAAAAAAATCACTCATCCAATGCCTTTTACAGGATACAGGATAACCGTTGACATATGTGCTTGAATTGGCGAACAGAGCCTCAATGGAATCGGTATACGTAATCTATAACGGTAAATTTGATACGGAAATAAAGATTGCCATCTTTGATCAATCTCCAATGTGAAAATCTTCAACAAATTATTCTTGTAAATGTCTGCATTACGGCACATTCCTATAGATAGTTGTCTACGTGCTGCGGTTTGCGACAAAAATGATAAAGGCTCTCCGCAATTGCATACTTGGCTCATTCAAGGCTTGCGTGTCTGTATCCACGTAGTCGTCGACGAATTTTCGATGGCAATTTAGCCAGAAATGACATCGTTCTACAGAATACTACTTACCGAGCCAATCCAATCGCTGACACACGAGAGCACGTAGAAGAAGAAAACCTTCCAAGGTATATTCGTCCGTGCCGTGAATGAATAATTTGACATTGCTCTCCATAGCCCTCTAGCGCAGTGAAAATCCTTCAGATTTGGAAAGATTATTGGGTTAGTGAGGGAGCGTGTGAGGTGATGGAAAGACACAAAAGGCAGCTAGCTGAGAGAGGGTAATCTGAGAGAATACTTTATAGAGAGTGAGAATGCCAAGAAAGTTAATATCCACGTCTCCATTTGAATCGAGCCTGATAAAAATGTTCAACCACATTACTGTGCCAGTCAGTGTAAGTGAGATATTCAAACATAGATCTCTCTTCCAATCATCAACGATTTTTATTTTATGCCCAAATGGATTTCTAGTTTGCATTTGAATTTCATATCTCGTAGAAGAAATCATTGAATCGGATAAGCAGATAATATTAAACATCATATTAAGATAAGTAGTAGAAATATAAAATAAAAAAAATGCAGCCAAGTGCAAGTCGAACTTGCACATGAAGGGTTCCGAACCATGTTAAGAGAATCAGCATTCTGAAGTGTATTTTCGAAAATAGAAATACACATTCTGTGAATATTTCAACTGTCTACCTAATACGGTTCATAAGATACAAAAAAATAGACAGGCGGATGGCAGAACGGACGGATGGATGGATGGGCGAATGGAAGGGTCCCGTTTTCACTAATTCTGTACGAAAGCCTAAAAAATGAGAAGGAATTATAGTAATAACAACAATTTACTCAGGCTAACATACAACTCTTTATCTGAAAAATTGTATGCTAATAGATTGTCTGGTTTATCATGAGCCCTACCGACCCCTACCGAGATGCAAATAGCATCTGTGTGTAGACCTGCACTCATTAATGATTTAAAATCTATAACCACCTTAACATCATCTAAATATACATACCTACTGACAGAATACAAATAAATAATAAAATGAAAATACAACAGAACTATAAATACAACTGCAAAAGTAAAGATCATCATATGATATAAGAAATATTAAATATTACCTAATAGAGAATTTTTTCCTCTAACAATATACAGTGCTTTCGAAAAGTAACGAATAAATTCATTATCTGTGAAATTGAGAGTTATTTGAAGAAATCCTCTGACACGTCGATTTTTTTTAAATAAAGACACTTTTTGACATACGACCCATATTTGTGACGTAAACGTTATTTAAGATATGGCGTCAAATATATAATTATATTAGTGTATATTGGTTAAATAAGAAAATTTAAAACATATTTTTTAGTTTTACAAAATACAGAAAAAAGTTTGGTATAATTTTAATAAGTCATTTTTGTCAAGAATATATCTCATTTTATAGAAAACAAAAAAGAAAGTATCTTACCTTTTTAACAATACTATTCCAATTTTCATCCAGTATAACACCAAGGTATTTAACTTCATTTACACTTTTTATTTTAACAATTTTTACAATTTAAATTATTATCAGTCTGCGTATAGAGACACATTTAAAACACTCGATTTTGACATATTCAAAGTGGATCTGTGACAATTAAATTATTCTCTTACCTATAATTTTTAGGGAATGTTTAGGATTAGCTGTAACTCCATCCCAACTGTCACCACTACAAACAATGACTGTCATCAGCAAATAATACAAAAACACACGTATATAAAGTTGCAATAATCCATTAATATAGACATCAAACAATAACGGACGCAAAATTGAACCTTGAGGGACTCCACAAGTGACTAAAGTATAAGAATTTTTAACTCTATTAATGACAACACACTGAAAACTTTTTTAGAGATAGTTCTGCATCAAATCATTAACAATCCCTCTTAGATCACTCAATATAATCAATAGAAGTTCATGTAATACCGCGTCAAAAGCTAGCCAGAAACGGAAAGTTTGCTTCGCAGCAACTTTGTTAGCTCGAAGTTTTGTTTTCTAAAAACCATCATCAACTGTGTTTTTCTATATGAACGGAAATAGAAGCGTAGCGTAGCACTTTTCATTACCAAATCAACAATGTGTTACATAATATGACAGTTATAAGTTGTTTTCAGTAAGCATTTTGTATAGATACAATTTTTCTTAGTAGGCGATGCTTAATAACAAACTGAATGATTTGATATCAATAAACAAAGTGTTGAAAATTTTGTTCCTGTTTTATATTACGAGCTTTTGAGTACTAGAGAAGATTTTCTTGTGGAATTCCTGACCACCAAATCTGACATATATTGTGGCTTATGTTTATCTAAATATCAATCCTGCTTCAAAACAATTGATACACCAATAAAAATTCACGGAATTAACTTGCATCTGGCCAACCTGTATAAATTAATTACTTTTAAGAAGCTTTGAAAACCAGATACCTAATAGACAGTTTTTGTACGATGCGATTGAACCCTTCATCTGTGAGTCCGACTCTCACATAGCCGAGTTTTTATATTTGTCCATTAGATTAGTCCAGCTTTGTTCATTTCTTTCAACTCTGTTTACCTAACCTAACCTAATAATTCATATCAATTATTTAATATCAACCTTTTCTTTTAGAGTACACTGTATCAACGATAAAATAGTACAAATAATAATACGTCTTAATGTACCAACTAAAAGCTTGATGATGGCAGACATTAATAATGAATAGCTGCAATGTTACCCATAATATAACATTCCAAGAGGAAAATTTCCCATATATCTTACTCGAGATCCCTTCAGTTCCCATATGGGCTCTTTGTTTTGTCAAAGCTTCCACCATTGTTCGTCAAGACGACAACACAGCCTTGATGCGGCATGTACAACTGCTCTGTTTATAATCGTTGGAGGCGCTTGCATTGCAAATTGAGCTTTGGAAGGGGGGGTGGGAGAATTCGTCACATTCCCTCGGGACATATTTTGCCTCTAATTACTTCGATAAATATTTCCGTAGCTGAATGCAGATTTATAATGATCGCTACTAGATCAAAATGTTCGCATACGTATGCCGAACTCTATACTGGGCTCCGGACTGTTACCAGATTTATTGGCGCACAGAGGTTGGTTAAATCGTAAAACCACTTCAACGCAAACATAGTGCAATCCATAGCTGCTATCGAATACGGTTTGAATGTAACATATTGGATTGAAAAGCCGATACGATTAACTTAATCAATGAAAATATAGCTAATAACACTCTCGATTCACTATCTTTCAAAGAAACAAAACTAAATCAAAATTGGTTCAATTGTCAATTAATTTGAATTAATATTTTTATTTTTCTACCGCTACCCCAAATCTTCCTTTATTTGTCTATCTATCTGTTTGAGAGACAAGATTATCTCAGAATTAAATGGACCAATTTTCTTGTTTTTTCATATAACAGGAAATGGGTATCCTGCTCGCATTAGTTGCTAAGCAACACTTGACCTGACTCAGATTCGAACCCATGACCTCACGGTTGGAAGTCGAGCATTCCAATCGCCAGACTAGCATAGGCCAAAAGCATTTCCTCATTTTCAGACAAACTACATTCGCATTAAAATAAAAGTGGAGTGAGTAGAACCGACAACAATAAGACCTCCATCAGGTTCAAAAGAATTCTCTAGAAAACTAAATGAATGTATTAAACTTTCTTTTGTTGGCATGGAAAACAATTTAGCTCATTTACGCCGCCCGCGCCAATGTAACAAAACAAGGTTTTTTAACACAAGTCTCCGCTTTGCTTAGAAATCGCAAGGATCACGCTAAAGTCATTAAATTACAACTTGAAAAGAACAGTGAGTTGATACAAATAGAGCGAAACTTTGAACCTTCGTTTAATCCGCTGAAATCCAAATATTCCTGTAACCACCGCATCGTCACCGTTTGTTTGCTGATGCTGTTGAATTAGTAACGCCACCCTGAAGAGGGGTCGACAGAAAAGATAGGGTAGGTATAAGGAGGATATGGGGAATACAATACTTTTTTTTGTTATCTCTCTTTGTAATTCATTGTTGCCAGGTTATCTCTTTTGTCGCCTCCATTTAGATTAAAGGAAACACTAAATAGCCATGAGATAAAAGCGATGTGTAGAAATAATTTCATCCGGCAGATTCAACGTGCTAAAAGGAGGAAGGATGAGGTGTAATTATTTATGAAAAAAAGAAAGGAAGAATCCAACGCCAGTGAAACGGTGAATTTCATAAATTCTAGACATTCCATATTCGTGTAATATGAAATTATAAAAGAATGTTACAGAGAAAAAAATTAAAAAGCAATAGGCTGGGGTTTTGGTCTGGCCAATTTTATTGCATGCTCTGACAATTACAAAACCATATTACGAATTACAAATATGTATACGTTACGTCAATTAAACGAAATGTATTTGAAGACAACAGTTAATTGCCATACCACAAAGATACAAATACAAACATGTGTTTTGCTCAAAACCTTAGGAATAATAGTAACTGTCAGATGAAAAAAGTAGCCTATTTTTCTCTGAGATATCTTCTGTGATCGGGGACCCCTGTCAGGAACGAAGTTCCTGACGCCTTTTCTCCAATTCCGATATTCATTTGATATAGATAATATTGGGTTAATAATAATAATAATAATACTTTATTTTCTTAATGAGATGCAATAACATATATAGAATTCGTCTTCTAAGGTGTAAAATCCACCCTTTAGTAAGTAGCTCCTAGCTTTGCCTAGCACGGGGCTTTATACCTAGCATATGGCAAAGAGCCAAAGTAATCTTCATACCGAAAATAGGGAAGAAAAATGGGACTGATCCCCGAACTTTCCGACCTATCTGTGTAACATCGTTTCTACTGAAAACGATGGAGAAAGTAGTGGATAACTACATAAGAACAGAGATTCTGAAGGACAAACCACTTCATAAATGTCAGCATGCATACAGGGCGGGGCGTTCAACAGAAACCGCGCTGTATCAGCTAACTGAGGTGATTCAGAGTTCTCTGAGCAATAAAGAAATCGCAATGTGTGCCTTCCTGGACATATCTGGGGCTTTTGACAACACCACACATGTGTCAATCAGGGAGGCACTCTCACGGCGAGGAGTGAACAAGACCGTTATCAAACGGATGTATGAGATGTTGAAGACGAGAATAGCTGAGGCCCCAGTAGGTGATCATACCACCTCTGTTAAAGCTACTCGTGGAACACCTCAAGGAGGAGTAATATCTCCCCACCTATGGAGCTTAGTAGTAGACGAGTTACTCCACAAACTCACGGAGCTTGGCTTCACATGTATAGGCTATGCCGACGACATAGTCCTAATAGTCCGAGGAAAATTCGCGAACACCCTATGCGAATTATTGCAGGAGGGCCTCAGAACTATTGAGCAATGGTGCTTGTCAGTGGGGCTTAACATAAACCCATCCAAGACCACAATTATTCCATTTACTAGGAAAAGGAAACTCCCAGCTATGAAACCTCTCACTTTGAGTGGAGACATAATAAGCTGGAAGGCTGAAGTCTGACTGGTAAGACTTGGGGATGTTACCCAAAGATACTGCGATGGATGTACGTCATGATTGTAAGACCAATAATATCATATGGGTCAATAGCCTGGTATGGCAAGGCAAGTCAGAGCAATACGAGGAAAACCCTCGATAGAATACAAAGATTAGCCTGTGTCTGTATCACTGGAGCCATGAGAACTTGCCCGACCAGGGCACTAGAGATCATCACAGATCTCACACCTCTCCATCTAGTGATAGATAGATTGGCCCATGAGGCCATTCTAAGACTATCTAGGGAAGGTTCAGACATTGTGGGAATTCGGAATCAGAGAGCTTGGTCCTCTCTGTCCAAACACATCCCATCAGCAAACCTTCCCAGTGATGTAATGACAAAGAAAATTAGCATCGAGAGAACTTTCACCACGGTGCTAAGTAGCAGAGAAGATTGGGACAGGGGGCTCACAACCCAAGCTCTCAAAAAGAATACCATTAAATGGTACACTGATGGTTCTAAGACCACGACGGGGACAGGCGCTGGAGTGTTTGGGAATCGCACCAAATGCTCACTTGCGCTAGGCCGCTGCCCAAGCGTCTTTCAAGCAGAATTGCTTGCAATTGAGAGATGCGTGGACGTGAACCTTGAAAGAAACTATCAGAAATGTGACATTGCAATACATTCTGATAGTCAAGCTGCAATTAAAGCACTGAACTCTCATACCATTGACTCTAAAATGGTATGGGAGTGCCGAAGGAACCTCAATGAGCTAGGCAAGAACAACAGGGTCTACTTAGTCTGGGTTCCCGGCCACTCGGGAATCAAAGGCAACGAGGAGGCCAACACACTTGCCAGGAAAGGAGCAAAAACTCCATTCACTGGCCCAGAACCCTTCTGTGGCACAGATAAAAGCACCTACAAGAAGGACTTTCTGGAGAAGGAAAAAACCGTAAGAGAAACACTCTTGCGGGATACCCCTGGATTGGATCATTCCAAAAAGTTTCTAAAAAACTTTGATACTGCAAGATCCAAAAGGTATTTGGATGTCAGCAAGAACAAGCTACACCTACTCACTGGATTTCTTACAGGACACTGTCGCCTCAAGAAGCATCTAATGAGATTAGGTCTAGCAGAGGATGACGAGTGCAGATTCTGCGGGGAAGAGGAGGAAACTCCGGATCACCTGGTGACGGAATGCCTCGCCATTGCTAGCCAACGCAAACAGAGCCTTGGACTAGCAACCTGCAGTAGTGAGGAAGTATCCTCCTTGAAGCCAACCCAGATACTGGAGTTCATTAGAACTCTGGAACTGGAAGGCGAGTTGTAGACCGCCTATAGGCGAGTGCAACTCAGGTGGGGGGCACAATAGACCTTATGGTCGCAGTGCAATGTAACCCCCTCTTAAATCTAAATCTAAATCTAAGTAGCTCCTAAATTGCTTGAATGCTTTCAATGTAACACTTGATTTTATTTTGATTGGGAGTTTATTAAACAACCGCTGCCCAATCACAGAGGGCGACTTGTATAGAATACTCGTCCTTGAAAATGGCACATGCAGCTCGTTTTGCTGTCTTGTCTTAAAGGAATTTAAATTACAAACTACAAAAACACACGCAAAGTTAAAATTTCATAAGTATTAAATAAATCTCGACAACGAATTATTTTTTTCTGCGAGATAAACATCTCAATGAAACAAGCGGATAACCCCCAGAAACATATTCCGTACCTATGTCGGGATTCGACCTGTACTAAATATAGCATGATCAGTTGTTTCTCCTCAAAACTGATCTCATATTTCTAAATAGATAGCTGATAGAATAAATTTTCAAGATTACTGTCTCACAGTGTTTCCTCCAATGAAAACATCTCATCAATGTATAGTCCCAGGAACTCTACACATGTTACCTTTTCTATAGAATGATCATTTATATTTACATTAACAGCGGGCGCTTGTTTTTGACTGTTATGAAAATGTATTGACTGAGTTTTTTCTGCATTTAGATGAAGTGAATTTATCATATACATCTGAAAGAGTTTCAATTACACTTTTTTCTAAACAATAATTGGATTTGTCTGATACAACATTGGACGTATCGTCCGCATACAATGTGAAATGTATAGATGGGCAACCCCTAACGATGTTGTTAACATATATAAGGAACAAGATAATTCTATCTAATTCAGTACAAACTATAATAGATACATTCTTTCATTTATATGTCAAGGTATATAAATGTTATTTTGAACTTTTTCAGTGGAACAGCTCAATTAAATTCAATTAAATAATTTATTTCAAATTTTAAATCAACCTGGTTAACCACTAAAGGCAACTACTTCCAACATCACTTATATCTATTTGCTTTCACGCAAAGCGTAACCATATATTTCACTTGACCTGTTGTCACAAAATCAATATGACCAAGAACATCAAGACGTCAGTCGATCTCCATATCTCCCTTGATAATGGAAAATGACACCAAAAGTGACTCGACGACATTTCTTTCACCCTCGTCTTTCAATAATTCCTCCACCACCTCCTGGCAGACGACAGCCTTTTTGATGATAGATATGCCGACCAGACGCAAAAGTGAAAAAGATTGCTTTTCCATTTCCCTGTCGATAAACGGTGTCCGCTCGTGCCCCCCCCCCACCCCACATCTCCCCCAATTTCCCAACTCGAACTCGCGCTTTATTTGGCGTAAATTTGAAATGCAGATAGCGCGAGAAAAAATTAAATTCAATCTCGATGGATGTGGATGTGGATGCCTCAGTGACCTACAAAGATAATATGCCAAACGTGGATGGATGATGCGTGAAAAAAAAGGAAAATGAGGAGGATGCGAAAGATTATGAATAAGATATTTTTGCCTTTTTGAAGGAGTAGAAGGAGGAAAGGCTGAAAATAAATATAACACCCTCCTCGGATTCAGCTGAAGCAAGAAATTTTATCGATCCAAAAGTCATTCGATACGTGGGGGAAGGTCAAAGTTAACTCTATAGTTACGCGCAAGAAAAGAAACAAAAAGTCATCAATAACATAATATTGACAATCTTCGTTCTACTCGACATACTTTACGTGACATTCATATAACTTTTCAATTATATGATGGTTACTGTTGCAGTCCCGAATTAAACATATCTTTCGTCATAGTCAACCATCCGGTGAAGCTTTTGCAATGGGACGACTGATTTGTTTGTGTTTACGAAAAATCTTGTATATATTCCAAACAGCCTAGAAGAAAAAGGAGGATTTTTTTTCGACTTGACTTCTATTGTCATCTGCATAAACTTTTTATTTAAAAACATCATCAAAAGCGGTTTCAGAAACAGATCTTCAAAGTTAAACTAGTGTAGGAGCTGGGCGTGTACTGGGTGTAGGTTGAATAATAATAATACTAATAATAATAATAATCTTTATTTAACTACGTTTTGTAAAATTACAATTGTAGCAAGTCAGCAGATTAAAATAGACTAGACAATTAAGATTAAATACTAAAATGGTGTGTAGACTACTTATAAACTAACAAACTAGGACAGTTTCTAAGTACTCGTGAATAAAAGGCATATTTAAGCAATAGTTTTTTACACATATTTTTAAAAATTTTATGTTCATGGTCTTTAACAGTCTGAGGAAGAGCATTAAACAGCTCGATACCCAGTGAGTTTTTTGAAAACAATTTATATTTAAACCGTTTTTTTCTAATTTGGTTTGCCGATAGTAGTCTGAGTTTAGCTTTGGACTATTTTTACTTCCATGAATTTCTATCAGCTGATGCCAAATATACATGGCTGGAACTGTTAAAATTTTAAAATTGATCAAATAAGGCCTGCAATGATCGCGATGACCAATCCCGGCGATTGTTCGAACAGCTCTTTTCTGCAATCGAAAAATTGTAATGGCGTTGGAACAGTTTTCCCAGAGAACAATACCATAGGATAGGTGTGCGTGAAACAAGGAGTGATAGGCATTAAGTACTGAGGTATGGTGTAATAAGGGTTTTAGTCGCCTTATGAGGAAAAGGGAAGAAGATAACTTATTTTTTAGGATCTCAACATGTAGAGTCCAGCTGAGATTTTCATGTAGTATTATACTTAGAACTTTAGCGCTCTTTCCTTCTATAATTTTCCGATCCGTTGAAAAAAACAATTACTGTGTTTTGTCTGTATTCAGCTTTAAACAGTTTTGGGGGGACCAAAGCTCCATCGTTTTCAAAGACCGTCAATATCCTGATCACTACAAAGAATGGACGTATCATCTGCAAAACAGACACACTGAGCTAGCGACAAAAATGAAAACAGATCATTAATATAAATTATAAATAGTAGTGGTCCAAAGATGGAGCCTTGAGGAATGCCAATTTCTAATAAATGAAAAATAGAGCTCTAAGAGATAAGTAAGACTTTATTAACTGCAATGTGTTACCCCTTAGACCATAACGATACAGCTTCTCTAAAATAACTTTATGTGAGTAAATAGGTTATAGAGAGGCCACTCTTTGTTAAAAATATATTCCACAAAAAATGGATTTCACTGCGCCATGTACGAGACTTGCGGAATGCTATCTTTGAAAGGTACGACCGGCGGTAAACTTACAATGTACAAGTAACATGTAAATGTATAAATCATACATTTGTGTATACGTCATGTTTTCAATTAATTTCAGAAATGTATTTAAAAGCCAAATTTTATCAATAACGTTTATAAATAAAATTAAGAAGCTGATTGAAAACATTATGTAAAAATGACAGAAGAGACGAATAATGGAAAAATAAAACAAAGATTTTTAAATATGTATTTATTGAATATATAACACAAACTCATCCGAATAATAAAATACACCCACTTACACACGATCTCCAGAATATCGCGGAGAACACCCTCGAACACACGAAAAACATCAGAAACACCGAGAATAGGTCCTGGATTATTCCCGAAAGAATAGCATACAGCGCTAGGAGACGGTTAACAACCCGAAGCATCGAGAATAGGAGGTTAAATAGATATTAACAGCATCGATCACGGAAGTTGAATGTTAGTCGGTTGAGCGTGCACAGAACACTGAATATAAATATAGCGCTAAGCGCTTAGTAGTGCTTTGAATATAAATGTGTATATATAGTTGTGTTATTATTAGTATAAATAAATAAGGGAAAATAAATCGAACCCAGTTTAATTACAATTCCCGTGACAGGATATGATAGCTTCTTGAATATGCCTAATATCTATATGGACCATAGAGTAAATAGGTTAACTATAAAAATAATATCAAACAAAAACATGAATAAACTGACAACTGTAGACAACTACATTTTCTCAAAACAAATCATTGTGTATTTATATTCATGATACTAGCTACATATCAGGATTTACATTTATGAAATTTTCTGTTGAAACATTCTTTGAGACCCTAATGACTAATACATAATATTTTTATTTTGATTAAGGTGGGCATATATCGGTTTACCTTTTATAACTTGCAGGAACTAATTATTGTTATTTTAGATAATTAAACACTATTCAAAATAAGAATATCGCAGGCAATCTCAATCTCGCATACAAATACTATTATTGTCATAGGTAAAAACAAAAAAAACCACCATAAAGGTGCCTTTCGTGCGCTGGAGATTTGGAGATTCGGGTATTTGGAGATGCACGTCATTGGCTGAAATGGTCACGTGACCATAGCCGGAAACATCAAAATCGCCGAATCTCCAAATACCCAAGAAGTTCGTTCAAGCTCAGCTTCCTGACAGAATTACGCGCACGCGCAATTTTCCATTGGTTTTTTGGCGTCGGCTTGCTGTCAACTCATCAGGGTCAATTGTCAAAAAAATAAATCAAAAAATGAGGACTGTGGTCTTAGAAAAACAACTTCAAATATAAAAGAGCAGTTGATTAAACCACAAACATCGTCTTCTGGACCATCTTCTTCAATTGTTCCTTCCTCAAGTAGTACCTTATGTTTTTTTCGTAAATATATTATTTAATACTGAGAAGAATTTTTCCAGGGAAAAAGAAATTAGAATATAGTGGCTTAGAATCGTTTCTGCAAGATGATAGCCTTCGAAATGAAGAAATTGGATGGTCGCAAAAGATCCATCTATATGTCAAGTCAAAGCCTCCAATACCCAAATAACCGAAGCTGTAAATACTGTAAACATTGACGTTTCCCCACCAATTTGAATCTCCAAATCCTCAAATAGTCAAATAACTGATTCTCCCTCACTTAAAAGCCAGCTTTATATACAATAATTATTTGGACCAATCAAAATTTGATTCAGTGGTTATTCGATCTGTCGTCGATTACATGATATGATCTTATGCTGTAGAAGGTTCCTATCTGAAACTCATTTGGGTTTTTCGCAGATCTCAGAGATGATGCTAATTTTACTAGGAATAGTATATACAATCAGACTTCCATCTCGCTGACTTTCCGGAAGCAGCACGATGACATCCAAACCCCCTGGGTAACGATGATATTTCCATTCGCTTTGTGCAATTCTTCTGACCAACAGATTTCCTTTCGAAAAAGCTCCCCTACCTAATAAAGGTGGAAGGGACATTTTTTCGAATATAATTTTTTTAAATAAATTAAAAAAATCCCGATGGCCTGTAGTCAGCGGAAAGGTAAATTTTTCAAAATTCATTGAATTGAAATTCTAACAACCTTTTCATGGATATACCTACATGTTGTTACATAAAACTGTCGTATGTGTTATAGCCTTGGGGTTAGAGGTTTTCGTTTTGGCTGTTGAATATAAAGCAGACAGGGTTCGAGTCCACTTCAAGGCAGAATTTTTTTTTCGCCTATTTCTTTTCAATAAATATACTATATATTTTTTTAATCATGGTCTATATTAAGATCTCCATAAAATGTACAATTACATCAAATTTATATTGAGTGTTCATGTTTTATCAATATTTATTATTTTTCTTTATTATTTTTTTACCTGTGTATTTTATGAAAAATTTCTTTGAACAAAAGTTGTAGGTACTGATTATATCTATAACCTAAAATTATTTTTGATGATATTTACACTACGGCTCTTTTTTGATAATTTTTTTAAATGTTTGAATGGTCGCCATTTTGAAACTACTTACCCGATATTGTCCAATAACGAACTCGACCGAGATATTCGAGAGATTGATTTTTGTAGCAAATTTGAACTTGATACATTCAAAACTGCGACCTCTATCGTGTTAACAAATTTCGTAATATCCCATATATATATATATATATATATATATATATATATATATATATATATAAACTTTTGCACCAAATGCTTTTTTGGACTAACTTATAGACATATAACAACATGCCGTTGACATTTTTTCGAAATTCAAAAGTGTGAACGATCGCAATAGGTACATTTCTATAAGAAATTTACCTAAAAGAACTAGAAAAATTTAAATTGAAAATTTTCTCATAGAGATCAACGGTGTTCGAACTAGATCATTTGAAAACTTCGGCAGCGCATCCGCCATATATTGAATTCATTCATAACAAAATGAATAAGTACATAGTGTTCTATTATTTATATTGTTTTGTTGAATTGATAGTATTGAGTGAATTTATTGTATTGAACAACATATCAACAGAAATATGCACATAATTCGGCAGCATTTTTGTTATTTTTTTATGTAAGTAACGTGCGCCGATTGCCGATTTTAATGATTCTTTTTTCATTTGAAATAGAACGATTGAGAGATGGTCCAAATTCAACTTTTCAGGAATTCATTAAGCTCATTTTACGAGAAAGCCCTTCAAATGCTATATATTTTTTTTTTTTCAAAAATTGAAGCTCTTTTCTTGGATCTTGTGGAGCATATAATTTTCTTAAATATTTGTATTTGATTATAATATGTTTATAATAAAGTTGTTTATTAATAATCGCATTTCTGAGATAAGGGCTTTCTTATAGAATTATGACACATGTATTTCTTTATATTGTAGTACATAATTGTTTTTTTCTAAAAGTCACGGCCACTTTGACTTCGAGTTAGAATGTAAGATTAATTATCGCAATGTTGTAGGTTCAACTCAAACTAATTTGGTTTTACCAAATTACCTTTTTCCTGTTCTTTAGTAAGCAAATATTTATTCTTGTACAAAATAGAATTACAAGGAAATAATAATTCGTTATTTCAATGATTGGATTTGAATCTTTCTCAAGTAATTGTTTATCAGTTTCAAATAATGCATGTAATGGAATAAATTCAGCTTAGAACTAAATCCGAAACACCTTTAGAATATTGCAGACCATAGACTTCGCAATATACTCACAAAATTTAATGTTCTATAAAAAAGAAAAGAAAAGGAAGATAGCAGCCAGTATGTCTTTTTCCGGTGCTCTATAAAACAAAGCATAACCTTAAATATTGAGTCATTCAGACTGGGAAATTTCCAGTATACCAATCTACCTTTGTCGTTATACAACTGGTTACTTATAACTAAATAAGACCATACGAATTTCTTGATGAAATGTATTATGTCATCTATAAACTTGACACTCTTGACTCTTGACACTTCAAAATCTTTATAATTCTCACATTATGTATTATTATTTTATTATTTTGTGCATCCATCTAATGAATTAAGCAGCTGCTATATTGAAACATTGGGTCATTTCCTAAACCGCAAACGATCAAAACAACCATGAAAAAATTACTTACAAACTTTTTCAAAGTATTGACTTTTACTTTTTAATAATACTAGCTGTTTCACCCAGCACTTCCCCGGTACATACTTTGGTAGATTGTGGTACGAAAATATAAAGTCATAAGAAGTCTTGAGTATGGAACCCTTCTACCTCAGAGCCCTACTCGCACGTAGAACAGGTCCGAACACCAACCCAGATCCATCCACAGACCTGCACCAAGAGAGAACAGCATGAGCAATTCTCCTACTTCTGTCTTAGGAATTTTCCGGTATGGAAACCTCCACCGTCAAGTCCCAGTCGCACTGACAGAACAGCCCAGTGACATACTACAAACAAATATAGCGGAAAATCCACGAAACTTCAGCCATATAGCTCAGACATACTTCTTTGGTTATTGGAATCCTCCACCTAGGAGACTCAGTCACACTTACAGCTGATACCAGATCATTCTAATAACATTCTACATGCATAAATGGTAAAAAGACCATAAAATCCAGCCATAGCGTTCAGAAATATACTATAGACTTTCAGGTACGGAACCCACCACATACAGTCCCATGGGCTCTGAAAAAATAACGGTACGTTTACTTAAAGTATGATATAGAGATTTTCTTATTTTTTTCGTCCTGAGGGTTCTAAAAATGGTTCTTTGTGGCGTTTTATTACTAATTAATAGTGTAATATGAACATCAGTAAGAAGAGCGAAAAAAATGGTTGAAACCTTAAAATTGATGAATGAGAATGTTTTTTCGTAATAAAACCTTCTAAAATGGCTGTTTTTATCATTTTATTAATAAATAAGGTACAATATGAGCATTTTTAACATATGTAAAAGTGTGAAAAAATCCATTCATATTCAAACTGAACTTCAAAAATACTCGCAATGTTGTTGTTCCATAGTTGATTTATGCTTCCAAGAAGATAGTTAAATCACCAACAAGCTCTGTATTGTAAATGCACCACACCCACAACACCTTGATTGAAAAGCCACCTTTGCCATCCAAAGTAACTCTCTATTCCATGTGGGTAATTTACACTTCAAAGACTCATTTCAAAGGAGAATCGCTTCACATGCGAGTGGGTGAATTATAGAGGCTGCGTTAGATAGAAACTTTAAGGTCCCATCCGTATCTGATAGGTAAGGAACATATTATTATAGTCTCCATATAAGTAACCAGTTGTATTTTGTCACAGGTAGATTGGAATAATGGAAATTTCCAACGTTGTCAAATCGTTGAATAGCAATTAGAAGATTTCCTATATAATGTATAATTCAATTAATCTCATTCACACACTTTGGAAGTGTTTTTGACCGAAAAAAAATATGGAACCTTTACTTAACACTTCTTTTCCCTATAAAAAAAAATCTGGTGTGTTCACTCACACGACTTTCCTACCGCTCGCAGACAAATTCCATTGAATAATAATAGCCGTAGTAAAGTAAAAATCCTCAGGTCAAATCGTGCTACCACTTACTTTATTCAGCATCTCAAGACAAACAACAATGATAATGTAACATTTTTTCGTAAGATGAAACATTTAGCCAGAATCTGAAGAAACATGTGGAAAATATGGAATTTTATTCAAGTATAACATTTTTTGTGCTTTTTCTCAGACATGGTGCTGTATGTGGGTGGTAAAGGGCTCTCAGAAGAATACTTTAGGCAAGTTTAATCAAAATCCTTAGAGCCGTTTTCGCACGAAAGTTGAGCAAATCACGTTTCTTAGCTATAGCTCAGCACCCAGCTTATACAGGATTCTCATTCAGATACACCGGCGAGTGATATTGATACCAAACAAAATAAAAAAGAAAGCAACAAAATACACCGATCCGTTCCCAAGATAATGCTGCCACCGACAGACAGACAGATAGACGGACAGACAGACCAATGGCTGAAAATATGTTTATTAGACTTAGAAAACTCTGAAACGTCAACATTTTTAAAAATCTCGATACCGAAAATTTCACACGATTTCAATACCTTCCTTATACAGCTACTATTATAGTAGTGTAGGAAAGTAAAAAGAATTATGAAACTTTTTTGAGGGCTGGACTGATTCTCAGGCCAGTGGTTATCATTTGGCGGAATTCTGAATGATTGAATAGTATAGGTTACGTTTTTTTTTCATAGAGCACCGGAAATAGACAGATAGGTATTGGCCACGAGCTCTCTTTGTCTTTTTCATAGAACAGTCAATTTTGTGAGATTAATTGCACAGTGTATCCACTATGTTTATGGTGTACAGTGGTCGGAAGTTGTTTCATATTTTCCATGCTGAATCTATTTCAAAACCTGCTTTATTGGAAGCTGGTAGACAAAAAATTGAAAAGGATTCAAAATCAAATAATTTGATAAAACCAGGTTAGTTTGAATCGAACCTACGACATTGTGATTATGAATCTCACACTCTAACTGTACCTACTTCAAAGTGGCCTTGAGAAATGCATATGAGTCATAATTGTATAAGAACACCCTTATCTCAGAAATTATATTAATTATAAACAACTTTATTATAAGAATGCATTATATATTCAAGTACAAATATTTTAAGACATTTATGCTCTACAAGATTAAAGAAAATATTTTATTTCTAGCATTTTAAGGGCTTTTTCGAACAGTGAACTTTATGAACTCTGGAAAATTTGAATTTGGGACCATCACTCAATCGTTCTCTTTCAAATGAAAGAAGTCGAATTTTTAAAAAAAATAGTTTTTTATTAGGCATTTAAGATTTGAACAATTGCTATCTAAACTTTTCTTGATTTGAACTATACTTATGTATACTGTATACCTATCTCTTTGCCAGCTATTCCATAACAAATTACTGCTTATCCACCACAATACAAAATTAATCGTGTAAAGTGTAAACAAAGGTTTGGTGTTCCATGCCCGTGCGTAATTCCGGTGACGTCCAATATTGTCGTTCCATGTTGAAGAAATAATTTGATCTTGCTTTAATCAGATATAATTAATCATTATTGGATCACACTTGGATCAGTGTTACGCTGAACAGGCGGCAAGATGCCTCCGATCTAAGTACGAATTCGAAATGTCATGTCGTTAAACCGTATGGGGCCTGAGAAATCGCTGCAGAGTCCATCTATAGAAAGAACCGAAAGTAATAAAAACTATTTAAGAGCAATCCTCAAAATCAATTACATAGCTAAATAAAAAAGTGAGATACTTAAAAAATAACAAAATACCTACCTCTTTCTTTTGGAATGTCGGTCAATGAAATAAATTCATTCAAGACTATTCAACAAAATAAACACAATTTACCATTCGTTTTGATATGAAGGATTTCAATATATGGCGGATGCGCTATGAATATTTCCAAGTGTCCTAACTCGAAATACCTTGATTTCTGTAAGAATATTTCTAATTAAACTGTTGCTAGGAACAGTCTTCTCCTTATTTTCAAAGAAATAAGACATTTTCCACCCTATTTAGGGAGTTTTTTATACTCCTTTTCTCTCCTTTTTGACCGACGGACCAAACGGAGAAGGTTTACAATTCGAATTTTTGTCTACATTCTAAATGAATATTCACGCCTTTTGAATAGTAAACGTTTCATGATAAACTTTTCGCATCCGGGGTTGGAGGGGTCATTTTTCCGAAAATTGGAAATTCGAGGCGAGAAAATTAAAGAAGAGACCATATCCGGCAACGTTTAAATTGGACATTTTACAAAAAAAAACATAGATTTTCGAGGTACAGCAGTGGTAAAGTCTGAAATATGTGTGTGTCCACTATGTGGTGAGATTTTTTTCAACAATTGAAAATATGAGAACATCAAAGTAAAGAACAGATTATATGTAGCAAAAATTTTAAATTGGAAATAAAAAATATTTGATACCTACCGCTTCCGAGTTACAGCAAATATGTCTATTTCCGTGATGTTTTGAAATCTCTGAATAAGGATAAAAAAAATATTATATTCTTTGGTGAACGTTGAATGATTTTAATGACTGATGTTTCACTCAATAGTGAGAAATAAATATTTTCTAAATAAAATTGTACCGACATTATTAGTTGGTACCTTGAAAAATACAAAACAATATTAATTCTATTGGTTCTGGTACTTTTGAAAGTGGTGTCAAAAGTTTACAATCTAACTACAACTGCACAACTTCAAATTTACCAGCACCAATAAAATAAATATGATTTTGTATTTTCCACTGCACCATATAATAAAGTCTTTCCATTTTTTTGGAAATATTTAGTTTGATGCCAGTCAAATCAATTGTCTATTCTGAAGTTAGCTAATTTTAAGTATCATGTCCAGCCAAGACATACCCGGAAAATTTCCCGATAGAAACTTCAACTACCCCTGCCCCCCGCAACGGAAACGCTTTGTAGGCAGAAGCATAGCCAGTTGGGTTCGTGGAAAGCGGCTATCTGTCGGTCGGAAAAATCGCACAAAGCGAACAGAAATACCATCGTTACCGGTGGGGAGTGTGGATGTCATCATGCGGCTGCCAGAAAATCTCGCAACCCGCCCACTCCCAGCACATGCCCAGCAGCCCCTACACTCGTTTTCCAACTGGAGAGTGGTCAGGAAGATCCCAACAAAAGCTCTCGCCCAACAACTTTGAAGTTCTGTTTCTGAAACCGCTTTTGATTATGTTTTGAAATGAAATGTTTCTGCCGATGACATTAAAAGTCAAGTCGACAACAAGATCCTCCTTTTGTTCTAGGAGGCTAATTTCAGTTTAGAATATCCAAGAGTTTTGGTGAACGTAAACAAATTACAATCTGACAATTGTGAAATAGGCAAAAGGGATGTTTAATTCAGGACTGTAGCAGTATCCATATGATTGAAAAAGGTAAACGAATGTCATGTAATGTATGCAGAATGCATGCATGAAAAAACGCTGGTCACTATGGTTTGGGCTATGTTACATACACTATGTCTCTAACTGTATCAGACTTAAATAACGCACAATTTTTTTCTAGCATTGTACAGGGTGATCAAATAAGCGTGCAGAGTGCTGTATCTTAGATACTACCTACGCACATTGTAGAAACTCGAGGTAAAAAACTTGATGGGGCATAATTGCCGTCTTGAATTAAAAAAATGTGTGTTTCTTAAAGTCGAGATAAATTGAATGAGCACCTAAACATAAATATTTTAACGTGAAGACTTGCCCGAATAATGAACTACACCTACACACATACATGAATTCCAGAACACACGAGAAACATCAGAGGTACGAAGAATAGGTCCTGGATTGCTCTCGAAGGAGTGTATTGGGAAATAACGTGCGGGAAATAGATCAGACGAGAACAACTCGAAGCATCTAGATAGGAGGTTAACTGGATATAAACAGCGTCGATCACGGAAGTAGACTGTCATTCATAGTCAGACAGTTGAGTGTGTTCATACACTTGTGCATAGAACAGTGAATATAAATAGAGCGCTAAGCGCTAAGTAATGCTGTGAATATAAATGTGTATATAGTTATATTATTATTAGTGGAAATAAATAAGTGAAAATAAATCGAACCCAGTATTAATTAGAATTCCCCTTACAATATATATATAACAAGTTACGCTCTTTATATTTTTTATATTTCCGAAATTTTAAATATAAATTTGAATAACACAAAGCATTGGTGATTTCCGTTTTTATATTTCAAAATTGAGTAACTTTTATCTAAATCTTTGCTTTTTTTAATAAATTTCAAAACTTAGCATCTTTATTAGAAAATTTCAAGAAAAAAATATAAAAGCTTAAACTCAACTTGAAATCCATTGAATTTTCTCAACAAATTTTCATCCATCGATATTTTAGGCTAGATACAAAATATCAAGTTACGGTTATCACTAGTTTGTTTGAGTATCATTTTTCTATTCAATTATAGCAAAAGAACAATATCAACAGGGTTTAATTTTTTGAGACATCACGCAATTTCTGTTGTAACTTCGAAGAATGCCCTTTATTGGCAACAATCCAAATTAGAATCATTACGAGTTAAGTAAATTTGTTCAGCTAAGTAAGCTTTTTCCAACGAGACCTAGTCTGTTAAAATCCGCTCAGCAGCTTTGACATAACAGATGTTTATTAACAAAAACATTTGATTTTCCCCCATCGCTTGATTTTTACATAAAGGGGAAAAAGTTATTTGAAGAAATTCTCGAGCATATCTCCACTTTAAGAAACATATTTTTTTTTTGTACTTTATTATGGTGATATTTGGAGAAACACAACATTTTTTTATCTCAAAATAACGATTACACCCCCTAGTGGCCATCTTAGAAGCTTGAAAGTAATTTCCAGCATTTTCTCTTGGCAACTTTAGTCATTAGGTTTTCTACAATGTTTAATTTCCGAGATAAAGCACTTTGTAGGCTTACTTTGGCCACCCTGTCCAGAATGAGATTCACAAAGCCACTGTCTCTGTAACCATAAGAGATACGAAAAACAATTTCTTTGTTTTGTTTTTATTGTTTTCGTGTTTACAGGGTGTTTATTCTTCTTGATACAGGGGTCAACTTTCTTATTTTGAATAGAACACCCTATATATTTTCTTTTACACAAGATTTTTGTGTCACTTTGTATAATAAACCCTAACATAGAATTTAAAGCTTTTGAGATTTTACAGTTTTTTGTAGTCTTGAGCAAATCACGTTTTTGGCTATAGCTCAACACCCAGTGTATACAGGATTCTCTTCAGTGCCACCAGCGAGTGGTATTGGTACTAAGCAAATTAAAAAAGAAAGCAACAAATAACACCGATCCGTTTCCGTGATAATGCTGTCACAGACAGACAGACCAATGGCTAAAAATATGTTTATTAGACTTGTAGAAACGTTTTTGTAGAAATGTACGAATAATAAATGAATACCTACCATATTATAGGCTGAGGATTATTTGCGGATTCTGAATTTTGAGATTGAAATCAACTTAGCTAGGATACTGAAAACCGGTTACACCTACGACCCACGATAAAAGATAATAATAATATGAAAGTCTACAATACCAAAATCGACATGTTTGGTGTTATCCAACATCTGCTCGAAGAATGTTTTCATTACATTAGCAAAAATAAAAACATTAAATTTATGTTCTTGTATTAGGTACTCCAAGTTTATTTAGATAACCATTACTGCCGCCAAAAAGTTACCTATATACCTACATAATATACGATACCAACACACACTCTTATCAAAAATCATTTCTTGGTTTGCCATCCTTTTCTTGTACGTAATCCATGTTATATTGTTAAACGGATTTCAACGACCTCTTATCGAACAAAAAGCTTGTACAAATCATTATTTCACTGTTTTCTAGTACATATACATATAATAATTTTCCTCTGTTGAGACATGCGGCGATATTATACTTGAAAAAATTTTAACGGTATCCTTCCACATGATTGATAATTCAACGAAAGACATTTATATGTCGCTCAATAATTTTATCCTTCTTCCAAAAACAACCTTGACATCATTGATCAGCCAAAAAGAAAAACAAGATTTGAGCAAAGATTAGAAACCAATTTTTGATTTAGATATCAAGCTGATTACTTCCAAATTATGAACTTTTTATCGATCTAGAATAATTATTATAATATATTACTTATATTCTCATAAGTTTATTGAATTTTCAAATTAACATTTAAATTTTTATTGACTTGAATTATTGGTGCAATAGCAAAAAGGAAAAAGTGAGTCAAAATAAAAACGGAAGGACGTGTGAACTGTTAAATGACCTTTGAAAATATGTACATATTTAGCAACAATATGTTTAACAAATTTACATTACCTGTAAGGTATTTCTGATTTATCTTCATTTTAAACATTCAATTGGATAATTCATGTTTTATGTAGGTACTATAGGTACTTAGGTTTGCCTCAATTATTCAAAGTTCATGTGTTCCCTATAGAAATATAGCAAGTACACCCAATTGTTGATCAAACTTATTTGAATAATAATAGGTGTAATACTATATTAATTAAAAAATCTAATTAAATAGTGATCTTTGATTTCTAACCGGCAAATCTAATTTCTGAAGTCACATTCAAAATTATTTACTCGATACACCAATAATAGAATTTATTTTATCTGCGCTCACTTCGACTACCGATTGCCGCCGGGTCCAAAGTCCACTTTCAGGTAAGAGTGCAAAGTCCAATGTTCAAAATTATCATTTAACGAACGCGTTACGATCTATGCGATCTGTATACGTTGGTACCCGGATTAAGTGTTTATGTAAACTTTTAATAAATATTGTAGATGTATGAATATTTTTATTTATTTCTCAATTTTGATTGATAAGATGATAGAATAATATCATATTTTCGATGTAATTTTTGTAGGTATTTTTTTCCCATTTGCACACAATCTAGAATCTGTAATAGGTAGGTATACTATTGAAATCTACGAATATTAAATTTGTAAATTCAACATTCCTACATGTATTTGATTAGTATATTGAATCTTTAATGTCATCTACAGATTTTTATTTCTAATTCTAAGAAGTCTTTTGGCACCAACTTCAAAAGTACCAGCACCAGCACCAATAATAGAATTATGAATTAAAGTAATTAAACTCTGAAACGTCAACATTTGTAAAAATCTCAATACCGAAAATTTTTCACGATTCCAATACTTTCCTTATACAGCTACAGGAAAGTAAAAATGGTATTTTGTTTCAAACTGTCAGAAAGGTTCAATCCATCAGTAACGAATATGATGAGCATTGAATACACGTTCTCCCTCGATTTTTCTTAAGTACGATGAACTTAATCATTTGATTTCAATTGATTAATTCGACATTAATTCCATCACCTATTATTCCTTTAGACTTTAGGTCTCTTGATCATATATATTTGTGATAGAATTTCAACCCATCGGCTACATACTCAGAGTCTCTTTTTTTTGGTTTTAGGAGGACTGAAAGTATCACTTTCCATGGAAATGGATTCCACAGAGAAGTGCTCAATTCATTCAATTGGGAAAGCTATTACTCTTTTCCATAGAGACACGGCTTTGAGGAATTTTCAATGAGGCGACCAGCGATTTTTATTTGTAAACTCGTTATTCGCGTTGGCTGCGGAGAGTGTCTCGTTAAATGACAGCCGCCTGAACTGTCATTCCCGCAAAAATCCGGCAGGATTCTCAATAATCCATTACAGTATACAGGGTGATTCACGAACGATGGTATCTTAAAGACCTGTTCAAGTAATTAGTAATTAGCTAATTCACGACCGCAGAATAAAAACATTACATCTCAAGATTTTAACAGGGACAGACTTATTTGTTTGCGTTCACGAATAATTTGATTAACAAAATGTTTACAAGCCATCCCTTTTCTGTAAAACATCCATAGTACCATCATCGAGCATGTATCACTCTGTACACAGAATTGAGCGATTGATGGAGCTACTATTTGATAGAAAAGGATGCTAGTTAATCGTATGGTTGTCACACTGGCTATCGCTCTTACGAGTACTTCAAAGGCGACTTGTTTTTCGAGTGAAGCGGGCAAAAGTATGGATACTAAAAGGGCCTTTCGTTAGGAGGGTGTATTATGTATTTCGGCTGTAATAGCGGCCAACGTATCTAGGGATGTTCGATGGCTGTGCCAGCGTCTTTACGAGAAAATATGTGTGGAGAAATTTCCATAACCTTTCGAACGTGGAATTGGCAAAATTATATTGACTCTCGTTCAGTCTGTTGGGGTAATTAACGGTTGGTAGGAGAGAGGCCTTGCGAAAGGTTTTAATAAGCGAGACGAGTGGTGGGTAGAATATTGAACGACGAGAATAAGGTTTTGATTAAAAGGTAATCGTTAAATTTAAGAGATATCACAAAATAAAATGCCGTATTTTTCATTCGAACTGAAATACTTGAAAATATCTGCTCAAAATATATTCTTGTGCATAAGTCTTTATCACTCGTGTATTAGTATGGCACTTGAAGAGAAATAACGTTAGTTAGTCCATATTAGTGAGTCGGCTCAAGTAAACATTACTTTCCAAGTAAACACAAAAAAGTCAAGACGGGTTAGGTCTGGAGATCTAGGAGGCCATCCAATAGATCCCCGTCTTTCTATCCAGCGATTGGGGAAAACCTCATTCAGGAAATCTCTTACTGACAGAGCATCTTGTTTTAATTAAATATTAGGATCTATATCATCAAACTCATGAATACTTGAATATGTTATTGTCAAAAATGGAATTACATCATTTTGCAACATTTCTATACAGTCTGCAGCAGTGACATTTCCCACAAAAAAAATATGGTTTCACTATATTATTTTTTATATAATCCCTGCCCAAACATTTACTTTTTGTGGATACTGAGCATGGACTTCCATCGACCAGTTAGGTTTTTCATTTGCCCAATATCTAAAATTTTGTTTTGTTCAATGATCCATTTAAGCAAAAAGTTGCTTCATCAAAGAATGAAACATTATATTCAAAGCCATTATTTTCGTTACATATTCTCTGAATCGTGTCACAAAACTCTAGACGTCTGTCAAAATCATTTTCATTAAGTTCATGTGTCACTTTAATTTTCTATATCTAGATTTAATTTCGCTTTCTTTATACTTTGAGAACACCAACAAGGCACATCCTATTGTTGTGACATAACGTTGTGATTGAAGAATGAGGCTTTTCATATATTTTCATTTTCTAATAAAATATTTAGTTGAGTATCTTCAGAAACAGCCGGTCTGCCACTTTTATGTTTATACCTGACATGCTCTGTTTCATTAAATTTTCGCTTTATCTTACCTACTGTGAATTTGCTTATGAGATTTCTTTCTGGATATTTTTCATTGAAAATGTTACATCCTTCTTCCATACTCCTTTTACGATTACCATATACTACCTAATATCATCAAAATTTCTATTCGTTTTTTTTTTCTGAAATTGTAGTATCGCAGAATCTATTAATATGAACATTCATAAATCAATGTTTAACTTGAAAATACATATAATCTTATAACCATAATACAATTAATATGGAGTCGGAACTAAGAACTTATTAATTGTTTCTTAGGACTCTGATTCAAACGCATCCTTGTTTTTACGCACTAATAGTTTGTATAAAATTAAGAGCAGCAAATGAAAATATATCAATTTTTGAGCACCTTGCATTTCATATTTCTTTTTGTTAGTACCCACGTATTTGGTATTTTTGAACTTAGAAAATTGACATTTCTCCATTTATGATATAAAATTATGGCCTTCACATTTAGAAAATATAACAATGACGTCATACTTTGTAAAATGGAGAAGATAAGATGATGTTTGCAAAAAAAAGTAGAAAATCAAAATCAAAAATCAACCCGTCAGAGCTTTTCTCTATACTATTTTTTATAATATTTTAGAAGATATTGAAGTGTTACTTTATGAACGCACTGTATAAGTAACTTAAATAAACTATTGAGGAAGGTGGCATTGCATTAAATACTTTATGTGATTTTTTTATTATTGCAGATGTCAGTGATCAAACTGGAAGTCATTTAATTTCGGTATCTACTAGCTTAGTTCAGGATAATATTTAATACGTACACTTTTACTTTCCTACCGCTATTGTGATAGTGTAAAATTTTCGATGCCCAGATTTCACCCAGATATTTACATATTAGGCTCCCCTTAGTACAGAGATAATATGTTCATCCATCGGTCTGTCTGTCTGTCATTCTGTGCCAAGATTTTATCAGGAACGGATAAACCGATTTAGTTTATTTCATTTTCGTTCTCCATGGGATCGATACCGCTCGCCTGAAGATAAATTTGATTCCATAATCTTCCAAATGAACGATCATAGTCTCTGTAGTAGACAATATAACTAATAACGATAAAAACAACTAATCTACGATGAACGAAATGTCGTCCCAGTATTAAGGAACTTTTGGGCATTTATGCTTCACTTACTCCACCAAAGCACAAATTTGATAATCCCAAAGACGTTAACCGATGCGTAAAAAAATCACTGTTTTACTTTGGAAGATTATGATTTCAGTCCATAGCCAGTCTGTTTGGTACAAGATAGTAGTTTAAATAAAACAGAAATGATTTATTTGTTTAAATCTTTTTCCTAACACCTGCCTGGAAAGTTCAAATTTCGAGAAGTGATTATCGTGGCAAAAGTATTCGATATCTGCACCCTTGACAAAAACATGCAATTGTATCTGACAACCGTGAAACAACATTCACTTCAGGTATATGTTGCAAAATGACCATTGTCCGATATTCGTCCCTTCACACACTAACTAGTTTTTCATGTGCTACCTGCGAGGAAATTTACTTTGATATGCATTCGAGTCATTATCCAACAAAATAAAAAAATCCTTAGGCATCAACACACCCACGTCTTATCCAATTCAACATTGTCATTTGTTACTTGTTACGGCCGCTTGGCTAAGTAGCAGCAAACTCATCCCTCCAACACGTCAACCCTCTAAATATAACACAAGCAAACAAACAACACGCCCCTCTTCTACCTTTTATCTAATGGCAGCGAAAAGTAGACGACGAGCCGGCTGCAAATTGCCACCCTTCAAGATTGCACACATAAAGGGCTGGAAAACTATCTGAGCATGAATATACGTGAAATAATCTTGGCTGTCATATAGGTATTATGCAGGCGTACGTAATCTTTTTGTCTATGTGACATATGTGATTGTTTCTTATCGAGATGATAGCTGATTTGTTATTCCAGAAAACTGGATGCGTTGAAGGTTGTAGGTATATTCGTGAATGTAGGTACTACAAAGTAATGTGTTTTCCCTTTCCACAACTTCCAGACGGCAGCCTTCCTTCGCTTTTGGCATTCACGACAACTCACGGCTCGCTCCGTTCAGTATAGAAATAGCCGAGTATGGATGCACATCAAATAGATTCTGCTCACTCACTCTGATTACCTAGGCAATGATTTGACTAACTTTCTAGTGTATTCTGGTGAAATTCCAAGCTTCCGTAATTTACACTTTCCAAAAATTCTTGTTGGATATCGGGACAATATTAACTTTTTTTATTTTTTAATTTGAAATATGTCAAAGATGGTTATGTCCCAATTGACTTTAATATTACACCCATTTTTTAGATTGTTTGTAGTTATTTTTTGCTCACAGTCGATCAGTGTCTTTCCCAGAGAATCACTCGCTTCCGAAAAATGATATTCATCAATCATTTCTCACTAAAAAGGTTGTTACATTTTAGAACAGCGATGGTAATTCCATCAATCCCATCTACTTTCTTATTTTTCAATAACATAATAATATATACAGTTTGTTTCACGAATCATGGCTATTATGTGTAATCATTCACGAGTTACGTACATATCGCTATACTTCTCATCGCATCTCACTATCATGAAATTCTCTACTATGTTTGTCGATCTAAGCTACGACATCAATATGTTAAGCTTATGTCCTTTTATACAATGATAAGGCGCTGCACGTATTTCCGAAGGCAACGCAATCTTTATTCCATAGGCGTCACAAAGTCATTGTGACATTTCATATAATTCAGGTGCATAAATTTATATTTCATAACTCAAGCAATAAATTTGTATTTTGTGTGCCTACATTATTGTTGATAATAAATCTTTCATATTATGTTTGCTTATTTAATCAATCGATATTTTTAAATAGTTTTTATTACTATCGGTTCTTGACTAGAGACTTGAAATTTCGAATTCGTACTTAGATCGCAGACATCTCGCCGCCTGTTAAGCTCGAAGTGTGCTCCAATATTGGTAATTATAATTATCTCATTTCAACAAAGATCATTATTTTTTCGACATGGAACGACAATGTCGGACAATGGGATCCGTCTCTGGAATTTCGCAAGAGCATGGAGCGTATATATACGTCTCGTTCTCTGGTATATAGGTACTTTCTGGAAGATCGTCTATGGTTATGTCGCAATTGTCAGACGTCAGACGTTATTGTTAATTTAAAGTTTAATTTTGTGTTGTGGAAGACAAACAGTAATTTGTTATGGAATTGCTGTTGCTGGCAAACACATATACATAAGTATAGTTAAAATCGAGAAAAGGATAGCAATAGTAGGTACTCATCGGTACGGTTTAAATCTTAAATGCCCAATAAAAACTATTTTTAATTTTTTTTCAAAAATTTCACTTGTTTTCTCTAACTATATGAACTTCCTTAAATGCCATATCTTATCTCGAAATCGTTACGCCACTGATTTACTCCTGTCAGCTGGATTGATCCATTTTTCGTGTTTTCAAGGCAGACGCCAACATTCGTGAAACAAACTGTATATAATTTCCCCTATGTTTGTCTCCTCTAAGTACAATGAATTATTATTCCAACATGGAACATACGCAATGCCAGACACTATTTTATCCGAAAGAGACTTAACGACAGTGGTTAAATAGGTATTAAACCCCTGACCGATCTCAAATCCATCCTCTAATACTTCATTCTTAGTATCAAATATTTTAAAATGGATCTATGGATTTCGATGAAAATTTGTATCTGGGTTTCTCTGCGACATACAATTGATTGGTAATACCTACTCTCATATTTTTTCCGTTTAGTTGTTAATCTGTTCATAACAACTACATACCAGCTAATAATTTTCAAAAACCTATAATTCTCCACTGCTACTAAATGACCTCAAGCATTGCGTAACTCGTACGACCGCCATCTTTTACAAACTGTATTCCCAAACAATACTAATAATGTTATTAGCAATATAGATGACTACATTATAAAACACATAGTTACAAAGAGAAGCGAAACAAATATAGGATGCATCATATCCCTCTATAGACATCTCATTAACCTCAAGGACTTGGTGTCCAGGTATCTATTCCTAGCACAACCTAGACCTGATTATATGATACGTTATTTACATCACCCAATATGTTACTTTTGCACAATTATGTGGACTTACCTGTATGTAATAAAAGCAAAAACGATGGCCACCAGTGATATACTGCTACCAAGAACGACCAGAAGTGACAAAATGCTCTCCTCGGTGAGTGCTGGCTCCAGACCGGACCTGGTGAAGTTGGGGAAGCCATGAATCCGCGTCGTATAAAGGGTGTCCATTTTATTGATTGGATGTGGCTGTAATATAAAATTGCAAATTGATAAGGAACAAAACACAGAATTTTTAGCCATTATCATTGTAACTACCAACGAAACTGTTAGAGCGATGTTTATTTTTGACCGACTTCCCAAATGGAGGAGGTGTAGATATAATTCGACTGTTAGCATGATGCATAAACAGTTTTCCTGACTTCAAAAAGTGCTAAGCTACTTTTCTTTCAGTCTGGAAAAAATCCACTTTCGCACTTAGGGTATTTTATCAATATACAAAATTTATACACTGCGTTCATAAAGTATGAAAACGCTTCAATAACTACTAAAATATTATCTTATAGAGAAAAATCTCTGACAGGTCGATTATTGATTTTCTTATTTTATATGCAAACAGCTTCATTTTATCCCCTCCACTTTCCAAGTTATGACGTCATCGTTGATTTTTTAGATGGAAATGCCATAATTTTATATTATAAACGGAAAACTGGCAATTTTCTGTTTTCAAAAATACCAAATACATGGGTATTAATATAAAACTAATATTAAATACAGGGTGCTAAAAATTAATATATTTTTATTTGCTGCTTTCAATTTTATATAATCTATGCATAAAAACATGTAATCGTTTGAATCGGAGTCCTTAGCAACAATTAATAAGTTCTTAGTTACCACTGCATATTAATATTATTGTTACTATTGAAAATTGAAAGCAGCAAATATTTTCATATTAATTTTTTAGCACCCTGTATTTCCTATATTTTTCTGATAATACCCATGTATTTGGTATTTTTGATCTCAGAAAAATTCGTTTTCGTTTGCCGTTTATACTATAAAATTATGGCCTTCCTTTTTAAAAAAAATAATGATAACGTCATAATTTGGAAGGTGGTGGGGATAAAATGATGCTGTTTACATAGAAAAGTTGAAAATCTAAATCGAAAATCGACCTGTCAGAGCTTTTTCTCTATATGTTAATATTTTAGAAGTTATTGAGGCGTTTCCATATTTTATGAACGCACTGTATATTGCAGTTAACTTTTTTATGAGGAATTCATAAGAAATTAAACAATCTTTCAACACACATGTGTGATTATTTTAGCTGCAGTTCACTTTTGCATACATTTTTTCCATCTTCGAGATGGTAGTAAAGGGCCTTCATCAAAACTGCCTACCAACTAGAGCGAGCATAATTCTGTTATCACTGGCGAGCAGTATCGATATCCTACAAAACAAAAAAGAAACCAAAAATCCATCCGTTTCCGATATAAAATTTTTAGCACAGATAGACTCACTCGACCCTATAATGTAAATATCTGTCGAAAACTACAGGCCGAAGATTTTAGACGATTAAAATATTAAACCTTACATTGCTACCTAGGGTAGCGGTAGGAAATTAAACTTCATATGTGATATGTGATAACAGCTGTGTTCAGTAAATTCAGCTGATTTAAAATGCGAAACAGCACCTCCAAGTGCCGCTCCACTCATCATCATTCCATCGATGTTATTTCAGGCAATGTGGATTGGTTTCAGCTTCAATGGCGTTCAGTTGACATAAGCGAGAATTATTGAGTGAGCGATTATGGAGTGCATGAAGCGCCAGCCTAGCGACGATACCTATAGGATGGTCCTCCAGGAACACTCTCGATTGATTGCGGAAATACTATAATTAAAAACATTTCGTGACATACCTATCAACTAAGATCACTACAGGTCATAAAGATGTTAAATAAGAAATAATTAATTTGTAGGCATTATTATCGATGAATTCCTGAAATTGTCTCGACATATTGACAGACTATCAACTAAGTTGTAACAAATATGCTATGCAATTAGAATTACAAGTAAATATTCAGAAGAAAAGGTTCTTAAGATTATGTTCTATGTCAGCTTCGAGTCTCTGATGAGATACGGAATTATTTTTTGGGGAATTAGTTCTGCCGCGCAAATAATCTTTAAGGTGCAAAAAAGGATAGTACGGATAATGTTGAAAATTGATTTTAGGGAGAGTTGTAGAGGGATTTTTAAGTCAAAGCGTCTCTCAACTCTTTATGGCTTATACTTACATGAATGTCTAATGTATTTATTTAAAAACAAGGACTCCTTTCTTATTAATAACACAATTATAACTTATAATATAGAACTTTGGATATAAACTATTCCCATTCATATATTAACAATGACAATATGAGCATCGAAATATTTAATAAGCTACCCAACCAACAACCATTTAAAAATAAATCAAAACAACTTATTTTAGATTTAGAACCTTATTGTTTAGAAGATTATTATAGTATCTGGTCTACTATTGTTACGACGCCATTTCATTTGTATTTTTTTGTGATACCATGTAAAGACATAATTTGAGATAAAGCTATATTCTTTTCTATTCAATTCATACGTGTAAGATATTTTGAGGTTGGTCGCACCGTTTTTACTATTCTAGAAGTAGAAGCCAATTCAAACAAAGTTAAAATAGATTTCCCTGTACATTGTAACATTTTTAGATTTGTCATTAAATTCTAAAAACATTTCATATATAAGTCTAAAACATTTTTTATAAGAAAGCCTTATATGAAAATAGAGGGTTGATATCTGCAAAAAAATAACATTTCTTACAATTACATTTTTTTATTTTAATTTTTATTCTTCTTTTTCTATCGCCATTCATACAAATGCAACTAAATGTGTTTTTTTTCTACATGAAAACAAACTAAAAAAAATATTTTTTACCAAAAACTGAACCGACTTTATTAGATGCTGCACTGAAAAATACAAAATATATTAATTCTATTGGTCCTGGTAATTTTGAAGTTGTGCAGTTGCAGTTAAATTGAAGACTTTTGAGCAACTTCAAAAGTACCAGTACCAATAGAATTAATATTATTTTGTATTTTTAATAATAAAGTCGGTCGAATTTTTGGAAAAAAATATTTATTTCACATTTTTGACTATAAAATTAATCGTGAGAATCGTTGAACATTCACTATCACCAAAAAGATAATAGGTACTTATATCCTATTATCCGTGTATATTTCTTGCTCATACGTTATACTTTAGATTTTACCATTGCTGAAACTCCAAAATTGTAACTCTTTTGAAAAAAAAATGGTTTTCAATGGGAATGATATTTCGGATCAAAATTTTTCTAAATTTGGGACCATTCCTTCAAATGAATCAAAACTAATCAAAATTGGAGCGCTGTTACTATGCAAACCGCGCGAACAGCCATACATAAGAAATCACTAATATATAGAAAAAAAAGCAAACATACAACCGAATCGTACACCTCCTCCTTTTTTTGAAGGAGGTCAATAAAATAATAAAGGCTACCTTCTAGAAAAAAATGATAACTATATTTGGGTCCGCGATAGTCAATCTTCACATTCAATATGTCAAAAACGTCGTCGACTGCTCGCTCATTTAGCAGGTAATTCGAACTCACCCAATGTTTATTATATTTTAGACGTAGGTATATCCCCATTGACCTAGATATGTCACCAAATTAGGAAATTGTTTGTAGATACTTATAGTTTTCACGAAATTACTCAAGGCGATCCCGTAAGACCACCCTGTATATAGCACCGACAAAACCAACAGTGTGAGAGATTTGGTCGAGAGCTGATCTTCTATCCAATCGATAGATATATGGAACATGCGGATAATCTAGCAACAACGGCACTTGTTTTCAAATGGTACCCAATGCTGGCATTTTTCTCTCAGTTGGCGATGTTTTACAGTAATCAATACAAAAAGAGTATATAAGCATGAAGAGAGCGGCTTCAGTTGATGAATGATAGGAGCTTATAGATCATCAGTCCACACCGTATAAAAAAGGAACCATTCGAACCCTTTAAAAGTCTCTATAACTGGACGTGTAATGATCGATCATTCGTTGATTTATAGAGAAAATAACAGTCCTACAAATGGTGGATCAATCCTACCCGTAATGCCATCTAAATATAATAATCGGTAAAAAAAACAGTTTTAGATAATTGGAAAAAAAATATTTTGGTAAAAAATTGGCAACGTGTGTTCTTGGAACAATATATACTTGCATATCCTATTGAACTTATCTTCTAGGATGCATTTAAAACTAAAGTATGATTCAGTCAATTAAATTAATGATAATTCTTTAGCATCATGTTGGCTCAAGGTTTTAGACCGATAAAAATGTTTAACATGAATGTGCAAACGTATTCAATCAAATATATTTTTCTTTTTTACTATAATGCGTTTCAAACTGAGAATGTAGTGTGGCGTAATAATTATTAATACTAAACAATGAATATCGAAATTATGAAGAACATATTACAGGTAAATTTGAATCATAATTTAATAATAATTTAATCCATAAATTGTATGAAATTATGGATTAGGAGACATAAACGGTATTTTTCTTAGGCTAATTTTGAACATTTAATGTCAGTTCAACTTACTGTAAGAAATGCATGAGGCGAGGCATGAGGATTATGGTCGATCCAAAACTACTTTTTTTACCTACCTATAGCTAAGGGTCGATATAAGCCCTTATTTTTAGTGGATTTTTTGTATATACATGCGCCTTGTAAGACCCATTTTTGCAATATTGAAATAAATGAAAAAATGTATATATGAAAATAAACTTTATCACAATATTACTAATTTATTTGTAAATAAAATCAACCAACGAATGAACATATTAGATAAAATTTATTGAAGAATACAATTGTTTTTAATAATGAATGCCTTTTTAGGAACATAGAAATTTTCAAACGCCAACAAAATAAAAAATATCTATAAACGTAAAACCTAACGTTACATTTGATATTCCAAGGTTATCAGTCAGTCAAAATAGTTTTTCTGGTCATTAAGGATGAGTCGTAAGCCATCTTCAACGTCACTAACAAATTGTCAACCACTGAAAAGATGGCGGCTCTCTTCATTTGATATAAAGCTGCAGTTTTGGCAAAGGTACTACTAAGGAGCGAAATTTAAACTTATTCGAACTTATATACGAAAGAAATTTTGAAAGTGGGCCATCTTCGGAACAGGGCCATCATGGGCTCAAGTGTCTTACATTTATCAAGCACACGAGCGGTTTTTGTGAAAAAAATTATGATTATAAGGTATAACACAATATTTATAACAACCCAACAATATTCAATATTAGAAAAACGATATCATAATTTCAATATCCTTTCTTTTCAGGCAACACGGTATATAAACAAAATGTAAAACATTAACAGAACGGCCGTTGGCTTAAGAATTTTTAATGAACGAATTGTAAACCTTTTTGAAATTTGTATTTATTTTTATGCTGCCTAAATTAATTATTAGTTGAATGTAAATTGTAAACGCTGATTTCTGCTATTTATTCTTATAAGATCATTTTTGTATCTGAATAAATCAACAACAAAATGCTGAACTGTGCTGGTAGCAACGAGTAAATATCTTCAAATAAATAATAAAAATATCAAAGAAGCTCGTATTAAATACCCCAGTTTTCAAAGAGATGATAAATCCATTCGAGAAATAGTAATTTTAAATTGAAAGCTTCCATCCGCAATAATTGCCCCATTCTCTTTTTACTCTACCTAGTCTGATATGTTCCAATCATTTGAATCTTTAAAGCGATAAAACTTTGTAAGGAATTTCAAGACGCAAGATTCTACGGAAATCTGACAGATTTTATTAAGAAATAAAGGTTAATTTGATTCTTAATTTGTGAACTAAACAAACAGACTTGGAGTACTAATTAATATACCTATGTTAATTCTTGCTCTAGAACTTATAAAATTAGCTAATTGACAAAAAGGATGGTAGAAGATGAATAAACTTTATAAAACTGATGGAGAATTAGCGAGTTATTTATTAAACTAATTTTACTCATAAAGAATAAAGAACAATAATTAATCTAGGGAATAGCATTAAAAGAATATTTTCTCTTAGCTTCAAGTACCACATACAGTGCGGTCCATAGGTATGGAATAAATTCATTTTTAGCGTTATTATGCATTTGTTTGAAAAAGTTGTGCAGTTGCAGTTACATTGATAATTTTTGCACCAACTTTACCAATAGAATTAATATTATTTTATACTTTTCAGTGCATCAACTAATAACGTCGGTCCAATTTTTTGTAAAAAATATTTGTTTCACTCTTTTGAGTGTACCTAACATTAGTCACGAAAATCGTTAAACATTCACTAATACTAATGAAGATAGTACTTATCCTATTACCCACGTATATTCGTTGCTTGTAGTTGTTGTTATTGAGATCTCAAAGCATCGCTGCGGAAATACGCTTCATTATTTTATATGTTACCATTTTAACACCGATTTATCTCGAAAACCGCAACTCTAAGGAAAAAATGTTCATTATAAATGTTGCTACAAATAATAATGTCTTTCATGTGGTATCGCAAGATTTTCAATTTTCGAAAGAAATCGCCCTCTCCACATAGCAAAAATACATACATTTGAGAATTTAACATGCCTCCATCTCGAAAACCGTAGCTATTTAAAAAAAAATCAATTTAAACGTTTCCGGATATTGTCCTATCTTTAATTATACTAACTCAGTCTTTCGATTTTCGAGAAAATTCGCCCCTTCCACTCCTTTGGGGCGGTTTTCGGAGGGAAGGAGATTTCGGATTTGCGTTTTTATGAATATGGGAGCAAAAAAATAATAAAGCAGACAGTTGAATTGTATACCTCCTCCGTTCGGGGTGCGTCGGTCAAAAACTACTCAAAAAAACCAGATCGAAATGTTAAATTGGATGAGAAAAAAGTTAGATGTACCTACTGTTAGCGATAGAGGAAAATCCGCATATGACAAGTAGACAACTTGCCGCCGACAATGATGTAAGTCAATCATCGATATTGAGAGCTTTATATAAAGGAAAATACCATCCTTATGAAGTTCAGTTAGTTCAGGAGTTAAATGAGGATGATCATGATAGACGACAACAATTCTGTGAACAGATGATGGACAGAATGGAATCAGATTTGGAGTTCGTAAAAAAATTGTTGTCTGATGAAGCTACTTTTCATTTCAATGGAACGGTTAATAGACAACACTGTAGATATTGGAGCAGAGAAAATCCTCATTGGATATGTGAGGTTCACACACAATATCCCAAAAAAGTGAACTTTTGGGCTGGTATCAATAACAACAAAATTATTGGCCCACATTGTTTTTGATGGCACAATTAATGGTGACGTTTATCTAGTTTTTTATGAAACTTTTACTGCTTACATTAAAAATATTTTTTCCTGATGTTAATGATTTGGATCATAAATCAATTTGGTACCAACAAGACAACTCCATCGCATTACACACGTATCGTTAGAGATAATTTGAACGAAGTTTTCCCCAAAAGGTGGATTGGAAGACGTGGAACGATTGAATGGCCGCCTAGATCCCCCGATTTGACTTCTCTCGATTACTTGTTATTGGGTTATTTAAAATCAGAAGTATATTTCAATAGACCAGACAATATCGCAGTTTTAAAGGTTGGATAACGGAAGAAATTACCAACATAACCCCTGAGACCCTACAAAATGTTGTTCGATTGAATGAGAATGCTTATTGTCAAGAAGTGAATAGTGGTCATTTTAAACTTTTAATTTAACTGTAAAATAAATTGAAAAATACTTCATAAATATTATGTAACATTATTTCCTTCATTCTACTTGAAGTCTAAAAATTTTACATTTTTCGCAGAAATTTTCTCAGTTATGATTGCACCAAATTTGAAAAACTTTGTATTTCTGAACAGAGAATGAAAATCCCTTTCGAACAAGGTGCCAAACTATCAACCTTCTCATCTATTTTTTTTGAAGGGCGCTCATAATTCAGAGAGGGTGCAAGAAGGAGTTAATATTTTCATACTATAAATTGTCAAATTGAAAATAGAAATCGACCTGTTTTTTTTTGTTGCGTTTTTTCAAACAAATACATAAATAATGCTTAAGATGAATTTATTCCATACCTATGAACCGCACTGTATATGCTAATTTACTTATTTTAACTATTCTACGAATAATATAAAATGTTCATAAAGACCGTGTATTTTATAATTCATGCCATGTGAAGAAGTAATGCTGGAGATATTTCGTCTAAATTTATAAATCTTGTACTCTGAATAAATTTGAATGCATTTTCATTTTTTATTTATTCTTGCATTATTATTTCCCTTTAATTAACTTATCTTAGCAACATTATTGAAACGCTACATAGATATTGTTGTTGACCGAGTTTGTTCGCTTTTTACTGTTCCGTACCCAAAAGGGTGAAAGGGTAGAGAGCTGAAATTTTCAGAGAATTTTTATTTCTGTTGCCGCGTTGCAACAACAGATACTAAGTCCGTCCGTCCGTTAGTCGGTCAGCAGGCTGTATCTTATGAACCGTAACAGGTAGACAGTTGAAATTTTCACAGAATGTGTATTTCTGTTTTTGCTTTAACATCAAATCTGTCAGTCCGTCTGTTTGTCTATGGGTGGTCCGTACCTCATGAATCGTAATAGATAGAAAGATGAAATTTTCATCCTTGTATCGCTTGGAATCTTTCAGCTTCAGGATCAAATAATTGATGAATCTGGTTTTCTGAGGACAAGAGAAGTGCAATCAAATTTTAAAAAATGCATGTGTTTTTTGCGTAAATGACACGACATGGCTTATTTTATTTCCCGTTCCATTCTTAACGTTCACACTGTATATTTCCATTAAGAATTCATAGGTCAGCGCTCATCCAACTTTCTTGCCTTGACAAATCTGATATTATTTCGGAGTAATGTAGGGTAGGTACAATCAAAAAGGAGATCTTGGAGGGTAGGAAAGAAAAACACGCGCAATTCCACGGTTAATTTGCCTAATGTAGATTTATACGTTTTTGCTGTTGTAAAAGAAAAAGAACCATTAAGGCGGGACGTGATTTCTACTCGCAAATTCACGAAAAATACAATGAAAATCGCTATTTGACTTCATATTAACCTTTTGCCCTTTTTTGTAATTTTCTTGGTATAATAATTGATAATCATAATCAATACGAAATGGATACATTTGTATAAAAAAGGAAATTATCGTTTCAAATGTACATGAGAAATTATTATCACAAAAAGGTTGGATTTTCATTTGATAAAGGACTATTGAGATTTGGTCTCATTGAAAGAAAAATACTGACGGCCTGTAGCCAGCGGAAAGGTCAATTTCTAATAATTTATTAAATTGAATTTTGAAAATTCTTAAAAAAAGATTCTATTATTTTTTTTCGTGCATTTTATGAAAAATTGCTTTGAGCAAAAGTTGTAGGTACTGATTATATCTATACCTAACCCAAAATTATTTCTGATGATATTTACCCTACGGCCCTTTTTTGATAATTTTGTAAAATGTTTGAACGTCGCCATTTTGAAGCTCCTTACCCGATAATGCCCAATAACGAAATCGGCCGAAATATTTAAGAGATTGATTTTTGTAGCAAATCTATCGTGTTAACAAATTTTGTAATATCCCATATATACAGGAATTATAATGGAGAAACTTTAACAGCGTATTCAGCAGGTAAAAATAATTAAAAAAGTTCATATAAACTTATCTCCAAAAACGCTTGGTTGAAATATTGCGAAAAAATCGTTACTTTTTAGGAAATCCTTCTGGATTTTACTTTCAATCTTATTATTGCCACTTAAAAATAAATTTATATCATGATAAACACTTTTATTTGTTCTACCAGTGGCGTTCGTGAGACCGTTTAAATTAATTTAAATAATAAAAAAAGTTGTATGTCAATGGTTTATCGCAATTTCGTTCAATTTAATTTAAATTGAAATTAAAATTTACTGGTCCAATTAATTGATTTCCTAGAAATAAGAATTTCAATAATTTCATATTTAAATATAAATCTCATTTTAGAGTTACCTAATAACATGACATTGTTTGGAACGTTCTTTGTGTGTTGAGTTTTCTGTAGCACAGTGATGGGTATTATGCCTGTTGAAAACTCCGCAATCGATAAATCGAGTTTCGTCAGTCCATAATATGTTCATGGAAAAATTGGCATATTTTCGCATATTTCGGATGTACCATTCACAAAATCTCACTCTTCGGGAAAATCATTTTTCAATAAACCTTTTAGTATCGTAGGATTGTATGGATGATATTTATTAACGATCAGTATTTGATGAATGGATGACTTAGGGATATCCGTTTCATTACCAATTTTTCTAACTCATGCTATGGGATTATTATTAGTGTATTGTAACACAGCATCAATTCTCTCCTCATTTTCAACAGTATATTTAGAATTTCTCGGTTTTGCAAAACTTCCATAATTTAGCAAATTTAGTACCAGATCCCTAAAATGTCTTGCGTTTGGTTGATGCCGTTCAGGAAAGTAATTTTCATAAATTTCCGCAGGTTCCGTAGAGTTTTTATGGGCTACGAAGTGAGTTTCTATCAAGTCTAATTTTTCTTCAGTGGTTTAATTAACAGTCATATTTGAAAATAATAACAAAGTAACGGAAATTGAACTAAACAAAAAAACAATTAACAAAATGAAAATGAACGAATAAAATCTAATGAAAACAACACAGAAGACAGTTCAAATTAAACAAACTGTAATTTGACAGTTGTAATACATATTGTTGACTCGCCTACTAGACTAAATTGAGCAGAGCAGCAAAATTAATTTGAAACTTTTTTGATTCAATTATTTCGGCATTATTTTGAAAGAATATACCATATTGTGATACATTATTGGAAAGGGAATTAACAATGCTATTAAATGCAATAAAAATTTAATATCACATCCTTAAAAAAAACAAAGTTATAGTGGTTATCTCAAAAACGGAAAAAGATATTCTTTTGTTTTATTTTTTATAGTAAAGATATTAAAAAAGTGCCCATGGAATTTCTAAGCCAAAATAATGCTCAAATAATGAAGATACGGGCAACTGTCAAAACTCACCATTTTGTTTTTTAGCGATTTATTCAAAAACCAAAAACAACTGATAAAATTCGACAGGAGTTCTGAAATGGTTATAGGATTCTGAGAAACATTGCCCATCTAACAGATTTTTTAGCTCTTATAATAACCGAGATAGTAATACATTCATCACCAATCTGGGACACACTGTATAACTTCATGGCCCATAATATTTGCTTAATTTCAAAGTGCATCCATTAGCTTATCTTACATTTACAATTGTATATTAAGTGACGTATAGATCCTTGCCTTAACAATTAGTTTAATATTGAACCTAAGACAGAAATGTGCATTGATGGGGATTTCCAAACTGTTGGAAACTGGTTCTGGATTTGTTGTTGGAAAAAAATCCATTTCAGGAATGTATCTTCTGTTTAGATTGAATGAAACAAATACATGTTCCCTTTAACAAAATGTCATAATCGAAAGCAAGGCATTAAAAGAAGCTCAAGCATATTTAAAAATTGACGTGTTCCAGTGTTTCTACGTAAATTATACATGGCGTATTTCATTTGTAGTTTCTATTCCAAACGTTTGCACTATATATTCAAGATTTACAAAGTTTTATTACTGCCAAACAGGAAGTTTATCGTATGAACTGTGCGAGTGGAACATTAACACGATATAAAATATCAATTCTCAATATTTAGGTATATTGCAGCAGACTCTGTAGCAATAAAATAAAATATATA
Organism: Crioceris asparagi; assembly: GCA_958507055.1. NCBI lineage: Eukaryota > Metazoa > Arthropoda > Insecta > Coleoptera > Chrysomelidae > Crioceris > Crioceris asparagi. Next base: position 7,921,468 of record OY293829.1, read on the forward strand.
TATATATATATATATATATACACATATCACATTCAATACCACTCAAAGTGGTCAAACAAAGACAAAAGATTTGAGAAAAAAAACAAAAAACCAAAGAACGAAAGAACCTTACGTCTACCCTCCATAAAACTTCCATATGAATAAAATATGACGGGCATACTAAGTGGCAGCTGTAAAATCCCCGGCGTAAATCCAACAAAACATAAAAAAAATGGCGAATACAAAGAGAAAAAATGTGACACGTGACGTATGGGAGAGCAGCATGGATTTAACATTTCACGTACAATTTACGTGTAAGTGGGTAGGAAGTTTCTCGGTACACCGACTTCTTATATTCTCTGGAAGTGGAAGTAGGTATATATATATTTATTATGCCGCAGTCTCTCAGGACTAAGGATGAAGAGAGTCATCGAAGAAAATATGTTTTGATCCCAAATATGGCGGTAAAAAAGCAATTGTTTTTCCCACATGATAGTGGATTCTGAATGTTTGGAAAAGCGTATAAGTTATGCTGTTATCATGAATATCTAATTATATTAAACGAGAAATGCTTATATATATTATATATAATATTATATATATATATATGCGGATCACGTGATTTCAAGCTTGTTAGCTTTCATCAGCGCCACATAAGTTGAAGCTGTATCCAACTAAACAAAAGCAACTGGAAGAGATCAAAAACTTTGAGACATAATCTACTAGTGCGACACAATTCGCGCCACCTAGGTATTGAGAGCACAATTACGTTTAACGTAAGTATGTATAATAATTAAAGAGATCTGTTAATTCATTAATGAATGAAATATATAAAATATAAAATAAGATGAAGCTCTACACCTTTAAGCTTTTGTTTAATTATTATACATACTTACGTTAAACGTAATTGTGCTCTCAATACCTGGGTGGCGCGAATTGTGTCCCACTGGTAGATTATGTCTCAAAGTTTTCGACTACTTCCAGTTGCTTTTGTTTAGTTGGATACACCTTCCACTTATGTGGCGCTGATGAAAGCTAACAAGCTTGAAATCACGTGATCCGCTTCTAGTGGGTGGTTATGTCCGACTAAACAAAAGCATAAAGGTGTAGAGCTTCATCTTATTTTTATATTTTATATATTTCATTCATTAATGAACTATATATAAATATATAAATGCAAATTTTATCTCGGAATCTGGTCACTGGTCTACCGATTTCGATGAAAATTCATATGTATGGGTTCTAGAGTGTATTGAATCGATTGGTTGTAATCACATTCACAAGAAAAATCGTTTTCAGCAATTAATATTCTCATTTTACGAGTTCTACAGATTATATGTGAGATACCAATATGAACCCAACAACATTATAGGGAAAAATAGTCCTATAGTAGTTAAGCTTCTGGGTATTAATCTAGAGTTCCTCTGATCACCTTTCAGTTTTTTTTAAGAAAACCCATTTTTATGTTAATATGAGTTTTTAATAATTTAATCGGAAATTTTCAATGAAAATTTGTACATATCTAATATATTGCGACCCTTAAGGTACACATTAGCTATTTCAAAGAAGGGTTTTAGCTGATTTTGGTAACAATTGTTGGATGTTCAGGATGCAACTTTTCGTATATTGATTTATTTTTGTTGTTTTTTTTTTTGGTTCGTTCGCGCGTTTTGTTTTAAACGTACTCCAATTTTGATGATTTTTGATTCATTCGACGGCAGAATTAAAGATACAAAAATTTCCAGAAACATTTATATTGATTTTTTTTTCAAAAGAGCTACGGTTCTCGAGTTCCTGTGATGTTAAAATTTGAAATATGTGTAATTTCGCTATGTGGAAGAGGCAATTTCTTTCGAGAATTGAAAATCTGCGAATGGAAAATTAACTATCAGATTATTTGTAGCAACATTTATATTGAACATTTTAGAGTTACGGTTTTCGAGTTAAAAGGGTGGTAAAGTTTATAATAAGCGTATTTGAGTGACGATGTTCTTAGATTTCTGAATAATAGCAAATATAAGTACATATATATATACATGGGTAATAATGGTATACGTGAATGTTCATGGATAATGGGGAACTTTCAACGATTTTCATGACAAGTGTAACACTTAAAAGTGTGAAATACTTCTAATTATATTAAACGAGAAATGCTTGTATATATATATATATATATATATATATATATATATATATATATATATATATATATATATATATATATATATATATATATGCAAATTTTATCTCGGAAAAATCGTTTTCTCATTTTAAGAGCTCTACAGATTATATGTGAGATATGAGTATGAACCCTTTAACATCATAGTGCATTCTGATCAGCTTTGAGTTTTAATTTGTACATATCTAATATATTGCGACCCTTAAGTTACACATTAGCTTTTCAAAGAAGGGTTAGCTGATTTCGGTAAAAAATAGCGGAGTCGAGAAATCGATTGCCGATACTATCATATTTAATCGTTGTGACCCTCGAGGTCCACACTAGCTATTTCAAGAATGGCTCCACAGATAAAAGTTTCAGTGTGTACAGTGTTTGGGGGTCGAGAAGTCGATTGGTGAGACAGCTGAGTTCTGGTATTTCTCTCATTCAAATTACACATTCATATTTATTTCGAAATCTATAACTTACGAATATGTGAACAATAAAAGCAGTATTTACCGATCGCAATACATTTTAACCAGAAATCTGCACATTTTTTAAATATCCTTAATAACTCTTATAGACCCATCATAAATCCTGTTTTACCCGAGCAAAGCTCTGTCCCCAGATATTATTCATTATATATATTATATATCAGTATTGCCTACAATGTTATATAATTGGGTCCCATTAACACGCTCTGAGTATGGAACCCTAAAAAGCAGACAACCAATTGGATTGTGTAACTCCTTCGTTGGGCAAGTTGCTCCAAAATTGACACTTATCCTCAATCTCCTGGGGTTTGAGTTTTGTCTTTGTTTATCGCCTCAAAAAGACATGCACAAAGTTATTAAGCATTTAAATAATGTTCTCTTCTCTATAATTGCAGATTTAATTCTAACAGAATCAAGAGTAAAGCAACATCAGTGAAATAAACACCCGTTTAATTGAATATTCTCGGATGGATGCGCGTATATATATATATATATATATATATATATATATATATATGTGTGGGTATGTGAATCCCTTTTTCCTTTTTGACCTCGCTCGAGATTACGCTCCTACGGGAACTTATGGTCCCCCCATCCATATTTCACAATTATTATCCAGAAGGTCTCACCAACACGCCTTCTGATTTATTCACAAGCTAATAATAATACTTTTCAACATTATATCCAATTTAATAAATGATCAACTTGAGTACGAGTAGGTAACAAGATATATTATGTGCTTCGCAAAATTCTAAACACGTTCACCCAATTTTTCATAATTATCACGTAATCTTCATAGTCGGTAGATGGCGCGCTGCGTACGATAGGATTAATGGCACAGATTTAAAATCAAATCCTATTAACGCAGTCAAACGCGGGCAGCCATTATTTAGGATAGTTGCCTTATAATATATAGCTTAGAAGATGTTGTTGTGGATTACATGTCAGGATAAATCGAGTAGGTAACTGAAGCAAGAAGCAAAGCAATCAATATATTTATAGATTTACGCTATGGGATATCATGGCCTAGCTTGGTTTGGATCAGAATTAAGTAGTTAACAGTTGACAATTCTTAAATGAAAGTTCAAACAATATTGGGTGTGTTCAGGCAACAAAAACGATTTCAATACACTGCCTATTTGATTTAATAGGCCATGAACAAAACCCAAATGCGATGTTGTCAAACATTAGATGGTGGATTGGTGGTCTTCTTTGAGACTGCTGCGCGCATGTCGTCGTCAGTCGATGACAAAATGGGAGATTCGAACATAAATAATATGAAAATTTTCGGGCAAATTAAATTTATATTTTACTAGACCTTGGTTCTACATTCCGTCATGGTAGTATATTGCAGAAGCCACAAATATCATAAACTAATAGGGATGTTGACTAATTTTTCGAACTGTTCCTATCTTTTAGATCGAACCTTAATAAATAAGACAAAAATAAAAAAGAATTCTAAGGAAAAAAAAAGAAAAAATTAAATAATTTTGAATTTTCCCGCTGAAACACGCATATCATTCACAGACCACTAACAAAAGCAACACTTACGATCTGTCATATATGTCATGTGATTTATATTTACTCTTCCTCTGTGGCCTCTGTGTATTTGTCAGTTTGTCAGTGTTAATTTGCTTGAGAATTGAGATTATCATATAAGAAATGAATACAGAGTTTTATAAATACTGTGCAGTTCCCATGTGTAACACCACAGCTATTAGTACACCAGATAAACTAATTATTTACGTTCCGAAGAAGAAAGTTATAAGGAGAAAGTGGTTAACTTTAGCTAGAAGAGATCCAGCATCTTTAACAACAACATCTACAATTTATTTTTGTGAAGATCACTTTGATGTTAAGTTCTGATGATAATTTACAAAAAATTACATTAGTAACTGATTTCAAATTCAGATGCAGATAGTTCGGGTTATGTTGATAATGCATGTTTATATAGGAGTCACTGTTTATTTCGTTAGAAAAATAACCGAATTTTAATTTTAGCTTCAAAATGATATCAAAAATTATGTGGAATATACCACGATGGGTACAGTGTCACAAATAAGAATGAAAGCTGGTTGTGTACCTACAAAATTTGCCTGTCAACCAATTACCATTTTTGATTTGTTTCGACCAGCAGCTATAATATAATAAGGCAAGGATTTCTTTTTATAGCAAAAAATCATAAAGTAGGTATTGGTCAATTATACGTACAAAGATGGCTTCGCAGCGTTGCGCAGAATAATAATCCGTGTTTCTGGCAAATAAATTTGCCACCATCAAATAATCTATTCTTGGCAAATTAGAGCTGTCTGCTTTGGAAAACCTAACCTCCATTATTGCAAATACACTGATTATTTATTAAGAAAAACTTAGAAGATATTTCCAATGAATCACAAAGCATATAACCACTTGAAGATAAATGATGGAATGACTGTTGACGTTGGCTGGTTAGTTTGTTTAGCGGTCCATGACGTAATGCGCTCTGATTGGTGTTCGCAGTCACGTGATAAAGAGTATTATTTATTGCACTTTAAACTAGTTTTATTCAATTATTTATAATTAAATATGGTCCGAAAAAAATATTTTAGGTATTCAAATATTACCATTCATTGATTGAACATATATTTATTTAAAATTACAATTTGAGTCGACATCTCTTTTATGTAACCCAAGTAAGAAGTTATTGAAATCTTTGTCGTGTTATCAACAGATGTTCAACATTTAATAAAACATTTTTCCGTCATCTGTCTGTCTGTCGATCTGTGTGTAGATATACTTAATATTGCTAGCTGTATTATTAGGAGGATATGCCAAAAACGATTATGGGAACCTATCTTATTATACATTATTACGGAGAGAGCGGTTAAACCGAATATAGCCCTCCAACATTTAGTAAATCCATAATAATTATTGTTATTAATGTTACATTACATAATCAGATCTCAATTGGCTTTATCGTCATCAATTCATGCACATAGTTATTAGAACCAATCAAAATCCATCATTTCAACTCTTTCGATTTCAATTATCATCATCCATTGTAGCGTAGGTATATTCCTGTTATATTGTTTTCAATTTTGGAATACAATTCACAATACGAACATATATATATATATATATATATATATATATATATATATATATATATATATCAACATATTTCATAACAATGTCGCGAATGACATGCAGACAAGACAATAAAACAATTTTATGTTCAAATCAGCATCCAATCCCATCCGAGGGGAATATATTAAGTTATCATTTTGGAGTGTTATCAAAAATTTTAGGGGCAAAAAATCCCATAAATTCACATCTATAAAATTTACCTACTCATCCATAATTCTAAGGTTTCGTACATTTGATTAAAAAAAGGAACTTACGACTTTCAGCTGGAATTTTCGATTTGGAAGTATCTTTTGAATCTCAAATAGTATACAGTCATCCTTGCAAATTAGAAAAAATATGCGTGAAAATAATAAACATAAGTTTGCGAAAAAGTGAGGTTATATGAAACGATGATTGACTTGGGCAGTGAGTTGTAAAAACTGCCAATATAACGTGTAGGAAATTGAACTAATCCTTAAATATTCGATAACGAAAGCGAAAACCAAGTGGTTTAAAATTTACAAAAAAAATATTTTTCAAAAATATGTACTTACTTTAAAGCAAAACCAATTTCTGACAGCGCCATATATTGGGCATTCTCAGATAATATCATGTTATTACCACAATTTTTGGAATTCGCTAAAACACCATGATTATTTAAAAAGTTCAATAGTTTGTCTTCATTTTTACTTAAAAGAATAAATTCAATATATGAAAAGTTTCATCCAGAACACCCAACACCTGCCATTTAAAAATAGGATAAATTTTTATAAGATGTTAAGCTTAGTTGTTATTTTCGTTATTTTTTTATAAAGCAAACATTCTTGGAAATGCAATTCATAAAATAACCTAATGCTGCGAAAGGCAGCATTGGGAACATTGATATTAACAGCACTTGAATGTTGAATATACTGCACAAGTTAAATTCGTTCAACCACACATTTTCCGAACTTATGTTTAGTATTTTCACGGACCGTTTAATACAATGCAAGGATGATTATATACCATTTAGGATGGATAATATACTTCCAAATTGAAAATTCCAGCTAAAATTAGTAAGTTCTAAGAACAACATTTTCCCTTTTTTAATAATAATTTATTCGATTTCATAATGAATCCCTAATGGGAGATTAGTTCATTCTTCAATTTGTGTAACTCATATCTTGATGACAGAATAAAAATAGAGTATTTCATAATAACTTTTATAACGTCAGTCACTTTATGTTCCGTTCTTTTAAAGTACCGTTTAATTATATGTTCCATGAAAAAATATGATTTTTTTAATGTAGGATTAGAATTAATTGGAGATTAAATTTGGTTATAAAATCAGCCCTAAAAATAGCATGTTCCGCATCAATTTTATTGAAAGTTTTGCTAAAATACACCTATTTTTCAAAAAAAAATGTTTAAGGCTTTTATAACAAAAGCCGCTAATCTAGATTGTTACCAATAAAACTTTTTCTCGCAAGATAAGCAGTTTTACTAAACTTCTTGCATTAAGTCACTCGCTGTTTAGTAAGCTTGTTGTTTAATATACCGTAACGTGCAAGGGCAAGAGGTACAGCCGCCGGCATCTGATGCTTATGCGCGAGTGATGGGGATCTCGAGAGCGGCCGCTGACAAAGAGTGTGACGCATGTGCTCACTAGGATGCCGACAAAGGATTTCGAGAAAATTCCAGTGGCAGCTGGCGACTGGAGTGATCAAAGACCAGAGGCGGCTAGAAGATATGGAGAGTCTTTTTCGGGTGAATATTTTGGAGAATTGTCGGCATGAGGGAGATTGTAGAAGAAAGGGTACAAATAGACAGTTTTATAGAAGAGTCAGAGTAAGCTAATAAGAACATTCAATAGTAAAGTGAAGTTGTAATTTTTATTAATCTACTTTTGTGTGTAAATAAAGTTTATTTAATAATTGTAAATTAGTATCACTTATCTGCGAACCCGGATACATAACAATACTATTCTATTAGTATTACAGCATTACAAATTTAGGTAAATCGTCCATCAGAATATTTGAAGGATATTCAACAGAATTTCATGTATGACATGGGCTTTCTTCAGTTTGACCTGCCTAAAATCAATTCGTAATTTATAGCGGTATGTTCCAATACAGGATCACATAATATTTATGATGTCCATGAAATATTCGTATAGAATCAGATATACGCATTTATACTGAGCAATGGGTCATTCCTCGATTGAATTGTTACATTGATAGCTACAGCATTATTTGTTATGTTGGTATACCAGTGGAATCACAATTGCTTGTAAATAATTGAGAAGCCTCTCGAACTGGTTTTTCCACTATCTAGATTTCAAAGTCAATAGATATCCTAACTGCATAGATGTCCAGCTGACCATCAATCAGCTATGAATAGCGGAAATAGCCCCATTCGGGGGCTAGATACTTAAAATTTCGTATTCATGCCGCCGTTGAACTATTATTGAGACATGGAATCATAGAGAATCATATAGTCATAGGCAAGGAACAGTTGTAGGTTCGGTCACTGGAACTACGCATGAGCAAGAGCAATCACCTCCCCCCAAGCTTCTATGGTCTAATATAAAGGGTGTTCGAGCAGTAGTTTGGACCAGTTTCCAACTGTGTTCCGTGATTGTGGAGCATGCGTATATGAATTTCCGTCTTCTTAAAATTAAAATGCGCATGCCTCTGACGGTTTGAGTTTGGTTTGAAATCCTGCTCGAACACCCTTATACATATGATAAGTCAACTGATATGTCAAACGTCAATATTCTTTGAGCTTGTCTGATAATATGTGGTTAGTGGTTCGTTGTCTGTGTTCTACAAAAAGTAATAGCATATATAAAGAACTAGTTCTTTATACTGTGGTAATAGATTGCAAACGTACGAAATCAAAGATAATTATGGTTCATATCAAGTGGAGTGGACTTCTTTCTCTATTAACAGAACAGAAATGTCTGAGAGAAACTATTATTTTTTATCCACATTTAACTAATTTTTTGTCATAACTGCTTTCGATCTTGAACAGTCAGTCTGTAGATGCGCACATTGCAAACAAATATGCAAAATTTATAGATTTTTGCTAGATATATCTACCATATATGTTCCAACTATTTACGAAGTCTCGAATTAGGTTCTAGGAAACTTTGAAGTTCGTTGGATGTGGATGCAGTCATTAAAATCTAAAACTTTGAAGTCGGAGCTAGTAGATTGATAGGTAGATAGTATGTTCGTACATACATATAGTCAACTTACTTGGAGTATATTCAAATTCATGACTTCGAGGAATTCAGTAGCTTTGCAATGTTTTCAGGATATTAGTTTAACATATAAATTGCTCAGACTCGAAGGCTTTCTCTATCCCTCTACGCCGCCGAATTCCATTCTATTTTATTCAAATGAAAATATATATAAAGATTAGCATTAGAAGAATCCACATAACGGTCAAGACTAAAAGTGCAACAGAATTGGAGAATGTGAATTCTTGTTCTGATTTTGGTACAAGCGAAGATAATATATGAATTTTCCCATTTGTTGCAGCAGTAATATCGACGTATTGTCATTAATAGTAGTAGGTAAGCTAGACTGTATTGATACGAAAAATATTGTACAGTTGTGAGACGTGACATGTTGAGAAAGTAACGTATATAAATACAATAAATATTTTTTTACAAAAAATGGACCGACGTTATTAGTTGGTGTACTGAAAAATACAAAATGATATTAATTCTATTGGTGCTGTTACTTTTGAAGTTGTGCAGTCGCAGTTAGATTGATAACTGTTGACACCAACTTCACAAGTACCAGCACCAATATAATTAATTTATTTTGTATTTTTCAGTGCACCAACTAATAACGTCTGTCCAATTTTATGTAAAAAATATTTATTTGACACTTTTGAGTGTAACATTAGTCAAGAAATTTTTATGTCACAACGTGATTCTTATTCTCAGTATTCTTTCAAATCCACTTACCCACATTTCCTTCTGAATTAACATATTTTTTATAAGAGGTAAAATTACGAGAAACCAAATTCACTTTGCAATTTTGCAATAAACGAATACTTAGAAAGATAGAAGGTTTGAAGTGAATGACATCAGATGTCAAGGAAATGATTTTGGAAAATTTTTGGGTAACAGCGGTGGCGCAAATACTGCACATAGTAGAGATTCTACTTTATTAGCCTATTAACAGAACAATCAACAAATATTTGTAATAATATGTTTTCGGATTTATTGATTCTCTTGTGTTCGTAGAGATAACATAACGATCATTTTGGCCAAGTTGACATATTTGAAAAAAAAAGTATGGGGGTTCCGGTTTGCTATCTTAGAGAGATTAGAGGGAAATCTGACGGGATGGCCAAAAGTACCTAACACCATAAAGGGTTGCTTTTGTAACCCTTTAGATACGAACCCTTATAAATAGATTAACAATACCTACATCACACATTGCCTAATTGTATTGGCAAGTGCCGTTAGTCGTTAGGTAGTCTAAGTATAGAGTTACTTTTGTTAGATTTTTGATAGCATAGATTGGTATCAGTTATTTTAGTGATTCAATATCTACCTACAATTATTTTTATTTTCCAGTGATGGAGCAGAATAAATAAGATTCTTAACACCAACTTCAAAATTAGCAGCACTTATGTAATTAATATTGATTCGTATTTACCATTGCACCAACTAATAAAGTCGGTCCTATTTATTATAAAAAATATTTAGTTCACATATTTGAGTGTTTCGTTAGTGATCAAAATAATTGTTGAACGTTCACTCAGTCATTTCAAAATGTAGCAGTAACAATATGGGACTTTTCTACTGCTGTAATTCGGCACAACACTTAATTTTTTTTTAAATGTTCGAAATTATATATATTTTTTTAATTTTCTGAAAAATTTGCCGATATTTTTCAGAGCTAATAACATATTGTATTTTTAAAAGTTTATTATCAGTATTTATTATTATTTTTTATTTTATTTAGAGAAGCAAACAACTATTCGAAATACATTTTTCCTTCTTTTGGGAAGTCGATCAAAAACATTAAAAAAATTTATCAAAAAAAAACATCAAACACTTTTTTCCTCCAGCATGTTGACACCTACCTTTATTTCTTAAGGTAGGCTTCAAAATGTCTTCATCGTCTGTGCTTCCAAGTTCAACTTCTTTACCAACGAAAATAACACGTGGTCGTAGTGTACCTACATGTGGGCACATCAACCGAGTCACGTCGTCTAGCGCTAACAGATTGGCGGCGCCCTGATGTCTAGTTCGACGTCGTCGAATCGCAACTGGAGGCGTCGTGGCATCGGCAGCTACAGCAGCAACGGCGTCCAAAGAGGAGCGTCGTGACGCCAAACGGCAGGCATGGCAACTCTCATCGCTGCTCGAGGCATTTGGCTCGTTGTTGTTTATATGTAAACACGAGTATTTTCTATTGGACCTGAAACTTGATGATAGGTCTACCTGTCCAATAATTTCCGACGTTACCTTCATGTTTGACTGCGAGCATTCCCGTTTCAAAGCATGCGTTATTCAACTAAATTGCTGAAAAGTAAACAATTTAGGTAGGAAACTTTTCGATGAACAATTCAGTGGGTCCGTTAACATTAGAGATAAAAATCACTCTAGATTTATTTTTCTAACACAGACGCTACAGTGGTGTATTATAAATTCTATATTCTAACTGTGTGTCTGTTTGTGGCATTGGAGTTTCCAAACGGATGAAATGATTTTGATACAGTTTTGTTTGCCTGTTAGAAGTCCTTCAGGTTTTCAACAGATGTTTACATTTCAAGGTTCCCTGAATCGTAAAAACATATTTTCAGCTAGGTACTGGTCTTTCTAACTATCTGTGCCAGGACTATCTCTTGGTATCAACCGATTTTGTTGCTTTCTTTTCTGTTTTGTAGTAGTATCGATGTGATTTCAACCTACGATAAATACCTACATATAGAGATACAATTGGCGAAATTGTAACAATTGAAGAAATAGAGAAGATGGCCACAGCATTCTCAAGACTAGAGGAACAGATAAGATATTGAAAATATGCCGTCATTTACAGTGAAATATTCATAGGTTCGCGAAGAAGTGAGGGTGAACAAATTGATGATTAACATCAATGTTGCCAACGCAGCATTAGATTATTTTATGAATTCCATTTCAAAGAATAGTAGCTATAGAAAATATTAGCGAAACAACATATTACACAAATTTTTAGTTTAACTTTTTTTTTAAATGGTAAGTGTTGGGTGTTCTGGATGCAACTATTCATATATTGAATTTATTCTATTAAGTTAAAATGAAGACGAACTATTGCATTTTTTAAATAATCATGGTGTTTTAGAGAAATCTAAAAATTGTGAGAATGGAGAAGTTTCATGATGTTGGTCATATTATATTCAACGTAATGATATTTAAATATAGACCAAAACTAATCAATCAGTGAAAAAAATTTTCAAATCCAAAAATAAATGACTTAGAAATAGATTATTGAAGTATACGTATTTTAGTACGGAACGTTTCGCCTGTGACGTCATCTGACCTACTGAGATCGCCGTACCACGGAGTCGCGCCAGTCTCTTACTACGTTTATGTTTATTTAAGTAAAGTCGTTTCTTTTTACTTCCCTCAATAAGGGAAGTATTCACCTAAAAAATTGACCTCGAGATTTTTTCTGAAATTTATTTATCTCAAGTGCGTCGGTCTGTCTGTCTGTCTGTAGTCTCTTGGCGTTGTAGCTCAATAACGGCTTGACCTATACAAAGAATTTTGGTATGCATATTAAAGGACTGCCGGCGACGCAATGTAAGGGTTTTCGTTAATCATATATACAGGGTGTCCAAAATATTAAGTGTCAATATAAGAACGGTAGAAGCGACGAAGTTGTTTCCATCTCGAAACCGGGTGGTTTGTCGAGGGAAGTCATAGGTAAAGGCTTTTACCAATTTTTTATTTTATTTCTGAGTATAGTTTTTAGTTCACTATAATGGAAGAGGCCTGCGTCAAAGGACAAAGAGATAATTTGCCTAATATTGATATTTACACAGTGATGGACTTATTTTCTTCAAATCCGTGTTATGTTCGTACTGAAATAAAAGGAGTTAAACTTTTTAAGTAAGCATATACTTTTAAGTTCATTTTATCAGCCACATGGTCTAACTTCATAAACATATCGTCATGTTTACAATACATTCGTCTATTATCCGCCGTGTACTAAAGTGTATAAGATCCTTAGATATGTTTTCAGGAAAGAAGCTATTGGATACGCCCAAGTGAAATTTGAGGGCTCTAAAAGTACAGTTAAATACAGAATTTTACCAGAATGTGTGCTTTGACACATGGGAACAATACTATATTTTTAGGATTTTTTTTAAGATTTAGCCATCGTGTAATCACCAAAATACGACTTGAATGACACAACTGACTACATGATTAAGAAATCTGTACGTACTCAGCGAATAGGGGCCGCATCTTTTAGGTCAAATGACGTCACACGATTGAGCGCATCGAGTAATGAAATTATTTTTGCAAGCGCAACTTCAAAGTTCCAAATTTTTTCTTTTTTAGAGATATTTTATTGATTCCTTCACATTTTTGTTTCATTTTGCTTAAATTTTTATAATCCATCGATAAGAAAAAAATGGAAACTTCCTCATTGTGGTGATAACATAACATTACCTGAGAATGGCACTATATGGCGCTCTCAGATATCTGTTTTGCTCTAAAGCAAGTATTTGTAAAAATATATTTTTAGTAAATTTTAAATGTGAAACTATACCTTTAGACACCTCAAATCTCATCACTTGGCTTATGCTTTCCTTATCGAATGTTTAAGAATATGTTCAAAACGTTATATTGGCAGTTTTGGCAACATTGGATTTAACAGTTTTTTTAAGCGTCGAACACACTGCACTCTCATAGCTTCAATTAATCTCACTTTTTCGCGAACTTTTGTTCACTATTTACTAGCATATTTTTGCTAATTTTGAAGATTGTTAACATTCAATAGAATGAAAGGATGATAATATACTATTTTGGATTGAAAAGATACTTCCAAATCGAAAATTCCAGCTAAAAGTCATAAGTACTAAGATCAACATTTCTCACTTTTTTATTATTAATTAAAAATAGCGCCTCAATTTTGTTAGAAGTTATGCTAAAATACACCTATTTTTGCAAATATTTGATTTTCTAGGGCTCTTATAACAAAAGCCGCTAAACAAGACTTTTACGAAACAAAAAAAACTAAACCGTACGGCAAAAATGGAAATATACAAAACACTGATTTGCCCACTAGCCACATATTATGCTAACAGAGAAACATTTTGAAGATATGGAGGTAATCAGAAAGATAATATATTAAAGGAGTAAAAGTGGAGAATGAGTGATGAGTCCCGATGTCCCGATACGACTCTGAAATAAACCATGGTCTATAAACTGATATAGACCATGGAAATAAACGACATCCTGCAAAGCCAATAGACATTGTTCATATTTCATCAAAGCATGCAGAATCCAATAATCTGGACATGTTCAAAGCAAGGAAGATTCTCGAATGCCTAAAAAGTGCAGAATGTCCAGTCCAGATGAATGGATGGATAATATCACAGATGATTTCCTAATTATGGAAGTTACGGGAAGGGAATCTAAGTCAAAAGACAGGATGCTATGGAAGTCAATTGTAAAATAGGCCAAGGCCCACTCAGCACTGTAATATGCCATTTGGTAAGCCAAGATATTCAGTGTTTTTGACCGACGAACCCCGAATGGAGGAGGTATACAATTCGACTGTCTGCTTTTTTGTTTTTTCGCGCGTTTTATATAGTAAACGTACTCCGATTTAGATGATTTTTGATTAATTTGAAAGAGGAGACTTGAGAAATGGTCCCACTTTCTTAAAAAGTCATACCGAAATCTCCTTCCCTCCGAAAACTGCCCCCGAATGGGATGCAGGGGGCAAATTTTTTCGAAAATCGAAAATTCGAGTTGCCGGAATTAAAGAAAGGACAATATCCGGAAACGTTTAAATTGAAATTTTTTTACGGTATTTGAGTTACATTCATGTTAAAATTTCGCATATGTGTATTTAGGCTATGTGGAAGGGGTGATTTCTTTCGAAAACTGAAAATGGGTACCACATGAAAGACAATTATATTTAAAATATGAAAGACTTTAATATATATTTCATATATTTATAGCAACATTTATTATGATCATTTTTTCCTTAGAGTTACGGTTTTTGAGTTAAGCGGTGGTAAAATGGTTAAATCTAAAATATTCAAGTATATTTCCGCAGCGATGTTCTGAGATCTCTACATAATAACAAGAACAAGCAAAGAATCTATGTGGGTAATAGAATAGGATATTAGTGGTATTAGTGAACGTTCAACGATTTTCGTGACCAATGTTACAATCAAAAGTGTGAAATAAATATTTTTTTTACAAAAAATTGGACCGACGTTATTAGTTGATGCACTAAAAAATACGAAATAATATTAATTGTATTGGTGCTGGTACTTGTGAAGTTATCAATCTAACTGCAACTGCCCAACTTCAAAAGTAAAAGCCCCAATAGAATTAATATTTTTTTTTTTATATATATATATTTATTTTATTTATTTATTAATATTATTATACAACAATTACAAATTAATTACATAAGGCAAAGAAATTCATCGTGTACAAATGAGCACCTAAGTGACTTAACACTTGTGTTGTGCTATTACAATATTTTTGAAGTAAACTTAAATAGTAGACAGTAACAGAATAAAATAAAATAAAATAAAATTTAATACTTGTTAATGCTCCAATATCTTCACAAATTCATGATAATTTAGAAAGATGAATTTTTTGATTTCCCTCGAAAATATTCTAGGATTGCTTATATGTCTTATTCTTAAAGGCACAATATTACAAATTTTTGGCAACATATAATTTAAGAATCGTTGACAGGCATTCGTATTCAATTTTGGAGTGGGTAGCAGTTGATTTGTAGTGCTTCTAGTTGTGTAGACTGTCGGCACAAAATTATGAAAAAGTTTATTATTGAATGCATATATACATAAGCTATTGAAATATAGTATTCGGATATTACCAATATCTTCTGTGTATAAAAGGTTAGTATGAAAAGATCTTTGTTCTCGCAATATTATCCTCAGAATGTAGTTTTGTATTATGTTTAGTTTTTGTAAAGAACTCTTATACATTGCTCCCCACACCAATATGCCATATCGAAAAAGTGATTCAGCTAAAGATCTGTAAGTCATTATGAGTAGCTTCCTCGATAAAAATTGTCGTAGCAGGTAAAATTTATATATTAGCTTTCTCACTTTTTTTGTTAAATAATCGATGTGGTTGCTCCATTTAAGATTTTTATCAATAATTATGCCCAAGTATTTGACCTCGTTTATTTCTTTAATTTCGTGTTTCATACCTGGAACTTCAATACTAGAAAAATTTGGTCTATTCGTATCAGTTATAGAAAAGGCAAGATAGTGGGTCTTCCTGGCATTCAATGAGAGGTTATTTTTATTTAACCACTGATTAACTATGTTCATACTTAGTTTTACTGATTTTTTAGTTTCCGACCAAGTATTTTCTTTAACAATTACAACGGTGTCATCAGCATATGATATTATTTTAGCTTTTACTTTTAAGAAGAGCAATGAATTTATATAAGCTTGGAAAAGTATTGGTCCAAGAACAGTTCCTTGTGGGACTCCCATTTTAATAGTCATGGTTTCGCTTATTGAATCATTATAATCAATATTATTTCGTATTTTTTAGTGCACCAACTAATAATAACGTCGGTCCATTTTTGTAAATAAATATTTATTCTAAATACAAACCATTAGCCTGGCCGTATATATGTCAATATTTCACGATCATTTTAATCGCCAGGCTAATGGTTTGTATTTCGACACAGGCTGAAAGTATTGATGTCGCTCGCCTGACAGTTAAATTGTTAGTCAATTGAGCTTCCTGCCTTTTGCGTGTTCTAACGATTTTTGACCGACGAACCCAAACGGAGGAGATATACAATTCCACTCGATGTTTTTTTTTGGTTTGTGCGCGTGTGGTATACATACAGTAAACACACAGATTAAATATTCATAGTCTAATCTGTGTTAAACATACTCAGATTTTGATGATTTTTGATTCATTTGAAAATGGAGACTTTGGAAATGGTCCCATATTCATAAAAACTCAAATCCGAAATTTCCTTCCCTCCAAAACCTGCCTCTGAAGGGGGTGGAGGGGACAATTTTTCTCAAAAATCAAAAATCCGATTTTTTCAAGATCTACGGTTTTCGAGTGTCAGAGATGTTAAAATTTGAAATATGTTTTTAGATTTCTGAATAACAAGTACAAGCAAAGAATATACATTTTTTGAAATGCTCAGAAGATATTAACAAATGTTTTTTTGCTTAATTTGAAGTGGGTTCTTTTCCTTTGATCCCAAATTTTCGTAAAATAATCATGGCAAGTTCATTTTGATAAAATTATTATATTTTTTTATTCTTCAAGAAGCAATCACTTTTTTGCTTATAAACAATAAGATCTGTAAGCCGAACTATATTTTAGATGAAATTCCGGTTATCAGGCTCAAATCAGAATTTAGTAGTGATATCTTTGGTATTGCCGTTCTATTGTTCTCAACTTATTTTCACTTTTTGCGTAGACAAACTGTTGGTTATTTTATGTTCCATAATTCTGGCAATAAAATAAAAAATAAAAATAGAACAAACTTGTAAAATGAAAAATTTTGGGTTAAAATATTTTATTTAACACATTAAGAAAGTTTCTCAAATATCAGAATATAAAATTATAGGTATAGGTATCTACAAAAAAAAATGGAAAATGTGTCAATTAACTTCTTCAATATTCAATTATGTTACCAAATTTCCAGAGATGAGATAAGCTCTGAATATTAGAAGAAAACAATACAACAATTCAAGTAACCTGGTGACCTTTAAATGTGTACATTTTAAAATAATCACTGTTTTGAGACCTTTCCATTTTGGTTCCGATTGCAAGATGTACATGTATTATTATCCTTGTCTATATGACTTCGAGATTTTGCATTAATTACATTTGTCTCAACAACTATTTTTATTCAAATTCTGGAATATCGTCGAATGAATAGCCTGGCACATTTTTATAAGCATAATAAGCAATTCTAACATGATAAGCTCCAGGTATAAACATCAGTGCTCCTAAAATAATCATAGGCCACATTCTTTCAGAATACTGCATTGATATGTGTCCTGTTAACACCATACTTCCAAAAACTAACAACGAAGTGCCAACGATTAATAATAATGTGGCTAAGCCAATGGCTTTCCATGGAATTTCTTGTGCAGGAACCAAAAACTGAGCGTCAGTAAAACCCTGATCGCTTGTTGGTAATTTCGAATAGTTCACATCATTATTTTTAGAGTTACCTCGGCGTTTGGTGAGACTCATATCAATATCCAGGAGATCTAAAGAAAATCGATTCGTAAAAGAGCGTAGGATATACATAAACATTACAACAAGAAACATTCAAACCTGATAATGAATAAAAGCTCATCTTTTCTGTGATATTAACAGTGCCATTTATGAATAGTACCTATTTTATTCTCTATTCTTGACTTCTGAATTAATTTTGAATTAAAAATAAAAATCAAAACATGTCATATAACGTTATGCTTGTCAAACGTCATCTCATACCCAGAGAACACTACCTCCAAAAGTCATACGTTATTTTTTGCACGGTTTTTGTCGTCTCGACATTCGACATGTGACACAGGGCAGAGACTAGACAATTATAAGATTTCTTAGAGCATGGAATTACCAAGGAGACATCGCATTAGTAGAGCAAGTGAAGCCAAATGAGGCTAAATTAACTGGACGTAACACCATTGTCTTTTTTCGAAAGCGACTCTTATATCGAAGAGCCTCACACATCACTATAGTTTTAAGATAATAAATCGTCGTTTTCATTAAAAAATAGCAAAAAAAATGAAAATCACAATAAGCTGCAAGCACCAAGATAAGTACGAAACTAATGGCGGCCGTAGAAAAATTGGCTTCACTTATGTTTCACGGCGGCTATACAGAGCAGCATCTTCTGTCGTGTACGCACGACTTTTCCTTACTCTAAGGATGATTTCATACCAAACTCAAGCGAACAAAAAAATCGGAACTAGCCAATCTTTCAAACGCTATCTAGGTATTTTTTTCCGGACGTCGGTGTTGTTGCTGTTCTACCTAACTAACCTACAAAAATACTGTAACGTCACAACAGAGAATATGACGTAAGAAAACTGAAGTCAGAACTGTGAAATATGAATATATGCATGTCCTCGTCGGGTTTCCGTAGTTCTCTGATAGGTAGTGTTCTCTATCCCTAATATATGAGATAATAATATAATAACAAGACAAGATTGACTCTGATTGACTTGTTCTTGTCTGTAATAAAGCATGCCGCAAGTATCTTGTAGCTGATTTTTGGTTGGTGGTGGGTAGAGCTGATTTCATCGCGCAAGAGGCGGCAAATTTTTCGGGTCAAATGTATACTTATATTTTGATAAGAAAGCAAAACTAGAGTTGTGAAAGAAATTATAATTATCACTCAGTTAGAATAAGCATGTGGAAGAGATCGGTTGAAATTTGGTCCAAGTTGCCAATTAAAAGACAATTTCATTTAAATGCAGCGAATAATAATGAATTTGAAAATCCCATATATAGGACTTTTAGAGTGCTAGCGAATGATATCAAAAAGTTGAAACGGATTACTTCAAATGATACTGTGACAGATCTTACAATTTTTCCAAATCATGCAGATATTGTCATAATCGGCGGTGGTGCGATTGGGTCATCAATTGCATATTGGTTAAAAGAAAAAACTGGACCGGAGGGAATTCGGGTGGTCGTTTTCGAAAAGGATCCAACGGTAAATACCTATTACAAACTACATTCATTGTAAGACACCATATTCTTCTATTGACATTTTCAGTATAAAAAATGCTCAACAGCCCTATCAGTTGGAGGACTGAGGCAGCAGTTTTCACTGCCCGAAAACATTCAGATGTCTTTGTATGGGGCGGAGTTTCTAAGAACTCTTAAGAAAAGATTCGGAAAAGACGCAGAGGTCAATTTTCATCCCAATGGCTATTTGGTTTTATCCAGTGAAGAAGGTGCTGAAACTTTGATTAGTAATTCGAAGTTACAACAGCAGTTGGGTGCAGTAAATATGATCCTCACCAAAAATCAACTAACCCAAAAGTTAGTTCCTCAAGCAAAGCTACCTTTGATCATATTTTGAAATAATATTCATATCTTTTATAAGGTGAAATATTATCAGCATTTGATTATTATTCTAGATTCCCATGGTTGGACGTAACTGACGTTGAATTGGGATGCTTGGGATTGGAGAAAGAAGGCTGGTTCGATCCATGGTCACTGTTAGGTGTTCTCAAGTCTGGTGCTATTAACCTAGGCGCACAATACATCAATGGTGAAGTGACAGGCTTTACCTTCAACCCAAAAGAGGACTACCTTGTTGAAGGTGTAGAACATGGTACTTTTGAAGGGGTCGATTCTTTACAAGTGAGTGTAATATGTGCTATGAGATGTGTCGATTGAATTTCGAATCATAAACTAAAACACTTTATGTAAAATCACTGCGCCGGATTGGATACCTTAGACAAGTATATCAATGGTGCACCACTAAGACCAAACTGATATTTGTGAGCTTTGATATTTCTCGAATGTACTGAACCAAAAAAAATAAACTAAAATTGTCTTTCAGGTAAAATTGCCAAATGGAGAGCACAAACGTTTAAAATTTGCTTTGTGTATCATCGCAGCCGGCTGTGAATCTGCAGAAATAGCTGAAAAAGCCAGAATTGGCACAGGGGAAGGATTACTCTCCATAAGGCTACCGATTGAAAAAAGGTAGGTACATATAAGCATTGCGATATCGAATTTATATAATCTATCATCTATTAATTCTTCAGGAAACGCTATGTGTACCACTTCCATTGCCCAGAAAACGCTCCCACATTAAATACGCCTATGCTGATCGACCATTCAGGTGCCTATTTTCGAAGAGAAGGTCTAGGTGGGCATTTTATAGGTGGAATGTCACCGGAACCCTCAGATGAACCATCGATAGAGAATTTAGATGTCGATTACAACTTTTTCGATGAAAAAGTATGGCCTTTGTTGGCCAAAAGAGTTCCAGCATTCAACAATATAAAAGTAAATACCAAAGAAACCTGACATTTTAGCTGGAATCTTGATATTGATATCATTAACAGGTTGTTGGTGGTTGGAGCGGTTACTATGAGTACAACACATATGACATGAATGGCATTATTGGTCCTCATCCATACCACAATAATGTTTTTATTGCCTCAGGATTCAGCGGACATGGTAAGCATACTAGCAAATAATGTCACCTGGGGTGTCGTGAGTTTCCTGGTGGCTTGGAAGTTTTCCTTTGTGTTTTCAAAATTTTGAACAATTCCTCATTTTTTTACAGGCATTCAACAAGCACCTGCAGTGGGCAGAGGAGTAGCCGAATTGATTTTAGATGGACGTTTTCAGACTATTGATCTCACACGGTTAGGCTTTGACAGATTAATTGTAGAAAAACCAATGTATGAGATAGGTATTATTTGATGAATGTTATGTGAATAAATTATATTAATGTTTTACTAATTGATATATGATTTTAGTTTCCCTAACAAATTTTAATCAATGCCTCTAATCTTTATTTACATAAAAAACAAAATAGTTGTTATTATATCTTATGCAAATTCATCTTACTATACAATAAATACACTATCAGTATGTATGTAATTGCGTTCATTCGTAGAATCGAATCCGATTAATGGGAAACAGATATTCTTTTGATATCTAATGACCCCAAAACATCCGGCAACGTTGACGACGTGATATTTTGTTATTAGCGTGCGCAATGGAAGTTTCAAATTAGTGGGTGGACCAAACTTGGAGGGGAGGTTGTGTTCTCCGGACCAAAGTGGTTTATCAGTATTTACAAAGATTATGATTCTAATAATAGTTCATAATGGTATCTGAGTACTGAAAATTGGAAAATATAATCATATCTAATGAAATACCTGAGTAATGATTCCTTGTGGAACAAAGTTATTGTAAAGGCCAAGTTTTCTGAGTTTGTACAAAACGAAAGGTCCAAAGTCTTTTACAGGTACATTTCTGAACGCACCCCTCATATATTTTGCAACATTATACAACCAACAATACGTTCGACAGGTGGTGTTCTCTGCTCGTGTATCTGGCACATAGAACAAAATAAAAACCTACTCGGAATCTGGCATGAGGTTTAGATTTGTTTGTTGTGATTAATGAGAGACAAAGGTTCAAATTCGTTAATAATTTTATATTAGCAATTAGTTCCTATTAGAAGGCTATGGATATATTCGACAACCCCGAAGGTATTTATATCGCAAAGCTATTAACTGGAATAAAATATAAACTTCTAGGTTGGATTATTACAAAAAACGAAAAGGGAAAAACCAAACTAGCTACATGTTCGGACCATTCTGTTGATTACGACAAAACTAGAGGTTGTTGAAATGCATTTGAGGTATAAATACATTTTACGAATAATAATTATTATTTGGAAACAACTTCTCTACAGAGTGGCAAGTTGTAGAAGCCGATGAAACAAGAACTGATACATTGAAAGACCCCGTTTGTGAACGTGAAAGAGTAGTTACATTCTTTATTGGTGACCTATTACGTTCAGAGCTCAAAAATGGAATGTTTCAATTCAAGAACCTAAGATTTGTGAATGTTTTTATTTGTGGTACCGTTGTATCATTATCATTACGTAAAAGTTACTACCACATAAAAGGTTGAAAAATTGACGGTAAATTATAATTTGATATTTATTTGAATAACTTTTCCAGTCGATGATGGCACGAGTTGCATTACTTGCTTGATTAAACCTGAAGCTCTTAAAGAAAGGAAAACGATAAATCAAATACCACCTTTTATACTCGATGACAAGGAAAATCATGTAATGAATAAGGTAAGACGATTTTTGATATCAAAATGAATTTATTGACTACAGGTCCTATTTTGTAGGCGGTTCTAATGATGATAAGTTCAAAAAACAAAATCAATAAAAAAATTCCAGACTTCGATGATATCAAGCTGGGTGAAATTGTAAGTTTATATTTATCACTAATTTTGTCTGCATTAGATTAAAAATTTAATTAGGAGGTGAAATCTAATACGGTTGGATTGTGATTTTTGTTTCAGCTGAAAGTAATTGGTGTCTTGAAGGAATACAATGGTAATAGGTACGTGTTTATAGATAAAATAACAAAGGAACCTGAGCAAACACTAGCCCATCAACAACATCTAGAGGAATTACTGCATTTATATGAAGAAGTCTATTAAATTTTAATATAATTGTTTTTTGTATTTTATTATATTAAACGAGCAATTCTTCTTTGTTTTTTCTTAATTTGATTAACAGACTGCTAATTGAGAATAACATTCAGCTTCTTCCATCAAGTATTTTGTATAAAACAATATCTAATAATATTCTATTTAAATATAAACATAATAGATAATCAGTATTATTTCAGAATTTATGGCATAATCTCGAAATCGACAGCTAATAGAAACTACTGAATTTCTAATTATATAATTATGCATGGTTCGAAACCAGTCCAATATCATTATTGTTTCACGAGATATGGTTTTCGACTCTGTAGATTTGCGAAAATTAGGATAATGGAGAATCCGATTTATTATTATTACCTCCTACTGGGAAGTTCATTAATTACAATTGATAATATTTATTGATGATTTATGTGTATTCATTATTATAAAATGCTTAATAGTTTGTCAACAATAATTCATTAGATAACTATTAGTAACTGCTCTTTATCAATGACCTTTCTGAATTCGTAAAATCGTAACCTTTGACACAAGTATCTATGATAAAAAGTTTTATATCTCGAATTTGTCTTGATCTATATTTAGAAATATGTTCTCCAAAGTATTCTACTCAAAGAGTCTCAACATTGTTCGACGATGTTTACACGACACAAAAGTGGGTATATTGGGGGTACCTTTCGAGAAAGGTCAAACTAAAGTTGGAGTTGCTCAAGGCCCAGATGCTATCAGAAAAGGTGGATTAGTTGAACAACTATCCAACATTCGTAAGTTATTGTTTTTTAATACACTTTATTGATTTCGTAAACAATTATACTTTGTTCATTTATTTTTTCTTAGATGATCGAATTATCATCAAAGATTTTGGGAACATATCCTACAATGTTGCCAAAGAATTGGAAAAGAGTGTTCCTAATATGAAGGGTTATGCTGAAATGGTATCATGTAACCAAGAAGTTTCAACGAATGTCGAGAAAATATTAAAAGAAGGCTACATGTGTCTCACATTAGGTGGTGATCATTCAATAGGTTAGTTATTTGTGTAGTCAAATCTTCAAGGTCTAATTCCAGCATTTTTTTCAAAAAGGTGTTGGCACTGTTGACGGTCACATCAAAGCCAAACAAGATGTTTGTGTCCTGTGGGTTGATGCCCATGCTGATTTGAATACAAACAAGACCTCGGCCACTGGTAACGTACATGGGATGCCTATGGCCTTGCTGGCGTCAGAGCTGTCCCATTATTGGCCCTATCTACCAGGAATGGACTGGCAGAAACCAGTCATATCCATTCGACAAGTAGCATACATTGGTCTACGATCTGTCGACTCATACGAAAGGCTTGTGATTGAAAAGTTGGGCATAACGGCATTCGGTGTCGAAGATGTGGAAAATTATGGAATCAGTACTGTGGTCAAGATGGCTTTGGACAGAATTGATCCGGAAAAGAAGCGGTCCATACATGTGAGCTACGATATCGACTCGTTGGATACTTTGGAGGCTCCAAGCACTGGAACTTCAGGTATTATAACAAAAATATATGTGTATTACATCAATTGAAGCATCTCTTCCCAAGTTAGAGGAGGTTTGACGCTCAGAGAAGGTATCCAGATCATGGAAATGGTACAAAGCACTGGACGATTGGGAGCATTAGACCTGGTGGAGGTTAATCCGAGCCTAGGAAGTGAGCTTGACGTCAAAAGAACCATCGAAGCTGCCATACATATCATCTTGGGCGGGTGTGGTCACAGCCGAAGGGGTTTGAGACCTAGAAAGGACAGCTTACCTCTGCAAACTCATCCACCTACCAGAGAAGTTATATGATCATTATACATATCATAATGCACTGAATGACCCGACAGTTACATTGTCAGCTGAACTTTATGGAATATTTAAGTACATGTTGGTGTAGAAGATATTGGAATGAAAATAAATGGATTCAAAGGGCCCCAGTTTTTTTTATTATATTATAACCCGTAACCACTTATTTTGTATGGATAATGAAAAATATAACTAATCCAATGGTAGGTTTGGAACCACTCATTCGGTAATTTGAGGTTCTACCGCGCATGCTCGAATATGGCTCAAATGACCAGCATTTTGCCATAGCGTTGCCGAATCTTTTCATAATATTATGAAAATGTTTTCTTTCGTAATTTCATGTAGTAGAATCATTTCTGCATTAGAATTTTTCTAAACTAAGCTTATATAACTTTAATTTATATATTCGTATTCTACCGCTTCTACCTATACTTCAATTCGTATATCTAGAACTGTTTTTCTTTATTTTTAGTAGAAAATCGAACAATAAATATTCAAGTTTAATACAAGATTACAATTATGTAACAATTTGTAATTATTTTTCCCATGAGAATAAAAAAATATTAAATTATAGCTAGATAATGAGATTTTATGATAATTATAAATATTTAAAGTAAAACGGTTTACTTGGCAACAGCGCTTGGACATACTAGGATATTTTATCTGTGGCTGGGGGAACGTCAGATTAGGAGGTCAATTCTGCCGTTTTACCCCAACTTCAAAGTACCTTTAGAATTAATATTACTTTGTATTTTTCAGTTCACCAACCAATAAAGTCAATCTTATTCATGGTAAAAAATATTTATTTCACATTTTTGTTTGTTGTAGTCATCAAAATTTTTGTGTTTTTCAGATATTTCTCTTTTCAGATAATATTTTCAAAAAATTACCTCTCCGTCACATTTAAAATTACGCAACAAAACGTACGAACAATAATAAATAAAGCAGAATTTTATACCTTCTCCGTTTGGGCAGTCGTACAAAATATTCACTGAATCTAATTTTTCACTTAAGTAAAAATGTCAAATATGTAAATATAACAATTTATTTGTACAAACACAATGAGAAACAAAATACTGTACGAATCGACATATAATAGCCTTTCAAAAAAGCTACAACAATCTCATATAATAATTTAAATAAAATAAAACATAAATTTCTCACAACATAGATCTTTCAGAGCCGAAAAAAAACGAATGTCCACGCTCTCTTTACTTGGGTCCCAACATCTCTTCCGGTTTCACCCATTGGTTAAACTGTTCTTCGGTAAGTATTCCCAACTTAATGGCCGTTGCTTTGAGGGTAGAGTTCTCCTTGTGGGCCGTTTTGGCAATCTGGGCAGCCTTGTCGTAGCCAATGTGTGGGTTCAAAGCTGTCACCAACATGAGACTTTCGTGCAACAACTTTTCGATGCGCTCCTTGTTGGCCTTGATGCCATCCACGCAGTTGATGGTGAAGCATTTGCTACTATCTCCAATTAGACGAATGGATCTGAGCACATTGGCCACCATCATGGGTTTGAATACGTTCAACTCAAAATGACCATTTGAACCGCCCACAGTAACGGCCACATGGTTGCCCATCACTTGGGCAGCGACCATTGTTAGGGCTTCGCACTGTGTTGGATTAACTTTGCCAGGCATAATGGAGCTGCCCGGTTCATTTTCAGGCAGCGAGAGCTCTCCAAGGCCGCATCTCGGTCCAGAACCCAAGAATCTGAGGCAAATAAGGCACTTTTACATCTCTATGCTATAGACAATATGAAAATATTAAAAAGAGAGCTCTAGGCGAACTAGTCGACCAGTGCAAACTTTTACTGGCATGATCTACAAATAAATAATAAAATTATAACAGGCCGATGTCTGTACATTAAAGATATTTAGAAAAAATAATAGAGCAACAGAAGCCAAAACAACAGAATTTTTGTCTGTCTGTCTGTATGTATGTACGCGCATGACGCAAAAACTACTACATGAAACTGAATGCAATTTTCACCGACGTACTGCTAGGGGTCTAACATAAAATACAGGTTGCATTTTACCGTGTCTGTCTGTCTGTATGTTTGCACAAGTATCACGAAATAACTAATGCATGGGATTGAATGCAGTTTTCCATGCGCACGAAGTCGCGGGTAAAAGCAAGTATTCAATAATAATGACGATTCGTTTCCCAAGAAACATAAATGTTTATAATTTATGACAGGGAAAAAATATTCGAAATGTTAAAAAAATACAAAAATATTAATAATAATGATTTATTTCCCAAGAAAAATAAATGTTTATAACAGGAAAGGTAAGAAAAAATAATAATAATAAAAAATAAGTATTGGAAAAAGCAGTGAAATCAAAAATGTGTTTAAAAAAGCTATATAAAATTTACCATGTTACATTAATAATAAATCTTTTTCCAAACAACTTTTGAATTTTGTTTTGCCATTTTCTTTTAATCGGTAAACCAGTCTATACTTTTATGCCGTTATACAGTATTGATTGTTTTCGAATTTTGTTCTAATTTTTAAAAAGTGTATTAATTGACCGACGAACCCCGAACGGAGGAGGTATACAATTCGACTGTCTGCTTTATTTTTTTTTTTTGGTTCGTGCGCTCCTTTTATATAGTAAACGAGCTCCGATTTTGATGATTTTTGATTCATTTGGAAGAAGGGGATTGAGAAATGGTCCCATATTCATAAAAACGCATATCCGAAATCTCCTTCCCTCCGAAAACCGCCCCCGAAGGGGTGGAGGGGGCGAATTTTCTCGAAAATAGAAAATCTGAGTTGATATAATTAAAGATAGGACAAGATCCGGAAACGTTCAAATTGAACATTTTTTCAAAAGTGTTACGGTTTTCGAGATAGACGCATGTTAAATATGTATTTTTGCTAGGTAGAGAGGACAATTTCTTTCGAAAATTGAAAATTTTTCGATACTACATGAAAGATATAATTATTTGTAGCAACATTTATGATGAAAATTTTTTCCTTAGAGTTACGGTTTTCGAGTTAAATCGGTGTTAACATGGTAACAACTAAAATATTCAAGCGTATTTCCGCAGCGATGTTCTGAGATCTCAATAATAATAACAACTACAAGCAAGGAATATACGTGGGTAATAGGATAAGTACTATCTTCATTGATATGGTATAGTGAACGTTCAACGATTTTCGGGACTAATGTTACACTCAAAAGTGTGAAATAAATATTTTTTACAAAAAATTAGACCGACGTTATTAGTTGATGCACTGAAAAGTATAAAATAATTATCAATCTAACTGCAACTGCACAACTTCAAAAGTACTATCACCAATAGAAGTAATATTATTTTATACTTTTCAGTGCATCAACTAATAACGTCGGTCCAATTTTTTGTAAAAATATTTATTTCATATATTAAAGATAAATATTTCTTTATTTCAAATATAATTCCAATTATTGGAGCTATCCGTTTCCTCAACTTTGTGTTTGGACCCTGATAGATTTGATTTTTTTAATTCAGTAAATATATTTTTCCTAACTATAAAAGTGAAAGCTGATTTTTCATAATTTAGTGTTAGCTTATGACATTTCAACCAATTGGAGATTGCTGACATAATGCATCATACTAATTTTGATTTCTTGTAAATTACTTCCACAATATACTACTTCCATTCAATTTCATCGAATTTATATACATAAGAAAAAGAACTGGTACCAGGACCAGGACCCTAGTGGACACCACTTAGACGGTTTTTTCTAAACCAGATACTTCTCCTATGCATACAAACTGTATAATAATAATACTCATATGATACATAACATTCAACAGAATTTTAGGATATAATGTATCAAATGCTTTACTCAGATCCAATGATCTGAGTCCAGATTCTGTGTCACTATTTTCGAAATCCGTATTGAGCATTATATAATAATTTTGATTTATCCAGGTATTCCAATAATCTTGAATATACCGTTTTTTCAATAATTTTGGAAATTTCTGATAAAATTGAGATGGGTCTATAATTCATCATTTTATGAATATTCCCTGTTTTGAAAATTTGTTTTAGCTTGACAATTTTTTTTTATAACTTTATTATGAATTATTTTCAAAGGTTTCAGTAAATATTTTGTGGCTGAGCCCCAAACTGAAATTAAATATTGAAGCTTTGAATATACTGAAGAAAAGTAAATTAATTTCAGGTATTTTAAAAGTAAATAATTTCTTATTTTAAAAAGAATTCCAATTATTGGAGCTATCTGTTTCCTTAAATTTTTTAATATGTTTGGACCATGATATATTTTCATCTATGAATAGTTCGAGAAATTTTACAGTCGAGGGGTATTTGATATTATTGTTATTGAATTTAATTTGATTTTTTAAATCAGCAGACATGTTCTTCCTGATTATAAATGCGTGAAAGATGATTTTTTTATAATTTAGTGTTAACTTATGTTCAAAAGAATTCCAATTATTGGAATTATCTGTTTCTTCAACCTTTAATAGGTTTGAGCCATGATAGATTTTCATCTATAAATAGTCACAGATATTTCACAATAGAGTATTTGATATTATCATCATTGAATTTAATTTGATTTTATAAATCAGTAGCTTTGTTCTTCCTGACTATAATAGATTTTTATTGAAAAGTGATCAATGATTGTGTACAAAACTACAAATCTAATGTAAAAGCACTGGCAACCTTGCATTTAGGAACAACCATCTTTTTCTCGGGAGGAAAAATGCGCAATGGTTTTAGTGCGCAACTCTCGAGAAATGACATAGTACTTGCCTTCCGTTATTTTGTGCTACCGCAGCTCATAGCATAGCATACAGAGTTACTCGTCGTCTCTTTATATTATTGGTCTAAGTCATAAGATGCACTTATTATTCATATGACCTCAGCATAATCAAAGCCTCTCTATAACAACAGTGTTGCCGGGTTTTTCATATTATATTACCATTTCGCGCGTTTTTATCCCATGAATTAAAAAATATCGCGTTCAAATCAATTTTTTTTATTCTCAACTTTCAGCGACAAGCTTTTATTCATATTTCATAGGATAGAAAAATTTTACTTAAATTTTGATTCAATTCTCTTCACTCAAGACCAGCGCTGTATGCAAAAAATATAAATATTTACCTAATATCGTTGGCAATCTTCATCAGAGAACAAGCGACAACATTCAGGGCTCCTGATACTTCCACCATCGCATCATGGGCGGCTAAGGCCTCGAATTTATTAGGAGCAGAGACAAATGGCAGGCCAGTCAGTTCGGAAATTTTGGCTGCACACTTTTCAGCAAAACCCTTCCTGGTATTTAAACCGGTACCCACTGCAGTGCCACCCAATGCGAGCATGTAAAGACGTGGAAGTGTTGCCTGTATTCTTTCTATACCTGTACAAAAGCAAAAACAGAAAAAAATGTTAATAAAAGTTCGACAAAAGGTTTGCCCCCAGACTAGCATTAAACTAAATGTACTTATCTCATGAAAGTCATAGCCAATATTTCCATGTTTTATGATTCAATACTTGCGGTAAACAAATTAATGGATAAAACACTCATAACAAAATATTGGAAATTATTTTCACGCCCCCTAGCGGTCATCATACTAATCTGAAAATAAT
The DNA here is from genome assembly GCA_958507055.1 of Crioceris asparagi. Lineage (NCBI taxonomy): Eukaryota > Metazoa > Arthropoda > Insecta > Coleoptera > Chrysomelidae > Crioceris > Crioceris asparagi. Next base: position 7,952,055 of record OY293829.1, read on the forward strand.
TTCCAACATTTTCTTATGGCTACTCCCTCACAGCATGGAAAATAATCTGTAAACCCTAAACTAATGGCGGCCGACGAAAAATTAGCTTCACTTTCGTTTCACGGCGGCTATACAGAGCAGCATCTCCTGACGTGTACACGAATTTTCCCTACTCTGAGGCTACTTCAGTCATTATTTTTCTCTACCGCAAGTCTCTCTACAGTAAGTAGTTCATTTGATACTTACCAAAACACACTTGTTGCACATAACCACTAAACTCCTGTCCAAGTGTCAAAGGCACAGCATCTTGTGTGTGGGTTCTGCCAATCTTGATGATCTTATCAAACTCCTTGGCCTTCTTGTCGAGCGATTCAGCTAACATTTTCAGACTGGGCATCAAAGTGTGTTCGATTTCCATGGCGACAGCAATGTGCATAGCTGTAGGGAATGTGTCATTGCTGCTCTGGCTCTTGTTCACGTGGTCATTGGGGTGGACGGGTGTTTTGGATCCAAGCTTGCCACCCATCAGCTCTATGGCCCGGTTGCTGATGACCTGAAGTTGGACAATTCATCATACAAAAATAATAATAATAAGAATACAGGTGCAGGATTTTCCTTAAAGTAAAACTTACTTCATTGGTGTTCATATTAGTTTGTGTACCGGAACCTGTTTGCCAAATAACCAAAGGGAAATGGTCGCAGTATAGTTTTCCAGAGATAACTTCATCTGCTGCCTTTGAAATAGCATCAGCTACTTTGGCATCTAGGCCATAATCTTTGTTTACAATGGCAGCAGCTTTCTTCAGGATGCCCATGGCAGTTATCACAGGATACTAAAGACATAAATGAATATATTGAATTAAATATTCGTTAATATTGCTAATAATTTCCGTTATTTATTTTGCTGATCCTGAACAAATCTATATATACAGTGAACCCGCGGTAATCCGGCACCCCATATAATCCGACATGCCTGTAACACTACATATAAAGCACACTTATTACGGCAAATTTTCGACAATACGACATGCTTGATCATGTTGTTACTTGTTAGCGGCACCGTGACTTTTGATGCGCTTTTACTTCTGAGGTGAATGGGAGATAAGGCCTTGTTGAGAGAGAAATGAATTCCCTACCAAGGTATGAATTACCTGAAGTGTTAAATATTAAATTTTATTAGTGACACCATTATCAATCTTATTTCTATCATTCCAGTTATTTATAGAAAATATTTTTGGAAAATATACATATCAACTGATATTCAATAAATTCTAATTGCACAATCTGGCAACATGGGCATTTGAGAAGTGATAAACTATTTATTTGTTAAAATTTTTGTAAAGGAATAAAACGATATATAAAAAACGTGTTTTAAACACAAGTACACAATTTTTTCATTGTGGAAAATAATTATCTCAACACACGACTTATATTTGCTTAAGAATTATATCAATTTGTTATTCAAATTGTGTTTTATTTCCAGCTTGTTATGTAACGAGAAACTTGATAAACATATCATTTATAAGTTAAATTTAATTACAAAATCGTTGTTCGTAATCAAATACGGTCGAATGTTTGAGACGTGAAGTTGATAGTTATTATTTCGAAATATAATAAAACGAGAAATTTGTTATTATCAACCAAGAAATATTTGCAATAAATTGAAAGAAACAGTAAGTTCACAAAATCTAATACCTATATTCTTCAGGTCTACATTTTTTTTATATCCTTATCGGGAATAAAGATTTTATAAAACTGATATCAATGAATGATGGTAAGTGAACCACCGGGATATTTTTTAATTTCTAGATTCCAGGATTTCAAGCATGACTGTTGGATGATTTATTCCCAAATTGTCAATGGATTGTAATCACCACAAAATATAAGGACGCGAATTGTAAGAAACACAACAAAAATATCCTTCCAAATATATATATTTCTAACTTTTCTGAATTTCCCTTCCCAAAATGAGATTTATTTCCAAAAGTATACGCGCAAAATATATGGTAATTGGTATCAGTTCCTACCATCGCTCTAATGTTTATTATTTTTTGTTTAACTCTGTTATGGTGGCGCGTAAAATAGTAAATATACAGAACAATTAACAAAATAACAATAATCATGTAGACCAAGTAAGAAAATTATGAATGAAAATGATCGGATTACTTAACAGCTATATTTAAATCGATCAAATGTGGAAAAGAACGTTGTAGTATTTATTGTTCTGTTATTTCTTCGGAGACTACGCGGTAGCAGTATAAAAAAATATTCAGAAATCCTTACCGGCATTCTTTCGAATTCCCCACCAATGGGGAAGTTGATAGTAGACCTGACCGTCTGGGCTCCATAGTATTTGTCAGATGGTACCTTGAGCTCCCCAAATGTATCTTTTTCGATTCTGTAGTCGGCCTGTAAACAACCACAGTCTTGAGCCATAAAAAATTCAAATGGTAAAGGTAGTCGCAGTCAGTGACAATAATTCAAAAAAATGATGACATAATACTCACCATCATAGCTATCCTGGGTGAAAATTCAGTCTTGTACAGCTTCAGCAACGATCTAATCGCAACAGCTGTACGGCCGGCAGTAGATAGTCTCGAAAGAGCCATGTTTTCAATGGTTTTATAAAGATCCTTCACCCCTGACCCTTCACTTCTTCGAACAAGAGCAAGAACAAAATCAACACAAACTCAAATTCCACTGGCAGAATTTGACGTTAGACAGTGTCTGACGTTTGACAGACAAATCAACACAATGCTGCCAATTGTTTTTCAAGCGAAAAAGCAAGATTACTAGCAACCTCAGATTAATTTCAAAAAAGAGTTTGTGAAAGATAAGAACCATTGGCATCAACTATGTCAATGATAAGAGCACGCTATTAAGCTATTTGTCTATGGGGATGGCACAGCATAAGAAAAAATCTGGTGTGTCCACTCACACGACTTTCCCACTGCTCGAAGGCAAATTCCAGTGAATATAAAATTTTCTGATCAAATAATAATAATAGCGGTAGTAAAGTAAAAATCCTCTGGTAGAATCGTGCTACCACTCATTTTTTTTTCAGCATGTCTAGACAAACAAAATTGGTCATGTAACATTTTTTCGCAGGATGCAACGTTTAGCCAGAATCTGAAGAGACATGTGGAAAATATGGAATTTTATTCAAGCATAACTTTTTGTACTTTTTCTCAGAGATTTCGCTGTATGTGGGTGGTAAATACAGTGGCTCTAAGCCACTGCTGTTGTGGTAAAGGGCTCTCAGAAGAATACTTTAGGCAAGTTTAATCAAAATAAAATCCTTACAGCCGCTTTCGCGCTACAGTCTTGAGCAAATCACGTTTTTTGGCTATAGCTCAGCACACAGTGTATATAGGATTCTCATTCAGTGCACCGGCGAGTGTTATTGGTACCAAACAAAATAAAAAAGAAAGCAACCAAATACACCGATCCGTTTCCGATGTAATGCTTTCACAGACAGACGGACAGAAAGAGAGACCAATGGCTGAAAATATGTTTATTAGACTTAGAAATCTCCGAAACTTCAGCATTTGTAAAAATCTCGATACCGAAAATTTAACACGATTACAATACTTATACAACTACTATAGAAGCGTAGGGAAGGAAAATTAGTGATGGTGTAAGCTGTGATAGTGTGATAAGCCTATAAACTATGGAGCAGCTTCTTCAGCTACCATTCATGTGATGCCAGTTGATAGGTATACGAACTAACATAATTTATGATGCAATATTTGATTTCCGATTTATGATCCCTTGGTAATTTCCTAGCAGATAATTTTAAAAATACTACAACTTGTCTGGTGAGTTTTGTTTGAGAAACCAATAATAGCTCAGAAAACGCATTTGAAAAGTAATTTTAATTCTGTGCTGGGCCATTCGCTAGGATTAAAGGTTGAAATTATTTAAATTCTCTAGAATTCAATTGATTGAAACTGACAGTAGAAAAGCTCAAGCCGAGGATAGACAATCATCAATCAGCCTATAAAATATTTACAAGTGTGTTGAGAGTTGCCTATGTTAAGAGTATAATATGTAATATGGAAGAAAGGTCTTACACATTTTATACAGGGTGGATTTGTCCGTATCAAAGAATGAATATACATCTATATTCTTTGTCAGTATATATTTTTTTATTTATCCAATCTATAACCTATGGAATTGATGAACTAGCAAAATACTATGACAAAAAAAGAACAAAAAATTGCAGGTTTATTATGTACATTGTCCATAGAGTAATAATAAAGGCATGATTCTTCTTTCTTTCCAGCGTTTTAATGCGTAGATGAACAAGCAAATACCTACATTTCATTTACTTAGAATTTTCTTTTTAAACGGCTAGCAGATCGTCATTCCGATATAGAATCTATAATAAAAATACATTCTATTTCTTTGGCCATTGATTAAGACAATAACAAATCAATACCACAACAATCGAAGCTCATTTCGACTAAACAAGCAGGTCAAGGATGCTTTGACTGTCATCATCATTGTATGCTAAAATAATAGTCCCAATAAAATTCTGAAATATCCACCTCTGTCGCTGCATTTATAGAAGAGGGACCTTTCCCCGAAAATAAAGCCGCATACACTTCTTGTTGGAATAAAGAAGCGAAAAATGAAACATTAACATTGAGAAATCATAGATGCAATTACAGCGCACAGAAATGGACAATGTTAATTAAAAAACAGCCACGTGCAGTGGAAAATTAATAATACTACTTATTGTTTTCTTTGCCAAGGTCTCTCAGACATAAATACTAAATACCGATTGAAGACTCAGTCAACCGTCAGATATGTCTAATAGCTGCAAATAATCGCTATTACTTTATATTTTATATGTATGATGTTCCTGGTCGAGTTGACATCGTGGAATTGGTTGTAAATTGAAATCTTGTTCAAAAGGTTGCGTAACACCAGAAGCAAGCAGTATGCTCTTTTGCACACGTTCCCATTCGTCCCAAATAGTTTTAGCATTGCTAAAACTATTTGGGGGATAACCTCCCAGGATGGGCTATCCACGAACAATAATTTAGATTAATTGTGCGAATATTATATAGTTATTCGATTTTCTTTCTGAATGTTTTATACCTAAATAATATACAAATTCCTTAAAATATGTTCTGAATAACTAAAATGATATTATTACTGTCATTTTGGTAAAATGACCAATCTCGATCATTTCAACTGACAAACATAAAACAAGTGAAATTTTTGAAAAAAATTAAAAATAGTTTTTATTGGGCATTTAAGATTTAAACCATACCGATGAGTACCTACTATTGCTATCCTTTTCTCGATTTTAACTATACTTATATGTATGTGTTTGCCAGCAACAGCAATTCCATAAAAAAATACTGTTTGTCTACCACAACACAAAATTAAACTTTAAAATAACAATAACGTCTGACGTCTGACAATTGCGACATAACCTTAGACGATCTTCCAGAAAGTACCAACAAGGGTGTTCGAGCAGCGGTTCAAACCAGTTCCAAACCGTCAGACGCGTGCGCATTACAATTTACGATGAATAATTTATTCCCAACTACTAGTAAGATGTTCGAGCAGTAGTTTGACGATTTCCAAACTAGTCCGGGCTCAGTTTGAGACAGGCGCAGTTGAACCGTCTTCTTATTCTTAGGGTATAGGTATAGTGTTCTCTGTTGTTGGAGAAATCTTTTTCAGAGAACACTACCACAGTCCAAAAATAAACCCTGGTTTGTGTTTTGTCCATCAGTCTTTCATTGATGTTTTCTCTTATCTTTGGTCATAAAACATATCTATCGGCATAGTCATTTGGTCTATGACGACGAAAATGTAAGAAAGTGGAAGGGGTAGTTTGCAAACTGGCGTTTGGTGTTCGAGCAACAAAATCCCAAACTACTTGGAAACTGTTTCAAACCGCACATGCGCATTTTAAACAGTTATCAAACCGTCCCAAACTACTGCTCGAACAGCCTTTATATACCAGAGAACGAGACGTATATATACGCTCCATGCTCGTGCGTAATTCCAGTGACGGATCCCATTGTCGTTCCATGTCGACAAAATAATGATCTTGGTTGAATGAGATTGAATGAGATAATTATAATTACCAATATTGGATCACACTTGGAGCTTAACAGGCGGCGAGATGTCTGCGATCTAAGTACGAATTCGAAATTTCAAGTCTCTAGACCGTATGGGGCCTGAGAAATCGCTGCGGAGTCCATTGATACAAGAACCGAAAGTAATAAAAATTCATCCGTTCGGGAGCTACGATGCAACAGACAGACAGACAACAGACAAATATGCAATATGCAAGATAAATTCATCTGTAGCCAGTTTAAGTAATAACCAGTTGTATTACACTCACAGGTAAGTTTGCAGTTGACCCGGTTGAAATTTCCAACTTAGTAAAATCGTAAAATTAACATTGAACTCTGTATTGATTAGAATCATCTTATCTGTTTAGTAGGACTTGTCACATTCGACGTTCAAAATATTTGATATAAATAAACGAGTTTGTGATTGGTTGGGTATTGACAAGTAACGTCATAATTGTAAATACGAATTATAACCCATATGATGATTTCGAGATAAAAACACAACTTAGACTAGGAAAGAGAGGGGACTATAACATCCATTAACTGCGCGTGTTGGGTTTTGTGACCAAATTATGAAGAAGACGCCATTTTTTGGTGACAAACATTGTTGGTGACATCGTTCGAATTTTGTGATTTTGTGACTAAATTTGTGATAAAAACTTCAATATTTTCATTGGATTAATATGGTAGGTTGTTCTACTTATGGCTGCAAAAGCTGCAGTGATCAAAAGGAGCCAGAAATTACAGTTAACACGTAAAAAGCAATGTATAGTTGGTTTTCCTGGTTATAAAATTCAAATTTATTCTGTTATCAACATATTATTTGGTAAAATAATCATACTTCTAGACAAGCCTTACCTAAAACTTCCTATTCCTATTAATTTCAAGTTGTATTTTTTGTTCATTATTCTGTAACATTAGTTAGAAATCAAAACTTAGACTAATCATACATGGTTTTTCCAGTGGCGTTGCACCTACATAACAATTTTATTTTAATATAATGATATATCAACATAGTAGCTTTTCTGCCACCTTTCAGGGTTTAACGAAATGTATCTGTAATGTAAATATGTAAAATATTTGTATTTCAGATTTGCTATCAAAGATCCCAACAGAGGTGTACTTTGAACTCAAAAAATGGAAAGGGCTGCTTGGGTAGTCACCCAAAATAACAAAATAACCAAAGCACTTTATCATATTTGGGAAAAAAAACTCACCTGCATGATGATGCTGTACCTATGATTTTTGATCAATTGCTAATTCCAAATTGTTGTGTGAGTATATTGTAGGCCTTGTGACATGCCAGTTATTGAAACAAATCTGAAGAGAGTAAGTTATTTCTAAGTATATAAATGTAAGTTTACATTTTGTGATGAAGAGATAATCTGAAGTACCTAATAGATCCTGTAAGAAATCAATTCACTAAACTTGTATTATTTGAGGGACAATAATGAAAATTATCAGTAAGTTTCATCTCTTTTCCTGTTGTTATTTAATATTTTATAGAATTGTTATTTCTATTTTATAAGATTTTAACTCTATATTCTTGTTTAAATAATTACAATACCTTCAAACAATCATGTAATTGGAGAGTCACAAATAAATATTTCCGTCTACCTATGTGAATTTGAATTAAAATGTAAAAGATATTGAAGTATTGTGTGATACCATGTATTCCAATTTCCAAGAATTAAAATTAAGGATAACATTCTTAGTTGTTTTATTTCGTAACATTCAACGCCAATCTATTTGGATAAATCTTGATGCATTTAAGCGTTCTTATAAAATCTATATTTTAATTCAGTATGTTTGAAATCTACACCTTGAGGTAAACTCAATGGAAATTCTGTCATTGATCATTCCAGTAGATTCATATTAAATTCAGACGCTACTTGGGTTACGCCACTGGCGAACCCCTTTTTGGTGACAAATTGCCTCATTTTCGGCTGCATCGTTACGAGTCCCCTCTCTTTCCTAGTCTAAGGAAACACAACAACCGTTGTTACCTCTTTAATAACAGTAATAATAACGTGAATGAAAAACCAAGAAGTTGATAAAACATAGGGCTACAGTTTGAGGACATTTGACATCCCGTATTACTGGGCTATTGTAGTTGCTGTATCAGAGACAACCATATTTCTCAATTCTGATACTAAATGTTTTCATCCCATCTCATATAACAGTCTGTCTTGAAAACACGAGAAATGGATCAATCCAACTGACGGGAGTAAATCAGTGGCGTAACGATTTCGGGATAAGATATGGCATTTAAGGAAGTTCATATAATAAGAAGAAAAAATATCGATTGATTAAATAAGCAAACATAATATAAAAAATTTATTATCAACAATAATGCAGAAACACAAAATACAAATTTATTGCTTGAGTATGAAATATAAATTTATGCACCTGAATTATCTGAAATGTCACAATGACTTTGTGACGCCTATGAAATAAAGATTGCGTTGCCTTCGGACATACGTGCAGCGCCCTACCATTGTATGAAAGGAGATAAGCTTGACAAACGGATGTCGTAGCTTAGATCGACAAACGTAGTAGAAAATTTCATGATAATGAGATGCGATGAGACGTATAGCGATATGTACATAGCTCGTGAATGATTACACACAATAGCCATGATTCGTGAAATAAACTTTATTTGGGTATCATCAGCGAAAGAAAATCTACTTGCTATTCTTTTTTTATCTTTTTCACTTTTTGTTTCTTTGTTTATATAATGATCATTCCAACTGCATATTTCAACTACCTTACAAAATAACCTGTGTGATATCTACTTTTTTATTCTTATGTTAATCATAGATTTTTTATCTTCATTGCTCTGCAATTCGCAGAAATTTTTCTTCGATAAATAAACGACTTATTTTACATTTCTCTTTTTATTTCAAAATTCAAATAAATCGAAAAACAAAACTCCTTAAAGCATGCAGTACACGCGCTTTTTTGAATAGCTGTCGAACGTAGTGAGCGCCACCTGCACTAGACATCCTATACAATAGACCAGTCTAGTGCTGCGATCTGAAATGATACACGCACTTGACCATCTCATGCTCTGGCTGTATTCCACGGGCTATTACTTTGTTATTACAAAGTTCGGGTAAAAAACTTCTCATTCATGTGCCGCTCTGAATTAAAATTTTTACTACAGTATTGCTACAGAAGAATTTATGACCTACATACGTTTGACAAAAAAAAAACAGTAAAAATCAAATGAGTTTTGTTCGTTAATGGATGTACCTTCAATTGATAATTCATCTCTTGCACAATTTCAAAATTACCAGTACCTATCTACCAGTAGAATTAATATAATTTAGTATGTTTAGTGAATCATGAACTAAAGTTGGTCCTTGTTTTTGTGAAAGTTATTGATTTTTTCTTACTACTAATATCAAATATAATATCCTATGCACTATCTTCTTTGCTAATATCAAATCATACAGAATAATGTAACATATTCTCAATGGTCCAGTTATTGGCTGATTGTTTCCGGTGTTATCAATTTATTTTCCTCATTTACAATCAACAGCTATCAATAATAAGTTTTTTACTTGAAATACTATACTTATTATGTACCAGAGTAATATGACCTGAAGAAGCCATCGAATACGCCTACTGTTCTACATATTATGCCTGAATATTGTCAAGTTATTCGATTTGTGTGTGGAAAACAACATTAGGTAGGTATAAAAAGTATGCTAGGGGACGAAAGGAAGTTTTCAACATTTTCGATTGATAATCTGTAATCACTAATCATATTCTTGCGGATAAGACTTTGCTTCTTTCTTCAATAAATTGTTTTTGTATTAAAGAAGTTTTAATTACAGACCTGTTAGGTACTACCCTTGTAATTTTTCACTAAGGCTCTGACTACAACTTGCAATTTTAAATATCCACCAGAATTTATTATTATTATACTTTGCGAACGATAAATAAAGCAATCAAAACAAATACAACTTGAGCTTTCATAGATCCTCGTGATTTTTGATTATTTTTTTTATTTAACTGAAATTAATTTTCTGGGTTTCATTGTATTATACACTGAAAACTATAGCAAAAAATTTCAAATTGAAAATAAATAGCGACGACATTATTTTATGGACCAGTTTAAAATATCCATTATATCAGTTCAATGAATTATTTTAATATCGATACGTTTTAATTACGGTACTGGCACAGTTCATGTTAATTTCCAGTACAGACCTGACTTTTTAAAATTAAAACAAACACACCAATATTTACTCAGTCTACCATATATATAGGAATTATATATATTATTAGGCAATCTACCAATATAACCAAAAACAATCAACACAAAAGAGCTTGTTGTCTTCTTCTTTATAGTTAATGGCCCTTGCTTCCGTCTGGTGCATTTGGCTAGCACCACGGGGGATTGCAATGTCTGATATTGCATGCTTGCAACCCTTATTATTCTTCTTTTTTGGGAAACTATTTTCTCCTTGTGAGTTAAGTGTGTTTTGCGATTGACGTTTGATATTAACAGTTACAGAAACATTTTGTTTAGACTTGGACTTGGAATGTATAGAACATTCAGCATTCACAAACGTGCTATGATTTTATCTAGAAATCAACTCCTGGGATAATATAATAATTGAATATAAATATAGAAATTATTTGAAAAGAAAATCCTAAACCTTACATAAGGTTAAAATAGTTGAAGAATCTACGACCATGCCTTCCCAAGGTTTCTGGGTCTACGAGTGCCTATGTTACGCCACTGAGGGACTTCAGAATTCTGATTTTCTTTTTTTGAAGCAGATTAGAAAATTTAAGGATCATTTTTTTCAAGAGACGTATAAAATAAAATGGGTTTGTTATGCTTAATACAGATATAACTTTTTAAAATTTGATTTAAAATGATTACAATCTATTTAGAAGTGTTTATATGTGACGATCTTCTCGTCTCACCCATGTAAAACATTTTGCAGCTCATTTCTTAGTTGACATTACAAATCTTGTGGTTATTTTATTTATTTATAGCATTCATTCATTCTTTGTCCAGTAACCATACCAATAAAGACTTGAAATTACTCTTAAAACGTATTTATATATATTTACTGATTAGAAAAGAAATATATTTGGGTGCCAGGTTAAATCTAGTCCTAATACCTTGGCACCCTAATTTTTTTTTCTGGTTCACTACTGTACCGATCGAGTATAGGTATTAAACATTCCAAAATGTTACTCTTATCAACCATGTGTAACAAAATTGTTTGCCAGTAAGTAGGTAGGAAGGTAGTATGAGTTCTCTTGAGCGTGTGGCCTTGTGAGCCCAGCGATAACAACCTTATCAGCAGCGAACTGTTGATTGTGCGGGGAGAAGTGGGGCCTGTACATGTATGTACAGGATGTTAATTAATATCATGTACTTATTTTAATAGGTGATTCTTGGGCTAATTTTGAGTCGAAAATTTCATATAAAGGTAGGTATGTACTCGGAAGCTTGGTTTCCGGTGTACATGGTTGTGAGGTTTTATTTTTATTTAGGATTTTTTGAGATAATTCAAAAACTGTTTGCGATTTCAGATAAAATTCCCGGATAAAATATTTTGATAGAAATTCCTATTTTTTTGACAGAAAATATTTTTGTTAATTTATCCAGTGGCGTAGATATGGGTATGTCTTGATACAATTTTAACCATCAGTACGCCACTGTTTTTTCGCAACATGCTTTAAAAATTTTTGATAACCATTTAATTTTAAACAAAAAAAGTGTCCTGTGTTTTTGGACTACAAATCAATATGAATGGGAAACGCATAAAACGAGTCCAAACGCATAAATATCTGGATAACATCTTTGACTACAGGCTTAAATGGGAGAAGCACATAGAAGTTATCATCAAGAGAAAAGACATTTTTTATAAACTCAAGAAAATCATGGAAACAAAAACTCTAATATTAGTTTATTATGCATTTTTTCACAGTTTGCTAAGCTATGGTATAATTGCTTGATGAGGTGATTACAAAAATAGCTTAGTTTTGTTAAAAAAAAACTACAAAATATATATTAAAAATAATAAATAAAAATATGTTCATAGCTACCAACTATCCACTCAACTTATAACAGTTATTTTCATTTGAATCACTGACATACAATTACCATAGTCTAAAGAATATGTACTGAGTGGCCCATTATTAAAGGACGCCGGCTATATCTCAGGATCAGTCAATCGAACGACCCGGAGAAAAAAAAAAGTGGTAAATCAACCAAAAGAAAAATCTGGAAAATATTTATAAGTCTACCGCTACAGGGCGTAACTCACACCGCGAATTAAAAAAACTGTTTTATTCCAAATTATCCCAAGTTAACCTAAATTGACAATATTTTTCTTGTAACATACTGAAAATAAGCCAACTTTTTTTTTCTCTATCTTGTCAAATAATGGGTGGGGGAAGGAACAAATGTTGTTTTGAAAAAAAACTGGTTAACATTTTTTTGGAATAACCTATTTTGAATAACTTCCTTTCATTTCAAAACGCTTCTATTGGAATAATAACATTTTGAGTTTAATTAAATTCCGAGTCGGAAGATGGTCCTTTATGACAAAGTCGCAGGTTTTTATGAATTTCTCGAAAATTTCAAATGCAATGTTAGGTACTTTTATTATTCAATAGGAAGAAAGAGCTTGAAAAATTACAGTTACTGGTGAAAACCCCAACTCGATATGATTATTGCTTATAGACTTATTTAAAAATATATTTAAAATTCAGTTTTTTCGTAACAAAATTAAAGAACACTCTGAGTATCAGTATTTTTTATTAAAGTTGCCTATATTTTATATAACCCACTTTAACAATAACAAACATTTTCTATTACCTATGTCGCTCTAGATGGGGTAATTTAAGTTTAGTTTTATTAAATGAGAATTAAACACAAATAACTGTAACAACAACTTAATACTTTATAAAAGAAAAGTATAATAAGTAGGACTCTTGGTAGACCTTGACAACGGAACGGAAACAAAACAAAAAAAGCGAAATTAAAATATATCTTTCTCGACCATAACAGAAACTTTGGCATATTATTTTCTTTAGTTATATTATGATTTTTCTCTCGACAATATCGGTAGTCCATAAGAGAACCGATTTAAAAAAAAACACCTAGAGCTAAATAACTTACAAACTACAACTAAAATTATTTAAAAAAATATTAATGACCCCTTAAGTGCTCAAAGTGTCGTCCGTCCTGGGCAATACTAAGCTGTAACCAGCGGTAGGCAGTTATTTGTGTTTAATTCTTATTTAATTACACTTAAATTACACCATCTAGAGCATAGGAAGTAAAGAAACTTTTATTTATTGTAAAAGTATGTTATATAAAATAGGTATAGGTAACTTTAATAAAATTTACTGACACTTACAGTGTTCTCTAATTTTGTTACGTAAAAACGAATGTTTAAATATATTTTAAATAAGTCTATAAGGACTAATCATATCGAGTTGCGGTATTCACCAGTAACTGTAATTTTTCACGCTCTTTTTTCCTATTATTCTTCTTCTTTGAGTGCCGTACTCGTATCCGAGCATTGGCGGCTTCTCTGCCTTGAAAGTGTTACCACAGACAAGGGGACCTACAGTTTAACGTGGATTCCGAACCACCGATGTGTCTTAAGATAAATCTTAAGGGCACATCCTTCCAGAGGTACTAGGGAATATATACTCTCACTGGTTTCCCGTTGCCTTGCGAGAGGAGGAGAATGCAATGCGACAGAGACTCGAACGCGCGCCCACTCCAACGGTCACGCGTCCAAGCCGTTTCTATCGTATTGCGCTGCTTAACTTCGAAGATCGAAGTCGGTCAGTGTTAACCCGCAGCTATGCGCTCCTATTGGAAAATAAAAATATTTGTTTTTTTTAGAAATTCATAAAAATCTGCCACTTCGTTATAAATTGTCATCTACCGAATCGGAAATTAATCAAACTCCAGTGGAAGCGCCCAAGAAAGCGCTTTGAAATGAAACAACGTTATTCATAGGTCATACAAAAAAAAGTTATCCAGTTTTTTTCAAACCAACATTTGGTCCACCCCCCACCAGTTATTTGACAAGATAGAGAAAAAAACTTCAATACAAAAAAGTTGTCTTATTTTCAGTAGGTTACAAGAAATATTTTTAAAACAGGTTAACTAGGGGTAATTTTGAATGAAAACATTGTTTTTTAATTCGTGGTGTGAGCGGTTTTTTTTGCCAATTTAGGTTCCTCAATTTTTTTTCTCCGGGTCGTCCGTTTCACGAATCGTGAGATATAGCCGGCGTCCCTTATATTAATGGGCCACCTTGTATATACAATCAAATAGTAAAACCAGGAGCTAATACATACTATTACCCAATATTACCAAAACTGTAGGAAGAAAGCCAGCTACATAATTGCAATTATATTATTTAACAGATTACGAAACGAACTAAGAGAACTCACTACCAATAAATATACTGTGAAGACTAAATTAAAATAAATATTTTTTACAAAAAATTGGACCGACTTTATCAGTTGTTGCACTGAAAAATACAAAATAATATTAATTTTATTGGTGCTGGTTCTTTTGGAGTTGGTGCCTACAACAACAAACTACAACGGCACAACTTCAAAATTACCAGCACCAATAGAATTAATTTATTATTTTGTATTTTTCAGTGCAACAACTGATAAAGTCGGTCCAATTGTTTGTAACATATATTTATTTCACATTTTTGAGTGTAACATTAGTCATGGAAATTGTTGAACGTTCACTAATACCCAAAAAGATATAGGTAGGTTTAGCTTGTAAATAGCGGAAATGCGCATATCACATAGTTCAGACTTTACCATTGCGAAACTCGGAAACCGTGACTTTTTTCAAAAAATGTTCAATTTAAAAATTTCCCCTTTCTAATTTTCAAATCTCGAATTTTCGATTTTTGGAAAAATTTGCCCCTTCCACATAGCTGAAACACATATTTCAGACTGTAGCGCGGAAACGTATGATTATTTTTTAAATGTTAATTTAATTTTAATTTAAACATTTCCGGATATGGAATTTTCATTAATTCTGTCATCTCGGATTTTCAATTTTCGAGAAAAATTGCCCCCTCCACCGCCTTTGGGGGCGGTTTTTAGAGGGAAGGAGATTTTGGATTTGAATTTTCTCAATATGGGACCATTTCCCAACTCTCCGCTTTCGAATGAAACAAAAATCGTCTAAATCGGAGTACGTTTACTATGCAAAACGCGCGAACAGCCATAAAAAAGTTGGTCAAAAAATGGATAAGATCTAATGTATAAAGATATAAGTCGCTTGCATTCTCAAATATTTATATAGCAGACATTAGTATTATTCTAGTAAGTATGTAGGTAAGTTATTCTCTCTTTTTTTGTTCTATTTGAATATTATGGTTAAGTTTTTCATTGTTACTAGTAGGTATATATTATTTTTTAATATCAAGTATTTAATAGGGGTTTAGTATTTAAGTTATTTCATCTCCAGACCTATGCACAGGTAATTCCATTTACATCTGTAGATATTACATTTACTGTAATTTATTCCTGGAAATATAAATAAATAAAAAAATAATATTAATTAATTCTAATGTTGCTGGTACTTTTGAAGCTGTTGCCTAATATCTTCGATCCGCACGTATAATAACTGCACTAGGTACATGAAAGTTACCAGCACCAGTAGAATTATTATTATTCTACAATTTTCAGTACACGAACTGATAAAGTCCGTGTCCCAGGCTAGATAAGGAGGTGATTAAACATGAAATCATAATAATAATAATTGCAGTATATATATATATATATATATATATATATATATATATATATATATATATATATATATATATATTATATATATATATATAGGCTGCGTCATTATTCATAGCAAAATTCTTCGATATATAACATAAGAACAACATCAGCAACAACAACAAAATATGCCGTGAAAATGCATAGCAACAGTTAAAGAGCCGGAAGCAATCTAGAAGGCCTTGTGTGACCGCACATCCTGTGCATTTATCACCATCATCATCAAGAATTAAGAGTGTCACTCACGATGTACATACAACTTACTTGTAACGCAGTGTTAGAGCAGCGCTGTTGAAGATTGCAGACAAACATTATTTATTTTTGTATTTGTCAAGGATAACAACGGATCTTAATATAGTCTTATAAAAAAATACATTTAGGTAGATACCTGCCTGTCTAATTCGATCGATGGACTACTCTTCTCAAATAGACAAGAAATAAGAAATAATATTTGTTGACAATATGCCAATTCAAGAACCAAAGGAATATTTTCAATAAAGTGTGAGTCGGACTCGCGTGGAAATGGTTCCTTAGATAGGATTGTTACTTAGGTGTTCCTGTAAACTATGGGCTGAGCTCTATGTTTGATTTTTTTTCAAAATTTGAAAAAAATTGTCTCAGAGATTAGGAAGGGAAACAGTGAATTTTCTTCATTATTTTTGACCGACTGACCAAACTGAGGAGGCATACAATTCGACTGTCTGACTGCATGTTTTTTATTGTTGTCTGTTCGCGTCTTTTGCATAGTAAAGGTGTTCAGATTTTCATGATTCTTTTTCATTTCATAGAGCACTATTGAAAGTTGGCCCCATTTACAAGAATAGATGTTCGACATGTCCTTCCCCCTAAAAACTTCTGCCAAATAGGGTGGAAAGGACATTTTTTGTAAAATCGAAGATTTAGGACGACAAAATTAAAGAAGAGACCATATCCAATGTTTTTGAAATATCTGAAAAGTATAAGAAACGTATTAACTTCTTCGGTGAAAGTTGAATGATTTTTGGCCGACGAACCCCGTACGGAGGAGGTATACAATTCGAATGTCTGTTTTTTTTTTGGTTCGTTCGCGCCTTCCATATTGTAATCGTACTCTGATTTTGATGATTTTTGATTCATTTAAAAGAGGAGGCTTGAAAAATGGCCCCGTATTCATAAAAACGCAAAACGCAAACGAAGGAGATGTAGGGGATGTAGGGGTCAAATTTTCTCGAAAATCGGAAATCTGAGTTGTCATAATTAAAGATAGGACAATATCCGGAAACGTTTAAATTGAACATTTTTTCAAAAGAGTTACGATTTTCGAGTAAGAGGCATGTTAAATTCTCAAATATGTGCATTTTTGCTATGTGGAGAGGGCGATTTTTTCAAAAATTAAAAATTTGTGGGCACTACATGAAAGACAATAGTATTTGTAACATTTTCTTCTTAGAGTTACGGTTTTCGGGATAGAGATCTCTACATGATAATAGTAACAAGAACAAGCAAACAATATACGTGAGTTATAGGATATTAGTGGTATTATCGAATGTTCAACAATTTTCGTGACGATTGTTACTCTCAAAAGTGTAAAATAAATATTTTTTACAAAAAATTGGACCGACTTTATTAGTTGGTGCTCTGAAAAATATACAAAATAATATTAATTCTATTGGTTCTAATAGTTTTGAAAGTAGTGTCAAAAGTTTTCAATCTAACTACAACTGCACAACTTCAAAATTATAGTCAAATAAATATGAGAAAGGAAAAATATGGCACATACCACGTTTGTGCAGTGGTTTGTTTCTCGAGTGGTGAATACCAAAACTGCCACTTCATAAGCGTAGCTTTCTGGGTATAAAATGTGGATATAATACATTTAATTATATTGTGTTTGAGATAATTTCGATATTGTTAAGATTATGACTTCCAAATTGAAAGGGAGGATTTGCTAAACTCGTCAATTGATTTACTGTCAATACGGGTTCATCCGATGAGAGCATATCAATCGAAGATAGTGAAATTAGCCTGGGAGTTCGACCATTGGATGACATATTTATTATTTTGCTTTATATTATACTGTTACAAATATTATTATTATATAAACCGTTATTTAAAATAAATTATTGCATAAATCCACTATTTCAGTTTTTCTTTTCTCAACGACAATCAAAGTTATTTTATTTTTTAATAAATTGAATAAACCAAATGGTTCACTTTACGAAGTCTCAATAATTGTTACTGTGTATTTTCCATATGTAGACATATGTACATTGTACATACTTCAATTTTTGAATGGTTTCAAACGATTATTCTCCTTTGCTAATTTGTTAAGGCCTCCACTACCGATAGGCGCAGACTAGGAGGAGTTTTCCCTTCTCATTTTGGTCGTACTATACCAGTATTCTATTTTTTTTAGAAAATATTTATTATTTTGTATGTTCACTGATTTTAATCCTAAGAAAATGTAATTCCCGATAATGTTATCGGGGACTATTTAGAAAACGTATATGTATACGTTTTCTAAATAGTCTTATGCCTATCTTCTCAAAACTAAGATTACATTTTTACATAATACCAAAATCTAATGATTATCAATAACTACATTTCAAAAAAAAGTAACTGAGTATAGTAGTGGTAAAATTGATGAGTATAATTCCATCATTACATTTCCTGCTTTTGGTCAAATTTTCCATTCACCAGGAACCAGGACTTATGTTCACTTTCTGAATTACATATTTGTTAAATATTGTCAGCATTCGTATGCACACATTTAGATATGAATTTATTCACACAAAAATGTAATTGACACTAATTTGTCAAATTAATTATTAACCTTGCTTTCCCTGTGTTGCCATAGAATGTTTCTATTTGCGGTTTTAATAACAAACTGAGGATCATGAGAAATAATTACAAGAAGTGTAAAATTAAATTGATCGCATTTCAATATATTTGGTAATAGAGAAACAATCATTTCCCAGACTCTGCCATGGAATTTACTACGTTTATACTTGAATCACCTGAAATCATACAACACCTAAAACAAGTGAAATTTTTGAAAAAAATTAAAAATAGTTTTTATTGGGCATTTAAGATTTAAACTGTACCGATGAGTACCTACTATTGCTATCCTTTTCTCCATTTTAACTATACTTATGTAGTTATGTATATGTGTTTGCCAGCAACAGCAATTCCATAACAAATTACTGTTTGTCTACCACAACACAAAATTAAACTTTAAATTAACAATAACGTCTGACGTCTGACAATTGCGACATAACCATAGACGATCTTCCAGAAAGTACCTATATAGCAGAGAACGGGACGTATATATACGCTCCATGCTCGTGCGTAATTCCAGTGACGGATCCCATTGTCGTTCCATGTCGACATTATAATGATCTTGGTTGAATGAGATTGAATGAGATAATTATAATTACCAATATTGGATCACACTTGGAGCTTAACAGGCGGCGAGATGTCTGCGATCTAAGTACGAATTCGAAATTTCAAGTCTCTAGACCGTATGGGGCCTGAGAAATCGCTGCGGAGTCCATTGATACAAGAACCGAAAGTATTAAAAAACTATTTAAAAACAGGTAATAAGTAATTCAAGAGAATTGTTTCTTATTTGAAATTTTAATAAATAGTCTTGAAATGTAATGGATTTACGTTTGAAAATAAAAAAGACTGATATTGGGAAAATAAAAAAAACATTATGAAATTTATTTAATTATCCATTCGAATAGTAGGGAGCCAAGGTAATGGAAAACGATTTAACAGGACACCCAAATATACAGGGTTCCGACGATTTCATAGGACAGTATTGCTATCTCTTAAACAGAAGGTAAGAAATAGAAGGATGGTTGAATTGGAGAAAAGTTGCGTAATTTAGACCTCGCCATTATTCTGGTTTGCATATTAAAAAAAAGAACAGAAAACCGGAAATACTCAATTTTTTATATTTTTTTCTCAATTGATACTCGGAGAGTAAAGCTGAAATGTTGCATGTGAAAGTAATGCAGCTAAATGAAGATTATTGAATTATTTGAAACATTTTGACTTTTTTATTTTCAAAGATGTGCTATACGACTTTTGTTTCTCGTATGGGCGCCATATTTGTTTTTTATTCCATTAAATGAAGCCAAAAATATCATCTGCAACAATGTATAACATGGCGACACTTAAACCCAGAATGACATCGAAAAACGGTAAAAATATATTCAAATGTGGTAGGCCATGGTGATAAGAAAACAAAACATAAATTTGAATAAATTGATAAATTATTCTCTCTACAGCAATTAATAAATCCAATTCCTTGTTGAAAAATGAGAAATTTATTAACATACCAACGAAAATAAGAACAATTTGATAGACATAAATTAATAAACAATAAAATAATTAAGATCTCAATTCAAAGTGCATGCCATGTATTTTCAATACATTTTTGGGTTGTTAGGCGCAACTGCCCCACTGCACTCGATACAATTCCAGGTGTAATGTCTCTGTAAGATGAAGTAATTCTTCAAGGCCGCATGAAAATTATCTAATGGATCTGGTTGGCCACCTCACATAGGACTGTGAGTTCCGATCCATCTGTCAGCAACACTTGTGTTGAAAAAATCTCGTGCCATTGCTGAGTTATGAACTGCAAAACCATCTTGCATAAACCATTTTATATAATACTTTGCAAGGTTGCAAGAGGTATTTCTCTCATAACTTCTGTTAGCAAATTAACGTAGGCGACTCCATTCAGATTTCAGACATGTTATACATTGCTGCAAAGGAATTTTTTGGCTTCATTATGGTATACAAACAAATATGGCGCCCATAAGAAAAACAAAAGGCGTATAGATAACATATCTTTGAGAATAGAAAAGATAAAAAAAATCCTTATTAGTTGGTGCACTGAAAAATACAAAATAATATTAATTTTAATGGTGCTGTTACTTGTGAAGTTGGTGCCAAAAGTCCTCAATCTAACTGCAACTGCACAACTTCAAAAGTAACAGCACCAAAAGAATTAATATTATTTTGTATTTTTAAGTGCACCAACTAATAACGTCGGTCCAATTTTTGGTAAAAAATATTTTTAAGAGTAATTTCAGGCTATTACTTTCTTGGTATTGTTACTGAATAAAAAAAGTTTCTTTGAGAAGTCATAAAAAGTGGTCAAATTCTGCTCCAGACAATTTATAATTTCCCTCATATTCACTGTGAAAACTAACATTTCTAAAGTTTCATTCTGTTAATCGATCGGCCTGGTTTTTGACCGACGAACCCCGAACGTAGAAGGTTCGAGTGTGTGCTTTTTTATTTTGGTTTGTGCGCGCGTTATATTATAGTAAACGTACTTCGATTTTTGATTCATTTGAAAGATGAGACTTGAAAAATGGTCCCATATTTGTAAAAACTCAAATCCGAAACCTCTTTCCCTCAGAAAACTATCCCCGAAGGACGATGGACGGTTCAAATTTTCTCAAAAATCGAAAATCTGAGGTGGTATAAAGATAGGACAATATCCGGAAACGTTTAAAATTAAATTTTTTTCAATAGAGTTACGGTTTTCGAGTAAGAGGCCTATTTAATTCTATGTGGAGAGGGCGATTTCTTTCGAAAATTGAAAGTCTATAGGTACCTACTACATAAAAGACATAATTATTTGTAGCAACATTTATGATGAACATTTTTCCATTAGAGTTACGGTTTTCGAGTTAAATCGATGTTAAAATGGTAAGATCTAAAATACTTGGGCGTATTTCCACAGCAATGTTTTGAGATCTCAATAATAAGAACGACAAGCAAAGAATATAACGTGGATAATATGATAAGTAGGTACTATCTTCATTGGTATTAGTGGACGTTCAACGATTTTCGTGAATAATGTTACAATCAAAAGTGTGAAATAAATATTTTTTACAAAAAATTGGACCGACGTTATTACTTGGTACACTGAAAAACATAAAATAATATTAAGGGCCGATTTCATAATCAAATTTAATCTCTTATTAATTTTAATCCTAGATTAAAAATTTCATATTTTTTTGGTTGGACATATAATTCACAATTACTTTATAAAAACGAAAGAGATGGTAACTAACGTTGTAGAAGTTATTGAAAAATGCAAAAATTTTATTCCGTTATCGAGATATGACTTAAAAAAATTAGATAATTAACTAATCTCCCATTAAGGATTCATTATGAAATCGGCCCTAATTATATTGGTGCTGGTACTTGTGAAGTTGATGCCAAAAGTTTTCAATCTAACTGCAACTTCACAATTTCAAAAGTAACAGCACCAACAGAATTAACATTACTTTATATTTTTCAGTGCACCAACTAATAACGTCGGTTCAAATTTTTGTAAAAAATATTTATTAACATCTAAACTCCATAATAGATAAGAATAAATTTTGCTTCACAAAACACAACCTTGGGAACATCTGCAACTACTACCTACCTTTATTATGTACCCATATCGATATGTCG
This sequence comes from Crioceris asparagi, assembly GCA_958507055.1. Classification (NCBI taxonomy): domain Eukaryota; kingdom Metazoa; phylum Arthropoda; class Insecta; order Coleoptera; family Chrysomelidae; genus Crioceris; species Crioceris asparagi. Next base: position 7,974,419 of record OY293829.1, read on the forward strand.
TTATAAAAGAACGGCAGAAGAATGATGGAAAAAAAATCCTCCTGCTAATGGTAATGCAATGATGGTCTTCTTCATATTGGATTAGCATAATGTCAAGGAGGAAGGCTTTTGGAGAGTCGATATATGACTAGCTCTTGCCTTTTTAGTGATATAGAAGGTCTTTCTTAAGAAACAGAAGACGCTGCATATGCCATAATAATTTTTTTATCGTTTGTTGTATAGTACTAACATATGTAACGTTTGATTGAAATATTTTTATTCAAATTTTTTGCAAAAGTTATACAAATACATAAAAGACAGTTCTGAAGATTAACAGTTTAGCTAAAAGGTATTTCTTCTAGAAAATGCATAAACTGTTTGTTTCTTTGTAATATGAAATTATGGAAAAACGATGAGGAAGAAACAAATTACATAAGAGAAATAACTGCTGCCAAAAGATATGTCAGAAACGAATATTATGACATGATATGTCAACGAACAAGATAATTCGTGTACCTATACAGGGTGATTTAATAATAATAATTGGAGATATAAAGCTCTATGGCTGAATTTTCGTGGATTCTTCACTATATTTGTGTGTAGTATGTCAATGGACTGTTTTGTGAAACTAGGTATGTCAGGGCGACTGAAACATAAAGGTGGAGGGTTCATAGGGGACATATGTATCTGTGAAATTCTCATGCTGTTCTCTCTTGCTGCATGTCTGTGGATGAATCTCGGTTGGTTTTCGGACTGGTTCTACGTGCGAGTAGGACTCTGAGGTAGAAAGGTTCAATACTCAAGACTTTTTATATGACTTTATATTTTCGTACCACAATGTAGGTACCAAAGTTTTTGCCCGTAAGTGCCGCGGATAAAACAGCTAGTTTAAAATAATGCATGGTTTTACTGCACCTAAAGTTCCGGCCCAGTATGAAAGAGATACGACAAATAGTTCTAGCATTTTACTGAAATAGTTCTTATATGATATATGTTATTGTGATGATTAATTATATGATACTAGCTAAATACCCGTGCTGCGTTACGGTACCTAGCGATATTTTCAAACGACCTGTATAAATTTTCAATAAATCTGAAAATATGTAAAGAAATGTAATAAAATAGACGTGCTCTTCTGAAAAAGTGTTCTTGAAATAAAGATTTTTTTTTAATTTAAGGGCTGGTTATATCCCCTAGGATTTGAGTTTTGAAAAATCCCTTCTTATCCAAAATTTAGCTTTTTCATAGATGGATTTGAGCAGGATCGTGACTAATCAGAGAGTGAGTACAGTCACTCACTCAATCTTTTATATATTATTGTAGATGTCTCGTAACAGGTTAGAATATGATTGAGTAATTTTTTTTTTAAAGAATACGATATTTATCAACCCCCATTCTGATTCTGAATATTCCAATTTATAGTCATTTTTCCTAAATTCTATCCAGCATATAAAATGTTAAGTTACCATCTGACGTTATTAGTATCTGCTGGTCAATTTCAATTGCCGATTTCCAAAATACAAACGAGTTTTAATATTTTCTATCCGTTATTCCCCCCTTCCTAAGACAATTAGAACTAATCCGAATTGTTCTTATATGATTTTTATATGATTGGCTGAAATATGCTCTTCCATATAAAGCTAGATTCTAGATTCGTTGAAATCAGTTAAGCCAAACCAAAGTTGTTGGCGTATCTCCCCACTCTCCCACACCAGTTATTCAAGAAGTATTAAGGAAAATTATAAAAACTAAATTTTTTCATAATTTAGGCCTTGTTCTAGTTTAGACCTACTAAAATTAGAAAATAGAGAAAAATAATCTTCCATTTTCCCATGAGCATTACGCCTCCTAGAGGTAAAGCTAGAGACTCGATAGAGTAGTATTTCCTGCGATTTCTTAGACCGTTTTTACTGAGGAATGTTTTCCAACAACCTGAGATACAGCCAGAGGATCGGTTTATTGGTCCACCCTGTAAATGTACCTGAGTTTTATTTTGCGAACAATTCACCGAAATGATTGACATTTGTTTCATCAGTTGACATGATAACTTTTCTCGTTTCCATAGAAAGATACAGTAAAATCCAATTACCGAAGCAACTTGACCTCATTCGCTTTTTTCTACTATCTGAAATTCCTCAGATTATATATAAGAATTCAATTCATTATATTGATCCAATAATAAGAAACGCGTCCATCGCTAGGCAACCTGATACAAAAAATAATAACAATATATGTTCATAATAATTATTTAGTAATATATTTTGCCACTGGCTGCAGAAGTCCTAGAGTTCTGTCCCTGGATGTGGCGGCACTCGGCGGATCGAAATGGAATGCGTCTGTTGCACCCCGCTGGGTGCTACTGCTACTGCTGCTGCTGGAATGGCATACGCAGATGGTTGCTGAAGCAGCATCAGCACTACCGAAGACCCCTCTGACCTGAACGATCAATACTTCCCAAGTCAGCAAGAATATGTAGAAGCTCTGTGAAGCTATATAGGCAACGCCAATTGGAGAATTTGTAAAAAAATATTTATGTCACATTTTTGAGTGATTATAAGTCATGAAAATGGCTGATTGTTTATTGACCGACGAACCCCGAACGGAGGAGGTATACAATTCGAATGTCTGATTTTTTTTTATATATAGTAAACGAGCTCCGATTTTGATGATTTTGCATTCATTTGAAAGGGGAGGCTTGAGAAATGGACCCATATTCATTAAGACGCAAATCCGAAATCTCCTTCCCTTCGAAAACCGCCCCCGAAGGGGTGGTGGGGGCGAATTTTCTCGAAAATCGAAAATCTGAGTTGGTATAATTAAAGATAGGACAATATCCGGAAACGTTTAAGTTGAACATTTTTTCAAAAGTGTTACGGTTTTTGAGATAGACGCATGTTAAATATGTATATTTTTGCTATGTGGAGAGGGCAATTTCTTTCGAAAATTGAAAATTTTTCGATACTACATGAAAGATATAATTATTTGTAGCAACATTGAAAATGAACATTTTTTCCTTAGAGTTACGGTTTTCGAGTTAAATCGGTGTTAAAATGGTAACATATAAAATACTCAAGCGTATTTCCGCAGCGATGCGTTGAGATCTCAATACCATATAACAACTACAAGCAAAGAATATACATGGGTAATAGGATAAGTACTATCTTCATTGGTGAACGTTCAACGATTTTGGTGACTAATATTAGGTACACTCAAAAGTGTGAAATAAATATTTTTACAAAAAATTGGACCGACGTTATTAGTTGATGCACTGAAAAGTATAAAATAATATTAATTCTATTGGTGATGGTACTTGCGAAGTTGGTGCCAAAAAAAGGTATCAATCTAACTGCAACTGCACAAATTCAAAAGTAACAGCACCAATAGAATTAATATTATTTTATACTTTTCAGTGCATCGGTCAAATTTTTTGTAAAAAATATTTTTTATATTCAGTAACTAGAGACTAGCTCCTGCTTCGCACCGTTAGCACTAAAATGGTTATTGTCAGTCAACTTTAAAAAAATCAATTGAGAGAGGAGGCTTAAGAAATGGTCCCATATTCGTAAAAACTCAAATCCGAAATCTCCTTCCCATCAAAACCGCCCCAGAAGGGGTACAGGGGGCAAATTTTCTAGAAAATCGAAAATGCGAGATGGTAGAATTAAAGATAAGAAACTATCCGGAAACCTTTAAACAGAACCTTTTTTTCAAAAGAGCGACGGTTTTCGAGTATCAGCTATGTTAAATTTTGAAATACATATGTGAATTCTCGCTATGTGGAAGAGACAATTTCTTTCGAAAATTGAAAATCTATGAATGAATAATTAAAGATCAGATTATTTGTAGCAACATTTATATTGAACATTTTTTCCATAGAGTTGCAGTGGTGGTCAAGTCTAAAATAAAATATGCGTATTTCCGCGACGATGTTCTTAGATATCTGAATAATAACAAGTTCAAGCAAATAATTATACATGTGTAATGGTATTAGTGAAAGTTCAGCCATTTTCGTGACTAATGTTACACTCAAAAGTGTGAAATAAATATATTTTTTTAATTGGACGTTATTGTTATATGTTATGTTATATGTTACAAAATAATATTAATTCTATTGGTACTTGTGAACTTGGTGCCAAAAGTTTTCAATCTAACTGCAACTGCACAACTTCAAAAATATCAACACCAATAGAATTAATATTATTTTGTAAGTTTCAGTGCGCCAATAACGTCGATCCAATTTTTATTTCAAATATTTTTGTAGATCTCTCTAAGATTTACAATTCAATAGTATATTATTTTGATCTATCATCCAACGTTGCCAATGTGAGCGCACACAAAATATATTTTTCACAACATCATTTAACAAATCTTTGAAATTCTCGGCTTTTGTCTATTCTATTCATATATGTACGCGTATTATACATACAGTGCGTTCATTAAGTATGGAAACGCTTCAATACTTTAATATTCTCTAATATATTGACATATAAAGAAAAAGCTCTGACAGGTAAATGTTTGATTTTGATTTTCTCCGTTTTTATACAAACAACATCATTTAATCCCCTCCACCTTCCAAATTATGACGTCATCGTTAAGTTTTTTAAAGGGGAGGGCCATAATTTTATATCATAAACGGAAAACTGGCTTTTTTCTGAGTTCAAAAATACCAAATACATGCGCATTAACATAGAGAAATATGAAATACAGGTTGCCAGAATATTAATATTTTCATAAAACTTATGAAACAATTAAATACGAAGTTATATCACAAAAAATGTTCAAATTGTGCTCCTTGAGTAACTTGACAGTATTCAATGCGAGCAACGAATTCTTGAATTACATTTATCAACATTTCTGCTGTTATTTGTTGCATTTCCGCTCGAATTCTTCCCTTATGTTCGTCTATATTAGTGGATCGGCTGACGTAAACAGTATTCAAAAAAAAACTAACTAGGACTTAGGTCTGGAGATCTAAGAGACCATTCAATATATCCCTGCCTTCCTTAGCCAGCCATTGGAAAAACCTGATTCAGTAAATCTGTTACCAACAGAGCATAATGAGGACTTGCTCCATCTTGTTGTAACCAACTATTGGGATTACCAAACTCATGAATACTTTGATATATAACTGTAATTAAATAACACTGAAAAGGAGACAACCAGTCAAATTGTATACCTCCTCCGTTTGGTAGTAACAGAGGCAGGTTAGTCAGGACCGGGCAAGCTCACGGAATTCTTTATTTCTGTTGAGTTTTATCAACACTTACAACATCTAGCACATTCTTTCCCCTGGTTACATTTTTTCTTCATGATAAGATAAAATAGATATGAACCTATTCTCTCAAAATCATTTCACAGAAATAACACTCATCAATAATTATGAAACTGATAAGGTTTCTGCTAAATATTTCGAAATCTTCCATCTGCATCAACTTGTGGATCAACGTCACTCTTGGTTACATATACAGTGAGATCGTAAAGTCTGGAAAATATTAGAAGAAAATCACTTTATTTGCTAGCAAATTATGAGAGATCACATTTTTGTGATACTCCAATATCAAAACATTGTAAAACCTATTTTTTACAAAAAAAATAACGTCAGTCCAATTTTTGTAAAAATATTTATTTCGCACCTTTGAGTGTAACATTAGTCACTAAAATCGTTGAACGTTCATTTATACCATTACCCATGTATATTCTTGTACTTGTTATTATTCAGAAATCTAAAAACATCGTCGCGGAAATACGCACATTTTAGACTGTACCACCGCTGTAACTCGAAAACCCTAACTCCATGGAAAAATATTCAATATCAATGTTTTAAATAATCTGGTCTTTAATTTGGTTGCCTTAGATTTTCAGTTTTCGAAAGAAATTGCCCCTTCCACATAGCGAAAATACACATATTTGAGATTTTAACATCGCTTTAACTCAAAAACCGTAGCTCATTTTAGAATATGTTCAATTTAAATATTTCCGGATATTGTCCTATCTTTAATTTTGTCGTCTCAGATTTTCGATTTTCGAGAAAAGTTTTGGAGGGGAAGAACATGTCGAGTTTTTGTTCAATGGGACCAATCCTCAATAATCCTCTATAATATGGAAAACGAATCAAGAAAATCGTTTACTATTTACAAGGCGTGAACAGTTATAAAAAAACATGCAAACAAACTTTCGAATCGTAAATAACCTCCTCGGTTTGGTTTTGGCGGCTCGTAATCAGCGGATAGTTTAAGTTTCACGGTTTTTAAGTTGTATTATTCACTTCTAGGGAAAAAATGCTTCATACAAAATTGTATGTACCTACAGATCATATCTATGTCCTAAAAATATATTTGATGACATTTGGCAACTTTTTGTTATTATTCGGTTGGCCGCCATTTTAAGAATACTAGTCCCATCATGCCCGTTAACAAACATACCCGAGATATGTGTATTCTTACACATACATTTTTTGCAACCATACAATGTTTTAATACTGGACAATTAAAATAATGTGATCCTTCATAATCTGCTAAGAGGATGACAGGATACTTTTTCTCCATCGTGAAATAATTTTCATTGTAATTCAAAAATCGATGTCTGTCTTGGCTTTTGTTACGAAAAAGTAATTTTCAGATGATACTGATGATGTTCTTGACTTTGCGGCTACACTGTATATCATTTCTAATAACGCTGGGTTCTTATTGAATCTATATTATGCTACATAAAATTAGAGATATCGAATATTATAGCTTCTTGTATATTGGACTAGTGATAAGATAAAAGCGTTTGAGGTCTTATATGAACAAATATCTTTAGCAATGTTGGTTTTTACGTTATGACAATCTCTACCTATCTCTTTTTATTATATATTTCGATCCTCTTCTTTTTTTGTCTAGGTTCTCTTGCGTGTAAAAAAAAGTAATCATTGTGGACATTTTCTTTGTATATTAGTTACCTACTTCAACATGTATATATAGGTATTTATGATGATCTCGATATCTTATCGTGGTATTATTTGTTTTTCGTAATTGCTCCAAGTGTTTCAGATTCTATTCTTTTCTAATATGGTCGATGAATATATCATGATCTAAATCTAAAAGAAAGACACAAGTGTCTAATCTATCAGGTGTGTCTACGTGACTCTAAGATGGCTGTCGAGGAAACTAATAAAAATTTAACAAGTTTTACTTTGTATTGTAAATATAGTTAATCCATCAAAAAATTATCTGGAATACATTGTGTCATTTTTGAACGACGAACCCCGAACGAAGGAGGTATAGGTACAATTAATTCGACTGTCTGCTTTATTATTATTTTTTGGTTCGTGCGTGCGTTTTATAGAGGTAGTAAACGAGCTCCTATTTTGATTCATTTGAAAGAGGAGGCTTGAGATATGGTCCCATATTCATAAAAACGCCAATCTGAAATCTCGTTCCCTCCTGAGGGGGGCAAATTTTCTCGAAAATAGAAAATCCGTGGTGGTATAATTATTAAAGATAGGACAATATCCGAAAACCGGAGTTACGGTTTTCGAGATAGAGACATGTTAAATTCTCAAATATGTATATTTTTGCAATGTGGAGAGGGCCATTTCTTTCGAAAATTGAAAATCAGTGAGTACTAGTACTATATGAAAGACCTAATTATTTATAGTAACATTTGTAATGAACATTTTTTCCTTAAAGTCACGATTTTCAAATTACAACGGTGGCAAAATGGTAGCATCTAAAATACTTATGTGTGTTTCTGTAGTGATGTTTTGAAATCTGAATAAAAACAACTACAAGCAAAAAATATACGTGAGTAATAGGATAAGTACTATCTTCATTGGTATTAGTAAACGTTCAATGATTTTCGTGACTAATGTTACACTCAAAAGTGTAAAATAAATATTTTTTACAAAAAATTGGACTGGCGTTAGTTGATGCTCTGAAAACTACAAAATAATATAAATTCTATTGTTGCTGGTACTTGTGAAGTTGGTTCCAAAAAGTTATCAATCTAACTGCAACAATTGTAACACATTCCAAAACCAAATAAATGAGTTTGAATTGAATTGTAATTACAACGGATTTTAATGTTGCAAAATTTGACTATTTCCAAAAATATCAATACTGATATGATGTATATTTTCCATATTGTAGATATCTAAGGAATTTGTTTTCAAGAACATTCGTTCCATGTACTTACATTCAAATAGGTATAGGTAGGTATATATGTTACTCATTCATGATAATTGTTCGAATAAGTGTTTGAAGGTTCATGTACAATTATTACAACTTCTTCAGATAAAGCGTAATTGTTTGAAAAATAAATTAACGCTGCCAACGAAGGTTATCGACTATTTAAAATAAAGAACCATAAGTATTTTGTTCCTATGCATTTCTAATATGACTTGAGTTATACTAGTCTTTGCCCAATGGTCGAAGTTCATCAGTAATTCATTAAATTTAATTTCTCTAAAATTTTTAGAAAAAAATATTTATTTCACATTTATTCAGGAAAATCGTTGAACGTTCACTAATACCAGAGAAGACAGTAGGTACTTATTCTATTGCCCATTTATATTCTTTGCTTGTGCTTGTATTATTCACAGATTTAAAAACACATATTTTATAATTTAACACTGCTATAACTCGAAAACCGTAACTTTTCATTTGAAAAATGTCCAAATCAAATGTTGCTAAATATAATCTCTTCTTTAATTTGTCCGTCTCATATTTTCAATTTTCGCACAAGAATTAGCAAAAATACACATATTTTAGTCTATTCCATTGCTGTAACTCGAAAACCGTAACTCTTTTGAAAAAATGTTCAATTTAAACGTTTCCGGAAATTGTCTTATCTTTAATTCTGCCGTCTCAGATTTTCGATTTTCGAGAAAAATTGCCCCCTCCACTATCTATGGAAAAAGTTTCTCAAACAGCCCCCTTAAAAAATAATGACTTTGTTCAGAATATATAAAAAATTACAGAATGAATTACAAATCTATTCTAAATATAAAAGTTAATGTCTGGCGCATATTAACTGAACCAAACTGGACTAAAAACTTCCTAAGCATGCCTACTAAACTAAACAAATTTTAATTACCTACCATTTGAAGAAATGGAGACTTTTTTAAACAATATAACTTAAAAGATTCTTTGAGAATTACAATTAACTTTGGGAAAGCATTTTAATTTTTTACAAAAGCCATAGACATAGAGCTGAAATTCGAGAGGACTAGCGATTCACCTCAATTTCGTTTTAGCTGTCTACTTAAAATATATCTATCTATACTAATATATATACGACTATCGACTTTTCGTATGACCACAAAAATCTCGAAAACTGCTTTTGATTTTGACAATTTGTTTTGATTGAATTTTTCATATTTGCGCGGGCTACGTAGGATATATTTTATGTATGTCTGGGCCCCCTAGGTTGAGGGTTCTATATCTTTAATTCCCAAAGAAGTATCTCTGAGCTCTATGGCTGAATTTTCGTGGATTTTTCGATATATATTTGTGTGTAGTATGTCACTGGACTGTTTTGTGAGAGTCAGTCAGTGCGACTGGAATTTAAAGGTGGAGGGTTCCATAACGGAAAATTCTTAAGACATATGTAGGAAAAATTATCATGCTATTCTCTCTTGCTGCATATCTGTGGATTGATCTGGGTTGTTGTTCGGACTGGTTCTACGTGCGAGTAGGTCTCATAGAAGGGTTCCATACTCAAGACTTTTCATGACTTTCTGTTTTCGTTGCACAATCTACGAAAGGGTTTACCCAGGAAGTGCCGGGTAAAACAGGTAGTTGTTATATAAAACATAAGATTTTTAAAATATTTTTGTTAGATGCTCTTTAAATCTAATTTTGCTGTCGAAAATTATGCCCAAATTTTTAATACTCTCTTTAAAGTTCAATTTTGAATTGTTGATTACTATAAGTATTTAAATTATTTTTCAAAAAGTTAGTGTCCTTATCTTTACCAATTATCATAACACAAGATTTATTAGAATTAAGTATTAAGTTATGATCTATGAAAAAAATAATCATCAACTATTTATAAGGAGCGAACATCTATAAAAAAATAAAAAAAAAACATGCAGACAATCAGTCGAGTTGTATACCTTCTCCGGTTGGGTCGTTGATCAAAAAGAGTTGCATGACTCGAACAGACCTATAACTATAAATCATCCAGAGTATTTAGGCACGTGCTGGCATCCATAAACCTTGTCATTTTTTATGAGGTAGTAAATTGTAGTAGCCTACCGGCTGTCAATCAAGAGTACTAATGATGACCTGTTCTTCAAACAAAGTAGCACTGCTTGATGCTGTCCATCCAGTTATTAAACGGAGGAAGTATACAATTCGATTGTTTGTCTGCTTCTTAATGTACACCACTTCTGTGTGGGCCGTATTATATAGTAAATGTGGTCCGATTTTGATTTCATTGGAAAGAAGAAAGCTGAGAGATGGTCTTACATTAAACAATACTAAAATCCAACATATACAGGGTCCAGACGAATTTTTGTAGGGACAGTCTTAAGCGGTAGGAGGAAATAGAAAGATACAACATGGAAAAACTTTCAACCATTCCTAAGACAATTCGAAAGAACTGAGAATTGGCGATTTTGTATTTATTTATTTTAATACTCGGAGAAGAAAGTTGAAATTTAGCATATGCAAGTAATAGCACCACGACGAAGATGATGTGATATTTAAAAATATTTGATCTCCTCTATTTTCAAATATATGACATGCACCTTTTGTTTTTCATATAGGCGCCATATTTGTTTTTTATACCGTTATAGGAAGATATGAATGTCTTTTACAACTATGTTCAACATATCGATATTTGAAACAAGAAATAAGAGAATGCTAAAAATATTTTGGGATGTGGTAGGCCATGAAAATAAAAAAAAATATTTCAATCGCCATCAATAACTACTTCTTTGGTATTTATATCTTAATTATCTATGAAGTTTGGATTTTCAATGATTCTTGATAATTATAAAAAAATGTGGAAAATGGTCACTTCAGAATATTTGTAAGCTGCGTAACCATCTTGTAAATCATTGAATATTTCGTAACATTTCTTTAAAAACTCTTGTAAAGAAAGTTCCCTCTATAAGCTTAGTACCAATAATTTTATTTTTAATAATTCCACACCATTGAGGGAAACATACAAATCTTAAATAAATATAAAACAGTATGCTAACGGAATTGTCTGACATTATATTAGCTCTACAAACCCCTATCGAGATCCAAATAAAATCTGTGTGTAGATCTGAGCCCTTCACTATATTAGGTTGATTCAAAATCAACCTTTACAACATCTAAAACTACAAATTAATCCAATACTAATTAAAACTAAAATTTAAATACAACAGAATTATAAATCTAACTAGAAACACATAAAATATAAAAATCATATTATATATGTAATAAATAGCATTACAATAATTTTATACTATAATAATAATAATTTATTTACGTTAACATAAAAATCTTGATAAAGAAAATAGTATGCTAATAGCATCTCTGTGTAGACCTGAACTCAATAATGATTTGAAATCTACAACCTTAACATGATCTAAATATACATTTTAATACAATACAAATTCCCAAATTATAAAATGATTATACAACAGAACTATAAATACAACTACAAATGTGAAGATCATCTTACGATATAAAAAATATTAAATATTAATATAGAATTTTTATAAATACTATAACTTAAAATTATTTAAAATCCAACTCTTAATATGAAGTTTACCTGATATGCCCTCTAGAAATGATATATTTTTTAGAAGATTATCAAATCTATTGCAGATAAGTTTGGATCGATATGAACTTGTTTTTTTTTTGGCCAATATTTAATCTAATTTTATTTACTGCAAGCGATTTATTTCTAGAATATACAAATGTTTCAGCAATAGTATATTGTTTCCGTAGAATAAACAAAATATTTATTAGCGCTTCCAAAATATATTTTTGATTGATATTCAACAACCGTTTCTCAAAGGTTGTTTTGCTTATTAAACGTTAAAATTTTGTATTCTGGCTACCGGTCCTAATGCATTTGAATAAGCTGAGCCCCAACAAATAATGCCATAAAATAGTCCGCTACGATATAATTTTTGAACGACGAACCCCAAACGGAGGAGGTATACAATTCGACTGTGTGCTTTTTTTTTGGTTTGTGCGCGCCTTTCATATAGTAATCGTTGTCCGATTTTGATGATTTTTGATTCATTTTAAAGAAGAGCCTTGAGAAATGGTCCCATATTCATAAAAACGGGAATTAGACATCTCCTTCCCTCCGAAAACCGCCCCCAAAGGGGGTGGAGGGGGCAAATTTTCTCGAAAATTGAAATTCTGAGATGGTATAATTAAAGATAGGACAATATCCGGAAACATTTAAATTGAACATTTTTTCAAAAGAGACGGTTTTCGAGATAGACGCATGTTAATTTCTCAAATGTGCAATGTGGAGAGGGCGATTTCTGTCGAAAATTGAAAATCTGCGGGCCGTACATGAAGGACATAATTATTTGTAGCAACATTTATACTGAACATTTTTCCCTTAGAGTTACGGTTTTCGAGTAAAATCGATGTTAAAAAGGTAACACCTAAAATATTCAAGCGTATTTCCGCAGCGATGTTTTGAGATCTCAATAATAAGAACGACAAGCAAATAATATAACGTGGGTAATATGATAAGTAGGTACTATCTTCATTAGTATTAGTGAACGTTCAACGATTTTCGTGACTAATGTTACACTCAAAAGTGTGAAATAACTATTTTTTACAAAAAATTGGACCGACGTTATTAGTTGGTGCACTGAAAAGTATAAAATAATATTAATTCTATTGGTGGTGCTACTTGTGAAGTTGGTGCCAAAAGTTATCAATCTACCTGCAACTGCACAACTTCAAAAGTAACAGCACCAATAGAATTAATATTATTTTATACTTTTCATTGCACCAACTAATAACGTCGGTCCAATTTTTTGTAAAAAATATTTATAATAAATCATTTTTGTCAAGAATATATCTAATTTTATAGAAAACAAAAAGAAGGTATCTCACTTTTTTAACAATACCAAACATATTTTTCTTCCAATTCTAGTTTTCATCCAGTATAACACCAAGGTATTTAACTTCTTTGACTCTTTTTATTTTTTCACATTTACAATTTAATTTATTATAACAACAATCCTTATGTATTTTCAGTCCATCTGTAACAGGGAGCTTATCCGCCTATAGAGACATCGGCTATAACATAATCCCAACTGTCACAACTACACATAATGAGAGTGTCATCCGCAAATAAAACAATAACACCCGGTATATTAATTTCCAATAAACCATTAATATGGATATTAAATAATAATGGACCTAAAATTGAACCATGTGGAACTCCACAAATGACCAAACTATGAGAACTTTTGATGCCATTAATGCCAACACACTGAAATCTGTTTGAGATAGTAGATAATTTGTAAGAATATATTTATTGTATTGCATATAAAGTATAGCACTCTGTTAGTTGTTAAGAGTACCACGATTGTAGCTACTTCAAAGGAATTGTTGAAACTTACTACAGGATAACCGTTCAACCAGAAACATCTATGCTAACGATAATAAACGGAGATGTTTTAAGAGCACCACTATCCAGCTGCTCGAATGTTGGAGCAATTTATCGAACAGTAAAATTTGAAGTAGAGAAGTGTTTTCTGATGTGGTTTGTAAACGTCTGGAAAAAAAATCAGCTTTTATTCACTACCTCGAATATTAAAAGAGCCATAACATTTTTGTAAAATCGATTTAGAAGACCATAAAACTGCTCAACTCTTTTCCCATTTAATTGACACCGTATCATTTGAAAGATCCAAAAGATGTGTATCAATTTGTTGCATTTACACGTATCGTATCAACGTTGCGTTTTAATGGATACAGGAACCGTAACCAAAGAAACGCAACGAACGTGATCGTCCAATTGTCGGTTTTTCGCCGAAACATCAAAGAAATGATACGATACGTGAACGAGACTTCGACAAGTCGTTGCATGTACATCGTACGCGGCTGCTGCTTGTTGCAGGTTGCAGTGTACTCATTGGAATGCGGGAGAATACTATCGTAGCAACGCCGATTTTGGTCGTCTCACCACCGTTCGCGCAAATGATACGGATACGCACTTGTAATTGCATGTAAAAAATTGGCAACACGTTGCAGCATATACAAACTATTTGAAACGATACGGTGAAAAACGTTGAAACGATACGTGCAAATGCAGCAAATGGATGCCCACCTTAATAATGCTATCCCATCTTATCATATTGTTGAAAATTCCTTATTTCCTGGAATAGATAAGATACTTCATTTCTGAGCGGGAGAATACTGCTTCATGAATCAACATCTTACTAGAATTTTATTATGAAAGAATTATTTCAAAACAAAAGATTTACTTTTATAAAATCAAACTCATATTCACATTCCCTTATCTATGTAACAAAAGAGTAGGGAATAATAGATTAACGAGAAAAAAACGCATATGATATTGTTTAGGTGTTGAAATAAATTGTCAAACAGATAATGACAAAAATCAGAAATACTTAAGACTGAGTTCCCAAACGGAGTTGGTACACAATCGATAAAGGGTCCTTTTTCAGCGTTCCTTACGAAATTGGTGAAAACGATATCTTATAAACAGTAAGAGGTAGACAGTGGAATTTTAGGCACGAAAATCGTTGAACGTTCATTAATAACAAAGAAGATAGTATTTATCCTATTACCCACGTATATTCTTTGCTTGTACTTGTAATTATTTAGAGATCTCAAAACATCGCTGCGGAAATACGCATAAGTATTTTTGATGTTACAATTTTACCACCGCTGTAACTCGAAAACCGTAACTCTAAGGAAAAAATGTTCACTATAAATGTTGCTACAAATAATCTGGTATTTTATGTGGTTGCCTCAGATTTTCAGTTTTCGAAAGGAATTGTTCCCTCCACATAGCTAAAATACACATATTTGAGATTTTAACATCGCTGTAACTCGGAAACCGTAACACTTATGAAAAATGTTCAATTTAAACGTTTCCAGATATTGTCCTATCTTCAATTCTGCCACCAAAGGTTTTCGATTTTCAAGAAAAATTGTCCACTTCACTTCCTTCGCGGATGTTTTTTTAAGGGAAGGAGAGTTCGGATTTGAGTTTTTACGAATATGGGACCAATTCCTAAGTCTCCTCTTTCAGATGAATCAAAAATCATCAAAATCGGACTAGTTTTACTATATACAATACAAATACGCGCACGAACATGAACTACGAACCAAAAAAAAACACAGTCCTCCATTTGGGTACATTGGTCAAAAATTGGATAGATTTTGTCAATTGGTATACTGAGAGATACTAAATAATATGAATTCTATTGGTACTGGTACTTTTGCTTTGAAATTGTGTAATTGTACTTTGATAGAATAATTTTGGCACCAACTTGAAAAGAACCTCCACCAATAGAATTTATATTATTTTGTATTTTTCAGTGCAGCAACTAAGAAAGTCGGTCCAATTTTTGGTAAAAAATATTTATTTCAAACTTTTGAGTCATGAAAATCGTTGAAGGTTCACTAATACCTACTTATTCTATTACCCATGTATATTCGTTGAATGTGCTTGTATTATTTACAGATCTAAAAACAGATATTTTAGACTTTTTCACTGCTGTAACTCGGAAACCGTAGCTTCTTTTGAAAAATATCCAATTAAAATGCTGCTACATATAATTTCTTCTTTAATTTGGTCGTCTCATACTTTCAATTTTAGAAAAAAAAAATGCTCCTTCCTCATAGCGGAAACACACATATTTCAGTCTTTACCATTGCTGTAACTTGCAAACCGTAACTTTGTCGAAAAAATGTTGAATTCAAACGGTTCCAGATATAGTCTTATCTTCAATTCTGCCGTCTCAGATTTTCAATTTTCCAGAAAAATTGCCCCATCCGCTCTCTTCGGGGCGGTTTTTGGAGGGAAAGACTTGCTGAATGTCTTTTTTTTCAATACAACCAATTCTTAATAGTCATCTATCAAATCAAAAAAGAATCGTGTAAACCGAAGCACGTTTTAAGTTATTTATGTGCTATAAATGAACTTGCCATCACCAAAAACCACATTGAGAAATACAAATCGACGTGCTTTTGACCGACGAACCAAAATGGAGGAGGGATACAATTCGACCATCTGCTTTTTTGCGCACTGTATATAGTAAACGTGCTCCGGTTTTGGTGATTTTTGATTCATTTGAAAGAAGAGACTTCAGAAATTGTCCTACATTCGTAAAAACTCAAATCCGAAATCTGTTTCCCTTAATAACAACGGTCCAATAAAAAAAATATTACAAAAAATACACGGCTTAATTTTAAATAGATGAAGATATTATTTTTGGGACGCACTGTATTTACTCTTCCGTTTTCCAAAACGAGCGCTTCGGTAGCCAATATAGCATCAAATTAAATCTTCAGCACGAGCCAAAAAAGTAAACTGATCAGCCGTTGGCGACACACATAAAGAGAAAATTTTTGGCAAGTGTTGCTGTGTGTATTTTTCTACAGAAAACTACGCAAGGTCCCAAATCGCCCAAGGTGGACGATGATAGTTTTCAAAACAGACGCGATTTATATTAAGTGTGACGCAGCGAGGACCGCACTCAGGACACCGCTTATGGAAACGCTTGGCAGAAAATGGCGATGCTCATGAGATGTGATTTTTAAATTTTAACCGACGTTGTATGTTTGCTTTCTTTTTATGTATGGCTCTTCGCACGTTTTGCATAGTAAACGTGCTCCGATTTTGATGATTTTTGATTCATTTGAAAGAGGAGAGTTGAGAAATGGTCCCATATTTCTAAAAACTGAAATCTGAAATCTCGTTCCCTCCAAAAACTTAGCCCGAAGAGGTAAGAGGGGTCAATTTTTCTCGAAAATCTGAGACGACAGAATTAAAGATGAGACTATATCTGGAAACGTTTAAATTGAATATTTTTTCAGAAGAGTTCTCAAGTTACAGCAATGGTAAAGACTGAAATGTGTGTATTTCCACTATGTGGAGGGGGCATTTTTATTCGAAAATTGAAAATATAATACAGCCAAATTATAGAATAGATTATATGTAACAAAATTTATATTGGATATTTTCGAAAAAAGTTACGGTCTTCGAGTTACAACAGTGGTTAATGTCTCAAATATGTGTATTTCCTCCGCGATGATTTGAGATCTCTGAATAAGAAGTACAAGCAAAGAATTTACATGGGTTATATGATGAGAACTATTTTCTTTGGTAATAGGGAACGTTCAACCATTTTCATGAGTAATGTTACACTAAAATATTTTTGATCAAAAATTGAACCAAGTTTATTTGTTGGTGCACGGAAAAATACAAAATAATATTAATTCTAATTCTATTGTAATATTAGTACCAAAAGTCTTCTATCTAACTACAATAATTGCACAATAACAAGTACCAGCACCAATAGAATTAATATTATGTTGTATCTTTCAGTGCACCAACTAAGTTCATTTATTAGTAAAAAAATATTTTAATGATTAATAACAGGCTAAATTTTTGTCAGGTACTTTGTTTCGACGCTCAACTTTTGCCTTTTTGAGAATATTCTCGAAACTGGTACCTGATAAACCAAGCAGGCGTGGAATATGTCAGTTGTACGATGGAAAAAAAAATATTACTAACATTCCGTTTTTCAATTACATCCTGAGACAATAAAATAATGGAAAGAAAAACAATGGGCTGATTGAAGTGTCGGACGCTCGCAACATGTCCGAATATCGAGGTTAGTAATACCCTAATTTTTTTGCTATTGCCTGATAAATATTTTATATTTGAAACAGCTAAAGCTATTTAAATAGGGAAATAGGGAACATGCCTATATTTTTTTTTCATTAATATGTTTGTTTATGTATAAAAACATTCTATACCAAATATAAGCTCTTAAATCGCAGTACTTATTTTACAAAAAATTATTAAAGTTGAAATCCTCGCTAAACTAATAATAAAAAGCGCGGGAGCTGCTGAGACGTCACTCCTTGCATCGTGCCTCACCGCCACAGACATGCTATTTGCCAGTGTGCCGTCGTGTTGTTCGGCTTTCAAGTCTGACGTCAACCATTGGTAGCGCGTTTAAAGCGGATTTCAAAATAACATTTTAAACCCTTATATTAATAATAATAATAATAATAATAATCTTTATTCAGGTTAACATACAAATCTTGATTAGTATAGTATGCTAATAGATTGTCTGACTTAATAAAGTCCAACAATCCCCTACCGAGATGCAAAAAGCATCTGTGTGTAGACCTGAACTTAATAATGTATTAAAATCTACAAGCTTAACATAATCTAAATATACATATTAATATACAATAAATAAACAAATAATAAAATTAAAATGCAACAAAACTATAAATACAACTACAAATGTAAAGAAAGACACATGATACAGGAAGTATTAAATATTAAAACAGATTTTTTAAGTAACATAACAATATCTATGTATATTATAACTTCAAATTATTTAAAATCCAACTCTTAATATGAAATTTAATACGCCCTCTAGAGAAGTTTAATTTTTTTAGATTGTTATCTAATCTATTGTAGACAAGTTTGGATCGATATAAACTAGTTTTTTGACCAATATTTAATTTAGTTTTACTTACTGTAAGCGATTTGTGTCTAGAAAATAAACATGCTTCAGCAATAGTATACTCTTCCCGTAGATTACAATAATTATTTATTAGTGCTTCCAAAATATATTTTTGATTGATGTTCAGCAATCGTGTCTCACTAAAAAGGTTGTGTTGTTTACCAAAAGTTAAAAATTTGATAGCACGCTTTTGTATTCTTACTATCGGCCCTAATGTATTTGAATAAGCTGAACCCCAACAAATAATTCCATAAAATAGGACGCTACAGAACAAAGCATGGTATAATTTTAATAAATCATTTTTTTCAGTTAAAGATTTCTTTTTCGTTTTTCTGTCTTGACTATGGGATTTTTGATGATAATAACTTACGATTTCGACTATTTTTACTAACTTTTAGTTTTTTTGGCCAGTTCCCTATTCAACCTTAGCTTAACTTTAGATGAAGTTAGCAAAACAGTCATTTTCCAAAAATAAATGCTTGGAGTATTAGTTTAATTTGGCAGATTTATCTAGCGCATGTTTTATAGAACTGTTTAGAATCAATAAAATGATATATGGACGTTTATCTTGACAGCATATCTAAGGAATAGGTAACGTTCGGGCATTTCTGCTGAAATAGAAATACTAGTGGCATTAAATTTTTATGCTAAAGGTTCAAATCAGGGGGTGATCGGAGAAGATTGTACATAGTATACAGTATCTAAATATTTTTCGTTAATTTGAGAAGACATTATTGTTGACAAAATAAATCCGTGAACTTAATTGGCCTCTAACTAACATTTAATGTTCCATCTATAGAATAAATTATGTTCTGCTAACTTCAGTATAGTGATTTAAATCTTGTTAGAGAAGTTTAGTGGACGTGTATTGATTTGATTATCAATAGTAATGATTCACCATTGAAGACGAAAGAAGAAGTTATATAATATGCACATAAAAATTTGGAACTGTAAATACAACACGTTTTAAACATAAGCAGGAATATGTAAATTTTAAGAGCTGCTGCTTTATTTAAAAAGTCATTGTTAAGCATTGGGACGAACTAGATGCATAATAACATTTCTCATGGCTTTTAAATGTGTCATAATTATATTCGATGTTGAATGCGCTTACAGCCAACTCAGACACGGAAATATGTAATATGAATTAAACCAAGCAATAGGTTATTTATTTAAACAAGAAAATGTATTGTAATCGTAAACATTTTTCGGTGTCCGTTTTTGAAAAGATGTTTAATATCTTCAGCCATCGATCTGTCTGTCTGCCGGCCTGTCTGTGCCAAGGTTATTTCGGAACGGGTGGATCGATTTTCTTAATTTCTTTTTTTTTGTGGTTATCGATGCCGCCCTTCTAATGTTGTTCTAATGTAGATAGTATCGGAAAAACGTGTTTCACTCAAGACTGTGGCTCCAAAACGTGCTAAATGTGTCCTGTACATGTACATATACCATCTACTAAAACCCTGAGAAAAAACAGGAAAAAGTTATTCTCAAATGAACTGCCAAATTGTCTAACAACTCACTCATATTCTGGCTAAACGGTTCTTCCAACGTTAATGATAATAGCGTTTATATCCCAACAGTTTGCCCTTTACAAAACAAAAAAAATAAATTAATACATAATATTAACTAAAATATAAAGATCTATTCACATAATTAACAATAAAGAATCATACAACACAAATCATGACCTACAAGTAAGCGTGAATTTTGTTGTCAAGTTCACATAATGTACAAGAAAAAATATGACAGTTATTTGATATTCTATTTACAAAACTACACATTAAAATTAGAGATTAGAGCCTTTGACAGCAAATTAGTTTGAGCTCTTTTGCAAAAAACCTGTTGTTATGCCTAGATGATAATCTGGGTACCATAAGAAAAATGTAATGCTACAACTTTGCATTTTGATATGTTTAAAGACAATTTATTGACATAGGTATATAATATTTGAGGTCATCAGCGAACATTAACATATTACATTGAACAGAGTCACTCAGATAATTGATGAATATTAAAAATAGCAGTGGGCCTAGATAAGACTCTTGAGGAACTCCACTAGACGAAAAGTAAATCCCGGAATGAAAACCATTTTAATAAAAATATTGTTTTCTGTGAGGCAGCTATGATTTTATAAGCTGACAATACGTATGATTGAATCCCAAGATGAAAAGTTTTTGAAGGAGAATTTCGTGGTTAATTTTATCAAAAGCTTTAGAGAAGTCTGAGTAAACTGCATCAACTAGACCCCTTTTGTCCATTGTTCTACACAGATATTGACTAAATATTGCCAAATTTTGATCTTGAATTCATGTTGACGAGTAGATATAATTTTTTTATGGACACATAACTGCGGTTATAAAAGACTGCCTCTTAGTTTCGCTACATTGTGTATGATGTAAATCTCAACAAACGTACGATCCAAGTTCTTATGAATGGGGCGGACTTTAGCGGCTTTGCATGTCTCAGGAAAATTAGAGGTTTCCAACACTAAATTAAAAATCATTTTCAAAGGATCAACTAATGCTACCAAACAATCTTTAATGAGAAAAGATGGAATTCGATCAGGTCCAGAAGTAAATTTGTTACTTATTTAACTTTTTTAAATAATGGTCACACTATCTGACCGGATGATTTTATGATAGCTTTGCCATATTAGTAGCACGCAATTCTTTGGACAATTAAAACCTGAGGTATTTTTGTGGCTTTTCAATATTCTCATTCATGCAATTTATTTCTGAACGAAATCATCAATCTTGTGATATCAAATTCAAATTTGATAAGAGATAAGCTTCTACTCACTAATCATGTCTGTTGGAACCCTGCTGATGTTGTATTGCATGGAAATTTTATATAACGGCATAGGGCTTACTTACATCTCTTTAGATTTACACACATTTTCTCCATTCTTTCCTGTTATACGTCAATGCAGTTGCTTCTCTCCAGTTCTTTCTTGGCTTCTCCAGCAGTTCTGTGATTACTTTATCCCATGTGTTAGGTACAGGGTTACGCCCCTTTAGCTGTTCTCCATATTCTCTTAATTGATCTTTTTATTATCTCTTCTACATAGTCTTGGATTAGCTGTATTATTTTCTTACATCTATATTTTTATCGTCTTTTTTTGTGATCCCTCTAACTCTAGCTCTTTTTAAGTAGGTACCCACCGCATCTCTGCTGCTTGTATCTTACTTTTCTTCTTCTTTTATTGTACATGAGCTGTTACTCGCGGTTTCGTCCACGCTACCTGCCAGTGAAAATTCCGTCGGAATCGGCTCAGCCGTTACGGAGATTATCCGGAATAAACAGACAGACAAAAATGTAAAAAATGCTTGTTTTGTTGGTGGAGACACATAAACTTCCATATGCAATTAGTTACAACCTGTTATTTTGATACTACAGAACAGACACTTCGATTTTATTTATTAGTATACAAATAGATAAGTATAGATATTTCGAAGGCTCTATTGTTTTTTAGTTCTGAGTTTAAGTTGCTTTCGTATATTTTTTGTGTTAGCCTTATGATCTTTCCGCTTATTTCTCTCTTTTCTGTATTTCAGAATACTCCGTCTGTGTCTTCGGAATGTATCGAAAGCTTTTTCTAAGACTAGAACTCATACAAATTTGACTTCTTTCTTCGGTTTCTGTGATTTGTTTTATCGTGAGGACATTATGATCTTATCTTGCATAAATATGTGATAATGTATTTAAATTTCAGATAATTGAGTGTAATATATGATGTTGGTCATTTCTCACCGACTTCAAAAAACGAGGAGGTATACAATTCGGTTGTATATTTGCTGTTTTTTATTTCTATTTTTATGTATGGCTCTTCGCGCGTTTTGCACACTAAACGTGCTTCGATTTCGATGATTTTTTTATTCATTTTAAAGAAGAGAGTTGAGAAATGGTGCCAAATGTAAAATCTTCTTCCCTCTACAAACCGTCCCGAAGGAGATTGGAGGGGGCAATTTTAATCGAAAATCTAAAATCTGAGATAGCAGAATTAAAGATGAGACGATATCCGGAAAAGTTTAAATTTAAACAATTTTCAAAAGAGGTACGGTTTTCGAGTTCGTGCAATGGTAAAAACTGAAATATGTGTATTTCCGCTATGTGGAAAATTGCAAATATAAGATAGACAAATAACGGAAGAGATTATATGATGTAACAACATTTAAATCGGACATTTTTCAAATGATGTAACAGTATTCGAGTTAGAGCAGTGGTAAAGTCTGAAATATGTGTATTTCCGAGGCGATGTTCTGAGATCTCTCAATAATAACAAGTACAAGCAAAGTTAATAGAATAAGTACTATCTTCTTTGGTATTAGTGAACGTTCAACGATTTTCATGACTAATGTTACACTCAAAAGTGTGAAATAAGTACCAGCACCAATAGAATTAATATTTTTTATATTTTTCAGTGCACCTGCAATTTATAAAGTCGGTCCAATTTTTGGTAAGAAATATTTATCTTGTAAGCTCGGTGAACTTAGAACCCAACTTGAAAATCAAAAAAAATATATTTAACTTCTACAATTTTTGATGTTCTTATAGCATTAAATATATAGTTTGTAGTTTTTTCTAGTGATAATAGTTTTTTTTGTTAAATTTTTTCAACATTATTAATCGCTTAAACAAATTTACGTAAAATAAATTTGATAAAATTGTTGTACCTCCAAAAACCTCAAACGAAGTAGATGTTTGTAGTGAAATTTATTTTTTTTTAGTTTTTCGAACAAACATTGAAAATCAAAAAAAGACACTCCTACAATTTTTGATATTTTGATGGATTTTTTTCGAGAATGTGTGATAACAATCCTTTGTAGTTTCTTATAGTGACAATAGTTTTTTCTGTTAATTTTTTAACATTATTAATCTCTTAAACAAGTTTAAATTTAATTTAAGTCAAATCTTGTAATGTTTAATGAAGTTGATAAAATGTGAAAAACAAACTTGTTATGGCTATGAAATAAACTAAAAATAATTGAAAAACTACCAACAAATAAATTTCACAACAAACATCTACGTCGTTTGTAGTTTCTGGAGTTTCTAAAAAAGTTAACAAAAAAACCATTGTCACTAGAAAAAAATACAAAAGATTGTTAAAACTTTCCCGTAAAAAATGCCATAAAAACATCAAAAATTGTAGGAGTAAATAATTTTGTTTGATTTTCAAGATTTTTTGAGAAACTACAAGCAAATACATTTAACTACAAACGTCTTCGTCGTTTGTAGTTTCTGGAAGCACAAAAATTTTATTAAATTTATCTACATAAATTTGCTTACACGAGTAGTGTTGAAAAAATTTAACAAAAAAAACTATTATCACTACAAAAACTACAAACGGTTGTTAACACATTCCCGGAAAAATGCCATAAAAATATCAAAAATTATAGGAGTGGATTTTTTTGATTCACAAGGTTTTCTGAAAAACTACAAACAAACAAATTTTACTACAAACATCTACGTCGTTTGTAGTTTACGAGTATAATTTTTAATTAATTTTATATTCAAGTCAAGTTGTCCAATTCCTATTCGTTTATTACAAATTATTTTTGAAACTTTTATTTGAATGTAGGTACATTCATTGTTATAAACTTTGAAATATTTCACTGAAAATTTTATACCTATTGTTTTAAGCCAATCAGAATTATTCTCCGTAATTTTTTTCTCAGTTGCGATTTTTTTAAGAAAGAAATTTAAAAAAACTGCACCGCAAAAAAAAAAAACGGAAATTGTTCAAGCTCTAAGGAGATTATAAGTGCTAATATTTTTAAACGTATAGGAGAGATATAATCGACGTCCTCTATTCTCTAGAAAATCAAGACTATAAGTTTTCAAAACGACTGTTCTTTACCTTGTTTCGTTCAGTAAACGCATGCACGGATTTTGACCATTATTATTTTCATTTGAAAAAAGCACTGCTAAGAGATGGTCCTATATTCAGATTTTTAGGGTTTGTACAAAAATCTTTAATCTCTCTAAGGAAAAAAAGATAATTTATTAAAACTGTTGTATTTGAAAATATCATGATAAATTAGTTAGGGCTCCGAGAAATTTACAGGACACTTAGTGCAAGTACGAAACCCTCTCCATGCGAGCTCCACTCCTACTTGAACAATTTTCTTTTTCATTTCAGATTTTTTCACATTCTCAGCAATTCACCTCTTGGAACAGACTATACGTTTACATTGATTCTATGCATATATGAATAACAAATATTTATATATCATATTAAATGTCCCACATGAAATAATTCATCCTCTGTGTGTGTCTGACTGTTTATGTGTCCCTTTGGCTTGTGCCTTGTGCTACTTCTCTACCTTCTCCATCTAACCCTATCAGCATTTACCTACTTCCACTGTATACCCGTGACGTCTGACTCAACATACACGTCGAATCGACGTGAAATTTATGGTAGCGCGAATATAAATAGACAGAAGTCTTATGACAAATTCAGGCGTATCATCATTGATTGTCAGTACGTATTTATCTATGAGCGTCGAAGAAGAACAAAAGGTTGCAACCGTTGCTGCTTCTGCTCCTCGAAAAGGGAATGATTTCCATCATTATATCTCATATACAGGCCCGGTAAAATTACCAGACATTCTGTTGGGTCTTTTCTATAAGACAACCATTAACAATTATTATAGGAGCTGCTCTGGAAGCTCAAAATTGAAAGCATCTGGTAAAATCCAATATTTTAAGGGATTAAATAAATCTTCTCCAAAGTCCATGGGACACGCTGTTTTGTATGGAATGTGAACACAGCTGTCGAGTCTTTTGTTGATTTTAAGGTTATGTTGAAATAATTTTTGGTTTCGATCTACTCGTTTTCCTATTTACTTTACCTTGAGAATCATAGAAGACTGAATTGGTTCTATTAAGAATTTATTCGTCTGTTGCTGTTTCATCCAATGAATAATCTGAGGTGGTGACAGAAAGTAATACCTAAGAATCTTTGACCTAAGTATATTTTGGAGAGTGATCTGATATGGGGTAATAAGTCTTGAATGTAGAATTTCAGTCTGAAATAGTTTCTTTTTGAGATTTGGTTGCTGCTGATTAATAAAATAGATAATGTATAGCGATTATAGAAAAGAATGGGTATATTTATTGTTTATTAATGTTATAATAAACTTGAGCATAGAGAAAAACAATAAAATTATATGGGTAATATTTATAATAATTTTTCAACCATTTGGCTAATGCACAGAAAACTATCACAGAATTAGAATGACCTTGAAAATCGTTCTCATTATTTTAAACTTAACGACTGACGTGCAATTTAAGGCTTGCTTTTTGACTTTTTAATAAAATTTTATGTACTTTATATAACTTCTTGTAGCTACTTCGTGATTGGAATTATATTTCTGTCTGTCCCGTCTGTCACCGCCTATTTACCCAAAATTTACCGAATTAAAATGTATTAAAATTTGTTAGGTACTTGTAATAATGGGTGATGCAATAAGGGCTTCAGTATTTTAAAATTAAATAAAAAACAAACATGCCCTCCCATGTGAGAGTTCGACTCGCACTTGGCCGCATTTTTGACCGACGAACCCAAAAGGAGGAGGTATATAATTCAATTGTGTGCTTGTTTTTGGTTTGTGGAAGGGGCAAATTATTTCGAAAATTGAAAATCTGAGAAAGTCAAATTAAAGACCAGATTATTTGTAACAACATTTTTTCCATAGAGTTTCGGTTTTCGAGTTGCAGCAGTGGTAAAGTTTGAAATATGTGTACATATACATACAAGTATTTCAGCCGCGAAGCAAAAAATATTAATGGGTTCTTCTTTGGTATAAGTGAACATTCAACGATTTTCGTAAATAATGTTACATTCAAAAGTGTATATTTTTTACAAAAAATTTGGCCGACGCTATTAGTTCGTGCACTGAAAAATACAAAATAATATTAATTCAATTCTATTGGTGCCAAGAGTCTTCGATTTAACTACAATTACACAACTTCAAAATTACCAGTACCAATAGAATTAATATTATTTTGTATTTTTCAGTGCACCAACTAATAATGTCAGTCCAATTTTATCTAAAAAATGTTTATATAATATAATAATGTCACAGCATAGATATCATGATTTTTAAAGGCACCTTTTTCAGAAGAGCTTTTAACTTTATTATTATTCTGAGAACCTAGTTCATCTGAAACATCAGTAGCTTCTTCTAAATTATTTTAAATTCATTAACAACACTCATTAAGTTCAAGTTCAAAATATCAAAATAAACTGGCCTATCAATTATTGTATTACGTACGCGAAAATCATGTGTTTCTTTGGCGAACAGACTATACTGAAGCGCCGACCTAAATGCAAAATGTATTTATTGTATTTGTTCCTTGTCCACTAGGAGGTATAAGTAGATCCATAGAGAGGTTTCTGTCGAATAATCACTTCTTTTTGCATAAAGAGGTTAGTTAGTTCATGAGTGTGTGTTACGAAAGAGTAGCGTTTAAATTTATGTACATTTTCAAACCGACCCGCCAGGCACCACCGCAACTGTCAGCATAAGAGTGTCAGTCGGAACTGAAGAAGAAGACGAAGAGTTTTGTTGTATTAATAATTAGGTGCGAATGTATTCGATGTAAATAACTTGCGGTTGTTGTGAAATAACAACAAGACGAATGAGAGACCTATATAAATTGATGAGGACGATTTGAGAATAAATTTGTACATTTATTATCAGCTGAAGAGCAACTCCTCGGGTCATTTTGATCGAATAATGTCCAAAACGCATCTGCTGCGTCATAAATGTTTCTTAACAAAAATTGAAACGACTTTATAAGTCGGTGCACTGAAAAAATCGAGAAAATTGGCCCCACCACCCTCTCTTTTTTCGAATAAATCAAAAATCACCAAAATCAGAGCAAGTTTACTATGCAAAACGCAAGAACAGCCAAACATAAAAACATTTAAAAATAGCATACAACCGAATTGTATGCCTTTTCCTTTTTTAAGTAAAGTTAAATCTCCAAAACAAGTTGAAATACATTTTACCATTTATTTCTTTTGGATTTGTTCGAATAAATATAAATATCCCATTTTTAGACGTAGGAGATCAACTGGAATGTTTTTCTCTAATGTTATCAGTACCTCGACGTTATTCTTTGGTATAAGAACAAATCTAGATACCCAGCGTATAATTTTGCTGTTTAGGTTCATCATTCGAAATCATTTAATAATCTACCATTTATTCCATTTACTGCTTCTAAGCCCCGCAACGGATTTTGAAATAGTTTTTACTGCCATTTAGAGAATTTCTTACAGAAAAATCAAATCGTCCAAAAGATCTATTTTCAGGCTCGTACTTGACTTACGCTGGCTAAACCTTGACGATACAACAAAAAAATATTGTACTAAATAATTGTAGTTCTTCAAACATCCTAGGAAAAAGTCACGATGGTGAAAGGCTATCTCCACAGGATAACCCACAGTAATCATTTATACCAATTTCTTTCCCTATCTTATATATTGGAATTTGTTGTATTGGTATCCTTCTTCCGTCTTTGGTAAGTAAAATTTTGTATAGATAATTAGATATACAATAGCTATGCTACTCCGTACTTATCTTGAACACACTGTATACCAAACTTTACGAAGGAGGAAGAAATACATATCCGTATCCATCTGATTTTCCGTGGGTGAAGTGGCGGGCAAAAGCTAGTAATAGATATAACACCCTAGTTGGATACGATCTTGGTGGATGGAAAAGACAGTAAGTACAGTTGAGTTGGATTGTGAAGCCTACCGGCTGGCAGCATTTTTGTTGTTGTTGTCTGCTTTGTCTTCATGGCCTATCGATTTGAAGCCGCGCGCGAAGCGGTACAAGTTCGTCCTGGTGGCTAAGAAGGGGTGGTGGACCCTTCTCCTCTGCCTCCATGTCACCGTCCCCAGCGCTAGCAGCAGTAGCGGGGCTTCGGCGTGTGACACAAACACCCCACTGCTTCAAGGTCGGACGACATGCCGGACCCGCTCTCTCTCTTTCTCTCTTTCCTTGAAGAATTTATCGACTACTGCTGCGTTTCCATTTTCAACGATGACGAACACAACCCACCAGTGACTGACTATGTCGCCTAGAAACCATACAACGCAGTATTATTATTGTTGTTTTATTGTTTTTCAATTAACTATATGCTCAACAAGTGAATCTATGAAACTGTCTTCAATCCAAGCCTACAGAATATTGGCAACACTGTATCTATTGCTTCTATTCTTAGGCTCTCGACACAAGAATCCTTCGTTGCCATAGCAATAACGTAACTGTGGCATGCATTTGAAAGACATCTTTTGATTTGATATAATACGTCTTTGATTACCACAATTCTTCAGCAATATATCTTCCGACATATAAAATAGAAACGCCTTCTAGTGTCAGTTCTCAAACTTCCATACTCCCTTATAATGGAAAGACTGAAGGGATAGAGCTCTCACGATTCTTGACGTGGTCAGCTAACTGCAAGGAAAGACTAGAAAGGCTCAGTGTGGTGGCTGAAAACGAAACAGAGTCCTCGCGAATATGCAAAGCGTAGCCCTAACCTGCTTAAGGTCAGGTAAGCAATGTGGACTACGGATAAGGCCAATGCCAATGAAACACAAAATACAGGAAACACCTTTAGGTGGTAGATTGCCAGTGCTTTTCACGAGCGGGCCAGAGTATAGCCCTTCAATAAAGCTTCACAGCTTTGCTGGAATCGAACCGGGATTTAATTTTCGACACAGTTACCAAGATTACTGATATCCTATTTTAAGGGTTTAAAATAGACCTAATAGTAGAACGTCCCATCGGAAGGTTAAAGAGACCTTAAAATCGAAATGTCTCTGTCTTTAAGTACATCTCTTAACTGAGTGCCAGTATATCTCATGAACGGATAAGATCGTCCAGTTTAGTGGATTGAAATTCTCAAGAAATATGACCACGATCACATTTACGGATAAGATCGTCCAGTTTGATGGATTGAAGTTCTCAAGAAATATGACCACGATCACTGATCTATAATATAATTAGTAGAACAATTAGTGTCCCCCATTTGATGGTATAAAAAAGATCGAGCACGCCCTACACATCTTGTTACATAAATAAATCAAATAACTAAATGCAACCATTAACATTGCCAATGCATTTGCTGAAGAATTTTCTCCAGGTCAACGATCGTCATCCATCGCAAAGAGAATTTTCTGGAGCATAAGAGGGGTGGATACCTCCTCCTCTTCTTTGCGCGTCAACATCATCATCGATCGACAGCCCCCGAAGAGAGCAGCAACAGCAGGGGTGGAAGCCATCGCGGGTCTAGTTGGCTGACGCTGGCTCTCACACAAGAAGAGGGTGTGCGGTGTGTGTGTGCCATCATCACCGGTTCTCTCCTGTTGGCATCGATCCCAACGAAACCAAAGCCCGAAGTGTGTGTTGGCCGTCCATCGGGCACCGTTAAAGCTGGCTCAAGCAGGCCAGGCCGGGGCGACGCAAGCCAACAAACAACACAGCAGCTGACGACGCCGCAAGAGACATATACTCGAAGCGGCCACGGCGGGCCCGTGTTCTGCAGTGTCTGCACCAGACCAGCCAGCCAGTGTAAGCAGTAGTGTACCCCAGGCCATCGAGTCGATAGCACGTATATACGCGCGAGTGAAAATCAGTGAGAGTGTGTCTTCAGCAGGCGCGCATCATCCACTCTGGCCGTGAGTGACATCACAGCAAAGATAACGAAGGTATATTATTTATTATATTACATACATACAATCTGCTACTTGTATTATCTATGAAACAAAAACATATATAGTGTTCCCGACGACCGATTTGGCCATCCTCTCCTTCGGGGCACCTCCTCGCGGACAGGACGCTTTTAGACTCGACCGAATAGATTTGCTAGAAAAAAAAAAGGTCGTGCAAAGGTTAAGCGATCGCTGTTTGTATGTCTTCGTGTCGTATCATCATCAGCGACCGACGACATGCATAATATATGGATATTGCAAAGTGGGGGGACAATGTGCATCCATCTTCATGTTGTCTTGGTTAAATTTTAAAGTCCGCATGCATCACCATCATCATCATCATACTGAACGCGTCGCCGTCGCTGATATTACGAGGGTTATGCAAGTAATACTCAATGAAGAAGACTCGAGATCCAGTTGTTGCGCTAGTTAATACATCTACCACATTATGCATTTGATGACATCGACGATCCACCGCCGTCGTATGTACTACTTACGAGACGTCCCGACTAAACGCTTCTAGCTCCGACATTTATTAGTGCAGTGAATCTGGGCAAATTTTCCCCCAATTTCTGAAATTTTTTGATATCTCAAAAAAAAGTGTACTTCTATATTGCCTATAACATTTTGTATTATTACTAACGATTACTTTACGCTCAATTTTGCTGTACAATCCATGGTGATTGTAACATGAGTAGACATTTTTAATCAAAATAAACTCTTGAGTATACAAACATCATGTACCAGGGGTAATCTATTTTTTGTTAGGATGGTTTTCGTTTCTGAGTTGTGTTTTTTTTATTAAATCTTTACCATTAGATACATATAAGATCTAGCTTAATTTGATTGATTTTAACTGTTAATGAAACCACTTGTTGATAATATCTATCAACCGCGTGTATTTCTAAATTAATGCCAGTGCAAAACCAATACAACATCATGGCGTCGATTGATGATTTCCATCAGTACTGGCCAGTACCTACTATAGATTCCATTTAAGAACACACGAGCAATATAGTCCATTTCAATAACATTGACGTTCAAACCGTAATGTGTGTATTCCTGATTTGTATCAGAAGATATACCTAATAATAGCCAGGTAATCAACTGATTCAAATCAATTCCAAATTCGCCATATGGTAACGTTTGAAATTTTACCTAAACCATAAAATCATGAAAGCAAATATGTTCATCTACCATTCTAATTATGTCTTTGTATTGTCTTGATCTATTTAATTTGGTTCGAAGCTACCTTATCAGATAAATGTTGTTGATTCATTCACTTCTACAGTTGTCTCTCACATAAATCATTAGATTTATTGAATTAGATTAGAAATATCAAATTTATATTTTTTGCAACACATTAGTGTGACTTTCAAATATAAGGAATACCTACCTAGTATCAAGTCTCGTCAAAAAAAGTTGTATCATTTATTAAAATAATCTTATCTAAGTATAAGTTCCCATGTGACGCATTACCTGCTGGCCCCATTTTGGGAGAAGCGACAATTTAAGAGGAATATTTATTTGTTGTTTATTATGTTTGACGTCTTCAATGTCATCTCCAAATAGACTTTTGTCTTCAGACATTTTATGAAACGATTCAAAAATTTTGAAGTCGCCAGCTTGCTTGCTTTAAATATATTTCAAGAAAAAATGTTTATCTCCACACATCATCATATGAAACAGCTAAAATTATTCTTTGTTTGAAAATGATAAAATACGATATTTACCTTATCCTTCATTATCTTTCGATAAAAACACTATTTTATTTATAATGTCTATCAAGTAGATACACACATATTGTTGTCTATATTACTGTTTGATAAAATAAAAGATCATTAAAAGCTTCGCTGGATCATTGACAATAATCTACAACGAGAACTAAGTTCTCTGATGATTTTTTTTTGGGATATTAAATAGATTCCACTTGTCGTGAAGGAAGCATTCAATATAAGTAGGTACAAGCTATTCTGATCATCTATTCGAGCTTACTGCTAAAAGTCGAAAATTAAATTACCCTTCCTAAAAGCAGAAATAACAGGAACCTTCTGGTGCCTCTGTTTTATCGAGTGTCCAAGAACCTCATTTAATACCCCGTAGGTACTTATCTACTTGGGTCAGAAGTAAGAAGGATTCAATATATAAATTGTCTATTCTATGATCGAAAGACCGAAGTGAGAGACTCGATCACGAAGCAAGAAACAGGAGACAAAATTGTATTTAGGATCTATTCGTTCAAGATTGGACATTTTTGTTACCAAGGGCCCATAGATAGGCTTGACGCTGGAAAGTTATTTCTTGGCTAAGATATAAAGTCGTACTGCCGTTCTTCAAACATATTTTTGAGCACATGCTGTGAACAAATCATAGCACGATATCGTCATCAAATCTTAAGTTATTGAGATGGCAGTTAATAGTCATGGGTATATGGCATCTCCTTGTCGCACACCTCTTTTTTATGGGAACTTCTTTGCTGTTTTCATTATTTTTATTTTTGATCCTTCATTTATATTAAGCAATTTTAATGGCATCGGCTTCAGTGTCGTTATCTGGACGTACCCATTCATTGCCAGATTAGATTTATCTGGTTTAAGGAATTGATATGATGTTTTACAACCGCTACAATTTCTTGTGAGAATATTTTGATGTTAAATCAAATATTTTCACTAACAAATAATACAACTATACACACGTCGACAAATATATCCTTGTGCAAAGATCGTGTTTCGTGTGTGTTTTATTCTTCTCTTTCTTGAAAAAAAAACGAACGAACAAATTAAAAGGGTATTAATGCATTGTTTGCGACAATTCATCTATCTACGTCATAATAGGAGAGATACCTAACCCATTGTTAGCGATTTCTCAAAGTATAAGTATGGATATATTCATTATGTTATATTATTTATTATGTGTGTTCTTTAAGGATATTGTCAAGGTTTTTGAAGGCACTTACTGGAGGTATAGTCCATGGTTGTTGTTGCTGTTGAAGTTCGAAATTCTCACGTGTCATCTCCATATATCTGTTCTTCATACTGTGCATTATTATCAGTTTAATTATGTGTTGGAAGTAGAAAATATTTTTGGCAATATGTAATTTTTTACTTTATATGTAGTTGGTGCACTAAAAAATACATCAATATTTTTTACCAAAAATTGGACCGACTTTATAAGTTGGTGCCAAAAACTACAATTGCTTAACTTCAAAAGTACCAGCACCAATAGAATTAATATTATTTTGTATTTTTCATTACAATTTATAAAGTCGGTCAAATTTTTTGTAAAAAGTGTTCATTTCACACTCATGAAAATCGATGAATCAATGTTTTCAGAACATCGCGGAGGAAATACCCATATTTAAGAATTTACCACTGCTGTAACTCGAAAACTGTAACTCTTTTGAAAAAAATTACAATTTAAAAGTTTCCGGATATGGTCTGATCTTTAATTCTGCAGGCTCAGATTTTCGATTTTCGCGAAAAATAGTCCCCCTCCAGCCCCTCCACCCACTTCGGGGGGGCTTTTTGGAGAGAAGGAGATTTTGGAATAGATTTTTATTTATATATATATTATTATATATTTTTTATTATTTATTTTTATATTTCTCATTATGTCAACTAAGTACATAATAAAGTTCTTCCCGTTTTTCTTATAAAATATATTTAAGTTAAGCTTTTGTATTCTTATTTTGTTTTACAAGTAAAGCCAAGGCTTTGGATCATAGCTTATTTTATTATAACTTATTTTACGAGATCTGTATATTTTTTTGGTT
This sequence comes from Crioceris asparagi, assembly GCA_958507055.1. Taxonomy (NCBI): domain Eukaryota; kingdom Metazoa; phylum Arthropoda; class Insecta; order Coleoptera; family Chrysomelidae; genus Crioceris; species Crioceris asparagi. Next base: position 8,008,598 of record OY293829.1, read on the forward strand.
ATTATTCAACATCATTCAATATTTTGAATGAGAAGATAACTAAAAATCGCATCCAATTGCGAGTCGGACTCCCACACGAAGAATTCCGTACCATCGTACAAGAACAGTCTATTAGCTATTACGCTTAATGAAATACATCCGAATGACAGACGGACAAGGCAGGCTTAACTCGTATTCCTACTAGCTTATTCTGATTCTTCTATTAAACTGTCAATTTTCACACTTTCTTTTATACTGTCTTTTTACACTTTCTTTCTTGCCGACAATTCTGCCAAATATATATATATATATATATATATATATATATATATATATATATATATATATATATCCCCGAAAAAGACTCCTTACATCACTCCAGCCGCCGCTGGACTTTTCTCGAAATCCCTTGTCGGCATCCTAGTGGGCACATGCATCGCACTCTTTGTCAGCGGCCGCACTCGAGTTCCCTAATGCTCGCGCATAAGCATCAAAAGGACGCCGCCAGTTTGTGGCCCAGTGCCGATGGCTGTACTCCTCCTCTACTAAAGTTTATTTTATTGGCGCACTAGAATTGATAACATGGAATTGTCGCGTGACTCATTTTGCATTTGGTGCCGAGAGTCTTCTATCGAGCTATAGCTGCTACTCCATCTCTTGGAAAACTCTAAAATATTTATTATATATTCTCATTATGTCTGTGAATACATTTTTTTTTCGATTCAAAGCTAATCATCTAATCAGGTAGACTCGTCATTAATTCTCAAAAAAAACACTTATATCTCATAATCTCATCCAAATTTCTTAACAACTACCTACTCTTCGGGTTTCAGTGTGACAAACAAACTTTTTAAATTCGATCCAAATCGAATTGAGGTGAACTTGAAAAATATATTATTTGTGTCCATCAATGTGGAACACTGATAAGTATACCTAAAGTATTATATCTGACATGATTTTCACAAAGATATTAAGTAAGACAATACAACAGATTAGCAAATGAAACGATACCTACTTTTCATTTGATTGATTATCAGTTTGTTGATTGCTTCTTGACTACTAAAGCTTGATATAAGGCACGAGCTGGCTGCAAAAAAAGTGTTGAGAAATGGTCCCATATTTAGTAAAACTCATATGCGAAATCACCTTCCCTACAAAAATCGCCCCCTAAGCTGCAAAGGTAAAAACTGAAATATGTGTATCTCCGCTATGTGGAGTTTTTTTTTGGAAAATTGAAAATATGGTACAGCAAAATTAAATAAGATATTATATGTAGCAACATATAAATTGGATAAAGATTCATGGGTAATAGGATAAGTACTATCTTCATTGGTATTAGTGAATGTTTAACGATTTTCGTGACTAATATCACACTCAAAAATGTGAAATAAATATTTGTTACCAAAATTTGGACCGGCTTTATTAGTTGGTGTACTGAAAAATACAAACTAATATTAATTCTGTCGATGCTGGTACTTTTGAAGTTGTTGCCAAAATTGTTCTATCTAACTATTATTGCACAACTTCAAAATTACCAGCACCAATAGAATTAATATTATTTTGTATTTTCAAGTGCACCAACTAATAAAGTCGGTCCAGTTTTTGGTAAAAAATATTAATATTTTTCGTTTTTGATCCAATATTGCACCTATCGAGGTAACAGTATCGAAGTCAATTAAAAAATGTGGACAAACTCTGCCCAGGTATCTTATTTTCCTTGATTGTCGCTTTCCAAAGCATTTCATTCTAGTCGATCGGCGAGGTTTTTTGCCGTCTATGAGAACCATCTAGAATCTAGACTGTAGTCAAACGAGCCACTCTTGTGTACTTGTGCTTCTCCTTGTTTTGTACTCCGCCGCTTCATGCCAAGGTGGGATTATTACTTATATAGCTGTATCGACCTCGCACTTTGTATTTCTGATAAGCCTGCAATAATTGCCTAGGTATACAACAACAGAAATGCAAGTACAGCAAAACTAATTGGTATATATTTCAGGAATGAACAGTTTTTATATTTCACTCTTCGATTCTCACATGGACTGGCACAAATATTGAACGTACAGAATATGGTATTTAACTATGTACTTTTTAGTTAGTTCGACCGACGAACCAAACGGAGAAGGTATACAATTCGACTTTATCGAAGTTTTTGGGGGTGAAGGAGGCATTTTTTTCGAAAGTCAAAAATTAAGAAGAGCCATATCCGGCTACGTTTAAATTGGAAATTTTTCAAAAAAACCATAGAGATACAGCAGTGGTAAAGTCTGACATATATATGTATATCCGCTATGTGGTGGGAACAATTTTTTTCGTAAAATAAAAAAATATGAGATGGCCAAATTAAAGATGAGATTATATTAAGCAGCATTTAAATTCGACATTTTTCACAAAAAGTTAAGGTTTTCGAGTTACAGGAGTGGTAAATTCTGAAATACTTATATATATTTCCGGGATGTTTTAAAATCTCTGAATAAGTATAAAAATGAATGATTTCCATGACTGTTACACTCAAAAGTGGTAAATAAATATTTTTTACAAAAAAATGCTGCACTTGAAAAATTAAGAACAAACTAAATGGTTTCCATATTTTAATTATTCTTGTTGTTTAAGTAAAAATGGAATGATACCTGTAATAAGTGTTGTCAAAAAAAAATTAAATTCAGAAAACATTTTTTTTTTAAAGAGGCCTTATTCTCAGATACGTAAAAAAGCAATCTACTCTCAATCCTAGGCATCTGAGTTCGAATCCCCGCCTAGGCTCACATCTTCAATCTTTAATATAACTTTTATAAAATGATGACAAAAAAATCACAGATTCCTAAATAATGAAAATGTATTTATTTCTTTGCTGTTAACTCATAATTTCTTCTATCAAGTTACTATTTAATGTGCTTTACTGTTATATTATTGTACGAAACACTCAAGGTACGAGTTCTACTCGTAATTTGCCTTTTTTACTTTCCTACCTCAACTCGAAGTAGCCTAGTCCGGTTTTCAACAGATGTTCAGGTATTCTTCAGAGGACCCAAAAAACATCATGTGTTTTGCTCAAGACTGTGGCGCGAAAACGGCTCTAATAATGTTGATGAATCTTGTTTCATTCTGCTTAAAGCCCTTCACCACCTGCTTAGTTACACTCAAATGAACTGTAAAATTTCTAATAAGTTCATTCATATTCTGCCTGAACGGTTCCTTCTACGTCAACATTGAAAATGACCATTGTTTTGTTTGTCTTGAAAAAAATGGATGGTCACACGAACCGATCAGACGAATAATTTTTGTATTCGCTGGCATTCATTTGAGATTTTTTCAATACAGCCAGAATTTTAGAGCTGATTTTGAACAAGTTAATATGATATCAAGATTGCAAGAGTCAATGAACGCAACAGTTTCTTTTAAGGAAGATACCATAAAAAAATTATCGGTATCTACGATTGAATCAAACTTTTTACATAACAATGAGCAGAAAGTATAATAATTCTGAACTCATTCCCTTGAATACATATATCAATTATCATAATTAGAATCACAACTTGGTAACTAATGAAGACAAGACAATCATCGATGACGCACCTACCTATGTCATTTTGTCCATAATAGCGAGATTAGGCTTTGATATTTGAATACATCTACATGTACGTATCCAAAATCGGCTTCTGAAGATTTCAAATTTCCGTTCTGTTGGACCTGAATTGAGTGTGGACAACGATTTCAATTTTCGGCACGACAAGAATTACTTATATATTATACTGAATGAACATTACTTTGCCGATTATATAAGGATGTAATAGTAATAATAATAATAATATCTAATAACATGGTGGCTTGACGATGTCCTTTGACGACCGCTCTTTAAATAATTGCTGATAAACGGCCTTGACAAGCTAACCCAGAGAGTTTGATATTTCATATTATATATAATAAGGCAAAGATGTGTCGAGAATCGACATTGTGTGTGTATGTGTGTGTTTACATAACAAACAAGCGGCTGGGCTATTTTGATTCTTGAGATGCATTGATCGGAATTATGGTATCATGGATGCATGTTTAAGTTAAAGTAAATAACTTTTTACAGACACTCGGACCGAATGTATTAGATAAGGCACTTAAAAAATGGCAAATAATATTTTTATTCCTACTTGACTATTGGAAAACCCGATTTTCGAAAATTAGTATTTTTGACCGACTTCGAAAAATCGGGAAGGTATACAATTCGGTTGTGTTTGCTTTTTTATGGCTCTTCGCGCGCTTTACCTAGCAATCTTACTCCGATTTCGACGATTTTTGTTTCATTAGAAAGAGGAGAGTGGATAAATGGTCCCATATTGAGAAAGATCAAATCCAAAATCTCCTTTCCTACAAAAACCGCCCCCAAAGGGGGTGGAGGGGGCAATTTTTCTCGAAAATTGAAAATCCGAGACGATAGAATTAATGAAAATTCCATATCCGAAAATGTTTAGATTGGACATTTTTAGAAATAATCATACGTTTCCGCACTACAGTCAGAAATATGTGTTTCAGCTATGTGGAAGAGGCAAATTTTTCCGAAAATCGAAAATTCGAGATCTGAAACTTGGAAAGGGGACCATATCCGGAAACGTTTAAATTAAACATTTTTTTCAAAAGAGTTACGGTTTTCGAGTTTTGCAATGGTAAAGTCTAAAATATGTGATATGCGTATTTCCGCTATGTGGAAGAGCAATTTTTTCTAAAATATTTTTCACAAAAAATTGGACCGACGTTATTAGTTGATGCACTGAAAAGTATAAAATAATATTAATTATATTGGTGCTGTTACTTTTGAAGTTGTGCAGTTGCAGTTAGATTGATAACTTTTGGCACCAACTTTATCACCAATAGAATTAATAATATTTTATACTTTTACATCAACTAATAACGTCGATCCAATTTTTTGTAAAAAATATTTATTTCACGCTTTTGAGTATACCTAACATTAGTCACCAAAATCGTTGAACGTTCACTAATACCAATGAAGATAGTACTTATCCTATCACCCACGTATATTCCTTGCTTGTAGTTGTTATTATTGAGATCTCAACGCATCGCTGCGGAAATACGCTTGAGTATTTTTTATATGTTACCATTTTAACACTGATTTAACTCGAAAACCGTAACTCTAAGAAAAAAATGTTCATTATAAATGTTGCTACAAATAATTATATATTTCATGTAGTATTGAAAAATTTTCAATTTTCGAAAGTAATTGCCCTCTCCACATAGCAAAAATACATATTTAACATGCGTCTATCTCGAAAACCGTAACACTTTTGAAAAATGTTCAATTTAAATGTTTCCGGATATTGTCCTATCTTTAATTATACCAACACAGATTTTCGATTTTCGAGAAAATTCGCCCCCACCACCCCTTTGGGGGCGGTTTTCGGAGTGAAGGAGATTTCGGATTTGCGTTCTTATGAATATGGGACCATTGCTCAAGTATCCTCTTTCAAATTAATCCAAAATCATCAAAATCGGAGCTCGTTTACTATATAAAAGGCGCGCACGAACAAAAAAAAATAAGCAGACAGTCGAATTGTATACCTCCTCCGTTCGGGGTTCGTCGGTCGAAAATTGAAAATGTGACACGACCAAATTAAAGAAAAGATTATATTTAGGTAGCAACATTTAAATTGTATTACGGTTTTCGAGTTACAGCAGTAAATTCTGAAATATGTATATTTGCGCCGCGATGTTTTGAGATCTATGAATACTAAATAACAAGTAGGTACAATCTAAGCCTATAAATTTTTGGGTATTAGTGAACGTTCAACAATTTTCATGACTAATGTTACACTCCAAAATGTGAAATAAATATTTCTTACAAAAAATGGACCGACTTTATTAGTTGTTGCACTGAAGAATAGTAATTATATTAATTCTATTGGTGCCGGTAATTTTGAAGTTGTGCCGCGTTGTAGTTTGTTGTTGTAGGCACCAAATCCAAAAGAACCAGCAATATATTTAAAATTATTTTCTATTTTTCAGTGCAACAACTAATAAAGTCGGTCCAGTTTTTTGTAAAAAATATCTATCTATTCCATTTCTAACCTATTAATCTTGCAATCGATGATTCATTGATGTTATATCGATAATTTTCGGGCCTTCGTTAGAATTGAATGTTACTTCCTGTGCTAGTTAATTACCTATGTATTGTTTAAGCAGTCGCTGTTCAAAATCAAATTAGCATTGCCTTACATGAAATCGCCACCTAAAGGATCTATTTTAATCAAAATATATTAAATATAATGTATAATAAAATCTTTGACATTTCGATTCTATATATAAAATATTTTTCAATTATTCTTTCAATATTAAGAAATAGTAGAGATCTCTTAGTATCAATCTAAGACCTAGGAATATTTCTATCCCGATATCTTGAAGAGAGAAGTACTTGTATGCGTTTCTTTAATTAAAAATAAATCACATTTCTGTTCTTTCTACATCAAAATTGACTATTGATGATTTAAATTAGACATTCATTACACCTGTGTTGAAGTATAGTATTTTCAAAAATACAATTCGTCACTATCTAGATTGCCTGATTAATTATAATGCGGTGGAGCACCGTCCTGTACCAAACCTGGCTATGAAGGTATTTTCGTTATCTGCAGTCACAGCAACTAATAACTTGCAATCTACCTTGTCCAAGACTTTGGTGTTTTAAGAAAATCGCATGTCCAAGTTTTGTTCTTCTGGTAATATAGCGAATCCGGGAAGTCTTTTCGTGTAAATTGCTTTCTTTTCAATGCCTTTGTATTAGGTATACAAAAACTATTACACAATACACGAAAATATATAAATACGACACACTAAGGCACTTTATGGTGTCACATGCATCAGACTGGAAGGGCCCTAAAATAAAAAATGCAGAAGGACTGCATACATATATTACGCATTTCATATATTTGGGTCTATGTTAAATGACCCATAACATAAGGTCGAAATTTGAAATTCTAATTTGTGTAGGTATATGTTTTGAAAATTTCTACATGAGTGTTGGGTAATGATGCTATTGATACCCAAAAAGCATTTAAGAAAAAGTACGAGAAATGGTCTCTTATTAATATAGGGTGCGAGGATTTCTTTCTCAAAAAACCCAAAATGTGCGACTACAAAATTACAAAAGAGATTATATCAGACAAAATTTAAACTGGATATTTTTTCAAAAAATTTAACGGTTATCGAATTCAATAAGGTAATGTCTAAAATAAGTATGTGTTTTTCCACCATGTTTTAAAATCTCTCAACATAAGTGACCGTTCAACGATTTTAAGGGTGTTCGAGCAGCGGTTCAAACCAGTCTCAAACCGCGAGACGCCTGCGCACTTCAATTTACGATGAAATAATTTATTCCCAACTACTAGTAAGATGTTCGAGCAGTAGTTTGATGATTTCCAAACTCAGTTTGAGACAGGCGCAGTTGAAGCGTCTTCTTTTTCTTAGAGTATAGTGTTCTCTGTTGAAGAAATCCCTTTCAGAGAACACCACCACAGTCCTAAACTAAACCCTGGTTTTGTGTTTTGTCCATCAGTCTTTCATTGATGTTCTCTCTTATCTTTGGTCATAAAACATAACTATCGTCATAGTCATTTGTTCTATGACAACGAAATTGTAAGAAAGTGGAAGGGGTAGTTTGCAAACTGCAGTTTGGTGCCCGAGCAACAAAATCCCAAACCACTTGGAAACTGTTTCAAACCGCACATGCGCATTCTAAACAGTTATCAAACCGTCCAGAACTACTGCTCGAACAGCCTTTTTGATGAGTAGTGATACACTCAAACCAGTGGCGTAACTATCGGTGTTACAGGAACACAGGCACACAATTTTTAGGGGCCCCAATCAAACATGTAATGTAATTCTACTGTGATTAAATTTATTTCTCAGGTTGAAAAGTATTAAAATGTCTTTTTCTAAAAATGGGAGATAGGGGCTACGCGTACCGAACACAAGTTTGTTTGACGTAGTTACACCACTCACTCAAACATGTAAAATTAAACTTTTTTTGCAAAATCTAGGAAAGGCTTTATTAGTTGATGCACTGAAAAATATAAAACAATATCAACTAGTAATTGCGAAGTGGTCGAAATTTGAACGTAAGTCAATAAATTTAAGTTTGAACATCAATGAGGTTCTTTTGTCAAAGAGTACATTGGATATAGTTTTTTTTTTTAAATTTTGTTTATGAATTTAAAATAAGAATTACGAAAAAATACAATTGCCAAGAATCGATCCTTAGTCAGCTGTAAGCCTTCTAACAGATTATGCTCACGGAGGAGGTTGAAGCTGGTCGGTTATCTACCATTATACATTATTATACCAAATAGGTTTATGGGTGAATCTCATTATCGCCACACTGAATCTGTACCACAAACCATGAAATGAACTCTGTGTGCTTTACACGCTTTGACCCACGCATTGTGTACGGCCTTTTATACAGTTGGTGAGAATTTTTATAAAAAGAAATTTATTCCAGAAAATATTTCAAACAAAAGCAGCTACTCAGATGCGGACATAAGAAAAAATTTTTTTTTTGTATTTATGTTTTTTCAGGTTCATTTTTTTCTCAAAAATACTTTAGAATTGCAACTTTAAGAAAAAGAACAACTACTCGACTTGACAATCCAATATGTCGATAACTATAAACGGCAGGTCGACGTAAATTTACTCTATTTATTTAATATATTTGTAACATATAGTAGGCATTAATTTTAGCTTTCTGTACTTCTCCATATAAACTTTAACTATGCCAAATCACATAGTCGTCCGTGAACGCAATATGCGTAGAAAGGGATCCCAGATATCCTCTATCTATAACTGCACAACTTCAAAATAATCAGTACCAGTAGAATTAACATCAATTTTTATTTTTCAGGAAACCAACTAATCATAAAGTCGGTCCTATTTAAAAAAATAACTTAAGGTGAGTTTATACAGTAAATAAAATAAAATAAGAAATAAATTAAGATAAAATAAGAAAGTTGAACATGCTCATTTCCATGGGAGCGTTTATACACGAAATAAGCTAAATTAAGAAATAAGAATAAGAACTAAAGATGGTCAACTTTCATCTTTATTTATTATTTTATTTTGTTTGAAAACTGATAATGCGCATGATCAACCACCAGAGAACACTTAACTTGCATACAACACAAAAGTTTTTGTCAAAATAGCTGTGATTTGATTGGTTCATTCTTATTTCTTACTTTATTTTCGTCAGCTGTATAATCCAATCTTTTTTGAGGTTATTCTTATTTCAATTTTAATTTGTTTCTTATTTTATTTTATTTACTGTATAAACTCACCTTTAATGCTTCAACGCTTCAACAAACTTTAGCTTATATTGTTATATAACACTGTTGATGAAATGAATGAATTTTATATACCTTCTATAACGTTTTTAACCTTATCTATTTTATCGCGGTTTAGTTGTCGAAACTGTGTTCCATTTAATTGTCGTGTAAATATTAGACTGGTTCTCTTTTCCACACATAAATACGTGGATAAAAGTGCTAAAATAGAAAAGGGCAACTGAGATTACCAGAAAGTCTATATGGGAAAAAGTGGATTGGATGAAAAATCAACCCTCATCATTTGTGTCAAATTAGTTTATTTCGATATAACCTTTTATCATCGTGCGACCAAAAAAAAAACAGGTCAATCATAGAAGGCTTTGGCAAAGAAGAAATGAATGCCTGTGCGCTGTACAGTCAGATGTCAGATAGTCAGATGGGAATTACTTGTCGCGTCATTAACAAGGGTGTTTTCGGATAACCATTTAAATGAGCAGCAGTAATAATCTCACATAAACATTGATTGCTGCTCTAATATTTCTGCAAGTTATATACAAGTTCTTCTGCAACAATGAATCTCTTTTTGACCGACGAACCGAAACGGATTGGACTATATGTTTTTTGTTTGTTTGTCCTGCGCTATATATAGTAAACGTACTCCGATTCTGATGATTTTTGATTCATATGAAAGAGTAGACTTGAGAAAGAAAAAAATTCATAAAAACTCCAATCCGAAATCGCCTTCCCCCCAAAAACCGCGCCTGAAGGTGTTGCAGGGGGCTATTTCTCTCGAAAATCTGAGGCGGCAGAAATAAAGGTAAGACTATATCCGGCAATGTTTAATATTTTAATGTAAGTAGAAGTCCATTCTCGAAGTGGAGTGAAGTGGTAAGATGAAAAAGAAACTCAAAGTCTTCTCCACAGTTTAATATTTTTTCAAAAGAGTTACGGTTCTAGATTTACATCAATTGTAAAAACTGAAATATGTGTATTTCCGCTATTGTGAGGGGGCAATATCTTTCGAAAATTAAAAATCTGACACGGCCAAATGAAGACCAGATTATTTGCAGCAACATTAAATTGAAATTTTTTCCCATACAGTTGTTTGGTTTTCGACTTACAGCAGTAGTAAAGTCAGAAATATGTGTATTTCCGTCGCGATGTTTTGAGATCTTTGAATAATAACAAGTACAAGCAAAGATAAACGTGGGTAATAGGATAAGTACCATGGTCTTTGGTATTAGTGAACGTTTAACGATTTTCATAACTAATATTACACTCAAAGGTGTGATATTTATTACACAAAATTGGACCGGCTTTATTTATTATAAATACAAAATAATATTAATTCTATTGGTGCTGGTACTTGTGAAGTTGGTGCCAAGAGTCTTCTATTTAACTACAATAATTACATAACTTCAAAACTACCGGCACCAATAGAATTAATATTATTTTGTATTTTTCAGTGCACCAACTAATAAAGTCGATCCAATTTTTAGTAAAAAATGTTAATAAATATTTGTTATGATCATTAATTACATTAGTTCAGGTTGTGTATTTGTTTCAATGTTTCTGTTCCGAAAAGTGACAAGTGACATGGAATGACTAGATATATCTTTTGAATCTCTCGATACTAAATCTACAGTTTCTTCACAAACTGATAATATGATTTCGAATCTCGAATAAAATATAACCTAATTAGGTAGCCCTCAAATGTTCAAAGATGGCCAAACATAAAATTATGAAAGCATTTTGGGCGACACATATAACTAACTCTTGGATAACGTCCTCTTTTGAATGTTTTCGATAATGTCTCTATATATTATGGTATCAGCAGTCCAATACCATTCAAAGTTCATTACACCCAGCCACAGGCATTTCCTTATCTAAATAGAACGTTTTATACAAAAGCTGCTCGTTTGCCTTTTTATGTGTGTACGTTTCTTCATAACACACCTTATGAGTTATCTCTGCCACCTTCAAGAACTATATTGTTTATTAAATACATATCTACAGGGTGTCTCCAAAAACGGCTCTACGAAATATTTCAGATTAAGTTCTAACTTGTATTTTTTTAATAATTTGTTATTTCCCGTTTGTACGCCAATGGAAGAAAATAATAATTTAATTATAAAATTTTATTTGAGCAGTTTATTTGCTATAAGAATGCCAACTTTGATAAGACTCTATTTTCTTACAGATTCTGCAGAATTTTCTATTTGAAATATGCACTGTAATTTCTAAGAAAATAATTAAGTCACTAAAAATACTCTAATTATATTTTAGATGAAAAGATAGGTACTTTATGACAGCAAAAAAGCTACCAAATTGGTGCACTTATTCGGTAGAACACGAATGTGTTGAAAACTAGGTACCAAAATGTTTCCTTCGGTATTGGTAAGAAAATAAAAATGTCTCCGGACATTGTAATGAACCAAAATTAAAATGCATCAAGAAACTAGCACCTTTATGAGTACCAAATTGCACTTTCACGCAAAACTAATAGAAGAATCGTGCAAATCAATGTGACCGAACATTTTGCAGATATCTTTCTGGTGATTTGCACGTAATACCTAGCAAAAGTATGCAGCTTTCCATCCAACTTAAATGTATTTATTTCTTGAAATCACGTAATTACACATCGTCAGTATGAATATTTAACAAGAATTAGTGAAGGCCAAGAAGATAAAGAAAATGATTTGGTTCATTGTTGAAAAATTTCATGTCCATGCAATAATGTGAACAAAAAATGTCTGGTGTTTAATGTATACAGTGTGGAACACCCAAATGGAATAAATTCATTATTTCAGTTTTTATGCATTTATTTCAAAAAAATCCTGAGATAGGTCGATGTTAACATTCAACCACGTATCCTATGGAGTATAAAGCCAGTTTGTGACACCATTGACTTATCTTTCATATGAAACACCCTATATATTTGTTTGAGAATCAACAGTGTTGAAGAATAATCGTTTTGAAGAATAAGTAATCGTTTTAAAATATGTGTTTTTAAGATGTACCTACAATAACCTGAAAACAATATAATAATATATCAGTAATACAAAACTGCCAAAAAGTAAATTAGAACATTCGAAAATTTGCCTGTCTGATTGTTTTTAAAGCTATGTATTTACTTTCCTCAAGTTTTTACTTGTGTTGTGTTTACTACAATGATATTATATCATCAAAACAGCTAATTATCCAACAAAAGTATGATATATTTTAGAAATTGCCTTTAAATTTGAAGTCCAAAAGTAAAAAAAATATATAGGATGTTCTATTTTACAAAATATATCGATGACGTCATTTATCAAACAGTAATGACGTCACAAAGTGACGTAAAGTTCGATTCGATGTACGATGTGCGCTTGAGAATAAAAATCGACGTGTCTCATTTTTTATAAATATGCACAATAATTAAAGTAATGATTTTTTCCATTTCCATAATTCACACTGTACATATGTTCCGGGTGGACCAATAAGGCGATCCTCCATGGGAAATATTTAGCGTACAACTTTGAGAAAAAAATTCTATAACAAAAACGACCAAGATAAATTGCTAGAGATTAATTTCGAGTGCCTAGATTTAACGCTAGAGGGCGTAATCCTTGAAGAAAAATTGAAAAAGCCTATTTCTCAATGAAATGAACATTTATGGTAGGTCCTGGATAAGTTAACTAGAATAAGGAATGCATTCTGTAAGAGTTTCGTTAAAAGCCTTTCTTTTGGGAGAACAACCAATAACATATTGTGAATTACTTACTGAATTCAATATTAAACAAGTGAAATTTTTGAAAAAAATTGAAAATAGTTTTTATTGGGCATTTAAGATTTAAACCGTACCGATGAGTACCTATTATTGCTATACTTTTCTCGATTTTAACTATACTTATGTATATGAGTTTGCCAGCAACAGCAATTCCATAACAAATTACTGCTTGTCTACCACAACACAAAATTAAACTTTAAATTAACAATAACGTCTGACGTCTGACAATTGCGACATAACCATAGACGATCTTCCAAAAACTACCTATATACCAGAGAACGAGACGTATATATACGCTCCATGCTCGTGCGTAATTCCAGTGACGGATCCCATTGTCGTTCCATGTCGACATTATAATGATCTTGGTTGAATGAGATTGAATGAGATAATTATAATTACCAATATTGGATCACACTTGGAGCTTAACAGGCGGCGAGATGTCTGCGATCTAAGTACGAATTCGAAATTTCAAATCTCTAGACCGTATGGGGCCTGAGAAATCGCTGCGGAGTCCATTGATACAAGAACCGAAAGTAATAAAAACTATTTAAAAATAGCGCAAATGGCATCTCTTTACCGTTTGTGTGATTCAAGATGTAAGTGAAAACCCATAAAAGTGGTCAAGTAGTATACATTAATGGTCGCACGAGCCAATCGGATTATTTTATCAAAGAATCAAACCATTTCCGCTATGTGGAGGCGGCAACTTCTTTCAAAAATCGGAAATTTGAGACGACAAAATTAAAGAAGAGACCATATCCGGCAGCGTTTCAACTGAACATTTTTCAAAAAAATCCGAGTTAAAACAGTGGTATTGTCTGAAATATGTGTCTCCGTTATGTATTGCGGGCATTTTATTTCGAAAATTGAAAATATGAGACGGCCAAATTAAATAAGAGATTATATGTAGAAAGATTCAAATTGGACATTTTAAAAAAAAGGGGCTTCCGATTTACAGCAATGATAAAGTCTGAAATATGTGTATTTTCGAGATCATTTTGAAATTTCTGAATAAGTATAAGAACTGTATTTATCTTCTTTGGTGGACGTTGATTGATTTTGATGACTAATGTTACACTCAAAAGTGTGAGATAAATATTTTTTACAAAAAATTGGACCAACTTTATTAGTTGGTGCACTGAAAGATATAAAATAATATGGATTCTAAGTTGGTACCAAAAGTTTTCTAACTACACTTTCCGGTCATCACAGTAGATAGTTGTTGCTCTCATTTTCTTGGTACACTCGATCATTCAGAAGAGTGAATGAGATAGAAGTCGCGTTCTTCTTTTCTCGCGCAGTTCGTCCAAAGACGAAGAAGAGCGCGGAGCCTCTCACGATCCCATCCAACGTCATCTTGTTGCATGAGTCAGAAGTAACCATGGGATCTGGGATAGCCGCCGGTAGATACGCTCAGGGGGGGGGAGACGGGATTATCACGCGCCCCTCCCTATTGGTGATGGAATACACTGAATCATCGTCATCGTTTTTGCCTCTGGTGTTCCTGAAATATCCCGATGAGTTTCTAACACATCATTTAGTATGTATGATCTAATAACAATATCTATATAATAACAATATCGCTATTTTGGAGCCTTGTTTCTTACAAAATAATAATTGTTATCACAAGGCAGGGCAATTATAATTGATTACGAATACCTTCTTGCGTCGAAGATGTACCTCTTAAGTTTTTGTCGAGTTAATCCATTCCAAAAAGTTGTTGTGGTGTGAATAGATACTCATAAAAGTATCCAAACATGATTATTACGATGTAGAGAATTGATCACAAAATAAAACTCACGTAAAAGTACATTGAACATTATTTAAACTTAATAACATGAATTTAAAAGAAAAGACTGGGGTTTAGTAAAATGTTAATACGAAATTTGTAACTAATTAGGTACACTGTTGGATTAAAAAGATTTATCACGAATATGGATTGTGTAAAATGACAGCTTACCGTAATTTGTTTATCAAAAGAACAACCTTTAACTGTAACTAACCCACCGAGATCAGGATTAACAACAACTGTAACGGAACCGAACAGTTAGCTAATACTGATCAACTAGCTAACAGTACTGTAAACAAGATATCAAATGACGATTTTATGTAGAATCCTAAACTGGTCATTGAAATTGAATTTAGGGATGCAGATTATCTAACCAGGTATGGGTTATGGGAATAATGTAAGTATTTTGTGAACTCATGGCCTCCAAGTTGACCTGATCTAAAACCACAGGATTACTAGTTATTTCAAATAAATGGGTGTTTTGAACCAACAACGGATGAAATTTCACAGATTCATAGAACTTGAAAAGTGTACTATTTTCTGATCTGTTCATAATTCCAAAATAACCGTAAACATTCCTCAAATTTTATTCAGATCAAATAGGACGTTAGAAAAAAAATATTAAATTCTATCTTTGGAGGCCTATAAGTTGGACACGAAGCCGTCTATAACAAAAATGTATATGAAAAATATTATCATCTCTATATGCTCCCGACTTTTTTTTCATTACTTCTGGAACGCCCTGTAAATAATGCATATCCATTACCTATATAATATGCATTTATTGCTAGAGAAACCAATAGTGAGCTGGAAAAAATGCGGAAGGCGAGAGAGTGTTGAAAATGAAAACTGTTTTTGTTTGTAAAGCGTGAGGAAGAATAAAATTATAATTTTTCATACTTGGTATTAAACTCACAATCTTTACTTGAAGTTTATTGGACAACGAGCTACAGAATATATTTTCATTTATTATTTCGAGTAGAAGTTTATGCATTCGAATAATTTTATCGAGCGATTCAAAAAAATATAAAAACATCCCCAATATGGCTGTATTTTTTCATCTGTAGAGCAACATTAAAAAATGCCTAAAACGGAACTAATTTATAATAATTGTCCATCCATTTATTCTTCAACTACACTTTGTATATCTTGAGAAAACATTTATTGGTAATAACTCAAAGGAATTTCCCTGCAAGAATCTTACTCCTAAAAGGAGATAGTTTGCTTCGTATTATGTAAGCTCTCTCAAGATTAAGTTGCATGTTAGTATGTGAAATTACTTACGAAATTTTAGGTGCATTTAATTTGGAATTTATTAAGGGGGCTCGCTACCCTGTGATGTCGTAGTTCCATTATTTCTCTCAAACTAATTATCCTATCACGGTCTAATTTTGTATGCTTACTGAGAAGAGTATGGAGAATACTAGATCACATTGGAAAAATAAGAATTCTAAGATTTAAGTTGAAAACTTTGTTTATTATTTTTTTATTGAAAATAAAAAATATCATCCGCGAGTCTACAGTAAATTCCAGGCATATTTGTTCTTTAAAAAAATGCTCTTTATAAAAACAAAAGTTTTAGATATATGGAATTAATTTTTTTTCAGCTAACTATCACTGTTCATTAACACTACCTGTGATACTAAGGGTTGTCGGGTATTATATCATATGGATCAACCTTCACACTTCACCTCGGGGACGTGACAGAAAAGCTCATAAAATCTTCCTACACCTGAGAGGCCCCTTAATCTATCTTTGATATCCCAATGTATGAAAAATCATTTAGACATGCAATTCTTTGCCAAAAACTTTTTTCTTGTAAAATCTATGAATCATAGCAAAATTTATCATTGAACTTATCTGTTTTAATTACAGTAATGATCGCTATATTATATGCTATCGCAATATCCGTAGATAATGGTAGTTATATATATATATATATATATATATATATATATATATATATATATATATATATATATATATATATATATATATATATATATATATATATATATATATATATATATATATATATATATATATATATATATAGTCATCGATGATTTATTATAGAGAATGATAAGGAGATTGACAAATATGGGGTGTGGCAAAAGTAACAATTACCCTTTGGTGATATCATTTGTTCTGTGCTATTATCAAAACTATTACTTACTTACATATTAAATGCCTCTCGAGTAAATTATGATAAATTTTCTTATAAAGATCTATATTGTTTATGAGAGGAAAACTGGCAGATTTAACTTATGAACGTTTCCCAAGAAAAATCTCTTTATATTGTTTCTTTGGATATACAGATATAGGTATAGATTTTTTGTCTTTCCGTGCTTGCCAAAGAAATATGAAACTAAAATGCTGAAAACTCTTCGACACACAGGTATAGAGGCTTAAATCGAGCCTTTAACATGTTAAAAAAATGTCTCTCTGATTTTATGCCTCTTGACCCGACTTTTCAAATAATTTTTAAAGCCCGTTAAAAAATAACGTACCTACCTTGAATCTAAATTGCCATTCTGTTACCTTCATTGGATAATTTTTAAAGCTTGATTATAAATCCATAACGTTAATTAATATTTTCTAAGTCAAAACAAGGCGTTGAATTTAACGTGACTCGTTAAATTTAACATATTGATAAACTTGCGTATTTTTTGTCTTAAAGTTTACTTGGGGCATTTACAGATAGTTTTCTGTGCAACAAAATAGAAATGTTGGTGTTAGATGAAAGTAATTGATCTTTATATATGAAACTTTGATTAGGAACTTGACAAATGGTTGAAAATCTATCAAAATTACCAATTCATCAAAAAGTTTTGTGTCCCTATGATTAGTATTGTTGCGTATGCGGGTTCGCAGATAACTGAGACTTATTTACAATTATTGAATAAACTTTATTCACACTCGAAAGTAGAATAATAAAAATTACAACTTCACTTTACTATTGAATATTCTTACTAGCTTAGTCTGATTTTTCTATTAAATTGTCTATTTGCACACTTTCTTTTACACTGTCCTTCATTCCGACAATTCTTCCAATAAAAATATACCCGAAAAATACTCTCCAGATCTTTCTAGCCGCCTCTGGTCTTTGATCACTCCAGCCACCGCCACTGGACTTTTCTCGAAATCCTTTGTCGGCATCCTAGTGAGCAAATGCGTCCCACTCTTTGTCAGCGGCCGCTTTCGAGATTCCCATGCGCATAAGCACGTAACGGCTGTAACCCATGCACGTTACAGTATTAGATATTGTTGAAGTCTCCTACAAAATTGCTTAAAATATTCTCCAAGCGAGCGACCTCAATGTACAAAGTAGGCACCTAGTCATTATAAATTAAACGTAGAAAAAATAAGAGTAGACAAGTAATCAGTAAATAGGATTTTATTGTTTTTCTCTAGGCTCAAGTTTATTCTAACATCAAGAAACAATAAATGTACCTATTCTTTTCTATAGTCGCTTTTGATTGTTTATTTTATTAACCAACAGCCAGAAATCTCAGACTTCTGAAGTTGTAAGTTCAAGTCTTATTACAATAGATTATCTTATCACTTTCTGTCGTCACCTCAGATAATTCATTCAATGCGGCAACTGCAACAGACAAATAAATTCTTAAAAGAACCAATTCACACTTCTATGATTCTTAAGGTTCATTATCTATAATATTATCATTCATATCAAATATATGATTGGAAGAGAGTGAATCGTAACCACAGATTTTTCCAACATAACCTTAAAATCAACACAAGACTCGACAACTGTGATCGCAAAACAGCGTGTTCCGTGGCAGCTTGGAGAAAATTGGTCGGATGCCTTAAAATATCAGATTCTATCGGATGCGTTACATGTTGATTTTACAGAACAGAAATTGACGTTGAGAGCTTAACTTAATTAACATCTAATAAGTTTTCACGGTTGTCTTACAGAATAAACCAAATTACTCCTCTATATGCGAAATACTTGCTGCTGCTTTTTTTCATGAATTTTTATTTCACGAGTAGCTTAAAGGATTAGTATTGATTCAAAAACACACTTTTTTATATCCAAAGTGCCAAAAGTCTATCTACCTATTATTACTATTTTTGACCGACTTTAAAAAAAAGGAGAAGTTATACAATTCGGTTGTATGTTTGCTTTTTTTTATTTTTTAGGGCTGTTCGCGCGTTTTGCATAGTAAACATTCTCCGATTTAGACGATTTTTATTACATTTGAAAGAAGAGAGTTGAGAAATGGTCCCATATTTAGAAAAAGTCCAAAACCCCCTTCCCTCCAAAAACCACCCCAAAGTGGGTGGAGGGGGCAATTTGTTTTGAGAATTGAAAATCCAAGACGGCAGAATTAAAGAAAATTCCATATCCAAAAACGTTAAAATTGAACATTTTTTCAAAAAACAGTTACGGTTTCCGAGTTTCGCAATGGTAAAGTCTGATATATGGGATATGCGTATTTCCGCTATGTTGAAGAGCAATTTTTTTTCGATAACTGAAAATATGACACAGCCAAATTAAAGAAAAAATTATATGGAGCAACATTTAGATTGAGTTGCGGTTTTCGAATTACAACAGTGAAGTCTGAAATATATGTATTTGCGCCGCGATGTTTTGAGATCTATGAATAATAAATAACAAGTACATAACATAAGCCTATATCTTTTTGAGTATTAGTGAACGTTCAATAATTTTCATGACTAATGTTACACTCAAAAATGTGAAATAAATATTTTGTACTATAAACTTGACCGACTTTATCAGATCTTTTTTTTGTACAGAAAAATACAAAATAATATTAATTCTATTGGTGATGGTAATTTTGAAGTTATGTCGTAGTAGTTTGTTGTTGTAGGGGCACCAGCTCTAAAAAATCCAGCACCAATATAATTAATATTCTTATGTATTTTCCAATGCGCAACATCTGATAAAGTCGGTCCAAGTTTTTGTAAAAATATTTTTCTAGCACCAAGTATTCACATTTTGTTTTGATGGCTGGGAGATACTTCTTCTTGCATTTCTGGTGCATTTAACGATGTATGTTTATGTATATAGTAGATAATTATGGCGTCATTACGCAAAATTATTTATTATTTCACGCCGGGTGCAATATCAAGCCATTTTCAATGTCAAAACTAGCGCTTATTCCCGAAGCGTGCAAAGGTCGTATTTAAAACATCAGTTAGTAGAGACACTACTTACAGATACCACTCCAAACATCGTCTTGTAATAGGTACATCGTAAAAATCAAAAGAAAGTGATAAAATAATTTCTGGTCGTATACGATGGAAACATGAAAAGTTTTTTGAGATTTTGTTAGCTTACTTAGAGCAATCGAAAGTATGTTTACCTAGGTACATACTTTTTAGAATACAATATACAGTTTCTAATTTATATATTACCGAATAACAACCCTTACCTACTTGGATTTTCTTATTCTATTTTTCATGCAGAGATTTGAAAATATGGCGTCAGCAATCCTGAAACTTTCCACGTGATAATGATATCTTCTTTAATGCTAGAAGTAACTAAAAAAAACATTTTCCACAACATTTGAATTAAACATATCATTAAAGTATGTGGAAGTTTACTAAATAAAATATAGAACAGCAAATATATCTACAATGGAATCGTATACGTCCTCCTTTTTATGCATTTAATCAATAAAATATCTGCTAGCATGAAGCCGTCTTTGGTTCTGTTCTGTGATTTTTGTGTCATGGATGACAAACATTAACTTAATCGAAAGACGGTTAAGGAACAGTAGTTTTCAAGACTGTATCGTCGTAGTCATTAGTACATGTCCAAACAAGTGGAATTTTTGAAAAAAAAATAAAAATAGTTTTTATTAGGCATCTAAGATTTGAACCGTACCTGAGAAATCGCTGCGGAGTCCATTGATACAAGAACCGAAAGTAATAAAAACTATTTAAAAACATGAAAATCATCTTTTTTTGTTCATTATTCTACCATTAACTAACACAAAGACTTCAAATTTCAACCACTGAATAATAATACCTTTTAATCCATTAAAATTATTTGTTTTCCATTTCAAAATATAATATAAAAACATGTTGTTGATTTGAACGAGAGTAAAAATAAAATTGACTTTTGGGATGCTATAACCTATTTGAAATGTTTGTTTATTCGATGTTTTCACTATTTATATAAAAAACATTCAATTTACTTAGGATTAAAAATCTCAGTAAAAAATAATTTTTATTAATTGGGTATTATTGTACAATAATAGGATCCCACAAGTGGTTAATGACATGAATTCACGTATTTCACATACATAGATGGGTCGTTGATACTGAACGCACCGAATATTGCCGATCATGCCCTTTAAAATGACAACTGTATGCAATTTACTATATTTACTAATATATGTGAAATAAATATTTCTTACAAAAAAATACAAAATAATATTTATTCTATTGGTGCTGGTACTTTCGAAGTTGTGCAGTTGCACTTAGATTGATAACTTTTGGCACCAACTTCACAAGTACCATCACCAATAGAGTTAAAATTATTTTGTAGTTTTCAGTTCACCAACCAATTTTTTATAAAAAATATTCATTTCACACTTTTGAGTGTAACATTAGTCTCGAAAATCGTTGAACGTTCACTTATACCAATGAAGATAGGTACTTATCCTATTATCCACATATATTCTTTGCTTGTAGTTGTTATTATGGAGATCTCAAAACATCGCTGCGGAAATACGCATAAATATTTTAGATGTTACCATTTTACCAGCGCTGTAACTCGAAAACCGTAACTCTAAGGAAAAAATGTTCATTATAAATGTTGCTACAAATAATTAGGTCTTTCATGTAGTGTTCACAGATTTTCAATTTTCGAAAGGAATCGCCCTCTCCACATAGCAAAAATACACATATTTGAGAATTTAACATGTCTCTTACTCGAAAACCGTAACTCTTTTGAAAAAATGTTCAATTTAAACGTTTCCGGATATTTTCCTATCTTTAATTGTACCACCTTAGATTTTCGATTTTAGAGAAAATTTGCCATCTCCACCCCTTTTGGGGGCGGTTTTCGGAGGGAAGGAGATTCAGTATTTGCGTTTTTATGAATATGAAACTAAATTTCATCCCTCCTTTTTCAAATGAATCAAAAATCATCAAAATCGGAGTACTTTTACACAACAAGCGAACAAACCAAAAAAAAAAGCAGACAGTCCTCCATTCGGGGTCCGTCGGTCAAAATTATTTCTTTTAAACTGACAAAAAAAGTCATAGATATTATACATATTTTTTAGCTAAACGAGCTTTTTTCTAAATGCATTTCAATGCCATTCGCACAAAAATCGTTCTCAAAATTTTTATTAATGCGAGAAGACTTGATCACTAAATTAAACCAATACCTAGGTACTGGGAAGATCATATTGTTGACTTCGAGGGTCGCACCCATACACCTAACCTTCCAATATTACCGTATTATTGTCAATCAACCAGGTACTACTTGCCTATCTATCGGTGCTAATTGATGCTTCATTAGAATTCTTCAATATCGTTGCGTGTGCCGCATGACCAAAACATTAAAGTCTTCATTCTTCAATGTTGCCGAAAATGGTAAACACACCCCCACCACCAGCACACTTCCATCCATCCATCAAGTGTTACTTCATACCATTTATAGTCCAAGAGCTGACATCAGTAAATATTTCTTACCAAAAATTTTACCGATTTCATAAAAGTTGGTGCACCGAAAAATACAAAATAATATTAATTCCACTGGTGCTATTGAAGTTGGTGCCAAAAGCCTTCTATCTAACTACAAAATTATTGCACAACTTCAAAAAAGTAGGTACCAACACCAATAGAATTTATATTATTTTGTATTATTCAGTGCACCAACTTATAAATTCGGTCTATTTTTTGGTTAAAAATGTTTACTTCACACATTATAGTCACGAAAATCATTGAATGTTCACAAATACCAAAGAAGATAGTACTTATCCTATTACGCATATATATTATTTGCTTGTACTTGTTGATTATTTAGGTATCTCAAAATATCGCGGCGGAAATACACATATTTCAGACTTTACCACTGCTGTAACACGAAAACCGTAGCTTCTTTTGAAAAAATGTTCAATTTAAATGTTGCTACATATAATGTCTTCTTTAATTTGGCCGTCTCATATTTTCAAGTAGAAAATAAAAAAATTTAGGTATGTAGGTATTTGGGTGCCCAGTTGAATACCTACTTTTTTTTGGTCCAATACTGTGAATTTTCATCTTCCTTATATGGTTGCTATGAAAACTAACATTTTCAAAGAATTTCATCATTTTATTCGATCGTTCAGGTTTTCTGCAACCAGCTTCTGGTCTATTGATGCCAACCTACTTGAGAATGCGAAGAAGACATAGTTATATAAAATGATTGACCAGACTTGTGTGCTATTATTATATTTTATATTGTTGTCGTTTTCGCTTTCGATGGAATCCCGTTTTGGACCGTCTGGTGAGCGACTCTTCATTTCATTGGAATGAGAGATACCGTATTACCTATTTTATACCTATCCAAATATGCAGGAGCGTACGTAGTAGGAGGCCTGGGCCGAAAACTATTATGATTTTCAATTTGAAACTAAAAGTAATAAGGTAACTGTTTTTCATAAACTTGAACCGAAAAACATTTGAATATTCATGATTATAAGTGAATAACAATGTAATGTTTTGCCTTCACAACACGACTGAATAATTTAGATCATATGAAATTAGGGTAAACGTCTTTTCTTTTGCGAATTTTGTTATAGAAGCCCCTAAAATCAAATGTTTGCAAAAATAGGTGTATTTTAGCATAACTTTTAATAGAAATGAGGTGGAAGACGCTATTTAAAAAATAATAGTTTAAAAAACTAATAACACGCATTAACAGCAAACCAAACAAAAAATTATAAAATAAATAAAATATCATTTTAATGTAAAAAAGCGTGGGGTGCTTGATGTCCATTGATGTAAATATTTTATGTTTATAGATAAAGTAAAATCATTATAAAATTAACTTAGAAAGGTCCCCACGCTTAAAATTATATCTTATTTATTGTCCACTTTTTGGTTCGGTTTGCTATTAAAGCGATGCAAGAATATAGGGAATGAGATATAAACAATCACATTTATATATACGAAATACGAGGACGGTATGGAACCATCCACCAAATAGTCCCACTCTTAAACTCCATCGCAAATCCTTCAACATAAAGCTCCGAGAGGTATAGGTATGAAACCCTTTACCAAAAAGTCCCACTCGCATGTACACAACTATTAGTATAAAACCTTTCATCGAAAAGCCCCACTCGCATCAACATCACAAAACCTCCCAACCCACATACAGATAGAAAGTTTCACGAAAATTAATACAGAAATCAAAAACACCCATAGGTTTGGAGCCCTACACCAAAGATTCCCACTCGCACTCACACACCATTACATATCCTACCAACACACATGCATAGCGAAAATTCCACGAGAATCCATCCATAGAACTCAGATATATAGGTATGAAACCCCTCATCTAGGAGTCCGACTCGCACCTACACATCATATTATTGTATTGTCATCGGTCCTTTAGAAGTAGGCAAAGTTTCAAGTCGATCCGATATTTTTATGTGGGAGAGAACCGTGTCCAAAGATTCCGTTACATACATACATACCAAGCTAATAAAAGCGTGAAAAATGGTGTTCTTAGGACTTGAGACTTTTAGTATAGTATATATAGTATATAATCATCCTTCTATTCTAGTAAACACTAACATCCTTTAAAATTAGCAAAAATATGCGTAAAAATAGTAAATATAAGTTTGCTAAAAAGTAAGGTTAAACAAATTGATGCTACAGACAGATACAATCGTTAAACTCAATAAGCTAATAACACTCTCGATGAAGTCATATTTCAAATAAAAAGATACTAAATCAAAATCGGTTCGTCCGATCCAGATCGACAGAGGCAGACGTTAAAATTAGAGGTGTTAGGACTCAAAAGTCCGAAAGCAACTAATCCGTCAAATACATGCGCATTTTAAATTTTACATAATCAAAACTGACATATCTTCTAATCAATATGAACTTAAAACACCAGTATCACCAACCGACTGTATATGTCAAAACAATCAACATTCATGTCTTCTTCGCTGCTGTAATAATTACTCTGTAACCATCTTTTCTAATTTCATTTCCGGCAGTTGTCAAGACAGGCGCTTGACGGTTTCTTCGTGCTTCTACCTACCAAAAACCGCTTTGAATCCGACCCTGCCCTCCCTATATCAATGATGTTGGTGGTGGAGTGTCATCGCGCATTTTCTCTTTCGAACGCATATTATCATCGGTGATGTGGTGCAAGTTTACATTTTTTTCTCTTTTTCACTGACCTCTGGGACGCGAAAAGAATGTCAACGGAAATTATTACGCAAGCTGTTCGTTCTAATAAGAAGTAACACTTTATATATCTCACCCATAATAACAATTCGAAGGACAACCATCTGATCTTCTTCTGTGGCGAGGTACGATTTTATATTATTTAACACAAGAATATCGATGAGAAAGACAGCGGACTTGCCATAGTGTTTTTCCAGTAAAGGTAAATTCTATACAACATCTCTGACCAAATGTTTAGAGAGGGACTTGTGAAACAAGACCCCACGTGTTATAATATTTCATCACAAAAGCTACAAGTTCTATTTTTTGATATTTGGTAAGAGCTGCTGGTAGCTATAGTTTGTCCATAATAAGCAACGTTCAAACTCCATCAAACGTCATAAACTCAAATGGTCTTGTCAATATACCGAAGGATGTTTTTTCTAGTTCAAATAATTTGCTGTTGACTTTTTCTAAATCATAATTTTGATTGAGAAAGCTCAACTTACCACTAGAAATTTATTTACTTCTACATCTGAATCAAAAATATTCGTCTGGCCTTCTAAGGAACTTTTAACTTGACCTATATTTCAAGATTAGTAACTTATTCAATCAGGACTTATCATGTACCTACCTATTTGATATATTATTGGTAGCTGCACAACTGAGAAGATTTCTGCAGTTTCGTCATTAGCTTTTGAAACCAGTTTTGAACTCATTCTCTTATAATAATTATTGAAATTAAATTTGTTGAAATTATTTTGAATTAAATCTCTCTAAAAATGAGACGACTGTGTATAATTACTCTATAAGTAAGATGTTTAAAAACAGATTCACCGACTTTTTCTGCAATTATAGGTACCTACCTAGATAGAAGATTTTTGGGAAAACTTCAAAAGTACCATCACCAATGGAAATAATATTATGTTGATTTTTATTTTTTCTGATAATATGGTCGGGAAGGCGGTCAAAAATGACTGGATTAGAAATCTTACGTACCTTATGTACTTACCCTATTTAAAGTAAATAACATTTATGAAAATGATACAAAAATCAATATTAGTAGGTCAATTTCTGAGTTCGATATGAATGTGTTTGTTTATTCATGAAATGATAATTAACATAACAACAATCCATTCAATGGTAACAAAAAATGCTAATGACGGTGATCGGACAATGAGTATGCTTGATTTTTATTTGTAGTGGCCAACAAAAGGGATTGCAGCCAAACATTTTTTCTGGCAAGAATATTGTCTAGAAAATAGCTAATCAATGATTGATCATATAATGGACTCAACCTCAACAACGCTTATGTAATTAATATAATTATTATCTATTTTGATAAAAACATAGAAGAACAATAGCATAAAGTTTCCATGAAGGATGTCACAATTCATTATACCAAATACCCATTGCATAGAAATCGAACGATCACGTCTATTTTTAGTCTTACCCTCGTACAATTTGTTGGTGCGCTTTTTGATCGTTGGCCAACCAGGGGGCCTTCTCCTCTGGCTAAACCACCAGCTGCGGAGAAGAAGAGGCACGTGATGTTGACGACGATGACGCCATTCGATGCTCTTCTTAAAATATTTTCAGCTTCTGCTGTGACGTGACGTAATATTTCTCGGCGACGATCTTTGCCGAAGGAAAAGAGCGGCTAGCGTTACTCCTGTTATTAGGAGATCATGACGTGGCGGTAGGTATGTGAACCGAAAACGGGCGGCGCGTGTTGTTGTCTCTGCTAATATTGCCATGTTGCCGGATGAGGCGTAGTCTTTGAATACAGGAGTTTTTGTTTTGTATCAGATGTATTTATTTTGCAAAAGGTTTTCTAGTATGAGAATGACAATTATTATGAATACATAAAGGGCTGTTGATTAAAATTGCCGACGTCTGTCGAGTGGTACCTGATTTACATTAAATTTATTAGGTGAACATTTGAAAGGTAGGTACCTAGGTAATCGATGAGTCAACTTGTACCTACCTAGGTACTTTTTGCGCGAAGTAAACCTTTTGCATCTTTAGGTAGAATCAATCTGCAACTGAATAGTCTTAACAATTTAATTATACCTTACACAAATTGTTACTAGAATCATAAATATTCCTCATAACTTTTTGAGGGAACTATTTTCACCTAATTAAAATTAAATTCCAACAATTGATTAGCACCTATTCTGTAATGTTTTTATCTTTTTGTTGCAGAAATTATTTTGCCATATCGAGCGATGGACCCAACTTTTTAACTTCTCACTAAAGGGGACAATTGGTACCTATTAGAAGTCAAAAATAATTGTGTAAGTATTTGAACTCTTAATTCGTTGTATGACTGTATTTTTTTTGTCAAATATATAATGTTAATGAAAGTATAGTTGAAGCGACAAAAGATTTAAAATATCATAGGATGATATCAGACGAAAAAATCAATATACCTATGTGTCTTAAGTTCAACCAAAAATACTATAAAATAAATCGTACTTCACTTCACTTGCAAAGAAGGATGTACTTAATTATCTTTTTTATATATTTTATCTTAACTGCTTTCATGACTTATCAGCAATCTCTTGTCGACACAACTATACCTAATTAGGCCATCTAAGATATAAGTGCTCCATTTTCAAGTAGAGATCTACCTACCAAAATTGAAATACCTACCCGAGAGAATATTATTAGCTACAATGTCAGAAATAATCATTTCAATTCAATCCTTGACTTTTATCTTTATGCTATAATTTCAAAAATACATATTGAATAATGTTATCACTTTTTTTTGGTGTTTACTATTATACATTTCTCAAGATTAATTACGCAAAGCGGCAACATTGCCGGTTGCTAGGTGATATCATGCGGCGCGCAGCTGTTGCCAAAGCGGGAGAGGAGGAGAGCATAGAGAATTAAATGAATAGGAAATTCGCGCGGCGGCTTTTCAGTACTGTTCTTCCTCGGCGATAATGTTCGTAGCCTGGGCCTGGGAATAGGAACCGTTATTACGGTACCCTCGCAGTAGCGTATTTGACTTTGACATCTGGCCCCTTTCCATTTCTTCGTTTATCGTATCATCCGGCAGCAGCAGGGTGGCTGGATAAGCCATCATCATCTGAGTGCGCAATGCGGGTTCAATGGCCGCCTACGACGATGATGATAACACACTCTCCACGGCCTACTTTAGTTATTAGTAGAGCTCTTTGGCCCATCCGCGGTATCGAGTTAGAGTAAACAAGGGTCGAGTTACGCAAACCATGCGAGAATGTGTGGACGCGTCAGTTGTTTTTGTATTAGATGAACTGTATTTGAACTAAATTGATATAACCGTGAACAATCCAAGTTGGATTTAATGGTAAATTTTGAATATTAGTATCATTTTTTTATGGAAATATTTCTGGAACAACTTGTAGATGGTATTCTTGTGAATTGTAAAGTTTATTTTATTAGTCAGCTATCAATTCAATTCTGATTTAGTTGTGATCTTCAAGAATACAAGGTATCTACAAAAAGGGTATTTTCTTGGGATGGGGGTGAAAGGGGCAAAGTAGATTTTGATATAAATTTGCCCTTCTCGAAATTATATTGGTATGTATTTCAGCGATTTCTTTTCTAATGTTCACATTTTGAGAAATCTGAGGTGGAAGATTCGAGAACACCCTGTCAATAAACTGTAGGTATCGTCTAAAGGAATGACAAGAAGTTCCTATATATAATGAGTATATATTATGTATACAGTACATACATACATATTTACTACTTAACCAGAACTCATGACGTCACAAAATCCTTCAATTGACCGCACGCTTCTTAGACCTTAGATGATATTGCGTCGTCATTTGTTACTTGAAAGACCTCGAAGTCAAAGAGATGATAACAAGAATAGATAGGTACATAGAAAGATATCATCTAAATGTCTCGCGATACAAACAAACAGTCATATTATTGTTATTATTGTGCTTATTAGGTATATAAAGATCGAGTAAGATGGACTTATTAACATTTATTAGCAAGTCTAAAAACTTGCATAAGTTCTGTAACAATATAAAAATAATAATATAAACAAGTTGCTGGTGGCTGCTTCTGTGTTGAATTCGAAGGTCGCGGCATCATTTTAAATGAAACCGAATCTTGTGTATGTACTACCTACTTTTGTCAAAGCGCGCAATAGTTTAGTAAATATTTGCTCTAAAGATATTTTTACGCCTTGAATGTTTTATGAGTTTGGCTAAAGCTTTGAGCGGAACAGCAGTGTTTGGATAAAAATTTTAATCCTGAAACAATCAGAATGTTCAATATTGCATAAAACAACTGCCGAAGAATAATAAGTCAAGAGACAAAGTGAATAAATAAATCCTATCGCACATTTACATGTTAAACTAAACCAATATAAAATATTAGGAGTTCCTTCGAAAGCAATTAACAAAAAACTGCTTCTCAGAATTCGATATAAACCCAATCAGCACCTAGCAGCATAATTATGAATTGAATCAAACCAGTCCGATGTCAAAATCTTCTCGAAATTGCCGAGACAAAAATTTATTTCAAACTCGCCTTACGTCTTTTCGAATCTTCGTACTCAAGTGTATGTACGCGACTTCTTTGCCTTGAAAGTGTTGCCACAGGTAAGGGGATGTACGGTTCAACGTTGATACTGAGCCATCGATATGTCTAAGATTAAATACCAAGACACACCATTCCAGAAAAGTTGTTTTTTGCTCAACGTTCACACTTGCTATATTTCTTCAACTGT
Organism: Crioceris asparagi; assembly: GCA_958507055.1. Classification (NCBI taxonomy): domain Eukaryota; kingdom Metazoa; phylum Arthropoda; class Insecta; order Coleoptera; family Chrysomelidae; genus Crioceris; species Crioceris asparagi. The sequence goes on from OY293829.1 coordinate 8,038,564, forward strand.
AATAGCTAGACCGTTATCGTACGGAACCCTTCGTTTGCGAGTCCGACTCGCACTTGATCATGTTTTTTTTAGTATTCTATACGACACACCTCAAAGGTTTATCTCAAAATTGATTATCTATTCCATATTAACGGCAGAGGAGAACGGTCAGAATTTCGCTGATAAAAAATACAGTGTTGCTAGACCTGTAGCTTATATTTCGATATGTTATTGTCTGCTGGAAGATGTTGAAAACACCGAGAGTGTCTGTTCTGGACATTTACCAAATATTGACTACATTGTTTTTGGCCAGGTTTATGTTTTGGGACATTTTTGGCCAGGTTTTAGTCGTGGGATTATTTTCTCCAGTTAAATATTTACTTCACTGTTGTTGGCTAGGTTTATAATTTTGGTAACAGGTTTGTCTCATTAATCTTTACCTAACTCATTTCCTTACATTCTGATATTTTTGATGAATTGACAACATAGCATAAAATGTTGAACCTTTTCTCTACTAATTACAGCTTCATTATTTTGTTGTTTTTACGATCTTTCTTACAAATTATAACAATCCTACGGTTGATCATATCAATAATATCAGTATTTTTTATACTCCTTTTATATTTCCCCACCCAGTACCCCTACTCGCTCATCCTTCCCGTTTTTCTCGAGGAGTGTGTTTCTAATAACTATTCAGATATACCTCAACATTTTTTGCAATAAATCTTTGGGGTTTGTTCTATATATTTACCTTTGTGTTTTTAATCTTAATCTGGAGCCACCCTGTATAAATATCAATCAAATAAGTGAATACAAAGATTGACATTTACTGTCGTCCGGTCAAAAATGTGAAAACAACAAAGTCAACGGCATAGTCAAAAAAGGTCAATGTATCTACATTGAAGAAATGTAGAACACTATTACTAATTCTTCTTCATTTTGATGGCTAAATCAATCAATTCACAATAATTCTCATTGCCAATCATCTAGTATATTATATAATTTGAAGCTAATGGAATGTTTTTTGATGTTATTGTATAACTCTATCTTAGGAAAAAGAAGAAAATTGTCTTGCCTTCTAATATAAATCGTTAGGTACCATTATCCCTAGTTACATCACCACTTTTATAAATATTGTGGCATAATGATATCGTAAGTTGGTAGCTTCTTATTATTACAAGGCTTCGAATGACGATTGTTCTCTCTGTTCTATTCTTCAGAACATTTAAAAATCGATAGCTCAAGGTGTATTATTAACTTTATATCTAATATTCTGTCTATGAAAGTACTTGAGGGATGATAGCTATTGGTAATGAATAACAGTAGGTAGTTATCTCTAGCTGGTATAAATGACAGAAAAAAGAAGCTGATAATGTCTATTTTTCTTGCTTATAATAATATAAATAATATAATAACGACTTCAAATTTGAAGTTTGATAAAAATTGTTTTTTCTTTTTAGTTCAATTTTCATGATCTTTTTCAACAAACGATGGATAAAATAGTGCTATCTTGCATATAAAGTCTTTGGATAAATACTGTCGTTCTAGTTACTATACAGGGGGAACCAAAAGGTTGTTAGGTATATAACATTTTTAAAACAACCTTTTCTTTGTAACTCAAGTTCTTATAAAATACCAATTTTTGTTAGGAAGTATTCCTTTCGAAAATATTAGCCCTCGTATGTACGTAGACTCGGCATCAAAAATATGTATGTAGGTAAGTATGTGTTGTGATATATATATTTTTTACAATATTATCAACATATTTTTAGATTACATTCCAAAGATAATATCGCGTTCTAATAGGTAATTATTGAAATTTGTATTGTGTGTTGTCTACATTAAGGCGATCACTAAGTTGAATTAATATCCTTCCAATATTTGATGTTCCTAATATCCCAATAGCCTCTGTAGCAACGCCTTTAAACCGTCATGTATCACTGGGATATACGAACTTCCTGCTCCCTCTCAAAAAGTATTTGTAGGATATATATTGTATTCCGCTTGAACTCTTGTCTCTTGAGCAAAAAAAGAAGCAAGCAACTACATTACATTACGTAATAGTCAAACCATACACTAAAATAACTCTAATAGCATAAATGTGTATGTGACCATTAAATTGTTGGAGCATCTGTTTATCGCTAAAGATAATTGCTAGAGGAATTTGGCCATGAAAACTGCATGTGTGTGTATCTATGTATTATGTTAACTCATAATATGAGGAGTTTTCTTCTTCCTCCTATTAGATGAATAATATTGTTTCTGTTCTAATATAAAGTGTATCAATGGAAAATTATATCTATTCTTTTGTTAGCTGTCCACTGACATTGCCTTATTAGCTGAAGATGAGCAATTGATTTGGAACAAATTGAATATGGAACGTCACGTGTCAATGTGTGACTGGAATTATAGACCAAGAGCCAGCAACTAATTTCAAGTACCTTGTGATTTTTACAAGTCTAGGCAAAATAATAAAAATAGATGACATCTGCGATCGATCTAGAGCTCATTAAAATTACCTGATTACGTGATTGGACATTATGGAATTTTGTTCTAGCATTCTATATTCACAGTGACAGGTTTTGTCTTTGATTTTTTCTGTCTAAACCAACGGTTCCAGATGCCGAACATAAACTATAAATATAATAAAATTGTAACAGGCCTATGATGTTCGAGAAAACTACTATGGGGGGTCTATATTGAAGCAACAATTTTTAGAATTTTGTCTGTATGTTTTTACGCGCATCACGCAAAATCTACTGCATGGAATTGAATGCAGTTTTTACCAATATATTACTAGAGTTCTAACTCAAAATAAAGATTTCATTTTACCGCTTCTGTCTGTATTGAATGCAGTTTAATATAAGGCAGGATCAAACGGCAATATTTTTTATAAATATTGTAACGTGGATAGTTTATCATGTACTTAAGGTGAGTTTATACAGTAAATAAAATAAAATAAGAAACAAATTAAGATAAAATAAGAAAGTTGAACATGCTCATTTCCATGGGAGCGTTTATACACGAAATAAGCTAAATTAAGAAATAAGAATAAGAACTAAAGATGGCCAACTTTCATCTTTATTTCTTATTTTATTTTATTTTGTTTGGAAACTGATAATGCGCATGATCAAACTCCAGAGAACACTCAACTTGCATACAACACAAAAGTTTTTGTCAAAAAAGCTGTGATTTGATTGGTTCATTCTTATTTCTTATTTTATTTTCGTCATCTGTATAAACCAATCATTTTCAAGATTATTCTTATTTCAATTTTAATTTTTTTCTTTTTTTATTTTATTTACTGTTTAAACTCACCTTAAGTATTATTATTTCTTTTAGTTTGTATTTGTTCTAATTTCTTATTTGCTATAGTTGTTTCATGTATAGTTCATTAATTAGTTCTAGAGTTTACCAACTCTTTATTTATTCTCGATCCTACCAGAAACTATATGTGAGGGACAATTTGTCATAGTATTGTCAGTTTGACAAGCCTCTAGAACATTATTATGTGCGTAGATAATCATAGAACATTCTCGATGAATGATGATTCAGATATATAAACCCGTGACGATCACGGGACAGTCAGTTTTACTGTATCAGTCAATTGGAGCCATAAGTCGATAGTAGTTGAGACGCGATAGTTAAAGTGACAAATTGTGACAGTTGTACTACAACAAAAGCTCGTATACAGAGTGTTGAAAATAAATTATTGGAAGTAATCTGCGAACTTTTGAGTCTTACGCAAGTGAACTCACCCCACAACGTTTTTCACAGGGTTAAACGTTACAGTTGGTGTCAGATGTGGGATCATATCATTTTTTACTAAGTACATGATAAACTATCCACGTTACAATATCGACAAAATTAAAAATAAATATTGACAATGTAGCATCAAAATTGTCATGAATTCTAACATGAAAACTGAATTGTCTTTCTAGCTTCTCGTCTATTATCAATGACAAGCAGTCTTCGTATATTCAGTTTAGTGGGAAACGCAATAAAGCTTATCCAATTATTAACCGTTCGTTCAATTTTCCACCGACTCAAGCAAAAGAAGGAGATATTCAATATTCAATTGGATTGTTGCACATGTTTTAGAAAAAGTTACGCACCGAAAAGTACCTATTTAATCAAACAAATTGTCGATGAACGCCTCGCCTATATTCACTCTGCTAGAAGATTAGAAGATGAAGATGCTGATCTAACTACTACGTCTTTTATTTCGACATAATTCGTCTATCTGTTGGCGCTTCTAATAAAGATTCAGTCGTGTTGGCGTTCCAGATAAATAAATAAATGAGTGTATGGCTATGGCTAAGCGCGCCATTTCTTGCGCTATCGACAATTAGAACAGGAAAAAAGGGGTCAAGGAGATTGGCCGAGGGCCAAGAGTCAATCGACGGAATTAACATACAATTGCTGGATAGTGTAGTGTGTGTGCCTCTTCTTTGCCGATGCTGACCGGCCAGCCACCTGTGGACAGACGGAAGTACTTGAAAAGATCACACATCAAGAAGAATCTAATAAAATCTTTGATATTGGAAAAATATACATATAAAATGGAAGAATATTTTTGATTCTAGGTTTCCTTGGCTATTCAGCAGTATATTTGGTGTTATTTTTATAATAAAGATAAAATACCTATTTAAAAATATTATTTATCAAAAATTGGACCGTCTTTACTGAAAAATACAAAAAAAATATTAATTCTATTGTAATTGGTAATTGGTAATTTTGAAGTTGTACAATTGTTGTTAAATAGAAGACTTTTGGCACCAACTTATTTATTTATTTTATATTATTATTTTTCATTGCACCAACTAATAATGTCGGTCCAATTTTTGGTAAAAAATATTTATTTCACACTTTTGAGTGTACCATTAGTCATGGAAATCGTTTATACCAAAGAAGATAGTACTTATCCTATTACACATGTATATTCTATGCTTGTACTTGTTATTGTCCAGAAATTTCAAAACATCTCGGCGGAAATAACATATATTTCAGACTTTACCACTGCTGTGTCTCGAAAACCGTAATTAAAAAAAATCCAATTTAAATGTTGTTACATTTAATCTGTTCTTTAACTTGGCAACAACCGAAAAAAATTGTTTCCTCTACATAGCGCATATTCAGATATTTCATTCGTTACCACTGCTGTAACTCGAAAACCGACTTTTAGAAAAAAAAAACAATTCAAACGTTTCCGGATATAGTCTCATCTTTAATTCTGCCGTCTCAGATTTTCGAGAAAAATTGCCTCCTCCACCCCCACGGGAGAAGTTTTTGGGGGAAGGATATGTTGAATGTAGATTTTATATACTATACTATAATCAAAAAATATAATTATAGACGTCAAACTTTAATGAATTACGAATTTTGATGACTGAGCGATCACTAGTTAATATATAAATTCTTGATATTTTTGTCTGTTAGTCCGTCTGTTGCATCAAAATATTACAAATGAGATTACTTTAACGTCAATGCAGATTTCTGCCATAAAAACATTCTATGACAACTTCCGCTTGCGGTATCATACATTAGCTGCGATACGATATCTACTTGATAAAATACTTTAAGCATGTTAAAAATTAACATTGATTATTTTCGATTTGCGTTACTTCCATTCATGGTTGAACTCAATTATTATATTGTTAACTAGCTGTTTTACCTGGCTCTTCCCGGTGGTAGATGGTGGTACGAAAAAATAAAGTCCTAAAAAGTCTTGAGTATGGAACCCTTCTATCTCAGAGTCCTACTCGCATGTAGAACCAATCCGAGCACCATCCCAGATCCATCCACAGACATACAGCAAGAGAATGTCTCCTACATAATATGTCTTAGGGATTTTCTGGTATGGAACCCTCCACCTTTAAGTCCCAGTCGCACTGACAGACTCTCACAAAACAGTCCATACTATACACAAATATAGTGAAAAATCCAAAAAATTCAGCCATAAAGCTCAGAGATACTTCTTTGGGTATTATACAGATGGAACCCTCCAGATAGGATGCCCAGTCACACTTACAGCCACTACTCTAATAACATTCGACATACATACATGGTAAAACGAGCATCAAAATCCATCCAGTTCAGAAATAGACAATACACTTTCCCAAAGGCACTGAAAGCAAAGATTTTAGTGTTTCTAATATTTGCTGAAAGTGTGACGATACTGCTGTTACTTAAAGTATGATAAACAGATCTGCATAATTTGGTTGAGATATCTCGAATAGTGTAAGAGCCAATACGGCCCATATGTACACACAGACGTTTAGTTTTATGTATATACAGGTTGTGCCGATTAAAACTTCCCACCCCTTTATTATCTCGTAACGGAACAGGTTTTGTAAAAATCGCCAAGACATTGCGATTTTGTTATCGAGGGGCACACATAATGACGCAAGTTTTAGTGTCTCGGAACCTACCCCTTAGCCAGGGGCGTAAACAGCACACTATGTTGAGTGACACCTCATTTTAAAGCTACTGTAATTCCGATTACGACAACGACTTTTTGTATTTACATTTGGCTACGGCCATAAAATCATCCATTCAAAAAAAAGACAAATATCAATAAATGCGACCAATTTATTTAATCAAATGTTCAAAACTTTCAAACAATAATACAATCTTTGATCTGCTTCTAAACGAACATCTCAGGTGTAATATGAAAACATTCTTCAATTATTCGCCGACGAAGTTTGTCATTTGTGTTTGATGGTGTCGCATAAACTTTCGATGTCAAGTGTCCCCATAAAAAAAAGTCTAATGGCGTTAAATCTGGCGATCTGGGAGGCTATTCTATTGAAAATCTGCGTTCTATCCAATAATTTGGAAATTTCTGACTGAGAAAATTACGAACAGCTGCGGTATAATGTGGTGGAGTACCATCTTGCTGAAACCACACATCGTCTTCTACTATCGCATTATCATTTTCCAATGTTTCCACAATCGTCAGGTAAATATGCGTTTCCAGCATATTCAGATACATGTCTCCATCCAGATTTCTCTGTAAGAAGAGAGGTCCTATGATGTGGTCTCCCAGTATGCCATCCCAAACATTCCATTTGCCAAGATGCTGCGTACGACTTTCATGAAATATTCTGGGTTTTTCATTGCTCCAATAGCGGTAGTTATGGCGACTGACCCATTTTCAGTTGAAATGTACATTCATCGGAAAAACAGATTGAGTATAAAAATGCTGGGTTTCTTCAAGCGCGATCAATCATATCCCCACAGAACTGTACACGGCGATCAGGATCGTCTTCATTAAGCTGATTGTAGCAAATAAATTTTGTATGGGGGATACTTATGATTTTTTAAGATTCGGCGGCAACTAGGTACACACATTCCAGAAGTACTTGCGAGTTTCCTGAGGCTTAAATTTTGTTCCATTGCTATGTGACCAAGGACAGCTACCTGTTTTTCTTCAGTACCAAGGATATTCTTACGTTGATGTCTTCTGCTTGCAACTGATCCAGTTTCGGAAAATTTATGCAATAAATCCGATGCGAAGTATTTTTATCAGGATGACGATGCCTGTCGTGCAAATTCATTATTTTTGTAAAATATACAACTTACTTAATTATTTCTATTTTTTCTGCGATAGTATAAACCATTTTTACGAACTCAGATTCAACAATAAAAGTTGTGATGATTTTACGGGATCTTTACTGGTTTCGAATCAAGAAAAGCAGGTAAACACATTGTGTTGATAAAGTGATGAAGTCTTTTTTAGAGAAACCCAGATGTTTCGAAATGTTCATTCAGAAGAAGAGCAAAGATTTTAGTATTGTTTGGAAATAGAGGGCATTTATTGATATTCTGTCTTATTTTTCAATTGATGATTTTATGGCCGTAGTCCAACGAGAATATCACAAGAAATCGTGTGTTTTCGTAATTCGAATCATAACAGCTTTCAAATGAGGTGTCACTCAACATAGAGTGCCATTTAACATGTAAGGGTACTTTACGTCCCTGCCTGAGGGATAGGTTCCAATACACTGAAACTTACGCCAATATGTGTCCCAAAATCGACCTGTTTTGGCGATTTTCACAAATCCTGTCTCGTTATGAGATAATCAGTTTGGGAAGTATTAATTGGCACACCCTGTATATAGATATTCTGGCTAAAGGGTTATTCATACTTCAGAATCGAATAAAATCAATATTGTTTATCATAGCGCATGCTGAAAAAAATATGAATGGTCCTCAGGACCTGGCCAGACAATTTTTATTAATATTCGATGAAATTCGTTTGAGAACGGTAGGAAACTCGTGTGAGTGAACACATACCGGATTTTTTCTCTTACATCCTGTAACTGTCAAGTGACGTTATTGTAGATATAACAACAGCACCTATCTTCTGCCATGGCATAACGAACGTGGGGCTTATAAATACATCTTCGCCTCGAAAATAAATTTTGCGAAAGCGATTTGAAAGAGGTCCAACAAAGTCGGGCGGCGCAGTTTGGCCACAATACTACTACTATCTTATCATTTTTGGAAGATTCTTTTTAAAGCATTGACTAGAAAGAAGTAGTGAAGACATACTTGGGCCTCCCACCTGCTCTGTTGCTAGATGTATAGCTTGATCCTATAATTACTGAAAGAAGAAAATGCGTCACAATTTTTTGATCGCATTCGTTTGCATCGGTTCCTTCCTATCATCGAGCAATTATTATATAATTTGATAAAATAAGCCATAGTAAAAATACAGTAACGAAATAGTCTCGGTACTTTTACTATTGTCCTTCCAACATCATTTAACATTGACTGACGCATAGATAATGTATGCAGAAATTATTTTGAAATTTATCAGTTTGCATATTACAGTTTTACAAAGTTATCAAATATCATTGATGTCTACAAACTACAAAAACATGTCAAGGGGGTTTCTCATGTTTATAGATCATAATTTGTATTTAATTATGACTAATCGCATATATTTAAAATTATATATTTTTTCGTAACATGCATACCTGACAATAGATGACAGCACATATATTGTACATCAGAATATTATCATTATCAGTATTCAGTTTTATATTAACTGATATACAATTATTAGGAATAACTAAGATATATATGGGATATGGAAGAAACCACTTCAAGTGAAGTAATGAAAAAACATTGTTATTGGTCCAGTTCATCGAAGTGACTGATTATCAATTGCTTAGTAATCACTTATCACAAATAATTCTCTTATGGAATCGAATGATGATCGCTTAGCATTTTTGACAAACTGACGCTGGTCAAATAAATTGAAATAATTTAAGTAATTCGACACTTACACATATTAGAACAATTGAAAATTGAAGAAGAAACAATATTTTCTGTTCCATATGTTTTACAGTGAAAAAAATGTAGTAAATAAAACAATACATTTCTATAATAGAATTGGGTAATAGCAGAAACAAAAGCTAGGTTATGTTACACTATTGTTCACTCTGATTACCTGACAACTTTCTGATTACTAATCTATTGGCAATCAGTCACTTCTTGAGACACGACCATTGTCACAGTTTATATTTCTGTCAATTAGAAAATTTTCTTCACGAGGCATTGTTGGCATCAACAAAACTTAAAAAAAAATGCTTTCATCAACTGCCAATCACACTTTTAATATTTTTCATTGAAATCATGACATTATTTACTTACACCAAGAGAAATTAGAAATTCCCGAAAAAAAAAACAAGGATCCCTCCAGACGGCGCTCACCGTTGCCATGGTTATACAAACGCGGTGGTGCTTGTTCAGCTTTAGACTCTGAAGGCTAACAGTAGAATATATTAAATAACTTCACCCCAAAGAAACAGAACACGGTTCAACTCATAGTATTATTGTAAGTACATGATGATAGTTGATATCGATCGCTGAAGAAATGGAAAATACGGCTCGTCTGCTGGAGTCCAGCACTCATAAAAAAATCATGCAGGGTCAGTTGTTGTTGTTGTTATTGTTCTTTGTATGAATGCCTCTTCCTTCCCCCCTGAAGAAGAAGAAGTGTCGTCACATCGATATCGATCGGTGGTGTTGTGTTTTTTTTTTGTTCGTTTAATAAATGTTTCGACGGCCACGTCTAACAATTCGATCGATATGGAGGAGGGAGCTAGAAATTATCAAGTGGTAAAAAGCATGATCGTCAATAGAGCCATGAGCATCTAGAAGTCGGGTAATTGAGAAATTAAAAAAAACGTCACTTTATTCCAGAGAGATGGATGTGAACTGCGTGTTTGCCCATATGGTTTGATCAACGTGACAACGTGAAACATAATTCATATATACCGGGTGATTTATTAATAATAATTGAAAAAATTTTAACTGGTATATCTTGGACTCAAAATATGAAGATTTAATCCGAATTACCAAAATATAATATGGCTCAGAGTTACAGGGTGTTCTACTTAGACATTCAAGCATCGTGAAAAATAAGGAATTTTTATTTTTAGTTTAGAAGAAAATATTATGTATTTTCAGTACATATAAATCATAGACGTTCAATGAACAAAAAAGTTTGCTAATTCAATCAGCATATTGCAACAATTGCTCTTCTTCTTCTTCTCTTCTTTTCTAATTTTTTTCAAGTTTATATCCCACATGTTTTAGAAGAAATATAAGTTACTAGCTGTTTTGCCCGGCACCTCCGGGCAAACACGTTGGTAGATTGTGGTACGAAAAAATAAAGTCATAAGAAACCTTCCTTGAGCATTGAAATCTTCTACCTCAGAGTCCTACTCGCACGTAGAATCAGTCCGAACACCAACTCAGATCCATCTATAGACATGCACCAAGAGAGAACAGCATGAGAATTTTTCTTACATGTGTCTTAGGAATTTTCCGGTATAGAACCCTCCACCTTTAAGTCCCAGTCGCTCTGACAGACTCTCACAAAACAGTCCATACTACACACAAATATAGCGAAAAATACACAAAACTGCTCAGAGTTACTTCTTTGGACGGGTATGGAACCCTCCACCTAGGAGGCCTAGTCAAACTTACAGCCACTACCGGATCATTCTAATAACATTCTACATTTATACATAAAAAGACCATCAAAATCCAGCCAAAGAAATATACAATAGACTTTCAGGTACGGAACTTACCACATAGAGTTACATGGGCACTAAAAGTATTACATTACTTTTACTTAAGGTATGATAAACACGTATGCAAAATTTGGTTGGTATATCTCGAATAGTTTGAGAGCCAGATAGGCATCAGAAAACAAAGGTACTACCAAAAATATATATCGATAAAAAATGGGGAGTAGCTCAAGGCAGTGTTTTGGGTCCCTTCTTGTTTTTTATCTATGTTAACGATATTCATACAACCTTAAAACGATCTTTCATGCTCTAATATGTGCAGCAGGACATAGATTTCAAAAAATTACTGAAATATTAAACAACTAACTTGAAGTATTGTTTAACTAGCTTTGTCATACTAGACTAAACTAAACTAGACTAAAACTCAATGCTCCGAAAGCAAAGTGCACGGTGACAGGATAAAAGCCAATATTAAAAAATACTCAGAATTAGGGTTAAGTTTGAGAATGAACAATAGTACCATTAACTTTGTTTTATAAATTAAGTATTTGAGTAGGTAATTGTTTGGATCCTCACTTGATATTTTCAGATCATGTAGATTACCTTTGAAATTAGGTAAAACAATTGGATGTTCCCTTACAGTTGCTAACTGTCTCTTTTAATGGGCCAAAACATTAGTTTATAAAACTATTATTCAACCTCATTGTGATTATTGCTATTCACTGTTAATATCCTGTACTATCTGTTGAGCACAGCATTAAAAAGGCGAATTTAGTTTTAATATATAAAATATTTTTTACAAAAAATTGGACCGACGTTATTAGTTGGTGCACTGAAAAATATAAAATAATATTAATTCTATTGGTGCTGTTACTTTTGAAGTTGTGCAGTTGCAGGTAGATTGATAACTTTTGGCACCAACTTCACAAGTACCAGCCCCAATAGAATTAATATTATTTTATACTTTTCAGTGCACCAACTAATAACGTCGGTCCAATTTTTTGTAAAAATATTTATTTCACACTTTTGAGTGTAACATTAGTCACGAAAATCGTTGAACGTTCACTAGGACCAATCAAGATAGTACTTATTCTATTACCCACGTATATTCCTTGCTTGTAGTTGTTATTATTGAGATCTCAGAACATCGCTGCGGAAATTCGCTTGAATATTTTAGTTGTTACCATTTTAACACCGATTTTACTCGAAAACCGTAACTCTAAGGGAAAAATGTTCATTATAAATGTTGCTACAATTAATTATGTCTTTCATGTACTGCAAACAGATTTTCAATTTTCGACAGAAATCGCCCTCTCCACATAGCGAAAATAGGTATATTTGACAATTTAAAATGTCTCTATATCGAAGACCGTTACTCTTTTGAAAAAAATGTTCAATTTAAACGTTTCCGGATATTGTCCTATCTTTAATTATACCAACGCAGATTTTCAATTTTCGAGAAAATTTGCCCCCTCCACCCCCTTCGGGAGCGGTTTTCGGAGGGAACGAGATGTCGGATTCCCGTTTTTATGAATATGGGACTATTTCTCAAGCCTCCTCTTTCAAATGAATTAAAAATCATCAAAATCGGAGTACGATTACTATATGAAACGCGCGCACAAAAAAAAAACAAAAAAAAAGCACTCAGTCGAATTGTATACCTCCTCCGTTTGGGGTTCGTCGGTCAAATTCCAACGTATTTAAAATCATTCTTTGAAAAGTGGTCAAATTTTTATGAATATAACATTCGCTCAAGGCATAATTACAATATTCAATCAATGAAAACAACGGTATTGCAAAAATCGCTATTCTTTGAAGGTGTTCGCCAGTTTAAGGCCCTTCTGAGGGCGGTGAAAGAGTTATCAAAGTTGAATATATTTGCGAAAAATGTTTCTGAATACTTACAGAATACTTAAAAATGTAACTAACCAAAAATTGTATCTATATGTTTACTGCATGTTGCAAATACTGGCCAAGGTGCTAAATAGAGAATGAATAAAATAAATAAATAAATACAGCACATATATTCAGTTTTATACAAACCCCAAAATATGATGATTTAGCTCAATAGTCCTTATACAATTACTGCCGTTTTCCGAGATACAGGGTGTTTAAAGCTGAAATTTATTTGTTGAATTTTGCAATAATTTATTATATTTTAATTGTTACTTCTAGAAAATTTGTAGTCTTATGTTTTTTGGCATGGTAATTACGAATTTGACTTTACTAATTTAGCATTTCTTATGTTTGCTTTTTAATTTGTTATTGTTACACATAGTAAAATTAAAATGTATTGATCTTTTTAAAAGCAAATAACTGAATAACCGATCGAGTTACACTAATCAGATAAGAGTGACTTTTCTAATGGAATTGGACGTTCTTTCATATTTTTTGATTGCTTTCCTAATAATTCAATATAGAAAATAATGTTTTGATCTATTAAAGCAACAGGGCATAACTAACACCCTGTATAAGAAATGCTAAATTATAAGTCAAATTCGTAATCACCTTGCCAAAAAACATAAAACTACTAATTTTCTAGCAGAAACTATTAAAATATAAAAAATTATTGCAAAATTCAACAAATAAATTTCAACTTTAAACAACCTGTATCTCGGAAACCTGCAATATTTGAGCTAAATCATCATATTTTGGGTTCTAGAATGTATGGTTTGAAGATTCAATTAGATAAGAAATGTAAATTTACTCAATTATCCTGAGTGTTTTATTAAATAAATATACCCCTAAAACTGTTTTTCTTTTACAGAATTCCGGCTAGCGATTGAGAAATATTAGCATGTCGGTGCTACCCTCTATGGTGCACCGATCCGGCGACTCGTTGATCGTACGCAGCGTCGTCAGCGGAGATCAGCTCTTTGGCGGCTGTTCGGATGCTGCCGTCGTCGTCGCCGCCGACATCGGTGATCACGAGGACCAGCAGCAGCAGCAGGAGGAGGAGGACGCTGAAGCAGACGACGACAACGACGTCGTCGTCTCCCCAGTAATACCGGCGACGCTGCCCACCAGCGATCTACCCGACTGCAAGGTCAAGCGCAACTACACGTGCTCCAGCTGCGATTTTTTCACGCAGAACCCGCGCATCTACCTCTACCATCTGCGCGACATCCACCATGAAAAAGTGAAAATCTACGAATGCCCGAGTTGCCTGTACGCCAGCAAGCACTACCAGAAGCTGCTGCGCCACAATAAAATGGTCCATGGTGGTGCCAATGACCTGCTCGACTGTAAAGCACAACAGCAACAACAACAACAACAAAACCAACTGCAACAACGCAAAGACGACGACTACTCCGAGGACGATCAGCAGGATATGCCCGAGGATAATAGACCGTCGGTGTTCAAGTGCTCGGTGTGCGAATTCACGAGCAAAAATCAATCGGCGCTGAGCAAACACGAACGCGACGAGCACATCAAAACCAAGTTCTTCAGATGCGCCAAGTGCACGTATGTGACGCACATCAAGGCACGCTACACCAAACACGTCAAATACCATTCGATGCCGATGATCAAGTGCGACATGTGTGATTTCCGAACGCCATACAAGTGGAACTTGGATAGACATTGCAAGAATCACAGTGGACATGGTACTTTCAAGTAAGTTCAGAAATATTCTATTCTTGATTTCCTCCGCTTTTATTACATACTTAATAGGAAGAATGTTTTTGGCAATTCTCCCACTTCTGATGACCTTGGTGGGTAAATGTCAACACTGACTTACCCACTTCCTTCCTTTCCTTTTTTTAAGCGCTCATTTTTCCAGATTCATGTCCTTCTGATTGTGGCTTTTACTAAATCTATTTTTAAAATTTGTTACCCATCCATCTATTAATTGTCATTACTAAATAACGTTCAATGTCGAAAGATTCACTATGTTTTCATGTAAAAAAACAATTACATTCTGTTGTTAAATTGTTGAATGAATTGTTTACACATCATTCTGACAATAACTTAACGTTTATTTTGATCTCGATGAGGTTTTCTTCCTAAAATTTTCTAGATTTCCTTTTATAGATAGGTATTCATTTTGAAAAGACATACTGCTAGTTTTCTAGTGAGCTGGGCTTCTTACGTATCGACTCTTGTGCCAGAACGGTTTGCAGTTACGCAATGTTTGTCTGAAAACTTCTGCCAAGTTATTTCTCTTTCAGAAAACGTTTTCACAGACTTCTCCAAAGAAGGGGGCATACAATTCAACTGAATGTTTTTTTTACTTTCCTACGCTACTATAGTAGCTGTATAAGGAAAGTATTGTAATCGTGTGAAATCGGTATCAAGATTTTTACAAATGTTGACGTTTCAGAGTTTTCTAAGTCTAATAAACATATTTTCAGCCATTGGTCTGTCTGTCTGTCTGTCTGTGAAAGCATTATCTCGGGAACAGATCGGTGTATTATGTTGTTTTCTTTTAGGTTTTGTTTGATACCAATACCACTCACCGGTGGCACTAAATGAAAACACTGGGTGCTGAGCTATAGCGAAAAAACCTGATTTGCTCAAGACTGTAGCGCAAAAACGGCTCCAAGGATTTTGATTAAACTTGCCTAAAGTATTCTTCTGAGAATCCTTTATCACCCACATACAGCGCCATCTCTGAGAAAAAGCACAAAAAAAGTTATCTAATACAACATAATATTGAAATATTAGTTCTTGTAGGTAACAGAGCTATTAATAAAATAATAATTTGGTATTTGAGTAGTCATTTTATTGATAAAAGACTGCTACTTTATAAGTTGTTGTTCAATCCTCATATCATCTTGTAGAACAATGTTATTACATAATTCTTTTCGAACTCTGCCTGGTAAAATGTGGTTGGAAATAATTATTAAAAAACATATTTTTTCTCATATACCTCATCTGTTGCTGCAAAAGATGTCACGTTTACCAAGAACAAATTAATTAATATCTTCACGCGATGGATTTTATAACGTGATTTTTTTTCTTGCTAAAAATAACAATGTCAAGGTTACAACATTAATCATATTTGTAATTCAATTCGATGGTATTTGTTTCTTCTCCAGTAGGTATGTTTATTTGTAGTTGATATCTTTTTTTCAAATCTCAAGCTAGAATGTATTATTTTTACTTCCAAGAGAAAGACTCATCAAATTGTAATAAATAATTGTTGACAAAAACAATAATTCTAGATATTACTTTTAATCTCCCGTATTCTTCTGATTTCACAAATAATGTTCTCAAATCTAAAAAGAACATCTTGCAAAATCTGACCGGATAGACGTTTTGATGTAAACTCTCCAAATAATAAACATCTTTTGAAATGTTTGCCCGTAAATGACGTTATCAAAGTAAACAGAATTATGTACTGGATTTGTTTTCGAAGAACATCTTGTTCGATCGTCTAATACTAATATATATTATACCTGCTGAACAAATAAACAGACAAGATTTAGAATATATATACTTATATTTTTTAGAACTTCTATTTTACTTAATTAACTAAACTGCTTGCCAATAGTTTCTTGGTGGGTCGCCATTTCGAAATATTTTCGCTCAGCAGATATGAAGTCAGCCAATACCTATATGCTTCGTTGCCTTTGCAGAAACTTGAAAGTCACTGCAGAACTACAGGATGATCTTTAATCAGCTGTCAAGTTATCACTACATTTTTATGAGGCTCTTGGAAATTCTGTTGCACTACTTAAGATGTTTTACGGTATAACATACATATTAATTCTACAGGTGCTGGTACTTTGGAAGTTCGGGCCAAAAGTCTTATATATGTACCCATGACTGGGTCATCAGATATTTATTACAAATCAACTAATCAGTAGAATTTCAGTGCATTTGTAAATCCATGGTGCGTAAAAAAAGTGTTTAAAAAAACCATGGTAAAGGCCGAAGAGAATATCGAATACATAAGCATAGGTACTTTCTGAATTAGTGTTTACATTGTGCTTTTTTATTCTCTTGCAGATGTTCGGCGTGCAACTTTACAGCCGACATCAAGCAAAGTTTGACGGTGCACGAGATGAACCACCACGTGCCCCCAGTGGGTCAGGCAGTGGGCCTGGGGGTGGGCCGAAGACGGAACAAGGTGGGGGCCAGCGATACGACGGCAGCTGAAGATGCGGCAGCCGCCCAGCAATCTACTGTCGGACCGACTAACACGGTAAGGACCTACAGAAATTCATATTCTAGTGACTCAAAAATATGTTTTTGTGTATTTGTTATGACAGATTTTTTTCTTAGCATGTTAAAAGTCACTAGATGATATAAATAACATATTATTTTTAATTATTTATCTAATTTTTAATTATTTTCACGTTTCAATCTCTACCGCAAGGGGTTGTTATTTATAAAAAACTCATTTTTCTCTAAAAATAATATTGTAATTCACATAATATCATTTCACGTAAGTTTGCTCCTATAATTTTTCCTCTATCTTGTAGAATGACTGGGGTGAATGGGAGAGCCTAATCAATAAAATCGTTGTAACTTTTGTACTGCTTTATGGATTTTAGCAAACGTTATATCTATTGTTTGAAATGGAATCCATTGCTCAATAATATATATTTCATTTTCATTTCATGCCAGTTGTTTTAACGAGCGCTAGATGGCGTTACGTGAACAGTTTTATATTTTCCTCTCCACTTTCCCTCAGATTTTTCAAATACAATGCCATATTTCTTAATCATTCATCTAAAAAGCAATCAAATAAAAAAAAGTGCATTCCAATATCTATTTTCTAAGTGAAATAAGAGAACCTATAGGAACTAGGACCTATTTGTAATATACTGGTACAATTTGTTATAAATATACTTGACTAAATAGATTTTTGTTTGCATAATCTTATAGTAAATATTTAAATTTAAAGTAATTTAATTAATTCGATGAAAGTTATAAAGACAAGAACGCGGAATTTGTCGTCATATCAAAATATGTAGTAGTTTTATAGATTATATCACCATTGGAGTCTCTTAGATTAAAATATTTTTTCAATATAGATTATATTTGTCGTATTTTGTAAAAAAGGAAAAATTAAATTTCTATCATATTAGAATGAACTGTGAATCCTTACAACTTCATTCAACAGTCGTTTTTATTCAAAGCCAAATAGTCTAATCTAAAAATATCGCCATGAATCTATTTACTTTTATAACACGTAAAATATGGGGGGCCGGGTAGCTTTGTGGTAGAAGAGCCTAATTTAAGTATTTACTATATGCAAAAAATTCTATTTAGTCAAGTATATTTATAAAAAATCACCTATATTACTTATACCAATATTTTCTCTTATTTCATTTAGAAAATAGATATTGAAATGCGGTTTGGACTATTTTTCCTTAAATTTAATGCTCTATTACATTAATGATGAAAATTTAGTACGGTATCTAAAATATCCGAAGGAAATGTGATAATAGAAAATTGTTCACATAACGCCATCTAGCGTAAGACCAACTGACATAAAACGAAAATGAAATATATTATTGAGCAATGGATTCCCTTACAATCAATGTAAAGTATGTCAGAATCCATAAAGCGGTACAAAAGTTACAACGATTTTATTGAGTTGGTTTTCCCACTCTCCCCTACGTATGATTTTACAAGATAGAGGAAAAATTATTGAAGCAAACTTGAAAATTGAAATGCTCTGTGAATTACAAATATTTTATTTTGTATTGTACTATTACTGGGCAATTTTTAGAGAAAAATGAGTTTTTTGTGTTACTTTGTAAATTACGCCCCCTTGCGGTAGAGAAGGTAACTTGAAAATAATTTCCAGCACTTTCTCTTATGCGAAATTGTCATACAATTTTTTCTCCCTAAGTTGTAGGTTATATAGTTTCGGAGATACAGCCGGATACCTCACTTAATCAGACACCAGGTTCATGACAAATAATTCTGAGAATGCTAACTTTTTTGACCGACGAACCCCGAACGGAGGAGGTATACAATTCAACTATCTGCTTTATTTTTTATTTTTTTTTTTTTTGGTTCGTGCGCGCCTTTTATATAGTAGACGATCTCCGATTTTGATGATTTTGGATTCATTTGAAAGAAGGGGATTGAGAAATGGTCCCATATTCATAAAAACGCAAATCCGAAATCTCCTTCCCTCCGAAAACCGCCCCCGAAGGGGTGGTGGGTGCGAATTTTCTCGAAAATCGAAAATCTGAGTTGGTATAATTAAAGATAAGACAATATCCAGAAACGTTTAAATTGAACATTTTTTCAAAAGTGTTACGGTTTTCGAGATAGACGCATGTTAAATATGTATTTTTGCTATGTGGAGAGGACAATTTCTTTCGAAAATTGAAAATTTTTCGATACTACATGAAAGATATAATTATTTGTAGCAACATTTATAATGAACATTTTTTCCTTAGAATTACGGTTTTCGAGTTAAATCGGTGTTAAATGGTAACAACTAAAATATTCAAGCGTATTTCCGCCGCGATGTTCTGAGATCTCAATAATAACCACTACAAGCAAGGAATATACGTGGGTAATAGGATAAGTATTATCTTCATTGATATGGTATAGTGAACGTTCAACGATTTTCGGGACTAATGTTACACTCAAAAGTAATAAATATTTTTTACAAAAAATTGGACCGACGTTATAGTTGATGCACTGAAAAGTATAAAATAATATTACTTCTATTGGTGATGGTACTTGTGAAGTTGGTGCCAAAAGCTATCAATCTAACTGCAACTGCACAACTTCAAAAGTACCATCACCAATAGAAGTAATATTATTTTATACTTTTCAGTGCATCAACTATAACGTCGGTCCAATTTTTTGTAAAAAATATTTATTTGAATAATCGGAAATTCCCAGCAACTTCAACGATTTGCCGAAGAAGTCAAGTGGAAATTTCACACTATATTTGAATTACGAATGTTTCATATCTTTTCCATGCACTAGAGCTCAATTATACATGACACATTTGAATCATTTAATGATTCCGAAGAACATGTCTTAATTATCTACTTATCCGTATGTTTATTTAATGCAGGATAATAATAATTGCAGATTTCTTTGCACGTTTATTGGAATATCTAATAAATAGATATATTATTATACCTTGCTTCGGGGTAAATTGGTGATTATTTTATCACGAAGAGATAAAATAAGATTATTGAGATTTAGGATTAATTGGGAATGGTGGGTGCGTGTTCTTAGATGACGTATCAATGGTTTTAATGGGAATTATGAGATAACTAAGAACTGGGATCTTGATTCTTTATTTTACTTTTTCCTTCAGAGCCATGTTGTGAATGGAGAAAGCTTTTTAATTTTATGAATAGATATTTTACTTATTTGTAGCTGAAAGAGACTAAATACAGTGAAAAGTGACGAAACTGAACTTTACATTCAGTTAACATGTTTTTCGATAGAGCAAGTAGGCCTAATCCTATTTTGAATGCTCACAAGGAATTTATGGATGTGAGATGGTTAAAGTAAGAAATTAGATTAGACACAACATCTGGGTCAACTAGTATAAAGAGTTTACATAGACAGATTTGCTAATATTGAGCTGTCTGAAAAATCTATTGGTTTTACAAAATTTTTCCAAGAGGCAAAAAAGTTATCCAATAAACTGATCCATCCGACTATTAGTTACATTTAAAATGAACTTAATATTACCACGTTTTCGAGTAATTAAACATTTTTTTGCGTCAATCTTCAAAGCCTTCTGAAACAAAGCACACTTACCAGCCATTACCTGTTGTCCACGCTTTTTCCTGACACTCTGTAGTATTATAATTTACACTCAGAGCATCCTTGACTGTTCCTCTTTTATGGAGCAATTAAAAACAATTAGTTTATAGTTTGTTGTATCGTCATAACCAATATAATCTTTTCACTCTTTGAAATGTTGTTTCAAATTCGATACAGAAATATTATGTTAGGCTTCATAAAGCAGAAGCGTTACAAAAAAAACCTTGAGAAGAAATATACACATGTTTTACTATTTCATAGTGTTTACATTTATTTAACTAGACCAGCTAGCTAAATGAATCTCCTCTCATCATCTTAAGAAGAAGTTGATCAGTTCTTGACAGCGATCCTACATGATAGGAAGCAGAGGCGCTGCTAGCTGTTTCTGCGTCATTTTGTTGTAAGAAAATGTTCTAATTTCGCGAAACCTTTCGGATGATGGAATTCCGGGCCAGAGCGGGAGGAACTAACTACTAACATCGTTCTATTTTTGTCAGGTATGTTTTCGGTTGTGATGTGTAATATTTCGAAACTATTTCTGCAATATACTGATGAGTTTTAAGAGGCATCAAAAGAGAGCGGCTTTGTCGTTTCTAATATAGGTAGCTACCTACCTACCTAGTCTAGTTTGCATTTGGTAAATCTCAAATATTTATCCAGCCTTATCTATTTGGAACGACGTGCATCGTGACCTGTTATTTTAGAATTATCTTTATGTGTAGCTAAATTCAAGGATGTATCTGTTATACCTAACTACCTATATGTTCTTGGATGTTAACATATCTCAATAATCTGAAGTGATCTATTTCATTAATGTTTTCTAGTTGAACATATTTGACTCTTTGGCAATTCAATGCAAAAGCAGCAATTCGAAATTGATAGATATCGATCGAATCCCTCCTAAATCCTAAAGCGCATGATAAATGATAAGTGCATGGAATAAAATTTTCATTATTTAAACTTGATATTCGCTCGTATAGGCAACCAAACATTCGCATAGTATTGCCGGTTCTAATAATTAGATAAACTTCAATTTTTAAATTCTCTGCTCTATTTAACTGTACAGACACCGGCTGTACCAATCTTAAAAAATCTTTTTTCGTTGGAAAAAGGGTTCCATTTCTTTCACTGATTGTATGTAAAATTTACTGATTTGAATCTCTGAAAGCTTCTTTGGAACGTTACGTGTATTGTTGCGTTCTGAATAACTATGGCATTTCTAGGCCAGTCGAGTGTCGAGTCGAAATCTTCGCGTTGCTGTTCGCAACTTCTTGAAAAAATAAATGAAAATAGCCAGGCATGTGGGTTGTGGCTATATACTATTTGTAAAGTTGGGCTGGGCTCCAAAAATATACCAACACACTGTACAATGTCGATTTCGCGAGAACCGCCTTCTACTTACAAAGAAGATGGACCTGGGTAGATAAAAACTATTTTTACTACCGGATAGCTTGGGCCAAGTCAAGAGTTCCACTGAATAAGAAAAAATATGTTCACTAAGAAAACATATCTTCCATGAACACCGATAATGATTCTTCTTTGATTCTTTTCACAGTAATTCACAAGGTTACAAGAACTGACTCATCATGTCATTATATAGAACTTAGCTAGTAATACACTGAGTCATGCTCATCATACTTCATTAGTAATTCAAAAAAATAAAAAATAGATCACGTTCATCGCTGTCCAAGAATAATAAGAGCATCTCGCCACTTACAAGGTCATAGGATATGCATATTTAAATGACGTTGTTGGAATATTGATTTGTTCTACAAATAAGAATTATTTTACAAAAGATTCTTAAAACTATTCTACAATAATTTATGGCTTGTTATTTTATAATCTTCATGGTTTTGCATTTAACATACAAAATTATGCATTTCCTTTTAGGTACATATTTCTCTGAATTGGTTGTCTTCAATATACCTACCTAATTAAAATTATTGACGGAGTTGAACGGTTATTAAGCTATATTTTATATATTAAAATTTTCTATCGAAATTATAAGCCTTGACCTTGAGAAATGCAGTGTGTGTATCCTGATTGAAATTATATAAGAGCTTCTCGTCTCATAATAATTATGAAATGATTTAAGTGCAGAGAACACCGACATTATTTAATACGAGTTCCGATAGGTATATACATGTCTCCATTATTTCCGATAAATATATATATTTGTGTAATTTCCTTCTGTCCAAGATTGAAAAACAACTAGGTACAAATATATTTCGTTCAAAGAACATAGACTTTTGGAAACAACTTCAAAAGTACCAGCACCAATAGAATTATTATTTTTGACATGACCACGTCCTACTCTAAGGACAAAGATTAAATACACCTCTTTGCTAAGGGAAGCATGTTCATTAGGTCAAGCTAAAAATGACTTATATTTCATCACCTTTTTTTTTGGAAACCGTAGACCATAGTTATTACTGTTGATTCATTTATCATTCAACGTCTTGATATTATTGTGCCTTAGACGAATACCTTAGCTAAATTGTGTAAAAAAAATATGATTTCAAAAACAAGTATACGGCATTATGGAAAAACGATGAGAGAAAAATATAGGTATAGATAAAGAAAGTTTTAGAAAATTGAAAATTAATAATTAAATGACAATTGTATCAGAGGTGTAAAGGGTCTCAGTTGCATCTGTGAACAGACACAGCAAAATTGACAGATTGGGGAACGCTATTGACAGATTGTTGTTGTGCTTGAAAAGGCCAAAGCCTACCCTGACTCGGACTATTAGGCATTTTTTTGGATTCTTCGATTGATTCATTTTTAGGGTTCCGTGCCAATGAGCAACGTTTAACGGTTTCAGTATTCTTAACGACACCGACATCTAAATCAAGTGGTTATTTTGTATAGCTCCTACCTACTATCATATCAGAAAATTGAATAAAAGTCGACCTTGCGGATTTGGGACGAAAAAAAAAATGTAGCAGTCTAGTAATGGAAAACGTGCTAATATAATTGTCACGTTTTATTTTATGTAATCCTATGTTTAGTCAACAGAGGAGGAGAGAATTGATACAGTGTTGTTGATTATTTTCTGTAAAAAACGCAATGTTTCTAGGTACACCACACTGTCACATGTCTGTATATTGATTGATCAATTATTATTAGGATTCCAAAAAAGGAAGGGGCAGCGCGGGTGTACCTATGGTTCCCTCGTGCGAAAAATGTTGGCTGCACACTGTTGCATAATGTTTACTTCCTCTCTCACTCTGTCTCTGTCTCGAATTTAAATTTGTTCGGCATAATATTGCGAAAATAAACACGGCGCTCAAAATAGCGCAGTAGGTACTGAAACACACAGAACGCTCTTATTCTGCGAATATAAACGATGATGACTCGATATTAATGGTGTGCAAGACAAAGATACAGCGAGATTGTTGAAGGTGATGCCAACGAATAAATGGTGAGTGTGAGAGACAGAGACAGAAGTAGAGAGTACGTAGGAGATGGCAACAGGAAGGTCCCAAGCCACGTGGGAAATAAATTCTCCAAATATTTTTTTATTTTTTTGTTCATTTTACTTTATAGTTAGGTAGCCAGCCAATCGATTTTTTGTACTGGAGGATATTTGATGATACATTTCATTCAAATATCCCATCCTGTACCTAGAATGGATTTTCTACGGAAATTGGAAATTTTATGTGGCACAACGTTTTAATTATCGTTATTATCGCAGCAATGTTAAGATCGCTGGCGTCCTGATACCATTTTTTTGACCGACGAACCCCGAACGGAAGAGGATTACAGTTCGACACTGTCTGTTTTTTTTTTGTTTATGCTTGCGTTGTATATAGTAAACATTTTTCCGATTTTGATGATTTGTGATTCATTTGAAAGAGGAGACTTGAGAAATGATCCCATATTCGTAAAAACTCAAATCCGAAACCTGCTTCCCTTCGAAAACCGCCCGAAAATTCGAAATGCCAGAATTGAAGATAGGACAATATCCGGAAACGTTTAAATTGAACATTTTTGCAAAAGAAAGAGTTACGGTTTTCGAGTTGGGGGGGGGGGTGATTTCTTTCTTCTCTCTGAAATATTATCGCAAACTTTGCGCGAGGGATAATTAATTGATTAGGGCGTCTTAATTGAATGACGCAATGGCAAAAACTCTTATAAATAACACAGACAGGGATTATTTCTGAAAAAACGATAGCTTAGTTATCACTCATAATCTCGCTAGAGCTTGAATAATTTCTGAATTTTTTTTCGAGGTGCAGTTTTTGGGCCCCAGCCGAGGGAAATTTTCTAAAAAAAATTGCAACTGAGAAAAAAATTACGGAGAATAATTTAAGCTCGCGGGAGATTCGGTACGAAAATTTTATACCAAAAAAAAAACAACCTTTGACAGTTTCACGAACCATTTTTTTTTCAAGTTGGCTCTCGAACTATAGATGCGTTCAGAAGTTTTCGCACACGCTCCATCTGGGGTGCGTACGGAAGGGGAAAAGGAACATAATATGTAATATTTAAATGCTTCTGTGTGCGTGTTAAATTTTTGTTCCGATTCGGCGATTTGGAATCCGGGTATGGCCTTGACCAATGGGCGGTTAATTACGCAATAATGATGACCGCTAGTTAATTATGCAACAACACGTCATTATAATATTATGTTATCGTGTGTGTGTGTGTGTTTGAATGCATCGATGCAAAATCCACCGAAATCATCGGAGCCTACCGGATGATAGTGCATATTTATCTCTTTTTTATTTAACTCTCTTCTATGGAGAATAGGAAAATCACTGTAGTGAAACAGATGGAACTTTGAGCATTCTTAATTATTGTTAGATATTATTTGCAAGGAGCATGAAACACGAGTCTTACTATTTAATTATCCAATTTTCAGCTTTTTGACCGACTTAAAAAAAGAGGAGGTATATAAATTCGGTTGTATATTACCTTTTTTAATTTTTTTTTATGTATGGTTGTTTGCGCGTTTTGCATAGCAAACGTGCTCCGATTTTGATGATTTTTGATTCATTTAGAAAAACTCAAATCCAAAATCTTCTGCTCTGCAAAAGTGGTGGAGTGGTCAGTTTTTCTAGAAAATCGAAAATCTGAGACGGCAGAATTAAAGATTAAATTAACCATTTTTTCAAAAGATTTAGGTACTGTTATCGAGTCGCAGCAGTGGGAAAGTCGTGAAATATGTAAAATATTTCCGCCGCGATGCTTTGATTTAAGTATAAGCAACGTATTATCTTCTTTGGTAAACATTGAATGATTCTGATGACTAATGTTACACTCAAAAGTGTGAAATAAATATTTTTTACCAAAAATTGGACCGAGTTTATTAGTTGGTGCAATGAAATAATATTCATTCTATTGGTAGGTAAAAGTACAAAATGATGATCATTTCTATTGGTGCTGGTACTTTTGAAGTTGGTGTCAAAAGTTTTCTATCTAACTACTTTTGCCCTAATTCGAAAGTACCAGCACCAAAAGAATTGATATTATTTTGTATTTTTCAGTGCACCAACTAATAACGACGGTCCAGTTTTTCGAAAAAAATACTTTTCGAATAAAAATGGATATTGAGTTTATTTCCTAAAAAACTTTAGTAGATAGCTAGTTAATTTCTTGGGTTCGGTAAATCCGATGAAAAGACGGAACCATTGTAAGATTACTCTGGTGACTGTCCGTCTGTTTGTCCGTGTGTCACAGCCTATTTGCTTCGAATCTACAAAATAGAGAAAATTGGAATTTGGTACTGATAGACGAGCGCAGCAACATGGACGTATAGATTTTAAATTTTAAATAAACAAATTTTGATACTGTGGCTTATTTCGATCAAGATTATATTTGTGAATGATTTATCAAATTTTTTATTCGAAAATCTTATCTCACCTATTTATGAATCCGGTATATTATCTTGTACCAGTGGCGTATCACCATATCCATATATTATATAAGTATAGCAAATAACTAAATAAGTAAAAAAAGTCTTATGAAGACATGACAATTCTGCTTAGTGTCTACTTTGATATGTTATAGAAAACTAACTTTCTCAGTAAAATCACTTTTTTTCTACTAAAAAATATGAAAATATATTTTGTAAAGAAATAGTAGGACCGACTAGTAGCTCCGTGAACTTAGAACCCGACATGACTAGTACTAGTGCTAGTACTTTTGAGGCTGGTGTCAAAAGTTTTCTATCTACCTATATTTCGTATTTCGTGTTCAGTGGACTATCTAAAAAAGCCAGTCTCATTTTTTGTAAAAAACTATTTTTTTCAAATGAACGAAAAAAACAAAATCACATATAAATATAAACGTCTTACTTTGCAAATGAACAAAAAAATAGTTGAGTCTTTTTTTTGTAGAATTGCAACATAATAAACACCAATAGAAATATGTAAGCACCAAACTCAATCTCATTGTCTAAAGTGGAAGAGTTATTTTTGAATGCTGCTGGCCAGATCAAGTAAAGATACGACGAATTACTCTACTATTTATTGCTCGTGCATCTATCTACTCCAAAGTGACCTTGTTCATTTAAATCTCCAACGATGCATTTATATATTTACCGGCAAACATCTTTAATTCAGAGGAAAAACTACCGTGATCGCATTTACATGAATTATTAGAAATTCCATTTGATTTTTAATAACCGTCGTTCCTGTAAGCATTGGATATCTACTTGTTGCTGCCGCTAGAGGATAGATATTATGTACCATTTGCAATTATTATTCCATCTTATCAGGCGAAACATGCCTTCAATATGAAAAAGGCCCGTCAATCGTATATCTCGAAAAGCAATTAATATATCGAAGTCGTCCATTCAATGCATAATAATTATGATAAATCTTTTTTACAAAAACTACGACCGATTTTATTAGGTAGTTAGGTTAATTCAAATTAAATTTTACTCATAAACTTTTAAAATACATGATTTCAAAAAAGTACAGGTCGACATAATTTTATCCATTTTGCAAATTGTACACAGCCATATTCAGAAATTTCGTTTGAATTACAGCAATTTGCTCCCTAACAGAATCTTTATTAAATTCTTCCAGCGTTGGTGGCCCCAACGCCAGTAATCTGGTGAACATCACTAATCCCTAGTCTTCCTGCTGATATGGGTAGATCATTTATTGACCGTGTTCTTTCAAATGTGTCTACCAATTAAATTTCGGTATGTACTGTTTAATTTGATAGGGCTCACTTCTCAAACTGTAATTTCTACAGCATTCGTAATAACAGTGTGCCAAAGCAATCAATACTCGTTTATTTACGTCAGTTTTGTTTTGAGAACTTTTTTTTGATGAGCGATCGATTCCATAATTAAATGCTAACGTCGGCTTTTGTAAAAGTCCCCTTTAAAATAAAGTCTACTTTAACTGCATATGTCATTTTTCATGATGTTAGAAACGCATGCTGATTATGGAACCAATATAACAGACTAAAGCAGATTTTAAATTTAAAGAATTTAAAAGGACTTTATAATAAAATCGATCTTAAAATACGATGCTTATGGTTGACACTTGCATCAGCAGATGACACAACAAATCTAATCTAACTACCAAATCATACTAGCTAAGAAAATTTTATTTGCTTCTACTTGATTTTTCAAAATTATAAAGTCTTTGATGTCCCAACTTAGTATTATCATTTATTATAATCACAGAACTCCCATTTTAACGAAACATGTTCATGAAAAATAAAGCTAGATCCGGCATGTTTTTAGCATATTTGAAAAGATATTTTCGAAATCATCGTGGAAATTTTCCATAAATATATACTTTAGGTACTTATATTATTCGCCAAAGATATCAGTACTCCACCTTTTACTTCTTTCACTTGAATCGAATGACTGATTAGTTTTATAAAAATACACTTATACTTATAGATTAAGGCTTTCAAATATGGCAGGTGGGAGAGAAGCTTGCATTTTTTCAATACCAATAGCATTTCTCAGAAATCTTTTATCTCTTTTCTTGATAATCGTTTGTAACAAAAAAAATCATATCTATAGAAATTTTATTCCACTATGAGATCAAAAAAAAATAACGAGTTCTTTGGGTTTTTCTTTATCTTTACTAAATTCTACCAAATATTCCTACGATCATAATGAGTTGTTTTTGGCAAACTTAATTTACTTTGGAAGTTGTAATCTTAGAATCGTTTTTAGGCTCCAAATTTTGGTGTCAACGGGATTCTATTACTAAGCTAGCCATATAATAAACTTTTCTTTTCAATTGATCTTAATCTTTTGAACCGGTATAGGTAGGTATACCTACAGTTCTTGGACGATGATACAGAACCCTTTCTGTTCGTGTCCGACTCACACTTGGCCGGTTATTGTTATAAATTTCTAACGGCTCATGTAATAATTGCAGTAGTCCCTTTTGATTAAACACTATCAGTTTAAAAAATGCACTTGATACGATTAGATTTATCTGATATTTATTTGCAAAATGTGTAATTCACTAGTGATTCACTAGAGTTTCTATGACAAAAAAAATAAGTACCTACCTAAAATAAGTTTTACTAGACAATTTTTAGATCGAAATAATCGAACTCTTTTGTTTTGTCGCTTTTCAAATATATTTTTGTCAAATTTATTTTCTTACGTTTTTTTTAAGAAAACAGGAAATAATTTGCTTTTGGAATCGATCAAATTAGTTATTTGAAAGTTATTATGTATATTCATGTAAACCTTTATATGTAAGTACATAAATAAACTGAATAATTTTTATCACATGTTTTATTTATTTGAATCCATTTTTGAGTGGTTTATTTTTTTAAATGACCTACTGTAAATTATTGAAATAAAAATTTCACAAAAACCATAAGAGTTAGCGAACATTATCACAAGAATAAGTACCTTTTATCTTTTATTTAATAAATAAACAGTTTATTTAGAAATTCCTTTTTATCCATTGGCGTAGCAATTGGAAATTTGACATTATTATAAAACGATGTATGGATTCTTAATATTTTTTATATATCTACGGGTTTATTTACCGTATTTGATAATGCCATCGTTCCCAATTTTTCGCAAAACCTCCTTAAATTGTGAAAAACACAATTTTTTAATTATACTTAATTTCAGGACCGTCTAGCGCCCAAATATTCAACATACGTAAATAAGGTTAGATTGACATCAACGTTTTTGATAAATTACCTAGCAACTAAGATCAATATTTTGATTTTCTATGCATTTTTGAAACATTATTTTTTCTTAAAACATCAGTCATAAATATGTTAAATTTCAAATAATCACAAGCGTCTGATTTGTTTTTTATTTTAATCAACATTGTTTACTCTCAATATTTCATAATTTTTTTTTGCTGCATATCAGTTGATTCGTTTGAAGTTTTTTACTTAATTTATATGATAAACGAACGTTTTCAATGTTAATATCGCACTAGAAAAAAATGCCATATTTTTTATGAATAAAAAAATATATCAAAAATATCAAATATCGTTACAAATGATTCTGTTCTGCTGTCTAAATAAATACTTCAAATCATTGTCAAAATTAACCAATTTTTGCGCCAATACTTTAATCAATAAATATTTAAAAAAATTGGAGCGACATTATTAGTTGATGCACTAAAAAATACAAAATAATATTAATTCTATTGGTGCTGTTACTTTTGAAGTTGTGCAGTTGCAGTTAGATTGATAACTTTTGGCACCAACTTCGCAAGTACTAGCACCAATAGAATTAATATTATTTTGTATTTTTCAGTGCACCAACTAATAACGTCGGTCCAATTTTTTGTAAAAAATATTTATTTCACACTTTTTGAGTATAACATTAGTCACGAAAATCGTTGAACTATCACTAATACCAATGAAGATAGTAAGTATTAACCATGTATATTCTTTGCTTGTAGGTGTTATTATTGAGATCACAAAACATCGCAGCGGAAATACTCATAAGTATTTCAGATGTTACCATTTTACCACCGCTGTAACTCGAAAACCGTAACTCTAAGGAAAAAAAATGTTCATTTTAAATGTTGCTACAAATAATTCATGTAGTATTCATAGATTTTCAATTTTCGAAAGAAATCGCCCTCTTCATATAGCAAAAGTACTCTAACTCGAAAACCGTAACTCTTTTGAAAAAATGTCCTATTCCTCAATGTCCTATCTTCAATTATACCACCGTAGATTTTCCATTTTCGAGAAAATTTGCCCCCACCACCCCCTTCGGGGGCGGTTTTCGGAGGGAAGGAGATTTCTGATTTGTGTTTTTATGAATATGGGACCATTTCTCAAGTCTCCTCTTTCAAATGACTCAAAAATCATCAAAATCGGAGTACGTCTAATGTATACAATGCGCGAACAAACCAAAAAAAAAACAGACAGGCGAATTGTATACCTCCTCCATTAGGGGTTCGTCGGTCAAAAACAATTCCTTCCTCAAATGACAATATTTGATATAGATAATTTTATTCAGATTCTTCACTTCCACATCCATTATATTGAATGAATTTTCATTGAGATCATTCCTGTTTGTGATAGAACTATAGGATCTACATCGGGTAAAGTGGTCTAAAATGGTTCATATTCGTGTAATAAGTAAAAACCATTCATTGTGTGTCACCCTGTTGCTATGCAAACTTGGCTAACACACACACACTGCCGTGCCTTGAGTAGATATTATTTCATTTAGGGTGTTTATCTAGTAGATGATTCTGAATATTTTGATGGGTTGGCATCCACATTTGGTGCCGCCTCTGTCTGACAACTTATTTCAACTCTGCTTATAGTAACACTAGAACCATATCATTATATATAGACTTTTTAGATGCATCCTGTATTATATATATAGTTCTTCTCTAAGCCTATATTGAGCTTAATCATTTGTTGTGCTTCTCTGAAAACTACACTGACGAAGACGTATGTAATGTGCTTTAATATAGCTTTTCAATTGATGACTCTTCACATTTACCTACAATATAATGTCGTATATCGATTGATGCCACCCTGCGTCTATAAAATAGAACAACCCTGTATTGTGTGCTCCAGTTAACGTGGTTGTGTCAGAATCTAATCACATTTATTGTGATTCACTCACAAAGCGAAGATTACGTAATAGAAATTTCTATTTTTACATTCGACAAGTAACTGTTCTCCCATAATAACTAAACTTAGACTTTTTATATATATCAAAATTGTGTGGAGGAACATTTCTAAACCCAATAGCTACAGAATCTTGTATTTTTTAATCTATAATTGTTAAATCGATGAAAAACTAACAAACAAACATTGCGACATGGCAAACATCCTTTTAATTTCTGATGGATGTTATAACGCCGACTTTTTTGTTTTCACAAAAATGTTTTTTATGTAATGTTAATCTCGAAACATTTAATTTGGCACATTGTTTCTGACTTCGAAGAAAGGAAGAAGTAAAAAATTCATCTGTATATTAAGTTGTTTTTTATATGTCAATGGTCAATAAGAATGATATTTTCTTATTTTATATATTTATAATTAAAGTCATTTTTGTTGGCGATGAAGTTATGTAATATATAGAATTCTTTGGATTAGCTATCGAGAATGTTTATTCTCTTCGTCAGGGCAAAATTCGTGAATTTAGGTGAAGTGACATTTCTGATAGATTGAAGAAAATAAATATTCTCTAAAGCTTTGTTTAATGCAAATAAATTTATTTATTAAATAAATGTCTGCATCCCAACAGTAAACTCGAAAACTTTTCCAAAAGGGTTGGAGGGGGCAAAATTTCACGAAAATAGAACATTCTATCTGACAGAATTGAAGAGAAGATAATTTCCAGTAACATTTAAATTGGACATTTTTTCAAATAAAGGAAGTCCGAGATACAGCCTTAGGTAAATGTTACCGCCATAATTTGAAATCGTTCCATCAGCGCAACCACCAAAAATTTAAATTCTCACTAAGGGTGTACCAAGTATCTTCCATTAGCTGTTTCTGGAAAACTATTCAAGATATGGATGTTTCCCGCAATTTGCTATCGACTGAAAATGTGAAAACTTCGTGTTCTAACAGACGAACAATCCCTCATTTTAAATACACAAAACATGCTACTTTGTATTTCATTCAAGTTCATTATCACATCAATATTTTAAGTCAATGTGAAGGTCTACAGTCTACAGTACATGATACACCCTGTATTTTTTGTTTATAAACATATCAAGACAGGTATAGATACATATTATAATTCCTGTGTTACAATTATTTCGAGTGATCCAAAAAAATATCCACATTCTGGAGTCTGGAATTATATTAAAAATCAATTGTCAATATGTCACATGATTTACTTTACACACTATAGCGGAAAGTATTGACTTTTCGCACGCAAACAGCATTCAGTGTTTCTACTATCAAAAATGTCAACGCATCAATCAAAGAAATAACAACTCTATGAAATTTAACATCCAAGGCGGGTGCAAAAAATGATGTATCCTACACGTGAGCAAAGGGACAAGACTGACAATCATGAAACAACATTCGCTTCTAGGTATATGTCATATTTGCTCTTTAGCGAATATGACACATACCTAGGCTCATCTTGCAAAATCACTATTGTCAGATATTCGCTACTTTACGTACTTGTAGCATAAACTACTATTACGTAGCATGCGTATAACCTTGTGAATTTGAGAAGCTAGATAGGGAAAATCTGGGGAATGATTTTTTCAAAGTTCATTATTTATGTCCCAGTCTCAAGCTTATCTTGATGAGATCATTTTCTACCAACTTTAGATTTTCAAGACTACATTATATTTCATGAAATCGTCAGAGTTGGTTATATCGATTATTATTATTAGATAAAAGTAACAGTGATCCCAGTACGGATCCTTGCGGTACACCATTCAGAATAATGTTGTCAGTCTCATCATTTTGTTCACCTTGATACAATACTTGCGCTAAGACTAAGACTCGTTTTCCAGTGTTTTTTTTTTATCCAACCTCTAGGATCATATTACAATATCTGGATTGCCAGTTATTGGTTACTTTACACACTTGTGGCCTAAGCTACTAATATTTCGTAGAAAATAATTGACATTCTGTGATGTCTGGGATAAATGCGGTCGTAGAAAAATGATTACATGATACAGAAAAGTGTTTCTTAGCGGTGCGATTGAGGGAAATATCACAATTGTTATTATCGATACATTCTTACAATATGTTGACGTTGCCATTTTCCAAAGAGAGAGAGAGAGAGAGAGAGAGACTTGATTATTATATATTATATGCTCTATTCCTATTCGCCTCAAAGGACACGTATATGCGACAAACAACAACAAAATATAGTAAAATGTGGAGAGACGCGAGACCATCATGGAGCGGCGCTTTGGCAACTATATACCATGGCGCTCCATCATGGTAGGTAGAAGCTAGGTACAATCTAGTAGTCGTGGTGTTGGACGTATCCAGGCTGCATCGCCGCCGCGCTCTCGACTCCTCCGCACTCCTCGCGCGCTTCACTATTATAGATAGGTATACCTGGGTGTCATCTTCGTCGCATAAGTCTTATCAAATTGATTTATCATCATCACCACTCGTTTTTCCGCCGCATGTGCGAGTGCTTGTATCTGGCTGTGTAGAGGTATAATAGGATAAAATGGAGAATAAAGTATGTTTTGAAGGTGTTTGTTTTTGTTGTGGACAACGAAAGATTGTTTTGTTGCGTGCATAATTTCACGCTGATAAGACGCGTTGGTGTGTGAGTGTGTGGTGACGTCGATCTTTCGGCATTTTTCCTCTGCCTCTGGAAGCAAGAAACAGCCAAAGGAGGTACTTACCTACCTGCCTTGTCGCAGTCTTCTTCTGAGTGCGCGGCGAATTCAATTGCCTCTTCCGCCGTCGAATTATTTTTCACCTGATTTGATTTCAACAAGCGATGAGTGGCATTGAGTATGTTGTGCGGATGATTTGTGGATTGTTTATTAATAGTTAATCTAGTAATAAATATACTGCCTTCGAAAAAAGTGACAAGGTAAAAAAACATTTAACCCGTTTTAGAGCTTGATAATTTCTTCAATAATTTTTAGATTTTAATAAACTCGATATTGATATAAAGCTTTGTTCTTTTGTTATACATTCACGATTAACCATAAACTTCAATTTTTTTTCTGATTTTTCTACAAGCCTTAATGTCAAAGTATGTTATTACACCAAGAATCGTTACTAAATATGTTTTCTTCATGTACCTAATTGAATTTTCTTTGACAATTATTTGAATTTCAAAAAATCCTTCTACATCTTTCGGTTCTAGTCTATATCTTTATTACTCGAATTTCTTGTTAGGTTACTATTCTGCAATTGAGATTGATAATCTTATCTTTTATATGTCACAAACATTTCTGTTTTGTATTGCTGTTATCTTCCAAAGTGTCTTATTAGGTGTTTGTCTTTCATTTTTGGTAAATTTATATTCTACCGCTTTCGAATAATATATAAATAGATTTTTTTATTTATAGTAACTTTTATTATTGTTACCATTAATTTAATTTAATTAATACTATGACAATGTTTATTTTCCATTAATTTTATCTTAAATCAGTTGATTCATATCAAAATAGAGAAATAATGCATTATTATGTTATTTTTGAACTGTATGGAATTTTTGCTATCTTTTGTCACTTTTTGGTTCTATTTTTCCTCAAAATAAAGCTTTAGTAAGCAAAAAACGTTGTAATAAATACAATTTTTAATTAAGTCATAATTCTGTCGTGATTATCTGTTATTTTGAATCATTGTAAGATTATGTAACAGCGCTACGTATAGGTACTTATCCTGAGAATATGTGAATTATTTTCAGGAAATATATGGATGACAAAAGATAAATTTACATAAATATATTCATACCTGGGAATAGCACAAATTTCTCAATGTCTTCTTCGAAAATATTTATATGTAGGTAGTATTTTTTCTAATCTGTGGAATGTATGGTAAATAATAACAAAAATGCTCCACTTATCTTTGTTGGCAACCTAACGATATCATTTGTTTTTTTCATCCAAAAAATAAATCCATACTTATTAAAGTGCAAAAATGTTGCTCATATACCTTCGCATAGCTTGAAGTCGGTATCTACTAATAACCAAATGAATAAAACATTAAAACTAGATTTCTACAACTATAAAATACCTACTAGTAAATACCCGCGACTTACGCCCCAAAAACTCTCATTACCGGGACTCATATCTATTTTTGGGTTAGGCTGGAATTGAAAAGTCTGCTTAATGTTCTCTATAGAAACTCCATTTTCCCACTAAAAAGTTCAAATTTTATGTCCACTGTCTTGGACATGGACAAAATCAATGTCATTTCCGCAAAAAATGCCCCAAAAACCTCAATAACGACAAACATATCGATTTATTGTGGATTTTTGTAAAAAAACTGCATTAAGATATTCATCATAAGATATCGGTTGCATATTTCTGAGATTGGGAATTAATGTCCTTTTCCTATTGTTGCAGACTGAATTACCTGGCACAGAAGGACCACAACCTCTGTCACCAGTAGAAGAGGACACCAAGAAGTCAAAGACATCGAAACCACCTCCACCAAAGAAACAAAAACTCGACTTTGACAGCAAAGACCACAAAACATCAACAATCTCCGATTTTATTCACCCAGACGATTTCATCAATCACGCTAATGGGAAAGTCTACATCAAAAGCAAATGCAAATTGTGCAATTACAAAACCGCATGGGACACAGAAATGGCAAAGCACGAGCGAAAAGTGCACAACATTGATAGAGATGATAAAAATAAGTCGGTGATTAAGAAACCATCAAGACCCATCCCTAACCTGATCCCGATCCCATCTACCCAAAGCACTCACTTAAAAAACAATCATCATCAAAAATCAGTGTATCCGGTATTAAAGACTGTCCACATACCTGAAACAAGCGAACCAATGATGAGCCAAAAGGACATCAATGATATTTGCGCCAAATCCTCGAACAGTGTACTCAAAGACTTGGCATCACTTTTTGGTTCAGAAGACGTGTTCAAAACCTCCACACCCAAAGTGCCTGATCTCATTCCAGCCGCTGTGTACAATTCATCGCAGAAGAGTGGTGACAATAAACTGTGCGACATGTTCAAGCAGAAGAATGCCAGCTTCTTTGATAGCCTACGCGAGAAACTTGAACTTGGCACCAGCAACAATTTGATATGCAGCATATGCGGCCATGAAAGCAAGTGCCTTACCGAGCAAGCAAGGCACCAGAAAATGTGCGGCAAGGAGACTTACAAGACACACAGCATCATACCATTGCCGAATATCAGCTCGTCCAGGTGTCAGTTTTGCAGACAACGTTGCAAGTCGAGCGCCGATCTCTATACACACTTGCAAATGTGTCCAGATGCTTTACGAGCTCACAATGTCAAAAAAGAAGAGATTGACTCGGAACCGGAAGGAGAACTCAAAATAGACGAAGACCATGTTCCAGATGAGCTTGATATGAGCAAGCCACACCCAATGGAGAACAAAGTGTTCGTTTGGAACGACATAACAGTACCAATGGATATTGAAGTGGATGATTCCAATTACGAGTACACCGATGAGAAAATAGATGACAATGTGTCACTTGATCTATCGATACGCACTCAGTCACCTCTGGATAGCGAGGGCAGCTGTCTTGGGCAAGACTTGACCACCACAAGCAACAACAACAACAACAACAGTATCCAGCATTCACCACTGCCCACCAACGAAAAGATACCAACACATGGCAACGATATCAGCATCGCCCAGCACAAACGGGTGTTCAAGTGTCCACATTGCACATTCTGGGCATCGACAGCATCTCGCTTCCATGTCCACATTGTCGGCCATCTCAATAAGAAACCATTCGAATGTTCGCTGTGCAGCTATAGATCCAACTGGCGTTGGGACATTACCAAGCACATTAAATTAAAATCGGTCCGAGATCCAGAACATTCATCCGCCAAGGTGCTGATGACCGATGAGACGGGTCGCAGAAACTATACCAAATACAACAAGTACCTTACAGAGATACCGGTGAGCAGTGATCAGAGCATGGACACCAGCGGTGGATGTGGCACCAGGCCGAAACAACATCAGGAGCGGCATGCCTCACCATCGACCAGCAGTAGCTGCAAATCATCCGATAATATACCGAAGTTGAATAGATTACCCAACAATAATGATTTTAGTCCATTATTGATGAAGAGTTCACCGTTGCGACAACCGCCGACGCTTTTGACAGCTGATGGCAATTTCATGTCCACCATGTCTGAAAAGAAGAGGTCCGCAGCTGAGGGTAAGAAGACGCTGTTCAAATGCAAGAAATGCAATTTCAAGTAAGTTGAACCAGTTCATACAACAATTTTACATGGCATGTTTATATACCTTTTGTTCTTATGACATTTCCAGGTGATTTTCTTATTTGGAACAAAATTTTTGTTAAATGATTCATTATTTTTAATATCAAAATGTTACTTGGTGTATCAATGGATTTTGAACGCCATTAGATAAAAATCTCAACAGGAAAAAATATCTACTAAATCATCAAAGACCAGCTTGTTTTCTTCCTCAGTTTGTAAGATTTCTGCAATTATTGCAACAACAAAAAAAACATGTTTTCGCACTTCTGTTTTCCAGAAGAGAAAATATTTTTTTTGTACTATCATAACGTAGAAGATCCAATACTGTTTTCGGAATAATAAACAGTTTATTTGGACATGGCCAGCCGTAAATAGAATGAATAAACAATTTGAATTTATAAAAAAAACAGCAATTTCGAAAACAATAGGGTTTATATGAAAGAGTCTTTTGAGTATTATATTACGCAACTTAATAATGTTGGTGGTGATGAAATTTTCCTGTGACTGATTGTAAATACCGTGAAAAATTCGTCTTAGCTGTATTTAATCACGACCAGAACGTTATGGGCAGGTAAACGAGGTTAAGATGTTGACAAAATTGATTGGAAAGGAAAATTTAATAAAGAATAAACTTGAATACAAATTTATGTTTTTGCTTATTAATGCACGAAATATAGACTAATATTTGCAAAAACGTGTTTTTTCAAGCACTTCTGAGACCCGATTATCCGGATTAATTGTTGCAAATCATCCGGATAATTTTTGTCCAATTTAAATGTTGCTACATATTTCTTTAATTTGACCGTCTCATATTTCCAGAAAATTGTCCCCTGAACATAGCGCAAATACACATTTCAGTCTTTACTATTGCTGTAACTCGAAGACCGTAACTCTTTTGAAAAAATGTTCAATTTAAACATTTCCGGATATGGTCTCATCTCTAATTCTGCCGTCCCAGATTTTCGATTTTCGAGAAAAATTGCCCCCTACACCCCTCCAGTGTTTTTAGAGGAAAGGGGACTTTGCGTTTTTCTAAATATGGGACCATTTCTCAGCTCTCTTCTTTCAAATGAATCGAAAATCATCAAAATTGGAGCACGTTCACTATGCAAAACACGCGAACAGCCATACACAATAAAACATACAACCGAATTGTATACCTCCTCCTTTTTTGAGGTCGGTCAAAAATGATTGAAGTTATTCAATTAGAAGTAAAAAAATACGATTTTGAAGGTAGTATATGATATTTAGCACCCTCCATTGTAATTCCAAATTTCCAAATTTAATAGTTACTATTTTGATCTGTGACATACCAATGTGAAACTAGCTAACGAGATTTGATTTTTGGAAATTCCAACATAATATTATTGATTCGTCATCTAGAAACAATTTAGATTAAGATTTAGCAGAGCCTGATGCCGGATACCACACTACTTATTTACAAACGACTTCAACGTTATTGTTTCATAAAAAAAACATACCTTGATAGAACGAATAATATGAAAAAATCTATTATTTTTGAAGAAAATACACATACATTGTAGACGTTGCCACGCCCAACGCCCCCCAGCCGTGTTACAATAAATTCGACAATTTGCTTCTTTTTAGTTTGTGCGCGCGCTGTATACAGTAGAAGTACTCTGATTTTGATGATTTTTGTTTCATTTGAAAGAGGAGAGTTGGGAAATGGTCCCATATTGATAAAAATCAAATCCAAAATCTACTTTCCACCAAAAACCGCCCCCAAAGGGTGTGGAGGGGGCAATTTTTCTCGAAAATGAAAAATCTGCGGTGGTACAATTGAAGATAGGACAATACCCGGAAGCGTTTAAATTGAACATTTTTTCAAAAGAGTTACGGTTTTCGAGTTAGAGAACTTTTGCTATATGAAGAGGGCGATTTCTTTCGAAAATTGAAAATCTGTGAATACTACATGAATTATTTGTAGCAACATTTAAAATGAACATTTGTTTCCTTAGAGTTGTGGTTTTCGAGTTGGGAAATGGTCCCATATTGATAAAAATCAAATCCAAAATCTACTTTCCACCAAAAACCGCCTCCAAAGGGGATGGAGGGGTCAATTTTTCTCGAAAATTAAAAATCCGAGACGACAGAATTAATGTAAATTCCATATCCGGAAATGTTTAAATTGGACATTTTAAAAAATAATCATACGTTTCCGCGCTACAGTCTGAAATATGTGTTTCAGCTATGTGAAAGGGGCAAATTTTTCCGAAAATCGAAAATTCGAGATTTGAAAATTAGAAAGGGGACCATATCCGGAAACGTTTAAATTGAACATTTTTTCAAAAGAGTCACGGTTTCCGAGTTGGGAAATGGTCCCATATTGATAAAAATCAAATCCAAAATCTACTTTCCACCAAAAACCGCCTCCAAAGGGGGTGGAGGGGTCAATTTTTCTCGAAAATTAAAAATCCGAGACGACAGAATTAATGTAAATTCCATATCCGGAAATGTTTAAATTGGACATTTTAAAAAATAATCATACGTTTCCGCGCTACAGTCTGAAATATGTGTTTCAGCTATGTGAAAGGGGCAAATTTTTCCGAAAATCGAAAATTCGAGATTTGAAAATTAGAAAGGGGACCATATCCGGAAACGTTTAAATTGAACATTTTTCCAAAAGAGTCACGGTTTCCGAGTTTCGCAATGGTAAGGTCTGAAATATGTGATATGCGTATTTCCGCTATGTACAAGCTAAACCTACCTATAACGTTTTGGGTATTAGTGAACGTTCAACAATTTTCATGACTAATGTTACACTCAAAAATGTGAAATAAATATTTTTTACAAACAATTGGACCGTCTTTATCAGTTGTTGCACTGAAAAATACCAAATAATATTAATTCTATTGGTGCTGGTAATTTTGAAGTTGTGCCGTTGTAGTTTGTTGTTGTAGGCACCAACTCCAAAAGAACCAGCAGCAATAGAATTAATATTATTTGTAATAAATATTTATTTTATGAATGGATGAACGTTTTTTTCTTAAAGTGAACGTGCTTCGATTTTGATAATTATTTTTTTTATTCGAA
The DNA here is from genome assembly GCA_958507055.1 of Crioceris asparagi. Classification (NCBI taxonomy): domain Eukaryota; kingdom Metazoa; phylum Arthropoda; class Insecta; order Coleoptera; family Chrysomelidae; genus Crioceris; species Crioceris asparagi. The sequence goes on from OY293829.1 coordinate 8,079,682, forward strand.
ACAGCAGTGCTAAGAATTAGTCCAATTAAAAATAATATCATTTCTTTTGGTGACAATAGTCTTCTAGGTAGCAGACTACAACTTCACAACTTAAAAATTACCAGTATGAATGGATATTATTTTGCATTTTTCATTGTACCAACTAATAGAGTTGATGCTAGTTTTTGTGAAAAAAATATTTATTTTTCTTTAATATTAACAAGCTTTTTGAATCAACGAACCAAACTTGAATGCTGATGACGCATTACAGCATTTCTTGATGTTTGCTTCTTGAAACATTGTTATTTATACTTAGGTATGTACACACGCAATATTGGCTCTTATCAAAAATATGAATTTTATCGCTAGTATATGTAATACATTTCTTGGACGTTAAAATAGTAGTAAATACCTAATGGCCAAACTGCTTTTGCAATTTCTATTTGTGTGTTTTTATTATTGGTTTATTTGTGGTGATAATATGGAGTATGGAGCTGTGTTGGAAAAACCTTGAAAACCAATAATATGTTGGCTACCGACCATCCGTATATATTTTAAGTCGTGGCCCGTTCATCGATTTGATTATATCATGGACCGACCAGTGACATTTCATAAAATGACCAACTAGATAAATGTTTGCACCATTTCCAAAAAAGAACGAATACGATTGGGTTGTGTGATGTTTGCTTTTTTATATGTATGGCTGTTCGCACGTTTTGCATAGTAAACGTGCTCCGATTTTGATGATTTTTTATTTATTTGAAAGAAGAGTGTTGAGAAATGGTTCAATATTTATAAAAACTCAAATACGAACTCTCTTTCCATCTGAAAAACGTTCCCGAAGGGGGTGGAGAGGGCAATTTTCTCGAAAATTAAAAATCTGAAACGGCAGATTTAAAGATGATACCATATGCGAAAACGTTTAAATTGAACATTTTCTCAAAAGAGCTACCATTTTCGAATTACAGCATTGGTAAAGTCTGAAATATGTGTATTTCCGCCGCGATGTTTTGAGATCCCTGGATAAAAACAAGTACAGGCAAAGCATATACATGGGTAATAGGATAAGTACTATTTTATTTGGTGTTACTAAACTTTCATCGATTTTTATGACGAATTTTACTCTCAAAATTGTGAAATAAATATTTTTCAACAAAAATTGGACCGACTCTATTCGTTGGTGCACTGAAAAATACAAAATAATATTAGTTCTATTTGTTTTGGTACTTTTGAAGTTGGTGCCAAAAGTTTCCAATCTAACTATAATTGCAAAACTTCAAAATTACCAGTACCAACAGTCTTAATATTATTTTGTATTTTTCAGTGCACCCACTAATAAAGTTGGTCCATTTTTGTTGATTTTACGAAGGAAAATTATGATATAACCAAGGGACAATTTCATGAAATTCTCAATCGTCGTCTATAATATGGATATTTATTCTATGATCGGACGACGACATATTATTGTACACAACGTATTTCCATTGCTCACATTTTAAGCTTTGATGGCAATTTAACGATTCAACTTGATGATGAAGAATGAAATGCATTTGTAAGCACTTATGGGGCGCGGTACACTGCTACTTACAAAAGATTATTTCTCTACAATGTGGGCCAATGCAGATAAGAAGTATCCAATAAAATCAAATATAATGTAAACTATTGTATATAATATATATAGTTGAGGCGACTAGAGCTCGCTGATGTGTCATTCAGTGAGTCTACGTAATCACATCAATGAATGAGAAAATATAACGTTTTCACTAGGAAATTGAAAAGTTTTGGATGACAATTTCAATCTTTGAGTATGCTCCTCATAACTTCTAACTAATCTCGATTACTTTTTAAATTTAAATAATATTTTTATATCAAATTGTAATTGTAAGATAAATTCCAGTTGATTTATTTGATTTTTTCCAATAAAAAAAATATTTTCGATATAATATTTTACGACACGAAATATTTCATACCCCCGCATTCTTATTTTTTCTTTTATTGTACCCACCATTTTAATCATATTAAAACAATCTATACCTTAATAGATAACTACACGGTTTATACAAATAAATATTTTTTACAAAAAATTGGACCGACTTTATTAGTTGTTGCACTGAAAAATACAAAATAATATTAATTATATTGGTGCTGGTTCTTTTGGAGTTGGTGCCTTCAACTACAAACTACAACGGAACTACTTCATAACTACCAGCACGAATAGAATTAATATAATTTTGTATTTTTCAGTAACACCAACAAATAAAGTCGGTTCAATTTTTGGTAAAAAATATTTATTTCACACTTTTGAGTGTAACATAAGAAGATCGTACTTATCCTATTACCCATGTATATTCTTTGCTTGTAGGAACTTGTTATTATTCAGAGATCTCAAAACATCGTGGCGATCCCTATATTTCAGACTTTACCACTGCTGTAACTCGAAAACCGTAACTCAATGGAAAAAAATGCAATTTGAATGTTGCTACAAATAATCTGATCTTTAATTTGGCCGTTCATATTTTCAATTTTCGAAAGAAATTGCCCTCTCCACATAGCAGAAATACACATATTTCAGATTTTATTACATTGCTGTAACTCTAAAACCGTAACTCTTTTGAAAAAATGTTCAATTTAAACATTTCCGGATATTGTCTTATCTTTAATTAGTAACATAAACAAAAAAATGAAGACAGTAGTATTTGTATACCTCCTTCGTCTAGGAGGTCCGTCAAAAATGCTACAGTACAAAGTCATATCTTAGTTTTGGGCTTAGAGACAGGCTAATTTCTAAGTGGTTGTATTACAAGGGAACCAAATGGTTATTGAATGGAAAATAAATTCTTTTAAATTAGGCGTGTCTTGGGAACACCTCCTAGCGACAGTATGACGTCAAAGTACAGATAACAGATACCTACGGTAATTGAAGGACGGGTTCTTCTCTAAAATAACAACAGTATTTTTATAGAGCGGAAGGAAGACGTATGTACCTATCATTCCGTACACCTTTTTTGTTGCTCAAGCAATAACTAGAACAAACAAACAATATCTAGAACGACAAAATGTTAGATATAATACAAGCTACTCAAGCTGGAAAATTTGAGATGGGCGTAACCTCCTTAGAAGTGTGTGAACATGTTTGTTGGTTAATACGAATTGATAAGAAAAAAGAAATTCCAACCAAGATGACAGATTGTAAAATATTATATTTAACGAACAACAAAATAAGCTAATTCTAACGATTGATGGAAATAACGAACTTTAAAAAACTATGACCCTTATTATTTATTGAATAATGAAAAATACAAAATAAAATATTAATTCTATTGGTACTGGTAATTTTGAAGTTCTGCAGTTGTTGTTAAATTGAAGACTTGACACCATAGAATTCCTAGATAGCTAGAATTCATATTACTTTGTACTTTTCAGTGCACCAACTAAGGGAATTAGTCTAATTTTTTGTAAAAAATATTTATTTCACACTTTCGAGAGTAACATTAGCCATCAAAATCATTCAAAGTTCACCAACGAAGATAATACGTTGCTTTATACTTATTCAGAGATATCAAAACATCGTGGAAATACAAATGTTTTAGACAACTTTACCACTGCTGTAACTCGGAGATCGTACATATTTTTTTAATGTCCTATTTAAATTTGTTAGGTACTTATAATATATTTCTTAATTTGGCCGTCTCATATTTACAATTTTTAATTTCAATTTGACAATTATTCTTAGCAACGTTTAAATTAAACATTTTTTCATTAGATCTCTGAATAAAAACAAGTACAAGCAAAGAATGAACATGGGTAATAAACAACAACAAATAAAGTCGGTCCCATTTTTTTGTAAAAATATTCATTGAGTAAACTTTTTGAAATCTATTAGTCTTCTCCTTTAATTAGGCGCTAAACAAATTCCTAATGAAATCCGAGAGTATTTGGACTTTTACATTCATATCGTCTTTTATCAATACAACAGAGAACATTTTTTTTATTCTTATAAATTCACACTTATACTTATTGCCACCCTTCCAACGTACATCAGCATATTACTCAATGATTCATGAACATTTTATCGATTTTGTTATTCATTTGCTCAAAAGACTTGGATTTGTCGCTCAATAGTGACACCCACCAAGTAAACTGTCGTATAAATTAGCTTACATTGTTTGTGTTACAGAGAATACGTACTTGCTGATGAATAAAATGAATTTTGCCATTATTTTCGGACTAATTAGACAGTGCCAAGCGTTGTTTTGGAAAGAAATTATACAGACGTTTTGAATACCTACGTCATTGGGCGATTACTAATTTTTGTTTTTTGGTTCAGTCCCCTGTAGAATAAGTCATTGACTTCATATTAAAAATTGTCCAAAATCGTATTTTAATGAAATAGAGATTTTGAACAAATGTATTACAAAAAAAATATGAAGTCCTAATATAGCAGTCCCAATATTTTGATGATTACTAACAGCATAAATTAGAAACAGATACATATGTTTTTTTTTAAATTGGACAGTCTTTATTAGTCGGTGCACTGAAAAATACAAGAAAATGTCAATTCTATTGATGATGGTACTTTTGAAGTTGGTGCAATTATGGTTAGATAGAAGACTTTTGGCACCAACTTCAAAAGTACCAGCACCAATAGAAATGATATCATTTTGTACTTTTCAGTTCACCAACTAATGAAGTTGGTCTAATTTTTGGAAAAAAATATTTATTTCACACTTTTGAGTATAACTTTACTCATGAAAATCGTTGAACGTTCACTAATACCAAAGATTGTACTTATCCTATTACCCATGTATATTCTTCGCTTGCACTTGTTATTATTCAGAGATCACAAAACATCGCGAGAGAAATACACATATATCTCATACTTTACCAATGCTTTAACTCGAAAACCGTAACTTCTTTTGAAAAATGTCCAATTTAAATGTTAATACATATAATTTATTCTTTAATTTGGCCGTCTCTTAGTTTGAATTTTTGCAAAAAAAATCCCCTCTACATAGCGGAAAAACAAATATTTTAGTCTTTACCATTGCTGTTACTCGAAAACCGTAACTCTTTTGAAAAAATTTCAACGTTTCCGGGATTACGGATTTGAGTTTTCCTAAATACGGGATCATTCCTCAACTCTCTTCTTTAAATGAATCAAAAATCATCAAAATGGGGCAAGTTGACTATGCGCGAACAGCCATATATAAAAAAATTAAAAAAGCAAATAAATAACCGAATTGTATACCTTCTCCTTTTTTGAAAGTTGGTCAAAAAACACGTTTTCATTTGAAAAAAAGAAGTTGATGATCAAAACCTATTTTTTGGATGCCCTCTATATATGAATTTACCATCAAAATAATCAAAACATATAGTTAAGATATTGAAGAGTCATTTACTTGTTTAAGATTTTTATTTAGTACTACAGTCATAATATAATAATATATATAACTGGCATTTACATTTGGTTACGCCACTGAGAACAATGTCTGGCCAATTTATTTCAACTGCTTGTTGTGACAAAGACGTCAGAAACTATGAAATGTACTACAGTTCAGTTGACTATTCTGTACATAACAACTATACCTATTAGCAAAGAAATGTAGTTAGTATATTCTTTGCTATTAGTTTGTGGCTAATGTTCCATTTTCTCTATCCAGGGACGCATCCAGGGAAGTACTGCTAGAGCATGTGAAGGGTCACTATCACTCATCATCATCCACAGCACCGTTGCCACATTCACCATACAGTGGCATCGACAATAATGGTGGACTGGGCAGTTGTAGTAGCAGTGGCGGCGGCGGCGGCGCAGGTAGCCTAGTAGGAAGCATACTTGACGGTTTGACAGCGCAGGATCTCAGATTAAGGGGTACGAGTCCTGATAGAGATGAGGCAAGTGTAAATAACATATCGGGGAAGGGAGGCGGCAACAGCGCGCCCTTCCGGTGCGGCCATTGCAACCAGGTATCTAACTGGAAGCATGTCATCCAGGTATACTAACCACAGCTTACTAACATTTAACTAATTTTTGTTTTTGTGTTTGTTTTTTTATGTCGCTTCAATAAGAACATGAAACCATAAAGATAATCCATTATACGCGATTTATAATTAGAAAAATTGTATTGTTAATTAGCTATGGGAGCATAATATTTTATTTTTGAATGATTTGTAGCAACACCTATATTGCAAGTTCAATTTTAAGTCATTGACTATCGAAAACCTTTACTTCTGAATCATGATTTAATTTACAGGACTCGTACGGAAAGTTATAACTTTACATACACCCTGATCTATATAGACAGTTTAGGATTTCTTTCAGATTATATTTTCCAAAGCTAATGTATTTTCCATTTATGGAACGTGACAATTCTCATTTAAATAACACAATAAATATTATAACATTATATTGGAATAGCTTTTTTTAGAAAAAAAAAACGGTTAATTAAGAGTCCGACTCGCAATACGAAGGGTTCTGTACCATCGTACAGGAACAGTCATAACTAAGAACAGTCCTAGATTTTTCTTTTTCTCAAATGAAACTTACAAAGCAGGTGTTGCAAAAAATGATAGCCTTATAGTTTAATTATATGTATAAAAAAGCTAAGTCATGATTTACAAAATAAAATGAGTAGCCTTCAGTTGCCACCACCAAAGAGCGCTTTAATCGCTTTCCTTGAGCAATACCTAGTTTTCGTTTCGACAGTTTTGAATTAATATCCTTATGGTTCCATGCTTCGGCTTTACCTAGATGCATGTGTTGTAGGATGGATGAACAAAGAACGAAAATATTCAATTCAATCAATGACTGCGAATATATCTCCTTGCATAAGGTATAAAATTTCAAGGGAAAAACTTTCAACTAATTTCAATATGATGATAAGCGTATCAACATGGCGGACTGATCTCGTTATCTTTTGTTTGAAGAACTATTTACGTCACCATTACTTACACTATTTTTTTTTCTTTTTGCATCGGGGCTCTTCAATTGAACGTGTGCAGTTAATATTCTTGGAGTGTTTTCTATGTGGAATTAAATAGATGTAACCTTGATTCTATTATCTATTAATATGTACTCTCCCGACGATACGATATTTTATTTAATCGTAGAGATCTCATTTTCCAATTATAAATCTTAAGAAACAATATCAAGTTGAGCTTATCTACATATATATCATCTATATGAAATAATATTTTCCATTTTCCTTTGCTGCAATTTCCATCATTGCAGTAGATACATATTCTGGAAAGCAATAATTATTATGGAAAAATTACTCATATGATACAAAAAATAGTTTAAATGTTACTACCAATTATGAATAATTTACAAAGAAAATACGTTCGATGACTATTAAAATGCATGAAGTGACAGAAGAAACGAATTATAATAAACATTGACAATTTAAAATTTTAATTAATAAAATCGAGTTATAAATACGTACCTATTCCTACTTATAGGTATCAAATTTTCACATTTCACTTCTTAAAAGCTTGTATTTCACTTATTATGAATTGGTGAAGTGGTACTTCAAATTATTTTGTGAGTCAATTTTTGATTCGGTTTTTGTCATCTTAATAGGCTCAGGTTTTGAATAACTAGATCCAATGACATAAAATAAATACTCCAACAGTTCGTAAAGCAGAGGATTAATTAAATAGAAAATAGACTAGGAGTATAAACAAAAAATGCTCGAACTCGTCGATTTTTGTTTATATTTTAAAGTTTTTTGAGGTAAGTGTGAAATATACAAGATGTGTCAGGAAAGAGATGTGACGCCATGAATTTTGTTTAACAGTGAGCCACCATTTTTATTTCCAAATTAGAAAGGGCACATTTTTAACGTAAGGCAAGGTATATAGATATAGATGATTATTAATTCAGAAACAGGGACCAGGGACCATTTAGTAACTTTTTTATTGACCTTCCATCTTCATTTTACATTGATTTAGGTAAACCGAGATTGCTTTGAAATTTATCAGCTTGAATAGTACAATGTCTCACATTATTTGTCAAATCACTTTATGATTGACAAACATGTCAAGGAGTCAATGTCAATGTCAAATATTTTAAACGTCAATGTGACACATGACTTTCATAACCTATCAAATAGGTGATCAATATTAATTTAACAACGATGAAAATTTCAGGCGTACCAAATTACGTGTGACGTAAAGCAAATGGTTATTTGAATTGAATATAGGTACATAGATTAAATTTTCGTGAATTTACCAATATCTAGAATGATCACTAAACAATTTTTGACGTCAATAATAAGTACGGTTATGTTTAGGTATCATTTCTTGGTGTACCTATTCATGCTTTTAAGCCTTCTGAATTTGCTGGCTGAGTCAAGTTTAGGTACATAGGTACTCTTTAATTTTCAAGTATCTGCGGAAGAAAAAAACGAGAGGATTCAAATCTGGCGAGACAAATCGTCGTACTTAAAAATGTGTACCTACCCTTTGTAATTGTGCAATAAATAATGCGGCTTGATATTATAAAAAAATACCTTTCCTGATGTATGCTCACGAAAAAAAAACTCGAAAATATAAAAGAAGAAAAGAAGGTTTCGAGCTTTTTCTGTTTACACTCCAATAGTTGTAGGTAATATTTATTTATTTTATCCGCTTCTTGAAGAATTCACTGTTCCATAATAATGCATGTTAATTTTTTGACAACTTTGAAATAAGAAAATTAATAATGATAATTAGGATGTGTTGTATAAGTAGATATGTAGAAAAGCTTTTAATTTCTTCTTTATCCTAAATTCACGAATTTGGCCCTGACGAAGATAATAAACATTATCGAAAGCTCGACTGAATTCAAAAAAAATATATTTATTAAATGACTGCGTCGCCAACAAAAATCTCTTTTAATAAAAAAACATCTAGGTATAGTCAATTTAACTAAGCCAGCTGTATTACGTCATAGGTAAGTTAGTACACCTGAAACCTCCAACGATATAAAATCGTAAAATTGGCATTGACTAGAATAAGCTCATTAGGACTTTTTTAATAACTTATGATAATCAACTGTCACATTTGACGTCTGAAATATTTGGCACAAAAATAAACGGAAATTGTATTATGTCATAATGAAATAAAAATCATAACCTACGAAAATGGTCATTCCCCTTGTCATGTTTGTAGGCGCCAATAATAAATGGATTTGACTACTCGTGTAAAACTGTTCTATTAAAATTGATAAATTTCAAAACAATCTCTGTTCAGCGTGTCCCTAAATACACACTATTAGCCTGGCCAGGCTTAAATTATGTCATCAGTAAATGTCATATTCCTATATTGAGTCCGTAGAGCTGTCAATTTTCCAGGGCCAATTTAACCCTGGCCAGGGTAATGGTTTGTATCAAGAATACTGCAAACAGGAGCTTAAACTCGAGTTAAAAATCGTGTAAAATTTCATATGCAATACGCATATCTTTTGTGAATGTTTGCGCACCATGCCGTGCGCAACAAGCCGCTTTCAGGACCGCAGATCATGTTCACGAAGATAAATAAAGAGAACATATATTTAAGGCATTTTAAGGTAATTGTCAAGATGTTCGTCAATGTTCGTCGTACACGAGGCCACGTCCCTGATATGCAATTTTTTTAATCTCATGTGACTACGTAGAGAAGCATAGGAAGTTTACTCTCCTTGTTTCCAGTCTTCTTGGTTTGTATTTAGGAGCACGCTCATGAACAAATATAGGGAGAACGATTAACACAAGTAGTGGGAGTAGCACAAAAAACATTGGGTTATCGTATGTCATTTCAGTGTGTTGCGCAAAATCACGCAGCGCATCTTTATGTAGTATGGGCGAAGGAAGCTTAAATACAACAATAGACACTCAGTGAAATACTGCGCAACATCCCAAATTGACAACTTATCACGGGGCGTTATTTCAGCTACTTCTGCTTATAGAACATATATTCTTGAGCACGCTAATCAGCTATGCATCAGTCAATGTCAAATGATGTTAAGGGTGTTCGAGCAGCGGTTCAAACCAGTCCCAAACCATCAGACGCCTGCGCACTCCAATTTATGATGAATAATTTATTCCCAACTACTAGTAAGATGTTCGAGCAGTAGTTTGACGATTTCCAAACTAGTCCGGACTCAGTTTGAGGCAGGCGCAGTTGAAGCGTCTTCTTCTTCTTAGGGTATAGTGTTCTCTGTTGTTGGAGAAATATGTTTCAGAGAACATTACCACAGTCCTAAACTAAACCCTGGTTTGTGTTTTGTCCATCAGTCTTTCATTGATGTTCTCTCTTATCTTTGGCCATAAAACATATCTATCGGCATAGTCATTTGACATATGACATATGACATATGACGACGAAAATGTAAGAAAGTGGAAGGGGTAGTTTGCAAACTGCAGTTTGGTGTTCGAGCAACAAAATCCCAAACCACTTGGAAACTGTTTCAAACCGCAGATGCGCATTTTAAACAGTTATCAAACCGTCCCAAACTACTGCTCGAACAGCCTTGTTGAAAGGTCAATAAAAAAAAGTCACTAAAAAGTCCCTAGCGCAATCACATTGGTAACTGTAGCCTTACCTATACCCTATTTTTTTCGTATACCAGAAATCAAACTCAAATTGATTGCTCGACAATTGCTTTATTTTTACTTCAACTATTACTTAGCTCTTATCTTCAATGTGTGAGTTAATAATTCTGTAGGATGGATATTTTTTTTTGGAGCTAATCAAACGAGGACATTTGAGTAATTACACGTATTAAATAACATTTTATTCCAATTAATTTTAATTGGCACTTGTGACGTCAGAGTGCAGAGACTGAAGAGACTATTATCTATAGTAGGTACCTAATAAGAGTCAATCGGGACTTTAAAATATCGGTCATATATTATGTTGATTCAGTTTATGTTTTGCTTAGGATTTACATTGTTTTTTTCGTTTTTTAATGATTACTTGAAGTCCAAAAGCCAAATTACTATGTATAAGAGTTGTAGGGACAAATCTATAACTGAAATATTTTTAATTACATTTAGTCAATGGCCACTTTTTGAGAATTTATTTAAACGTTTGGTCGGCGTCCATTTTGAAACTACTGGTCCGATCATGTCGGTTATAAGGAACTCGACGGAGATATTTTCAGTTATAGGTATTATTTTGTATTTTTATATTTAAAATCATTTTTATTTGTCATAGCATACTTGATCACGGAAATTTGAAGAAGGAAGTTTTTTCAAAGAATTTATTTTAAAAAACATTCTTTTGGAACGAAAACATACCGATATGCAGTTTTGAGTTTTTTTATTAAAAATTTAATTTACTTTTCATTTTTGATGAAATATTTGTCGTATTCCATTTAAAATTTCAAAGAAAAATAAAAAAATGAAACTGTAAATAGCGACCTCTACCGTAAGCAGCAAAAACCAATATCAGTATCAGTAAAACTCCTTTCTTCCCTACTGCCCCAATTTCATAACCTACAATAACTCAAAAAGATGCTAAATTCTAGCAGCATTATACAAATTTTTATACGCGTATAGGGTATAGTTGGGAACTTGAAAATAATTTCCAGCAATTTCCTTTGGACGATTTCCTTAAGAGGATTTTCCCTCCATCTAGTACTTTCTGAGATATGCTACCTGTCGACCAAAAAACCGATACATCCTTCTGTAAACAGGTGCTTATCTGAGACTATTGTGCTAGTTAACGAGTTCATTCTTTTAATGAGTGCTGGATTAGGGGACTTTTTACTTAATATATTTTTCATTTTATTCAACTCTAAATATAAGAAAAAAAAATTCAGGATGTTTTCAGAACTTTACTCAATTTAACTACTTGTTAATAATATCTAATAATTGTAGACCATATAATAATAATATGACGATTGAAGTTTAATCAAGGGTTTTCCCCTATATATATATAATATGTAGATACATATAAAGAATCTTGTTAGATTCATATTATGATAAATACCTAAGTATATTATTAATTACAAATCAAATGAGTGAGCCTGTGAAATGAAAACCTATTGTTCAATTGTTAATAAAACAAGTTCAAGGTATTCCATACACAAAATTCTATACTATAATCTTGAACTCTTGTTGTTATTTATTTCCGTGAATTAAATCCACGTGCGCCCTTTTTTTATCAAAAAAAGAAGGTCAACACAAAGACCCATAATATTACTTAGCTTACTACTACTTAGTGAATGTTTTTCAATACAATGGGAATACAGGCGCTTCAATGGCAAAGTCAATTTGAAATTCTATTAAACGATGATAATTTATTCATATTGAAGTTATTATAAATGCATTCCAACATGCTTGTGATTTCTTGGCAGACTCGAAAGCGTTAATTTCACGTGTAAATAAATACATTAATTATTGCGCTATCATAGAGCCAGTGCTGACTGCAAAAAAACCTGGCCAATAAAATAACAGGATGAAATGCTTTGGAAATGTTATTGCATCTATCGCCTAACACAGTTACACAACTATGGCAGAAAACTTTCTTTTCACTCAAGCTGTGTTAATCGGTGTTCACCAAGGGTATGCTTTGGGAGCAAAACATTTTTCGCTTTATTTCAATATCACGTAAACGTTCACCGGTTATGATGCAAGCACCATCGGTGATGTTTTGGAGTGGGGGGTGTCGCTAAAATGTCCCTATAGCTGATGAAGTTATCACATCTGCTCTCATTCAAATACACTATAATATTATTTCTTTTGAAGTTGGTGCCAGAAGTCTTTTGTCCATCTATCCTGAAACGAAAAAACCCGATCTTAAAATAGTATATATTTAATCCTGCAAGGTGAAATAATATGTAGCTATTTGTTTGATTGGCAAACATACAACACCATATTCACTGATAAAATTGCAAAAAAAATCGTTATCAACCTTGAAGTAACTGATGGCGGTAAGAAACATAATCGTAATCAGAAACAAGTGCCTTCTAAATAATTTTCAGGTGGTGTTCAAAGGTGACGAAGATAATGAAAAGAAAAAAAAAAGAAAGATCCGTAAAACCATTATTAGTAGGTGATAGCAGCCCCCCCTCCCCCCTATCGGTAACTTTTATTTGATTTATGTTAAACTTGGTATACCAAGAAAATTTATTTTGTTAAGAATACGAAGAAATTTGATAAGAAAGTAACATATAGGTATGTGTGGGATTGGCATTGATAAAAGTGTTGAAAATTTTATCTTACTTGATTTATTTATTATATTACTTACTTATGTACACATTATATGTTGTTCAGCTTTAAAGCAATCGAATTTGAGAATACACATTCGTTAACTATTCACAGAAACTAGGACAGAACATATTATAATAAATAAATGGATTAGCACTGGTAAATTTGAAGTCTGTTATTGGTAGGTATAAAACTCTTGACACCTCAGTACTTCAAAAATACCAATACGAATAGAATACATATTATCTTGTTTTTTTTTCATCATTTAAAAATAAACGGACTCACATAACTATAGTTTTTTTTAAATTTCGAAATGTCCCCGTTTTAATGACAGTAACTGGAAAAATATTAATGTTTTTTTTAATTTTAATTTTTAGGTTTTTGAATTATGAAATATAAATTTTTCGATTTTCATAACTATTTTGGTTTGTATTTTTAGTTACATTTTCCAGAAAATATACGCCCGTCATTTTTTTGGTACTATTTATTTCTCAACAGTCCTTTTTGAATAAAAGAAGAATCATCAAAATTACAGCAGGTTTACACCTATACTAACTGCGTGAACCTGAATACAAAAAGCAAACATACAATCGGATTGTATACGTCCTCCTTAGTTGTTCAAAAAATCATAATCATAATAAAAAGCTATTTATATACTATAAAACTAGATGATACCAATAACTAAAACATAACAATAAAGAATTGCCTTTTAAGAATAAGCAAATAGGTAAAACACACTAAATATATTTGAGAATTATTTTATTCTTTTTACCTCTACACTCTTAAGAAACTATTCTCCAAGATTAATTATTTCATCTTCATTAGTTTAGTCTGTACGTTGTAATTCAATTATTAAGTCACGTAACAGTTATATAGTATAAGTACGGGGTTGAGCAAATGTGTGGCAAACATCTAATTTCTAAAAATAAACGATACGTTATATCATAAAATTCTCCTTTCCTTAAGTTTTATTCTCTTCAGTGTCAAAGGTACTTTGATTTTCAACGGCTACGCTACTTTCCAAGATATGGCAAAATAGGCAAGTTTTTCCAATAGATCACCCTGTATATATTTGCATTTTCAGATCGCCACTTTTTTATCAAAGTATTTTTTCAAATTTAAATTTCATTCAAGTTACTATTATAGTACGGAACCCTCATATTAGAAACTCCCACTCGTAATTGCCGTTTATGATGATCTTTTCACTTGCCACATACGTATCCATTGTGTCAAAATTCAAAATTGATCTTTATATCATCAGTAATAGCCTTGAAAATACTAACTCTACTAAAACCCAATTAACAAAAAGCATGCGCGTGTTTTTATTGCCTCAAAATATATATCAGCTATCTGTATGGGCGCACATGAATTGTTGCTTTTTCTGTATTAAAATCCAATAACTAACACCCAATGTAATATGTTGCTAACGTAGATTTTCTTTTTTACAATTACAGAGACATTGCCGTTTGAAGCACAGTGGAGATATCCGTGTCGTGAGCAACAAAAACGGCCAAGAAAAAATTGACATGGAGCTCATTACAGACGAACCCGACCACGTGGACCAACCTCAGATAGGCGTGCTCAAGTGCTCCACGTGCCCATTCTCCAACGATGACCCCATAGAATTTGAACACCACCAAATCGCCCATACACCCACAGACGATAGCGTCTACAAGTGCTTCTACTGCCAATACTTCGTCTCACAGCGAGACGAGTTGATCACTCATCTTCAGCTACACGGTATCGCGAATCCTGAAGAGTTCATCAGCCGCGTCATCGACAAGAGTCCCGGCGATGGTGAAACAAAGAAATTCAAGTGTCATATCTGCCCATACGTTACCAACTCCAAATCGCAATACACTTACCATAAGCAATTCCACAAGCCCAAAGGTGGGCCGTATACCTGTTCCTACTGTACATACAATGTTAGCAAAAGGCACCTTCTACACCAGCATCTAAGAGTACATGGCGTTAATGTGACATCTCACAAGCAAAACGGCGAGATTATCATGTTTGATGATGGTAATGATAATGATGAGATAGAAGAGGTGTCTTCATCAACATCGCTGCCATTGGATCTTCAAAACTGCCCAGACATTCCGTTGGTATGGGTGTCGAAGAATGGGAAGTTTTCCAAAATGTTCAAGTGTCGCTATTGTCCACATGTCAACCTCAGGAAAGTCAATATCCAGGAACACGAGAAGATGCACAGCATCAGAGAGAAGAACCCCAACTCGTCTAGGATCAATGACATTGAGCATAAATGTTCAGAGTGCAATTATGTGTGCAACAATGCTGGAGTTTTGTCATCGCATTCAAAAGTACATCAAGGTCTTTATGGTAATGTACATTGCCTTGTGGATCCCACAAAAACTGATGAAGAGCAAATTAGAGAATTGAGTAAATCCTTGGGATTACAAATAATGCCTGAGAATATGTGCTTGGAGGAGACGGATATTTTGGATTCACCACCAAATGAAACTGATGAGATAGACAGCTCGTCTGGATCTGGTTCTGTGCTGTACTTTTGTAAAGATTGTCCAGCAAGGTTTTTGAAAGAAAATGAATTTGGTATACACAAACGATTCCATGGATTAAGACTCTATTACAAATGCGAAAATTGCTCGTACACATCCCGAGAAAAACCTCATATTTGCTCACACGCCAAAGTACACACTAGTGAGTACCAAGATAGGACCAAAGTATTACAGGGTATGTACATGACTAGTTTGAATTATCAACAACCGAAGTTGATATCTCGCAACATTAACGACGAAATCATTTGGATAGTAGAAGATAGCAGCAACAAACCCAAAGAGATGATGAGTACACTTTGTAGTATACTAAACAAACCTCTCAAGTCCAGCCAGAATGTACCATTATCTGGCACGGATCTGTTTCTGCAACGAGAAGAGGCACAACAAAAGCATGCCGCAGAAATGATCAAAGAAATATCACCACCCCCTCCCCAGCCCACTGATGCTCAAGTGGAAGAGTTGATGCACGGCAATCCAAAGTTTGTCTACCAGACGTACTTAAAAAATGGTCGCATGAAGGAGAAACGCTACAAGTGCCATAAATGTCCTAGTGCGTTCGATAAACGTGAACAGTATAAAGTCCATCTCGGTCTACATGGATCCAAACAACGTTACGAGTGCCAGTTTTGTGATTATTCTGTTAAGTATTATGCCAATTATGTGCAACACTTGAAGAAACATAAATTGGACGCTGATGCGCATCGTGCAACAACGAGGCGTTCCAGTGACGAAATGGAATTGGAAATCGATGAAAGTGCTGAAGTTACCAGTCCGGATGAGGAGAATTCGGACGAGAAACCCCTCAAGTTGATTGCTGCCCCTGCGCTAGCAGAAGATGCAGAAAATGAAGTTACCGATGATAAGAAACTATTCGAGTGCCAGAATTGTCCTTACACTAGTCCAAGAAAGGATGCTGTGGATAATCACCAGAAGCGACATGTCAGTGTATCTGGTATCAAATCCACGTACACTTGTGATCACTGTGATTACTCCGTTCTACAGAATCACATAATGAAAGAACATACCAAACTACATTTCATGCCAAATAGAACGACACGTGCAGTGGAAGGTTACATGATTTGTGATAATATAAAGTTAACCTCAAATAAAATAGATGATGATGAAAGTGATAATAACAAAAAGGTAATAATATTCGAGGAAAACGGGTCCAAATTAGACGATGATAAAGTTGTTTTCAATCCTCCATTGAGTTCTGAAGTTGCTGAACGTTTTAATAATAACGAAGGTGAAAAACAGTTCGTTAATGTACAAACAGGTGAATTAGAAGTCGTGAAGAAAAATATAAGTGATACTACGCAATCATCCGAAGATAAGGATTATTGCGAAATGGAAGTAAATTAGTCAAACTTCTAGTGATAATAATTAATATTACCTTTTACCTAATTTATCATATATGGAAACTACTTAAATGATAATGTATTACTATATACATTTCTATCATATTTAACAATAATGCCTTAGTCATAGAGTATTTTTACAGAGTATTTTCACATAAAAGAAGGTAGAGAGAATTTAATAATTATAATATTATGTAGTATTATCACCAAGTTCGTTATGTATTTGTACATATTTTTTTCGTTCTCTTTAGAAGTATTAATTTTATTTTCATGGGGATTAATGCCAAAGCATTTAATGCCAAAATTTGCCATATCTTTTATTGTTGTTTATTGTTTTCTGAGAAATATATGATTATAATTAAAATTTTTCCCTTGTCCATCTTTTTTTTCCAGCCACACTAGACTTTTTATTTCCTTCACAAGGGTTGTGAAAGTATTGTTAAAATTTATTGAACCACTGCAAAAGAAAACTTGTTATCGCAGATTTAAATGATATGCTTTCCAGTATCTTCAGTTCCTAAGCCTTCTCAATAAAAAAATAGATTTTTGCAATCAATGTTTTTAAGAAAGTCTAAATGTTTTATTCAGTCCATTTATTAATTACCAAATAATATACTCTCTCAATCTCATATTTTCACATTGGTGCAAGTATTTTCTCAGTTAAATGCCTTTGAAATCATGAATTAGTATTCCATAAGAGGAACATAAATAAATATCTTTGAAGTATTTCCAGACTTCCATTTCTCTATATCTTTTGTTAATGGAATTTGAATTGTTAATCATTATATTTAGGTACCGAAAAAAATGACATTTATTTAGAGATAGAGCTCATATCAAATTATATATTAAATTAAAAAAATCCCGATAGAACAAGCTAAGAATAAGAACAGACTCATTCAAGCCTTTCAACGCAAAAATTAAAATCAAAATTCGTTCATCCGTTTGGAAGCTACGATGCCACAAACAGATAGACAGATGCCCGTGATAAAATCAATGTAACTAAAAACACATTCGACCTTTCAAACAAAAAAAACTAAATCAAAATTGGTTACATCCGTTTTTTGAGTTACGATGTCACTGACATCCTCAACGATACACACCTTAAACTTATACACCTCTGTTTGTGTCGGGGGTTAATAAAATAGACTTTCAATCTCATATTTCCCATTAGTACAAGTATTTCGGAGTTAAAATCGACAATCAGTTTCCAATTGGAGCTAAACTGCTGTCATTTGAACAGATTCTGGTTTTGATTGTTTGGATAAGTATATTCTGCATTCAGGCAACAACGAAATATAGTTCTTTTAATTATCTTAATTTAGGTGACTCCTCCAACTTTGGATCAGCATGTAAAATAGCAGGTACCCTGCGGATCTCGGCAATTTTGCTTTAACAGCAAACTTCAGGACGTGTAATGGAACGGTTTCCACCAAAAATTTCTAGGCGCTCACTTCATCTTGGCGAGAAAAAATTTGTAAATTAACCTTCACAATGGTAAGACGTAAACTTTGGACAATCTCCAGAAAACTTTAATCTTCGCACTCTTAACCATAGCTGGAGATAAAATTGACATGTCTGGTTTTGTTCATTAATCTTCCGGGATGGCAATAAAAAACGCATTCCAGCTTAAATTATAATAACAGTTGTCATGTTTACTTTGTTAAAACATTTCCAATTTATCGAAAATTCGCACAAAACCATTTTATTTCCTTCACCTATGGAATGTACATAATTTTGTAAACTAGGTATAAAATAAAACGCAATAATATGTTGGAATAAATTTTATTAACTGAAAAAATAATCACAGATTACCCAACGAACATAAATGAAATAAATCAGTCTTGCTAGTGCACATACCATCAGGATTAAAAACTTAACATATCCCAATACAGCTCTAGTACATCTAATAAGGGCTGCTTACAATTTGCTTTTCTTTTTATCGCATTTTTTCTGCTTGATAGCCTTCACCGGCTTACCAGTCTGAACAATTGGAATGCTGCGATCTCCAACATTCTTCTCACCCAAAAGAGGAGCAGTTATGGTAAGGACTCCATCACATGAAAGTTTTGACTCCACTCTGGTCGTGTCACAGTTCTTTGGCAGCACATACTTTCTCACAAATTGCCTAAATACCTGTCCATGCTCATCCTGCTTTTCTTCGTGTTTACCCTCTATGGTGACGGTGTTCTCGTTCACTTTCACAGTTATCTCATTAGGTTTAAAGTGCTGCACATCGAAATTAGCTTGAAATTTGTCCTTATCGATGTTGGCTTGAGATCCCGTATCCTGCAGTGAAGCCCGCAAAGCTTTTATGAAGTCTTGATATTGTTGCAGAGATCTTGGCGAAGCTAATGCTTGTAACATATTATTGTCATCATCAAGGCCCCAACGTGTTGTAAGTGGTCTCCACAGCTTTGATTCATCGAATAATAATGGAAGCAATGACATTTTCAACTTTTCATTAAACACTAAAACTTCAAAAGACTTGATATTTTCAAATCACTTGTTTACTGTTTACCACGCTTCAAGAAATTCAAACTGGAGTGACGCATATTGCCTAAGCGGATTTATATATATATATATTGATGGAACATCTAGAAATCTAGATGTTTCGTGTAGCTGTGTAGTTCTCGAGCTTTAACGTGAATTCCAGATTCCAGATTAGAAAAAACATACCTCATTCCAGATGTTTCGCTGTTTACGATTTGATATCAGTAATCAGTGCATAGTGCATATAACTTGTTTTACGATTGTAAACAATAGATTATTTTGATTTTTATTCCATTTGAAGATCCTTTATAAATTATAATTAGTGAATACTTGATTTAAATATAACAAAATATGTAATCAAATCTATTCGCTGAATATAGTTTATTATCACATGTAATTATCCTTAAACTGAATGGATCGTTTTCGTGAAACCCCAAACTTTAGGTATATCTCTATTAGATGCATAAACCGTTGAGGGTGGCAAAGAATCTCATGTCTTCTTTATTAACCGAAAATTATCAGAGATGGATTAATCGACAAATAAACATAACTTCAATCTTGGTTAGAACATATGTTCTAAAGAGTCCCAAAGACTTATTCGTACAACCTATATTAAAGAAATTATGTCGAATATAGCAACCGAAAAGTCTACTGTAAATTTTCTCACATTCCATTTGAGGACGACTTTACATTTTTACTTTTATTAATACTCGCCCAATGGTCGAAATTCGACAATAATTCACTAATTTTAAGTCTAGAATAATTATTGGATATATTTTTTTGAATTATGGTCAAGAACCCGGGTAAGCTTTAAGTTACTAAGCTAACCACTACACCATCAGAATCGACGTAAATTTGCTGTATTTAGTTTAATGTATCTATTTGTAACACATATTAAATATCTATTTGAGCCTTGCACTCCTTCATATAAACTTTAACTATGCCAAATCAAATATTCCCCTGTGAACGCAATATACTCAGAAGAGGGGCCCAAAGTATTCTCTTCAAGTATTAAAATATTTGATCGATCCTTACAATTAGGTAGGTAGGATTTTTACCATCACCTTAAATTCTCTGCGAAATAAGCCCGAATTGCCTTCTTTGCTCTATTATAAAGGTATTAAAAAGTCAAACAACTAATCAACCAATCTAGTTTTCACAGAGAGAATTAATTTTATTTTGAAGGTTCTCACATTTTTATGCTATTTCAAATTTGAAAATAGTAGTGAAAGTCTCACTTTTTATGTTGGTAATAATTTGACATTAAATAGAAGGAGCTCGCGCAGGCTCATAATTTTACTCTTTCATTCCTTGTTTAGAAAGATGGCAGACAACAAGCTGTATGATATTTTAGGAGTAAGCAGAAATGCATCAGATAATGAAATCAAAAAGGTGAGTACAACTATCTAAATGTTTTTATTTTTTTGTTAAAAACTGCAGTTCCTCAATTCCAACTGTATTGTTACACCGCGTGTAATTACAAAGGTCGATGACAAATTAACTTTTGCCAAGGCCAAGATTAGCGTAAATTTGCCAGTAACGTGATTTTCATATTTTTTGACAGCAATACCGGAAGTTAGCCAAGGAATTCCATCCCGACAAAAATCCTGAAGCAGGTGACAAGTTCAAAGAGATTAGCTATGCCTACGAAGTGCTATCAGACCCCAAGAAACGAGCTACATACGACAAATTCGGCATCAAGGGCATGCAGGAAGGTGCCCACGATGGTTTTGGTGGAGATGACTTGCTGTCCCATCTCTTCGGTGGTGGATTATTCGGGGGCTTTGGTGGTTTTGGTGGAGGTGGCGGCGGCGGAATGCGACGTAGACAGCGAGGCGAGGATACAATGCATCCCTTGAAGGTAACACTCGAAGACATGTATAACGGTAAAACGTCCAAGTTGCAACTTAGCAAGAATGTGATATGTGCAACATGCAGCGGCAAGGGTAGCAAGAGCGGTCACACTGAAAAGTGCTTCACCTGCAACGGTTGCGGTCTCAAGGTGTCTTACCGTCAAATAGCACCCGGTATGGCTCAGCAAACACAGTCGCGCTGCCCTGACTGTCAGGGTGAGGGACAGATAATCAAAGAAAAGGACCGTTGCGTCACCTGCAAAGGCAAAAAGGTTTGTAATGAAACGAAAATCCTCGAAGTGCACGTCGACAAAGGTATGAAGGAAAATCAGAAGATCTACTTTCGCGGTGAAGGTGATCAACAGCCCGACGTGGAAAGTGGTGATGTCGTAATAATCCTGCAACAAAAAGCCCACGAAAAGTTTCAAAGAAATGGTGATGACTTACACATGAAGCACAGCATATCATTGACAGAAGCTCTGTGCGGGTTCACTTTGGTGCTGAAGCATTTGGACGGTCGCGATATCGTTATCAGACAGCCAGTCGGTGAAGTTGTCAGACCTGGTGATGTTAAGGCTGTCATGGGCGAGGGTATGCCCATCTACAAGAATCCATTCGAGAAGGGTAATCTCTACATTTCATTTGAAATCAAATTCCCCGACAAACATTTCACATCGGAGGATAATTTGAAGGTGCTCGAGACGTTACTTCCCCCAAGGCCGGCGTTTGTGATGCCACAAGGTGAGCATGTCGAGGAAGTTGACCTACAGGACTTTGATCCGAATGACAGAAGCTCTTACTCTGGTGGTAGGGGTGAGGCCTACGCCAGCGACGACGAGGATCACATGCACGGCGGACCCGGTATACAGTGCGCACATCAATAGAGAAAATAATAATCAATTATTAGTTCGTTCGTCGCGTATTATATCATCTTGTATTGTTGTTCTGCGCTTCTTTCTAAATAAGGATATTGTAACTATTGATTACTGTAGAAAAATGAGTTTAAATCTGGCACCAATTATGATGTATGTTTATTTTTATTGATTTCCCAGTAACAATTTTTCAGTTCGATAGACATTTATTTATACATATATATAACTTTATTTATTCAATTGCACTGCTAAACTCATATTTCTACATATTTATACATAAAAAAAACTAGTAAACCAATCAATTAGATCGTTTTAACTTGGGGATGTGTTTGAGAATTATTTATATAAACTTCTAGCAAAATACTTATCGCCACCTTTGGAGAATACATCATCTACTTACCATGAGTGTATATAATATATACTTACTTTATAAATGGCCTGCGCTATCTTGATAGAAAAAAAGGCTAGTTTATAAATGAAATCAACAATGTCATCGTACGTGTAATGTTACAAGTATTTTTTTTAATAAAAATATTTTTGGAAAATCAAAAGTGTAACCTCTTCTCGATGTAATTTCTTTTCTCGTTGAAAGAATCAACATCATTAAAAGGAATAAAAGTTTCTTATGTGATTTGAGTTTTTCTCTGATTTAGAATATATGATTGAATTAAATCAGTCTATATTATATTTTATGTATTGTATACGTACATTTCTATATGAAATTTACCTAAAAACAGCTTTCATTTTTACTTTTCTACGCTACTATAGTAGCTGTATGAGGAAAGTATTGTAATCGTGTGAAATTTTCGGTATCGAGATTTGTACAAATGTTGACGTTTCATAGTCTAATAAACATATTTTCAGCCATTGGTCCGTCTGTCTGTGACAGGATTATCTCGGGAACGGATCGGTGTATTTTGTTGCTTTCTTTTTTATTTTGTTTGGTACCAATATCACTCGCCGGTGGCACTGAATGAGAATCCGGTATACACTGGGTGTTGAGCTATAGCCAAAAAACGTAATTTGCTCAAGACTATAGCGCTAAAACGGCTCTAAGGATTTTGAGATCAAACTTGCCTAAAGTATTTTTCTGGGAGCCCTTCACCACCCACAAATAGCGTCATCTCTGAGAAAAAGCACAAAAGAAAAATAAGCTTGAATAAAATTCCGTATTTTCCACATGTTTCTTCAGATTCCGGCTAAACGTTTCATCTTGCGAAAAAATGTTACATGACCATTGTTGTTGGTCTTGACATGCTGACAAAAATGAGTGGTAGCACGATTTGACCAGAGTATTTTTACTTTACTACCGCTATTATCGTCGCTATGTAAGGAGTCTATTGTAATAGTGTAAAATTTTTCATTCACTGGAATTTGCCAGCGAGCGGTAGGAAAGTCGTGTGAATGGACACACCAGATTTTTTTTATGGGAAAGCTTTGCTTAATAATTTTTTACTATCCATAAAATACACATTATATTAATTATTGTGATGTCATTACGAAGCTGTTCTGAAATTAAATGTCACGTACAAGAACCAATAGCATTAATGGACCTAAGAAAAGATTTCATAAATTTGTCCCCATTTTTTCATTTGAAATTGAGTTCTAAGTTTCTATTACTTATACACAAAACAGTTATTTGTTTATTTCGATCCTATTAGAGTATAAATAGATAAATCATGGTAAACAGTCAACATAAATATTTTTATATAAACTTGAACTGACTTTATTAGTTGATTAAATGAAAAATACAAAGTAATATTAATTCCCCTAGTGCTTGTAATTTTGAAGATGTGCAGTTTTAGATAGATAGTAGGACTTTTCATATCAAATACAAAAGCTACCAGCATCAGTAGAAATAATATTGTGTATTTTTCAATGCACAAAATGCCGGTCCTAGTTTTTGTGAGAAAATGTTTATTTCACATTTTTGTGCATTACGATCAAAATCATGGAAATTTTACTTTTATTCAAAGATTTCAAATTATAGTGGTAACAATTATCTCTCTTGGTTGGTGATGTAAACCACTATTTGTTTGGAAAATTCTGGATTTATAACTAAACAAAAATCTTTCTTTCATACTTAACATAAACATCCCCCCGTCGACAGTAATAAAGCAACTTCCAATTTTTAAATCATTTATTTGAACAAAACAAAATAACAAAGGTATTATTATTATACATACATAAATAACATAATTTTAACTGTAAATACAAAACCTTCAACCTAATCTACTTTTTCTGTTCAATAGACTTAGCAGCTTGTCCAGTCTGCGTGATTGGGATGGTCTTGTAATTTTCCAAAGCACCTTCAGTTCTTCTCGGTGCGCTGATGCTCAAAACTCCATCCGAAGACAGTTTCGATTCAATACACTTGATGTCACAGTCATCGGGGACTCGATATTTCCTCACAAAATGTCTATATATGCGGCCGTGTTCATCCGGCTTCTCCTCGTGTTTTCCCTCGATGGTAACCATTCTGTCATCGGATATTTTCACTGCAATCTCTTCGGGTTTGAAATGTTGAATGTCGATATTGGCTTGAAATTTGTCCTTGTCGTAGTTGATGGAAGCAGCAGTGTCTTGTAAGATTGTGTTCAATTCCCTGAGATGTCTTTCACAATCCCGCAGGTATCTCTGGACAGGTACCGGACGAAAGAAGTCGTCATTCCACACGTCGAGCCAGTCTCTTCGGAAAGGACTTCTCCATGGGCTTAATTCATCAAATGCGTAGGGTAGCAACGACATTATTGATGAATTATTCAAACCAACAGCTTTACTTGAAGTTAATTCGTTTTCAGAACTTGTACTTCACTACGAAAATTCAAATTATTATTTGCCGCGCAGTTCTCAGGCTTTTATATATGTTATTGGACCACATTCTAGAGCACTCGATAGATTTCCATCTCTATGTTCTATGAATTCTCAGCTGTTCGAGACCGCTTCACGTTGCCAGCTCTATGCTGTCGGGAACTCCTATTGAAGGATATAGAAATAATATGTAAATTATATTACCTAAAAATAATCTCTTTTACACATCACATACTTCATAATCCAAGACAGACAAATATAATAAATTGAGATATTACTTCTGTTATTTAGATTTACTTACGTTTCATGTTGTAGAGAATCATATAAAATTTGTACCTACACCTCATTACAAAGATAGCGACTTTTTTATTTGTTTGGATGATTTTTGCCATTATTTTGACCGATTTCCCAAACAATTCTATTGTTTGTTTTTTAATGTTTATCCATCAATCCGTTCATTTGTCTGTCAGCCATTTGTATGTCATTACAATCAACAGTAATACCTTGGTATTTTTTTATAATGGAATTATTCTCTTGCAATGGTAGGGAACCCGTGAGTTCGAATGACACTTAGCCGCATTTTTCAATCAAACGCTATCTGTTCGCTTAAGTATAAATAAATAAAACACCTCTGTTTTGTACAGTCTGAAAAAATATTATTTAGGAAACGAGAATATAAGAAAATATTGAGATTAAAGTTTGTTCAGCACGATTGGCTTTGTTTAATTAGACTGTCTTGAAAGAAGAATGTCATCATTGAATAGAATATTGTTTTTATAATGTGCTTGAAGATTCAAAGGAATGAATCTTTTCTATCACAATTTTAGATAAAAAGTGCTTATATGGCAACACTGTATTTCTAGAAGCATCCCGATGCCGATTGGCTCGGTTAATTTGACGTTCAATACGTGTATTAGCGCTTTCTACCGAACACACTCGAACATCGCAGAAATCTCTAGAACCTACCAATCAGTATATAAGCTTCCCCTCTCAATACTTCAACCAGTAATATTTGAAAAAGTTTTTGGTGCAGTAAGCTAAAGCGCGGTTTTGTAAGGCAATTTTCTTCACTACCATTGTTTAGTGTTTGTTGTATTATTAGTGATTGCTGTGAAAATAACAATGTCTCTTCTACCATTATTATTCGACGAGTCTCCGTTATTCCGACCATCTCGCATGTTCGACCAACATTTCGGAATGGTTTTGAACCCAGAAGACTTTTTGCAACCCCTAACAGTACCAAGGTTGCTAATGCGTTGTCCAGCAGGATATATAAGAAATTGGAAGTCTCTAGCATCCGAGCAAGATTCAGGATCGACAGTAACCTTCGACAATAATAAATTTCAAGCTAATTTGGATGTACAACAATTCAAACCAGAAGAGATAAGTGTCAAAATTACCGATGAAAATGTCATAACTGTAGAAGGTAAACATGAAGAGAAAGAAGACGAACACGGTCATATCTATAGGCATTTTGTGAGAAGATATGCCATCCCGAAGAACTGCGATATGGCTAGAATTGAATCAAAGCTGTCTTCAGATGGAGTCTTGACCATAACAGCTCCAAGGATGGAGGAAAGCCAGATCCAGCACAAGAGCATCCCAATAACTCAGACTGGTGAACCCATGAAGCAATTGGAGAATAAGCAGCAGTAAATAAAAGCAAAAGCTTTCGAATGAATAATACTTAGATATATATAGTTTATGTATTTGTTTAGCTGTCTCTAGACTTAAGTTTTCAACTTAGCTGTTAAGTTCTTTCGTATGTTTTTGTTTCAAAATAAAACTATAAACAAATTCTTATTTAATTTCTCTCAACCCTCACGTTATATAATTTTTACGCATAGCTATATTGTTCGTATGGAGTTTTAAATAAAGAAAATGAAATAGACTAGATAAATTGCAAATGACAATTTTGAAAGCTGGGAACAATAAACCCAGTTATTCAAAAATTTAATCAACTAATCGTGGTGCAGACAGCTTTTGTCACCGTCACATTTTCTATTGGAAGCCCTAGCAGGTTCTCCTGTATGTGTGATGGGAATACTCCTTTGCTCAAAATCATTGTTACGCAAAACAGGTGCTGTAACTGTTAAAACACCGTCAGGTGAAAGTTTTGTTTCAACTCTGTCAATATCATACTTTTTAGGTAGAATATATTTTCTAATAAAATGTCGTGAGATATGTCCATGTGAGTCTTCCTTCTCGTCGTGAATACCTTCAACAGTTACAGTTTGATCTGCAATTTTCACTGTAATTTCATTTGGCGCGAATTGTTTTACGTCCAAACTGGCTTGGAACTTGTCACTACCGCATTGGACAGTGGAGCCAAAGTCCTTCTGCGACGCAGCAGATTTCCAGTTGCGAATATATCCCGCAGGATTTTTTTGTAGCAAGGCAGGAATGGTCAAAGGTTGTAGCAAATCTTCCGGTTCAAGTACCAAACCGAATTGTTGATCCAGTATTCTGGAAGACCACCAGCCAGCAGGGTGGGAGTATCTCACGAAATTTGGCAAAAGAGACATTTATTAAATGCTGGAACTAGTATTTTCTGTTATCACTGAATCAATCAAATTTTCGTTGTTTCCTGGTAACAGGACATTAGCAAACTTGATTGAGACTGTTTTTCGCTAGCTTCATAGACTAATTATTTGGAGTATTTTAAGCTCATTATTGTATACTCATATAACAGTCTGCAAATGATTTTTTTATCCTTCAAGAATTCATCCATTCTGATTATTTTTCCGCGGCGGATGTTCAATATACCCCTTGCACATAGATGACCAACACTTCAACATCGATTCCGAAAGAAAACTCAAACACGAATCATGACATAAACAGAGAGTGTACCCTGCTTTATATTGATTAGAATTTCTGAAGATTCTTATATTTTCCAGAATGGCAGTTTTCAAGAAATGGATAAAGAATAAACAATGAAAAAGCTAGTTGAAAATTTGTAGCCTATGAAATTATTAAAACGAGCGGTCGCCATCATAGATAAGTGATTGTCGCATGTATACGTCGCCATGTTGTTAGTAAGCTGCGCGATACGTTAACGCCAAGGAAACGCTGGCCCAGATGACTTGTCGTCGTAACATATTTCGTGAATGCGTTCGGTTGCCATGTTGAATATGTTGTGTTGAAGTGTGATTAAGAACAAACGTTACTAGAGAAGACCTACGTCACTTTTGACGAAAATAAACGTTTGTGTTTTCTGAGTTATCTGAATTTGTACTCAGAAAAAAGAAGCATCAGAATGGATATGAGCGTTTACCTTAAGGCTCCTCTTCAGATAGATAAGATTTGCAGGGCTTGTCTTACGGAAAGAGGTGACATGAGACCCCTTTTTGGAGCTTGCCTCGATGAAATGATGCATTCTTTTGCTGATATTGAGGTGATTTTCTTTCAAAAAGACCCATCTAATTACTGTTTATATGGACGTCTGCTACCTAGAATTTCAAATCATATTCCAATACTTTTTAGTATATCACTTAAATGCAAAAACAAATTATTATTGACATATTCATTTCCTGCGTTTTTATTTTTTATCAGAATACGAGGGCTGACTAAAAATTAGCCTGAAGTTTGTCTGATTTTTTTTTCTGTTAGTTTTACTTTTGTCTTATATAAATAAAAATGGGGGTCCTGTTTAGTGTAGCAGATTTATTTTTCAAAATTACCTCTAAGAAACCTAAAAAATAACCTTACAGATACCCACCACCTCAAGACGAGTCATACTGTTAATCTATGATACTGGGAAATAAAGGATCATTCTGAAAATTGAGAATAATCTGCATTGGTAATTTTTTTCAGGTTTCTCAAATTAAAAATGGTCCAAGTTTTGAATTAATTTTACCATACATTAATAGCTATTATGTCAGAAATATTATTAAATGATTTTTTTTTCATTTTTATTATTGTCACAAAGAATTCAATTTCTGAGTATAGATATCAGAAGGTGATGGATTCCCAAACCTGATGTGCGTACAATGCGTCTTGCAATGCAGCAGAGCTTATACCTTCAAGCAACTATGCGAAAAGTCAGACAACATTCTCAGACAGTTTTTATCACCGGAGTTTCAGGTATACTTATTTTATTTTCGTAAACAATAATTCTCTTCTACCTATCCTATATGTATCTTGCAGACAAAGTTAGCCGAATCGGTGTTGGAAGAATCCGTAGCACAAAATGAAGGGAATAACGATAACGAATCAGAAGCACAGCAAAAGCAGACAACAGCTCCAAGGGAAATCAAAGTTGAAGATTTAGCTGAGTTTATAACATACAATGATAAAGATGCCATAGATGAGAGTATAGTAAGTTGTTCATGAGAATTATAAATTATATCATCAGATTTGTTACAATCTGCACATCTAGGCAACAGAAGATAGCTCACAAAATATAGAAGTCACACCAGAATCTGATAAGGAAGTACAACTTGCAGCAAAAACAGAAAATACAGATGAACATATAGCTAAAGGAGGAAAATATCCTTGCTCCAAATGCGAAAAAACTTTCGATTTGAAAGTGGATTTGAAGGTATGTACTATAAAACCAGACTAAATATCTAAAGTGTATTTATATGAGCTATGTGATAACGTCATCAGCTAAGTAAATTTCTTCAAACATCATTTGACATTAATTAACATACCATTTTATAGAATTTTCAAATTAATTTATAAACATTGTCTTAAAAAACATGTTGGCATTCTCATGTTTGCAGGTTATAGGTTATATCTAATTATGACGTTGACGTTACTTGCATGACCAACCAAACCAATCACAAGTTCGTTTATAAAATTTTGAACGTCAAATATGACAAATGATTACCATAACCTAATCTATTAAATAGGTGTAATCAGCTGATTCCAATCATTGTCGATTTTACAACTGCAATATTGTCGATTGTTAAATACTACCCATATTCGGTATTTTGATAAAATGAAAAAAACAATGCCTTCCCATATAGGTGCATATGCTAGTCCATCCCAAAGACCTTGACTATGTGTGTGAGGTGTGCAAAAAGGGCTTCTCAGAGATGCGTATCCTCAAACGCCACTTGAAGATCCATTTGACAGAGAAGCCGTATCAGTGTGACCAGTGCGACATGTCATTCACTGAAAGTTCCAACTTGAGTAAACACAAAAAGAAGCACACTGGCGAGCTGAGGAACATCAAAGGCAAACCGCATCTATGTTCAGTTTGCGGCAGGGCTTTCAAATGGGCTTCCAGCCTCTCAAAGCACATGAAGTACCACACTGGACACAAGCTGCTTAGTTGTGAATTTTGCGGGAAGCAATACGTTGAGGTTGTTATAATATATAATATTCATTCATTTATGAATAATAATTTAGTTTTCCTCATTACATATCAAGTATTGTTATAATTTAAGGCCAGAAGTTTGAGAATTCATGTGAGATCGCATACTGGTGAACGTCCATATGTTTGTGAAGTATGTAACAAAGGTTTTACGCAGTTCTGCAATTTGGAGAAACATCTTCGGGTACATACAGGAGAAAAACCCTTCAAATGTCCAGTTTGTGATAAATGGTGAGTCGGAAATTCTTATCAATGGAATAGAAATTCCAAAATACTTAGTCTAAAATAACTTACTAGGTATTGATTTTTTTTGTTTTTATATAACGAATCCAAAATTTAAATATAAATTTATTTATTGATTAAGGAGACGTTTTTCATAATTCTATGAAATATGAATATAATCTTTTTGCTGAAAATAAATGGGTTCTAATGATGAAAAATCGATCAAAAATATTGTTAAGTAGTTTAAAATTTGTACTACAGAAATAATAATAATTTTTTATAACCCCATGATACGCCACGGAAATTTGATTTAAAAACCGACTTGTGGCTTTTCTTGCCGAAAGATCGAGGGTGTTCAGGATTTTACGACATCACTGTAGTTGGAACAAGTTTTTTGTTATTATCAACTTCTAATAACTCTTCTTATACCTTGTTTGTTATTTCCCAGATGGATTTTGATGTGTGTGTGTGTGTTTTAATTTTTTCAGCTTCACCCAATCCGGTTATGTTGGAATCCATATGCGTACACATACGGGCGCCAGGCCGTACGTTTGTCAGGAATGCGGCAAAGCATTCGCCGGTTCATCAACGTTGCACATCCACCAACAAACACACACTGGCGAGAAACCATTCACCTGTACCATCTGTGATAAATCCTTTACGCGTCACGAAACCTTGATCATACACACTAGAATGCATACGGGTGAAAGACCGCACATATGTTCAATTTGTAACAAGGGCTTCATGTCACCCGGCCATCTAACAGGACATATGCGTTCTCATACTGGAAAGAAGGCTTATTCTTGTGCAGTTTGTGATAAAAAGTAAGTACCTATACTCCTTTCTGCTCGAGTAGTTCTGAAAGGGGATAAGGTGTAATAAAATTTACACACACTATACTTATTTTGTTTAATATAAGAACATACCTAGATTGAACGAAGAATATGAAGAGATTGATCGTTTTGTAAGAAAATACTTCGTATTTTCAGTAGGTACACACAATTCATAGACGTTGTCACACCCAATACCTTCCCCCTCCCAGCCATGTAGAAGACACATCAGCCAACCTCTTCTTCCCTTCCTTTATCTATTCTACAGCTATGTAATCCACATGTTTCTGTGCAGGCTTGCCAGTTCCAGTAGCTTGAAGATTCACATGCGTTCACATTCCGGCGAGAAACCGTTTTTGTGTAAGATATGCTTCAAGAGATTCTCACATTCCAGTACTCTAGATAGTCATCTAGCAACCCATACACTTACCGAGATGAAAGCAGCTGATCTCACCAATGTTGTAACTCTTCAGGTGGCAGAATTAGTGTAAGTAAAATAGAATTTTTACAATATTTACAACTACACGATGGGCCAAATGTATGCTTCACATTTCTTATTATTTTTTTCCTATTCCAAGCAGATGTTAACTATTAGTGATTTTTTCCACACTTGACAGTGTGGAACTTTAATTTAGCCACTAGTGTACAGATGTCGGATTTTATTGGATATTCAATTGTTCTAGGACATCGGATAATCAAACGATCCAAGTTCAGGCCATAACGACAATCTAGATGAGACTTCAAGAATTTACTTTTGATGATCCAACTCCAATTGTTACAATTCAATGATATTAA
This sequence comes from Crioceris asparagi, assembly GCA_958507055.1. Lineage (NCBI taxonomy): Eukaryota > Metazoa > Arthropoda > Insecta > Coleoptera > Chrysomelidae > Crioceris > Crioceris asparagi. The sequence continues at coordinate 8,111,918 of OY293829.1, forward strand.
AAGTATGTTTTAAACGTACTGGTAGACACTTAGATATATAATTATAATAAAAATCAGCTGGTTCCTATACGCATGATTCGTACAATTTATTTACAAAAAAACCTGATACAAAATTGAATAAATAGCTTATAGAAATTTTACTTTGGGAAAAAAATATTAATATATCTCACCATTTGAATGCTGTCCTAGTCTAAGTTTTATATCATTAATACATAAATCTGGATTTATATAAAAGTATTACATAGATTCATTTCTTATGATCTTTGGTTACAGTATAGTCTGCATTACCATCTATCTTATTTTTCCACATTTTATTAGTTCTGCGCACTTGGGCAGCCAAATCCTCCACTCTTGATACCCAGTCTTCTTCATCCTCATCTTCAGAATCATTCTAAAACGAATACAATTAGCTATCAATGGACTATTGACTTTTTTACAATCAAATTAAACTCTTTCTATTTCAAAATGAATGTTTGCATTTGATTTCGGATTTTTATTTTTAACTATAATTTTTACCTTAAACGTTGTCGAATACCAGTCACAGTCCTCATTCAAACAGGGACTCCTTAATGGACTGTTGTTGTATTCGTTCACTGAAGCACTGCATTGTGAATCCATGCTCCAAGGTGACTGACAATTTGGCATCGGTGATCTACATGGCGTATTTATACCACATGGTTTTGGTGATCTTTTAGCGTACTGATACTGAATGTCACTGCAATAATTGAACACAACATTTGAAAGGTATTGCCAAATGTAAATTGTTGGTGTATTAAATGAACTGATTGAAATAAGTTGAGGATACTATTGTAAGTAGAGATTCGATTATCTGCATCACTCAATGCGTCTTCTTATTGATGAATATCTTCAAAAAGCAAGGCCGCGAGAAAAATTGGCAACGACCCGATTCGTCATGTAGGTACCTATTCAATTATTCCGGATAATCGAGTATCTACTGTATGTAAATTAAAGTGTTATTTTTCTAATCACACATTGGACTTTTTGTTTTTAATAAAGTAGTACTTACCAAACTTATAGTAAAAAAATACATTTTCGATTCAAAAAATTTCAATCATTTGGTAATTTATCAAATTAATTTGCTGTGGGATGACTTAATGATTCTTATATTAATTGATTAATACAATAATATCAATACATATTTAATATGTAAAAAGAAAATGTCAGATTTTGTTGAAATTATGTCTTCGAGCATTTACAACGGCGTTTTTTTATAATAGAAAACAAATACCTGTCCATTATATTCGAATAGAAAATAACATATGGCTTCAAATTTTTACAAGAAAGCGAAAAATTGTTTTACCTACCATCCGTTATGATTCATACAAAAAATTGAAAATATTTAATCAACAAAGGCAATGCATATTGTCATCATTTCTTGACGGGATGTCGAAGGGATCGGATGTTTATTATGATATTATGTAGTATCAAATATTCGGATAGTGACGGGTCCCCTTTTTTATGTTTATTGTGTGTGTTTTTATTGTTTAGAACTCGCTTCCCCCGTTGGATGGCGCATTAACAATGTAAGTGCATTTATTACTGGCTTTTTTCTACATTTCCGTATAACATATTATCGCATATCAAGGAACATAATGATGCTTATTATTTATTGATATTCTCAGTCTAACAACTTTTCCTTTGATTTATATGGAAATCATAGATAAATGTTGGAAAGATGAGTGATCCTTGATTGGATACAAATATTAGTGTTTCAGAAATGTTTCTTAGCTTACTATAAAAGTTTTCCTGTATCTAGATTGTTTCCTTAAATCAAAGAAAACCAATATCATTGATTGTTAGAATAATGTTACATTGTTCTTTATATAGCTTTTTGTCCACCCTGTATATTTTTATATAATCACTTTTTCAAAAATCTAAATGACATAGGGTTTGGTGTTGGGGATATTTAAATAGTAAATAAAATATTTTCTTATTCCACCATGTGAGGTTCTCAATTTTTTGACGGACTTCGCAAAAACGATGAAGGTATATAATAAAATTCAACTGTATGTTTTGAAGTTTTTGTTTCGCGTTTTGCATGGTAAACATGCTCCGATTTTGAAAAATAATTTTTCGTTGGTAAGGGAAGTGCTTGAAGCCACTGTAAATAAGTCTATTCACCACATACGGATTAGCGTTTGTTTTGTGACTCAGTATTTAATGAGTTATTAGATTGTTAAATAATTAACACCGATTAGCCAATACGTCTTGAAAATAGACCTTACATTTTCTATTTTTACTGTTTGTGAAACACAAATATAATATTGAAATCGTTTGTGACTCTCTATTGTTTAGAAAAATCTAAATTGATTTCAATATTTGTAGATTCAGGCAACTAACTATACATCACTGTTCAATCGGCAATAAATATAATTTAACACTGATGTATACCTAGTTAGTTTCCTGAATCTACAAATTTTGAAATCAATTTAGATTTTTCAAAAACAATAGAGAGTCACAAACGATTTCATTATAATATGTGTGTTTCACAAATGATTTCTGATAAATTGAGTGAAAAATAGCGAATGTAAGGTCTATTTTCAAGACGTGTTGGCTAATCGGTGTTAACTATTCAACAATCTAATAATTCATTAAATATTGAGTCACCAAAATACAAACGCGTCACAAACGATATGCATCAACAGAAATTTAAAATTAAATTTTTTTTAATTCGTATTTGCTGATCGGCTCATTTCTGGGAAAGTAGAATTCGACACGCCGTTCCCGTATTTCCCAATTTTCACTGCACGTTGTAATTTTGGTATCTTAAACAGCACAAGTTCCACTGAATATATGAAAGACCTTCGATTGATTTGTGCGACCATGCATTTATTTGTTAGTGAAGCAAGATATGCACTTTAAGAGGATGGTCAAGGGCTTCTAGAAAAAATACTTCAAATAAATTTTATCAAAATCTCTAGAGCCGTTTTTGTGCTGTAGTTTCGAGCAAAACATGCTTTGGGCACAGGGCACAGGCAAGCGGGAAATTAGCAGGGTGTAGATATTCCTTATATATATTATTGTTAGTTGATAAGTAAACACTCCCAAACATTCATTCAAATCTACATACTGATTATCCCGTTTCAATTTCTCAATGATATCGACATAGTATTTCTCTCTAGCCATCACATGTTCATTGATCTTTTTCTGCTCCTGCAGCCAGGCGCGAAAGTAATTGACGACATTTTTACTTTCGGCGCAAATATCGTCGCGAGAATTTTTCACCTTGAATAGTTCCCCCTCGAACCATTTGATTGTGCATTCATCATTCATGTACCTTTGTTGTTTGTCTGCAGAAGTGTACGAACTCTGCAACGATCTCAATTCATTGAGCAATTCACGATTCTTTTGTACCAAGGATTCCTTTTCGTATTGCAGTGCCTGCAAGTCGATCAGGTATTGCTCCAGCTGGGTAGTAAGTAGCTGGCTCTTTTTTTCCAAATTTGATACAGTTGCCTGCATTCTGGCGCTCTGATTATGCAGCTTCTCATTCTAGAAGAATAATTGGTAAAAGTCTAGATTAGCGGCTTTCGCCATAAAAGCTCTAAAAAATGAAATGTTTGCAAAAATAGATGTATATTAGCATAGGTTATCATAAAATTGTGTTGGAATACGCTATTTTTAATGATTTATTAATAAAAAAGGGAAAAATTATATTCTTACTACTTTTGGCTGGAATTTTCAATTTAGAAGTATCTTTTCAAACCCAAATAGTACATAATCATCCTTGCATACTATTGAACATTAGCATCCTTCAAAATTAACAAAAGTATAAGTAAAAATAGTAAATAAAAGTTCGTGAAGTAAGGTTGAAAGAATTGATGATTGACTTGTGCAGTATATTCAGCAACGTTCAAGTGCTATTAATATCAATGTTGCCAACGCTGCCAGTATTAGATTATTTTATCAATTCCATTTGGAAGAGTACTTGCTTTAGAAAATAATAACGACAATATCTTCTAGTAAAGCAATCACTGAGTTCATATTTCAGAAAGCCTGAAGTTAAAGTTCGCCACCTTCGTCATCAACAGATGCCATAATATTGCATTTTTGCTCTAAAGCAAGGATTTGGAAAAAATATTTTTTTGTAAATTTTAAACATGAAACTATACCTTTTTAGACACTTCAAATCTGACCATTTGGTTTATGCTTTCGTTATATTGCCAGTTTTGGCAACATTGTAATCGACAGTTTTTAGAAGTCAAACGCAATGCACAAGTCAATCATTAATGCGTTTAACCATACTTTTTCGCGAACTTACATGTACTATTTTTACGCATATTTTTGCTTATTTTGAAGGATGTTAGTGTTTAATAGAATGTAAGGATGATTATATACTATATAGATATATAGGATTGAAAAGATACTTCCAAATCGAAAATTCCAGCTAAAAGTCGTAAGTTCTAAGATCACCATTTCTCCCTTTCTTTTATTAACAAATCATTAAAAATACCGCCTTCCGCCTCAATTTTATTAAAAGTTATGCTAACATACACGTATTTTTGCAAACATTTGATTTTTAGGGCTTTTATAGCAGAAACCGCTAAACTAGACTAGACTGAATAATTATTTTCATGGGAATAGTAAAATATTTCGTTGTTTAAAGGTTTTAGCAAAATAAAAAAAGAACATCTAACCTCAACATTCAGAGCACAATGCTTGGCAAGTAAATTATTGAGCTCCAATTTTAACGATGAAACTTCCTCTTGAGCACAAGCCAGTTGTACGCATCTTGAGCTATGGATTTCATGACAATTTTTCTTTACATCATTCAACTGCATCGTTCGTATTTCCAGCTCTTGTCTGAGAGAGCCGAGCTCCTTTTCAAACTGCGACGCCAGCTCCAAGTATCGAGATTCTTCAGCTTGAGCCTTTTGCAATTTATCAGCAAACTTTTGCCGTAAATCATTGTACTCTTTGTCCTTCTCTTGCTGACATTTGGCCAGTTGAGCGAGACGAATTTCCTTTTCCTTATTCTCTTCTTCCAGCTGTTGATTGCTCTTTTGAGTCTCTGACAGTTTTTCCTTCAAATTCAATACCTATAAGAGACAATGCACAATATTGGAACCAAAATAAAAATAAATCATAAATAATAAATCATCATCAGACTTACAGTCCCTTTGAGTGTTTCAACAAGGTTCTGATAAAATTCCACCTCACATGGACAATTCAAGCAGACATCATTTAAATCTTGATCTGAGATATCGGACAAATTCATATTCTTGTTGCATTCCGCATTGGTACATTTACTTTGGAACTTTTTATTTGTCAGAGCTTTATTCAAATCAATCAACTGAGAAATACATGATCGAGCAATACGTTAGGAAATTTATAATAAAACCTTTATGTCTATACTTACGGTTTTCTTCAAATCACCAATAATCTTCCTATACCTCTTGATTTCGACATCTTTGATGGTCTCACGTCTCACCACCAGTGCCAGATGATTTTGAAGTTTGGCGTTTTCTTCTTCAAACGCTTTTAATCGACCTTCAGCCTCGGTTAGCTTGCTTTTCAACTCATCCATGATCATTCGCATGTGACTTTGTTTATCACTTTGCTTCTCTTTCATCTCTTTCAATTCCAATTGAGCTGTTTGCAAACACCTACTCTGATTATTGTACGCCATCTCCAACTTACACAACTCTGTCGTTTTCTGATCCAACAACGATTTAAGATCGCATAGTTTTTGCTTGCATGCCGATATCTGTGTCTGACACATCGTGGTAGATTCTTTTGACATGCAATTGTCTCTCTCATACTTTTTTATGGCACATTGTAGCTGGCAAATTGTACCATTAAGAGCGACAATGGTGCCATGTAATTCTTCATTTTGCTTCATAGAGGACGCCAGCGTTTCACGAATGCTCATAATAGCTTTGTCATGTCTGCCGAGATCGATTTCCTTGTCACTGATCATTCGTTCCAGTTCATTTATCTTGCTCTCATTCAAGAGGTTCATTTGATTCTCAAGGAGGACTTTTTGCTCAGCAGCACCCAACTGGCGAGTCAAGTTTTCATTGGCTGTTTGAACATCGAGGAAGGCTTGCATGAGATTGGAGTTTTCTTCTTGAACTGATTCGTTAGACAAGGTCTGCAACAAGGAAAGCGTGTGGTAGAAAACGTGAACAAACAAAGTTATCACTAACCTAGCACGTGTACATGATACTAAATGTTTAGTTAAATCATTCAAAAGAATCACATAAGACGCATTTTCCTCAGAAACGCAACCAATAGTCGCACCATCAATCTATTCGCACCACGCTTCAATATATACTCACCAATAATTCTTGAAGATTATGCAGTTGATCTGACATTAAAGCCATCTCCTCTTTGAAATAAATTATCACCTCTTCGTAGCACTTCTTTTGTTTGAGCAGCTTCTTCATGTCTTTTTTGTATTTATTATTATCTATCTAAAAATAAAAACTTTTCAAATATATCTAACATATTTTAAACATTTAATATTAAAAACGACAGCATCTACGGCAAAAGCTAAGCAATCTTACAGATTGAACTTCTACTACCTCAGTGGATCTCAGTAAGAATTGATATTTTGAGAGCTGATTATCGAGAACATCCACATCTTGAAGACTCTTACAATGTTCCAGTTCTAGATTGAAATTTAAATCCTGTAACTTTCTGTGTACATCGTAGATATTTAGTAGCTAAAATAAGGTCATAAGACAAAACATATTTCCTGTAAATATTGAAAAGTATTTATTGCTTTACCTTTTCAGTAAGATTGTCCTTTTCGTTTTCTTTATTAGTCAAAAGAGAAACACAATTGTTTATTAGAATGTGTTGTTCCATTTCCTAAAAGCCGAATTTATTATTTTATTTTGTCAACTTTTTATACTCACATGCAGCTGTATTAGTAAAAAAACAAAAAATGATACAATGGTTTATTTAAAAACATTTTATTGTCATTCATACAAGCAGTTAATAAATAAATTCTACTTAATATTAAAAAATGGATAATAATAAAATGTGTAAGAAAATCACAACAGTATTGCCAATAAATAATAATTACTTTGAACTTTAAAGCTATTGGATCGCAGCACCTTACCAAAAATTAAATAAATCATTAATATTCTAAGCGCAATACAGATTTTTTTATCTGATGATAGTTTGACTGATCTATGATTATGATCTATGTTACTTAGCAACTTCACCCGAAAACTGACACAGGGATCAACTGGAATTACTATCATACGGCGTTCTCGAGACAAACCTGACGCCGGTATAGGTTTTGTCCCGAATATAAATAACTAATAAATAATGGTCTCGAAAACGCCTATTATGTCATTTGTTATCGATAGATATATAGCCTAAAATTCGATCTATTTTACTAAACCGTATGGGTTGACGTCATCAACTGACACCAAAATTTCATTGCTAAATAAAACCAGATAATAGCACAAAAGCTTTTTTTTCATCAAACCCTGAAAGTTATATATTTAGAATATTTAGATGTACCAACACATAGTGTTCTCTATTCTCTGGGAAATAGTGAACTACAAACATTAAAAAATCTTACTTTGGCCAGTCGAAACCAGAGGTCCATTCAAACTATCAGTCGAAAATAATTAAGTCTGCAGTGCATAATAATAATTTATAGTGCAAATTTTTCTCTAATAATATTTAGCCTTAATAATAAATTATCCAAAATATTTTTTTAAGTACATACACAATCACAAAGTTTTTAACAAGCAAAATTACTTCCATACATGTATCCAAATTACATCAATATCCGATGATAAATCAACAACTACAATCTCTAATAAAATCTGCACACATAAAAATTGCCATCTATCAACAATTGGTATTAAGGTAGTTATCGCGTTTTCCATGATGAGATGCAATTATTCAATTTTAGCTCAGCTTTTATTTTTTTCTTGCCGTAACCCGTAACCTTCAGATAGATTTCAATACTACTATACTGAGAAATAAATTCCAATACGTTTACTATATACAACACGCGTACAAACCAAAAAAAAAGCAGACAGACGAATTATATACCTCCTCCATTCGGGGTTCGTCGGTCAAAAACACAGCAAGCGTTATCGAAATCAACTGAAACTTGCCGAACTTTCAAACACACCTATCATGTATCATGTATAAGTAATTTGACATTTAGTTAACTCAACGCTTGTGTTTCCATCTCAAAATCATGAAATAAATTTGATAACACTACAGACAGTTTGTATCATAAACTGTGATGATTGTTACTATCTAGAAAAGATTAGCGCTGTTGTCAAATATCACCAAAATCATAAGTGTATAATAAAACTTATATTAAAAAAACGGAACGATGAATCGCTTTGAATTTTTAATACATATTTTTATCAAGGTTTATTTTATAATATAATAGTTTTTCATTGACATCTTTTGGGAGGTTTAAGCGAAAGAAAAAATAAAATATGGTGAAATAATACATTCGCTCCATCTCGCTTATGTAAAAAATGGAAAATATATATGTATATTTTTTTTATTACAAAACGGTGAATCATATTGAAACTCATATATGAAAGAAGGCATTCTAAACCGTATAAAACTGAAATTTGAAAGAAATCTGTCGAAAACGAATTTACGCGATAACTACCTTAAGGAATGATACTTATCATATTATACTATATCAAGTTAGATATCAAATTTCATGCACGTTTTTTTGATGATTATTGTTACTTGTTGCCTTTGGCTCAGACGACGATGAACCAAACCAACGAGCTGTCCAACCAGAACCACTCACACTGTCATCCGTTTTGGACTTCAGATCATCCAGTTCCTGTTTAACAGCCACAAGTACATTCTGTAGATTGGCAATGGTGGCTTTCTGTTGCTCGATCTGGACAATATCAAACAGGAAAGATAGATGATACATCGATAGAATTATTACAAACAATTTTCATTTACAGATTACACAAAAGAATCTAACCTACCTCAATTTTGTATTTTTCCTCCGTGGTTTCCAAAACATTTATTGAGTTAAGATAAAGATCCACCTGCATAGTTTCATAGAAATACAAAATTATATTGCAATGAAGTTTCTTCTTACTCATTATAATTATAAAGCTCAGCCAGAACAATAGAAAGCTTAAGTAAGCTCAAAGTAAAATATACTTTATAGTACTTACGGCCATTTGTAGATTTGTCGCCCTGTTCTCAGAATCTTGAAGTGAACTTTGTAAATCACTCACTTGATTTTTTAACCTTTGTATCTCTCGGTTTTGCTTTTCCCTCATTTCCATCATTTCAATTTCCTTCTCTTTTTTAAGTGAATCCATTTCATCTTGCAACAATTTCAAAGTGTTGCTTTGATTTTTGATGGAATTATCGTCTTGCTTCTGTAATTGCTGCAAAACAGAATAACGAGTTTGTTTACACAACAACTCTGTAAAAACGATTGATTTTTGTTGGCAAACAATACGCACCGTGCCGTCCATTTGATCGTCATCAAGGTTGGTCTGGACCTAATAGAGGCGGAAAAAGAACATACTTTATTGTATACTCGTATAAAATAGTGTCTTAAAATAGAATGAAGATATTTCTAGAGCAGTTGCATCGGTTCGGTGTGATCTGAATGCTCTTTGGAATGTAATCAGATACACTGCTGAAAGCATTTAGAGGAACACTCATTTATTTACCAACTAGAAGATGCCCATGACTTCGTTCACGCTTACTGTTTGTTGCGCGTGGCGCTTATTATTGAATTTATTCTGTTAATTTCATTGAAGGTTGAAAAAACGTAAGAAAACGCGACCAAGTGCGAGTCGAAGTTGCACAAGAAGGGTTCCGTACCATTTTAAAAGAAAAATTATATTGTCTATTTCATACAGACGGCGGACAGATGGATGGATTTAGTATTTGTTGTTATTATAGCGGAAATAGAAATACACAATCTCTGAAAATTTCAGCTGTCATAAATAATGTGAATGATTCATAAAATTGAGCCCGCTGACAGACGGAAGAACGGACGGACAGCGGAGGCTTAGTAAGGTAAGGAACCCAAAAAAACGATCCTGATTTCTTCGATATTCTCCTGTCGTAAACATTATCAAACAATGTAAATTGAAATTTAGTGTTTTTTTTCGAACTTTATTTCTTGCAAATTTTCTGGATCCATAGAATTAGTACTCCCCAATTCTATGTCTGAATCGTTATTTCTATGTTGAGAATGGTATGTTAACGTTGTACAATAGGTGGCGTTGTAAGTTCTGATAATTTTTACTGTCAAACTGTCTTACCTAACAAGTAAGCTGTGACGCCTGCCTCAAGATACACTTGGACAAACAAGATATGCTCGGTTGGTGGACGCGTTTTAGAACGATGATCACATTTCGTCAGTCCGTGACAGAAATAGCGACATATTCAGGCAAATTAAATTTATAATTTAGTAGATCGTGGTTCATTATTCCCTCATCATGTATGGCATAACGCAGAAGCCAAAAACTAATTATATATTAGGTACAGAAACCCCCAAACTACCGCAACCCAAATCGCAAGCGAACGAACACTATTGAGACTGACGCTTGAAACATACGTTTTATAGTTGTCCCTGACGCTTTGTCACAGACTGACATCATCGGAGATGCGCGTTGTCATATCTTCTTTTTCTAGTATCATGTTCAAGATATGCATTTTTAGATTTGAATAAAATAATAATATTGATATTTATAAATTAGTGTTTTTTTTCTGAGCAGTTTCTAATAAACAGGCTGAATAATTGTGGAAAGATTTGTTTTAATTCTACAAAAAAATTAAAAGTATTGAAAAAAATTACCTCTTCACTGCTAACGAATCCCACTTTCGGGTTTGCTTTGCAGATTTTACAAATCTAGAAATTTAATTAAATAAAACACAAAATAGATTATAAAGAATAGTTGAGAGAGTTTTTTTTGTTTGAAATTCTATTATCTGTTTATCATTCCTATTAGGTATAAGCATACCGCCAGCCGGCCCTGTAACTAAAGCACAAATCCAACCCTGTAGGCCTTGAGAGTACCTTAATTATAACTATAGACATGTATTGATCAATGATTCATCGAATAATCACGGTATGATTCATAGATACATAATAGATTTATATTGCGTTCCATAATGAGAATGCAGTGTAGGCAGGAATAGGCAATGTATTTTAAATGGGAAAAACCCAAGCGGCGATCTTTGCAAGACACCACACTAAGACCTAATGTTTGGTCGAACACACAACATAACAACGCGCTGGCAAAGATGCGCTCCATAAGACTACACATTGCATTCGCAGTTTGAAAAGGCACTATAGAAAATATTTGTTCGATAAGTGCTTTTTTTAATCGCCGGGCTGACGGTTCTATTTAGAAGAATAGAAATATTTTTTGTAGTTTTGTTCACCTTGGCCTGCTTTTGAAATTTTTCTTCCCTTTCATGAAGAGAGTCTTCCAAATCTTTTATAATATTATACAGATCAGCGATTTCATTTCTCTTCCTCTATAAAAACACCCAGTAGTATATATGGGTACAACTTACTCCACAATAAATAAGCTGCTCATATTATAACTTACCGAATCTTCCTCCTCTTGAATCTGCTTCGTCTTCTGCAATGTACTCTTCAATTCATCGATGGTCTGATTTAACTTTGATATCTCTTCTTGATTCACCTGCAATTATTAAAAAAATCCTCAATAGATTTAGATATTTTAATTCACCACTTCAAAAATATTTAACTCACATTAATGAGTTGATCAACCTTTTTTTTCTGGTTATCAACTGAAGACAATAACTCCCTATTCTACAAAACAAAAGTAAGTGTTATGAACTTTTTCATCAGAAATATTATTTTTTTCAAATAACCTCTTTATTTAGTGTTATCATTTCATTCATAATTATTTTATTTTCCTTATTCAGTAAATCCAACTTGTTTATAGATTCTTCTTTATAATTCGCTGCTTCTCTTCTCAAATTCTCCAATTGTTCGTAAGTGTCTTTCTAATTAACAGAAATATAAATGTTGAAAAAGGAACATAACATTTCCAAACGCTGCTCTACTTTATCTGCTGAGCATTTCTGATACTCAAATTCTATTCTATTGAGAGTCTTTCTCAAATCCTCCGATTCTATCTTCAGACTCTCATTTTGTTTTTGAAAATGACAAATATTATCTTGCAATTCTTCCATAGTAAGCTTTAAATTATTGTTTTCCTCTGTAAGACACCGACATGTCTTCTCACTAGTCTTGTATTTATCTTTTAGTTGCAATCTATTCTTTAGCTAAATAGCAAAAAGTAATTTTATGAACCAAATTTATTATTATAATAATATAAAATTTTTACGTACAAAAACCTTGAACTGTTTTTCTAACTGGATAATTTGATTCTTCTCTTCGTTCAAACTAGACTCTAAACCATATCTCTTTGCTTCAAGACTGCTGATCTAGAAGCGTCATACCGTATAGTCTATTACTTTACACATAGAAACAATTTACCTTACAGCTAAGATCTGTATTTTGATTTTCTATGCACAGGCATTTCTGAAACATTTATTTTTCTTAAAACATCAATCATAAATATGATAAATTGCAAATAATCACAAGCGTCAGATTTGTTTTTTTTTAATTTATTCAACTTTGTTTACTGTCAACATTTCACAAATTTTTTGCTGCATATCAATTATGTTTCGTTTGAAGTTTTTTAATTCATCTCTATGATGAACGTTATCAATGTTAATATCGCACTAGAAAAAAAAGTCATAATATATTTCATGAATAAAAAATAAAAATAGCAAAAACATCCAATACCCTTACAATTGACTTAGTTCTGCTTTCTAAATATCTCAAACCATTGTCAACATTAACCAGTTTTTGCGCCAATACTTTAATCAAAAGCAATTGCTCCCTCAACTGACGATCTTTGATATCGATAATTTTATATAGATTCTTCACTTCGACAGCCATCATATTCAATAAATTTTCATTGAGATTATTCTTATTTGTGATAGAACTTAAATTTTCTATAATATCTACATCGGGTATTCTCTTTGCCTGTTCTATTGATTTTAAAAGTTTATTTTGTAGACTTTGAATTGAAATCTTCACATTGTACTTTGTGAGTTCCATTTCATTTGCCTAAAAGAATGGTAGAATATTCCTCTCTACACTGTGAGAGAACAGAGACGTATAGAGAAGCTCAATTTCGGGTTACAATCAATAAATCAAAAAACATAAATATGAAAGAAGTTCCTTCAAAAAAGAACCTGCAAGATTAGTACTTGGATAACGGTTTCGCTAGTAAAAGAAGTGAGATGTAACTATAAATACAAAGGTTTTTCAAAGTTCCTTAAATCATAGGACATTGTCATATGTCAATGTAACTAACCTAACCTAAAACCGCTTATGGTGAATGGCGAATGGTGCCAACTGGTGAACCAGAGCCTCTTACAGTAAGAGGCTCTGAGTGAGCACGAAAATGATTGCCCCCATTCAAGTTAGCCCAAAAAAAGAGCTTCATTATAAACCTCCATTCTCCTCTGACTGCAAAAGTATCTAAGAGACATAAATGCTATAGATGATGCTTGGCTTACCAATGCAATAACTTGCTCATTTAACAAATGGATTTTGTATCTCAGCAAGTCTTGTTCCTGAAACACATTTCAATTCGATTTCTTCGCTTCAGTGTATAAACATCCATTCATCCATCCATCTAATAATGAACATCAAAAGACAAGCCTTGCACGTTTTATTTTTAAAACAGTTTTTTATTAAATTCTATATTGTTAACATACATCTTAACTGGTATATGATTAGGTACGTTAACATTGCGGTTCTTCAAATCCTCAGATTTTGATGCATTAGTACCATTACTTATAAATGTATTATATCGGTTTAGTAGAGAACTGGTGAGTTTTGATCTATGCTTTATAGGTTGCAATTCCTCTTTTATTTTACACAGGTCATTCTCAGATTTACAAAATAACATTTTTCTTTCTTTTACTGTTTCCATAGGAGATGAACGAACTCTGACCCGTTCATCACAGCACTTATTGTCGCTATCAAAGCACATAAGAGAGGTACCTTGGTGTTTTGTATGAGCATTGTTATTCTTTTTGTCATCTGAATGGTGTCGTAGATAAATAATAGTAGATTTACCAGAATGTACAATCTTTTTTGTATGATTGACAACGAGATAGGGTTCCCCGGATGGATCTGTTTGCACCAAATTATCATTTAGGGCATTTTGAAAGGGTTTTTCAGGAAGGGAAATCTACGGGGAAATCAAAAAAAAAAAGAAGGAGTTGGTGAGATGGGTTTGTCATAATATATACACAGTGCGTGCATGTTTGGAATGGAAGCCGCAAATAAAATACACAGAAACCACGTCAATTTTTAAATTTAATTGCACTTCCTTTAACCTTGTGATTTCCTCATGTTATTTTCTTAAATCGGAGCATCTAAGTGGTAAGAAATCCTGAAAATGGCCATATGATATTTTTCGAGACGAAAGGCTTAAAAGAAAATTCAAAAATGTGAAGGAAACATGTATTTTTGGGTACAAAATAACCAACCAAATGACATAATCTAATGAAATATTAAGTAAGATCTCAATTCTTTGTTCTTCTGTTAAATTTCGTACCATTCACATATCACAGAATATATGTGGGAGAGTGACTAAATTTGGCAACTACTTAGATAAGATCAAATCTCAGTTTAAGTAAATGCAGTTGTATTACTTATCGGATTTTCTGTAGAACTGCGTACTCTGGTTTCTTGCAAAACTTGAAGTCTTTTTACTTCGAAAGCTATCACCTTTAATGTTTTATATAATTGTTGGAAGTTGTCTCAGATATTCCCCAATAATGTTATAATCGAAACAAATGTCAAAAGAAGCGGATTCAAATTTAATCTCCGACTATTTTTGAGTTAAATATATTATATTTAAGGTTTCCATCCTAAACTTTCAGGCTGTACCTATGTAAAAATCTTTTTTTTCTAAAATAGAACAATGAATTTTCTCACCTGCTGTCGAAGATGTTTGATCTCCTTGCGCAACTCCTTTATTATGTCATCTTTGAAGGCGGTCTGTTTGTCTGCTTGTATACATTTTTCTTCCAGCTCGTGGCAATCACGTTTCATTTGTAAGATGGTATCGTGTTTTGATGCTACTTCTTCGGTAAGAGCCAGACGCATATCCAACATTGCCTAAAAACAAAAATCTTTAGGTTAACGTCAATTTTCAGAACATAGTTTACCTACATGTCAGGATAAACCACACATTTCAATTCTTCATCAGCTAATTATAAATAAAATAAAAAAAACTTTTCAAAATACGAAAGTTTTCTGTTTCTTGTATTTCGCAATTCATATTTTATAGTAACTTAATTTGTTAACAAAACTTGCAGTAAATTATTAAAATAAAAAATGTTCAAGAAGTTATTCAATTTATTATGAATAATAATAAATTTTAGATACGTATTAATTGATCTATTTTTTATATGAACCCCTTTCCATCTATTAGCGTAGAAATCATTGAAAAAAAATACGTCTACATTAAAATATTATTGATAGCTGAGTTAGGTACTGACCATAACATTGTCACTGTGACAGATGCATATAGAGACTTGTAGGATTGCCCTATCAAAAATATTTATGATTCATATATAATGCCATACATACAAATATATTTATCGTCATAATTATGAAATGCTTATAAAAGCAAAGATAAGAGACTTTCTTGTCTATTCAACATATTTTTGAAAGTTTTGTCTGTATTTTGATGATCTTTTTATTAAAATTTAACTTTGCACAGTTGGCAACGCAATGCTAAATGATGATTCCGAGATAGAATACAAATCAATCGTTGTATTTAACGAAACCAATGGAAACTAGCCGAACTTTCTATAATATGAAATGAAAAAAACGTACCACACTAATAAAACTAAATAACATGCCAGTTGCCAGTACCACAGCTGTGCCAGTAAAACCTATGACTTCAGAGCCGTACTACACAAATTTGCCTACCTAAATCAGATTATTATAATATCAGGAATATATATGGTAGCACTGTGCAACGAATATAAACTTCAATATTTACCAATAAAACATTCTTTTTATAAATTGATTATTTTAGATTGATTATATTGAAAACGTTGAAACAAAGTATTCGCATGGAGAAAAAGAAAATTACTGTCTAGATTTATCATTATACCTGCTTGAGAGTCTCGCATTCTACAGTTCGGGCTTTCAGTTCTTTGTTCAGGACCTCCACATCACCAAATGTGTTGACATAATCAATTTTTGATTGTAATTGCTTGATGGTCCTGTTAAATAGAATAAAATATATCTTATTTATATGCCTCTTATATAAGATTTTTTTTGTCTTAATAAACGTACCCTTCTTTGTCCATTATCAGTTTCTCCACCTAGAAATTTAGATAAGTCTAACATCAGATCAAAAAGACAAAAGTTAAATGAAAATTGCTTATTGAAAATCAAAAGAAATTATAAATATATCATATCATCACTAAGATGTAAGTATTACTCAAAAAAGTAAAATTCAATATTTGCGTGTACAAATAAATCAAATTTAGTATTTATATATGTATTTTATTCAAATTATTAAGTAAATATTTATTTCTTCAGAGATGTTTCGGACTTTACCTTAAAATCGCTAGCGGCTTGGTACCTAAAAGTTAGCAACAGTTATTATTAATTATAAAAATAACCTATACGTTTATGAGGTTATTCTTATTGGGTCTATTTTGAGAAAAAAACCTCATATAAACATATGTCCTAAAAGTATAAAAGTCTTAACTTGTTCTAAGGGCCGGTTTTATAATGTCCGGTTGACCGAAGGTTGAAACTCAACCGTGACTAACCGGTGGTTAAAATGTCCTTTATAAAACATGCCCGAAGAATGTTCAAATAATCTTTTTCTCAAAACAGAACCAAGATTAAAATCCTTAAATAATAGCAAATGTTATTAAGAAACACCCTATATGTTAAATAACTTAAATGATTGTACCTGAATTTTGAATCATTATTATTGTCTCCGAGTATATCTCGAAAGCTCACTTCGTAAAACGTTAGTCCATCCAACGTACATAAACCCTCTTCTCTTATCCTTCTTATCAACTCTAAGAGGTTTCTTTGGTCATTCTCCAAATTAAAAATTCTTTTTAAAGGCTCCTCGAGAATCATATTTGTCGGATCAAATTCTCTGTACCTGTTCATTACCTGAATAATAAGACAATATTGATTGTTGATATATTGTAATTTAAAAGTTATGTAAGGACTTACGGATGGATTTCAGGATAGGGCGAAAGGTGTCTACACTAATAATTCTTCACTTATTAATTCAAAAATTACGAAAACTGTTCAAATTTCCAATAAAACTCTGACAATCAAATAATAATTTAAATAACTTTCAATTTTCGTGATTGAAAAAGTTTTGATACAACAATTTTATTTAAAAAAATATATAATTTACCTCACAAATACACTGAGCGCTCTGTTGTAGTTTTTCTTCTAACAATTTAACCCTTTCGGTGGCTTCATGTTCCAACTCTTCCACAGCCTTTACAAGCATCTCATTTTGTTCCGTCAAGTCACCAATCCATTCTTGCTGCAGTCGAAATTTCTCCTAGAACAGGAAACAATATTAAAAATAATTTTAAAACACAATCATTTTAAACAGATTGAGATTCCCTCTCAAAAGCTATTTGACAGTAATGTACAAAGCGCGCACGCTCGAGACTTTGAAATGAAATAAACCATCTGTTCGGTGGTCAAGTCAAGAAGAAGGTAGTATGTTCTAAGTTTGACAATATTTTTGCCTTTTGTCAACGTAGACAGTTTTAAATTTTATCCAAGTACCTGTAAACATTCTCCACCTCCATTGGCATCAATCTCTTGCATTTTCTCCTCATAGAGCCTCCTAAATTCGTTAACTATGTCTAATGTTCTAGTTTCACCACAAACCCCTCCTTTACCAATGGGTACTTGACATCCCTCGCAACCAAAAAGTCTACCGCGCGTATTATTTACAGTGCACATTATTTTTAAAGATATAATATTAAAATGTGAACCAATGCAGATAAACAGTCGATTTAAATAACAGTATAAAATATCTTGTAAAACTTGTAAACGTGTGAATAACTTGTCATTTTTGACGTTCTTGATACCATGGCCTTCTGCTATTACAACTACCCCACCCTTTCACCTTGATACATGTGCCAGTGATCTTTTTGAGGGAAGTAAAAAATCCAAATTCAGGTCATTAAAAACTTGTTTGTTTTCGTTGAAGGGCAGGATGCGATCGCCTCTTTTTAAATCGATATACACATAATCTATAATAGCAATTTAATTGATTAAGAAGACGAAGTTATTCTATTTATTATGATGGACCTCTGTTCACATCCATTATAAAACTGAATCGTTTCTTATATAATTTCAGTGCATAACTGAGCCTCGTATCTTATTTATTTAGTGATAAAGTTAATTATAGGTAGGTATTCTTGGTTGCCACCGGTCTTATCACCTTACATGGAGACCAGTGCCGTATCCTTTTGGGTTTATTTTATTTTGGAGAGATAATAAAATTAGGAATATAATGTGTTTTGAAAATAAATCTAATACTGAAGTTAAAAAGAAAAATATAATGGTATAAATAGTACATATTTTGTGTTGAATAAAAACGTAAATACATGGAGGAAATGGACAAAAATATTCATATTATTAGAGATAATAAATTGAGCAAAAATTATCGGTATATTTCAACATTTTGTGGGTAACTTGATGTTAATTGTTTTGGTTTCCACATATTCCTTCAGTGCATCTTCACCACTGGAAAAAAACGTTAATATAAGGACGTTTCAATCGAAAGGAAAATTTATTAAAACTTACAGATCTCTACCAATACCAGATTTTTTGTAGCCACCGAAAGGAGTTTGTGCTGTTATAGCATTATAACAATTAATCCTAGAATCAAGATTATATATTAAAATAATCAACCAAAATTGTAGTTTTTAATTTACCAGACAGAACCAGCTTCCACCGATTGAGCAAATGTAAGAGCCGTGTTGATGTCCTTAGTTATAACACCAGCCGCCAAACCATATTCTGTCTTGTTGGCCCTTTCAATAACCTCTTCTAATGTCTCAAACTTGAGTATTGATTGAACTGGACCAAAGATCTGGAAAAGCCTCAAATTAGTTTCGTAAATATTCGTATATAAGAATTACGGCGGTTACCTCTTCTCTGGCTATTTTCATATCATCAGTAACATTTGAGAAAACAGTAGGTTTGACAAAGTAACCTTTCTTTCCAAATCTTTCACCGCCGGCTTCTACCTTAGCATTTTGCGCTTTTCCAGATTCTATCATCATGAGTACCTTTTCAAGTGATGGTTTATCAACCTATATATAAAAATAATACTACCATCATTTTCTTTTTCACTTCCCGTAAAGTTAAACAGCTATACTGTACCTGAGGTCCTTGTTGAACATCTGCCTGGAAGGGATCTCCAACTGTGATGTCTCGAGCTTTGGCAGCAGCTTTTTTCACAAATTCATCGTATATAGCAGACTGAACGAACGTTCTAGATCCCGCACAACAGTTCTGTCCATGATTCGAGAAAATAGCTTCGTGAGCTATATCGACTGCTTCGTCAACTATGGATCAAAAGCAATTTGGAATTTTATAGGACATAATATGATATACTTAGTCCTACCATTAGCATCACTGAAGACCACCAGAGGGCTTTTACCCCCTAGCTCCAAAGCAACCTTCTTTAAATTCGACTTGGCTGCATATTCTAGAATCATGTGACCAATCTGAAATAATAAGTGAGCGATTTTTTCGAATTATTCGCTGTATGAAGAATTTTAGTATTATATACCCACTTCGGTAGAGCCGGTAAAAGCCACCTTCCTAACGTCGTTATGCAAACAGATGGCAGCACCAGCGGTAGGACCATATCCAGGCAAAACATTGACAACACCTTTGGGAAATCCAGCCTCCTTGACCAGAGCTGCAACTGCTAGAGCAGTTAGAGGAGTTTGTTCAGCTGGTTTAAGGACTATGGTACAACCGGCAGCAAGGGCTGGACCCCATTTCCAAACGAGCATTGGAATGGGGTAGTTCCACGGTATAATCTGACCTACTACACCAATTGGTTCTTTTCGTGTGAATGTCAGATAGTTACCATCTGCAAATAGGAATCATAATTTGTCAGCAGTCCCCTCAACAGTTTATCTGTCTATTAGCATAGGCACCATGACCATGAGGGCTATCGCGCTTGAATTCACCGCTAGGTTTGCTAGTGTAAACGTCTCGAATGTCACTGAACGTCAGGCACAATGACTGTCATATGTCATTGTGACAACGTTTCTGACATGTAGATATATATTAATAGAAACGATAATGGAATTAATGACATTGGTAGATGTCAAATTGATGACGACATTGACAGGACCGCACTCGCCTGTGTTGCCAACTGGCATCAATTTATATACCTGCTGGAATTGTATTTCCATGGATCTTGTCACAATAGCCGGCATAATATCTCAAAATTTCCACTGAGTATTGAATTTCGAGTAAAGAATTGGCATAAGCTTTTCCATTGTCCAATGTTTCTATAGCAGCTAGTTCCTTTAAATCTCTCAGGATGAGATCACCAAGCTGTATATAAGAAGACCAAAATTTAACATTGATAGATAATATAGTAATGTTTACTTTACCTTGTTGATAAGTTTTCCTCTAGCAGAAGCATTCATTGTTCGCCATTCCGAGCCCCTAGCGAAAGCCCTTTTCGCAGCAGTTACAGCTACATCGACGTCAGCTTTGTCTGCTTCTGCTATTTGAGCAATCACGGTTTCATCTGAAGGGTTGATTGTTGGGAAAGATTTGCCACTGAGTGCGTCCACAAACTCATTGTCGATGAAAAGCTGTGAACAATTTACACAGGGTGCCGAAATTAGTAATTTTAAGAAACAGACTCGTCATATCCTGTCTTTGTTCATCAACTATCAAAAATAATTATCAAGGTTTGATAAACAAGCTCCTGTGTGCAGTTATTTGGTTTTATTATTGGGAATGAAACATTATTTTAGAATTTTAGTGTTAGTTGATGACGTCACTTCATACTTAGCTCCGAACTTTGAACGATAGGACTATATATAGATCCAGAAAATAATAAAATGCGCATCAGATGGCACTGCGGTGCTCAAATTTGATTTTTTTACATCGATGACTTTGTCTAGCTAAATTATAGCCATTCCTATTATATTTTTTATATCAAATTATAATTTCTGTATCGTTGTTATCCATAATGATAAATACTACTATCAGTTTTCCACAATATTTTTTAATAACGACAATTGTTTCGCTAACACAGTAGCTTTTTCAAGTTATATAAAGTATTTCGTAGTCTACGTAGACTAACTTGAAAAAGCTACTGTGTTAGCGAAACAATTGTCGTTATTAAAAAATATTGTGGAAAACTGATACTAGTATTTATCACGATAAAATAATCAATTTCCATCAAGTACAGACCAACTCAATCCAGAAAATAATTTCTGTAATTTTATGAACCGTCCAATCAGATTATCGTATAAATATGCATCAATTGAAACTGGTTTGGAGTCGATATCATTGATTCCCTTAGTAACACGAATATACTTAGGTACGTTCCTTCGAATTGGATCGAATTTTTGTGAACACGAGATGTAGTAAATTTGGACATTTACAGCCGTATTCATAATCAAATCTTAATTAAGTACTAGTTTACAGTTGTATTTGATATCAGATAATATTGTTACCATAGTTACTATCACGATGCTAATTTAGTAATTACACACCAAGTCTTAATTATGAATACGACTGTTAGAATTCTTAAGTTAATTAACGGCTGGTATGTTTGGCTCAGAATTTATGTTATTGGAAGTAAGGTGGGTATACACTTACCTTGGTGAATTTTACTTGAACAGATTTCGGATCCATATCCGTAGAGATAATGAGTTAAATTTCTTCGGTGCCTTTAAGAGATCTCTATTTTAAATCCACTAGGCCCTAGAGCAATGCAGAAGTAGAATGATATCAAACTGGTGAAGATATTCTTGAATGTTCTCTCGATGTAATATTATCTCAAATAATAATGAACAACCATTAATTTGATAACAACAATGCAGTAAACAAATAGATTATTATATTTTCATGAAGAAAATTCCATACCTATGGTTATCTACAAACTCGAATATATCTTCTGTCCTTGTTTAGTTCTTGATTACGATGTTGATGGGTAGAAGATTGTCCAATAAAGAAATAATTGCGAATCGCGAATTCTTATTGACATTGAACACATAGGCATAGGCGTAGCACTGCTAATTCAAAAAGGTCCAGAAAAAGTTAACCCAAAATAGATACAATATTTGTCTCCTTAGAAGGATTTCCTTGAACTATTGCTGTTGGGATATGATGGAGCGCATGGGTAACATTGGCCTCACCGTTTGGATGGATGCCCCGGTGACAAGCCGGGCGCGCGTTCAAACTCTATTTTGAGTCTTGATGTACGTTTACCCAATAGAAAGTAAACCATGTTCATCGAATAATTCATAGATGTGATTAAATTTATAATAACTTTATTGAGTATGTTCTTATTTCCATGTACAATGTGGGATTCTGTGCATACAGAATGTTTTAATCATAAGAATAATAATATAAGCAAGCAATTAAACTAATAAAATATTCAATAATCATATATTCAAATATAATACAGTGATACAAGACGTTTTCCAAAGAGAAAAAATAACATCCATTTAAAATGTCCGCGGTAATAGATAACAATATTGTTTGTTATCTTCTATTGCGTTGGAACGATACTATAAATTATAATATTTTATATATAGTATACAATGCGATTACCTCATTTTTCTCTCTCATAAATTAGTTAATCTCCATCTAAAATTTTGTACAATCACCGCTCTTCTACATTGTACACCTATGAAAATTATATATAAAAAAAGTTAATTACACCTTTGAGACATCCATCGAGAATAGGAACAGCGCGATCTAAAAGTAAATGCGATTATTTAGGACCGTTTGAAATTAAAATTAGATAATATTTAATTTATGCCTTTATGGACTGCAAGATCCCCCGATTTATTACCATTAGATTATTTTTTATGGGGGCCATGAGGATATCAGAAAAACATAATTTTCAAAACAAAACTTGTTTATCTTTCAAATATTCTGTAGTGCGATGGCTTGGATTATTTTTATAAGCTTTTAATTGAAACGATTTCTGGAAAGTACCGTTTTTCTACACACTGCATAACGAACTTCTCCGTAACTTGGAGGACATTGTTGCTATCCTCGATGGACTGCAATATTCTGATACATGACTATACACTTCTCTCTAAAGAATGAGCCTGAATTTATGTTGATATACATATAAAAAAATAAAAATACATAACAGAACCTCAGTCATGCATCATTGTTTAAAAAAGTAAGTTTCAAAACAGAAAATTCTATACTGCATGTTCCTGAAAAGGCAGTGTGGCCGGGTATGGGCAATGTTTTGTTTTTAAATGAAGAGCATGGCACACAATGTTGCCATTCTTTAACTTTATCCGAGATACCCTTTATAATTTAAAAATGCTTTGTTATTAATTATTGACTCCACTCTGCATTCTCAGGTTTAAAACGCCGTTACAGCTGATATAATAATAATAATAAGACTACATATTTTATTTATTAAAATAATGGAAACGGAAACAGTTAGGAAGGTTTGTTTGTGTTGTTGTGAAACATACTTTTAATCGAGAAGAAATTACACTAATAACAATATACATGTATGATGTGTGGGATTCACCTTACGATTTATGCTCGATTAAAATTTTTAAGAGTATAAATTGGAAGTTTTATCCAGTTCAGACTGACTGTATAAGTATTTATGCACTATTTTTTTAATTAAGATAATTACACCTTTATAAATCAACTCAGCAGCCTTAAACATAATAGAAATAAAATTTCACAAATTGAAATGTGCATGTTGGTATATTTGTGTACAGTCAATCTAAGCTGATGCACGTTGTTATTTCAATTACACTGTCAGATACCGTATTGTATAAAATATAGAATGACTTTGCGCAATCAATAATAGAAAATATATATCAACAATAATTATCACAAATTTAAATGCCCATCTCGAAAAAGAGGCATTTTGGAAATTAATAAATTTAATAATAGCATCATTTTTCTTTCAAATTTACTTGTTTGTAAACCATATAAGGATTGGAATATGTGACAGTGTGTTTTTACTCCTAATTGTATAATAATAATATGCTTTGTTTTTTTGTTTGTTTTGTTAACAGAAGGACCTTTATTAAACTTAATATATCACTAGAGTGCTGCAGCACAGTCCAGCCGTAGAAGCCTTCTTCTGTATTTTCCACACAAATTTAAAC
Organism: Crioceris asparagi; assembly: GCA_958507055.1. Taxonomy (NCBI): domain Eukaryota; kingdom Metazoa; phylum Arthropoda; class Insecta; order Coleoptera; family Chrysomelidae; genus Crioceris; species Crioceris asparagi. The sequence continues at coordinate 8,136,374 of OY293829.1, forward strand.
ACGACTTGCGGAACCGATGCGCGCCATCACTTGCAGCAGTTTCCAGCAGCTTTGGAGCCCGTGTCCCCTTCAGCGAGCCTCCTGCCCTGGCCGCTACCACCCTGCCCACTGGACTGCTCATTTTTGGGGAGTTTTTTGGCTGTAACAAAGATATTTTCAAATTTTTCTAGTACTCCAACGCGCATTCTCGTTAAATTACACATGCACAGTGCCATCATCATTAAAGCAATATAACAGATTAACTTTTGCCCGCAACTTCGCCCGCGGAAAAGCACATAAATAATCTATGTTATATCTACCTCCTTCGAACAGCTTAGTATATCTAGGTATCAGTTCGGAATATAAAATGGTGGTAAAATAGGTGTATTTTAGCATAACTTTTAATAAAATTGAGGCGGAGGGCGCTATTTTTATTTATTTGTTCCTTACAACTTTTTGCTGGAATTTTTGATATGGAAGTATCTTTTCAATCCCAAATAGTATATAATTATCCTTGCAATCTATTAAACGCTAAAATACAAAATTAGCAAAACATATGCGTGAAAATAGTAAACATAAGTTCGCAAAAAAATGACGTTAAACGAAGCGTTGTGCAGTGTGGTCGACGTTTAAAAACTGTCAATTTCAATGTTGCCAAAACAATAACATTTGCGATATTGAACATATTCTTAAATATTCGATAATGAAAGCTGGTTTATGCTTTCCTTATCGAATATGGTGATATTTTAAGTGTTTAAAGGTATGGATTCATGTTTAAAATTTTAGAGCAAAACAAATTTCTAAAAGCGCCATATAGTGCCATTTTCAAATAATGTCATGTTATTACCACTAAAACACTATGATTATTTAAAAAATTCAATAGTTCGTCTTCATTTTCACTTAAAAGAATAACTACCTTGTTTGCTATAGTTGTTGCTTGTATATTTCATTATGTAGTTCTAGAATTATAGTAGATTATTCTCGATCCTTCCAGGAACTATATGTGAGGTACAATTTGTCATACTATTGTCAGTTTGACAAGGCTCTAGAACATTATTACATGCGTCTAGATATGATTATTCTCGATGACTGTCATATCATGATTCAGATATATAAAGCCGTGACGATCACGGGACAGAGTCAGTCTTAGGAAGTTAGTTGATAACAGTGAGTCTGTGGAATCAGATGTTAATAGTAGTTCAGTCGGTAAAGACAGTGACAGTATAGATTGTCAAGATGACAAGTTGTGAAAGTTGTACTACAACAGAAGGCCGTGTACAGAGTGTTTGAAAATAAACCATTGGAAGCAATCTGTGAACTTTTGAGTCTTACGCAAGTGAACTCACCCCACAACGTTTAGCACAGGGTTAAACGTTACAATATGTTAAGCTCAGTTGTTATTGTCATTGATTTTTTCATACGCAAATTTTCTTGGAAATGGAATTCATAAAATAATCTAATGCAGCGAAAGTTATACTGGCAGCGTTGGCAACATTGATATTAACAGCACTTGAATGTTGAATATACTGCTCAAGTCAATCATCAATTCGTTCCTCACATTTTCGTCAACTTATGTTCACGCATAATTTTGCTAATTTTGAGGGATGTTAGCGTTTAATAAAATGCAAGGATGATTATATACCATTTTGGATTGAAAAGATACTTCCAAATCGAAAATTCCAGCCTAAAAGTCGTAAGTCTCAAGAACAACATTTTTTCCCATTTTTTATTAACAAATCATTAAAAATAGCGTCTTCCGCCTTAATTTTATTAAAAGTTATGTTAAAATACACCTATTTTTGCAAATATTTGAGTTTCTAGGGCTTTTATAACAAAAGCTGCTAAACTAGATAGACTATTTCCAAATTGGTTACTGTCGGTTCAAAGGAGATTTTGGACATTCCGTCACGGAATTTTCTCAAGGATTTTTGTGGAACTACACTTCTTTAGTACAGTATTTTGATATGTTCCAAGTATAGTTTGAATACCCATCGAGTGGGGTTTCATCATAACTTGTCTATCTCTTTTTTTGTTTGTAAATCAGGTGAAACAAAATGTTAACGTCATAAACATAGGTCTTCGATCAGATCAGCAGATTGTTATTTTGATGTTTGTTATTGTTCTCTTTGACGTCTAATGTCAAACATTTATTTTCAAAAGTGATTTAGCCCCCAAATATGTCAGTATTGTCAGTGTCAGTGTTTTGAGGTTAAGTATTGAAATTGTATTCAAACTATTTACGACATGCGTAAAATGGCAGATGACGTCAGGAATCGTGACGAAACCCCACACGATGGGTATTCAAACTATATTATGCAGTCTTCCTTATATATCAATGCTTCAAAATAACAGTTTGACTTTTTATTTAGACGTATTTGTCACTATTTAAAGTAATGAAATGATCTCGATAGATTTCTTCACATATAGCATAGCCAGTAAATATATTGATGTAATTTTAAAAATAATTGTCTCATAAAATTAAAATAAGGACAAATCTATCATATTTTCAACTATATGAATCAATTACATCTGCATTATGTGATATCTGCCATCTTAAGACAACCAAATATCATTACCATCGAATTTTATCAAGTGTTAAGTGCCCAGATGGACTTAAAAGCTTTCAAAATTAACGTTAATAAATTGTGAAGAAAAACAAAGAGTTAATTCAAAGTGAAAATCACGTGTACCTCAGGATATACACTAATTGGATTATTATATACCTACGTCTAGAGAACTTACGTCATTGTGAATCTATTTTAGAACTGGAAAACTGTATAATGTTTCTTTATGAAATTGGAATGTAAGATTTTCTAAGAGATGGCAATAAGAAGAAGTCTGAATGAGATAACTGAACCAAAATTTAAATATAAATTCTTGAAGACATTCTTTATCATTCTATGAAGTATGAATATTATAATTTTATCGCTGAAAGTTGAGAAAAAAAGGGACAATAACGCTTCAAGTGGTGTAATATGATACTAGAAACCTGGCAACATTGCTGATGTTAATTTATAGAGGGTTTGATTATTGATTATGCAGTGGTCTTTAATAATAGGTGCGTCTTGTGCCTCAGACATTACCTAACCTAACTGTTCGCAGAGACATCCATGTCCAAATTTAGTTTTTAATGTTAAACAGCGTAAGAAATGTATTACATACAAATGGATAATATTACAAACGAGAATCATTCATTAAAATATATAATGTGGGGTACCGTGCTTAAATTCACCGCCAGGTTCGCTAGTAAGGTCTCAAATTTCATGAACTTCATTGTGACAACGTTTCTAACATGGAGATATACAGGGTGTTTCATAATATATGCGCAAGATTTGAGGATGTGATGGCTCGTCCAAAAATATGAAAAAAGTTTGTATTAACTTACCCTCTAAAATGCACCATTTTCGAAATACAGGGTGTTGAAATTGAAAAAAAAAGTTTTTTGTGTATCTCCGGAACCGTTTATCGTACAGAAAACAGCTTTTGTAAGCATTTTTTCATTAACTAAGTTTTGAGTCATAAATTTTTGTCTTTATTGGTGAAGATTTTGAAGGAGTACTGGTTGTTTTTCCCCAATGGAAGAAGTACGGTTTGAGGCACCCATTTGAACCGCCAATGTTTTCGACACAAAAAAGGTACTGTTGGTCGTGAGCTCTAGTCGACCGTTTTCGAGAAAAATCAACTTTTATGTTAAAAAAACACGGTAAATTTTTTTAAATACAATTTTTTATTTACTAATTAAACAAAATTTATGTAAACGTTAGAACAAGTAACAAAAGCTAAAATTAACCTTGTTTTTTTTTTCAACATAAAAGTTGATTTTTCTTGAAAACGGTCGACTTTAGAGCTCATGATCAACAGTACCTTTTTTGTGTAACATTGGCGTCTCAAAACCGTAATTTTTCCATTGGCGTAGAAATTGTGGAGAAAAACAGCCACTACTCCTTCAAAATCTTCACTAGTTATGAGAAAATTTTTCTTCTGACTTAAAACATCGCTTATTATGAGTGGAAAATGCTGACAAAAGCCATTTTCTGTACTGTACGATAAACGGTTCCGGAGATATTCACAAAAAACTATTTTAGAGGGTAAGTTAATGTAAACTTTTTTTCATATTTCTGGACAAGTTATCACATCCTCAAGTCCTGCTCATATATTATGAAACACCCTGTATTATAAATAGAAATGACACTGGCTTCAATAGCATTAGCAGATTTCAAAATTGACGTCGATGTGAATCAAAGACATATAGGATTTATACGACTGCGGGCACCTAATAATAATAATAATAATAATAATAATATGGGCTATCATTTTAGTAACTAGTGACTACCATAGTACGCGCTAGATAAAGACATGGTAAATGAAAAGCACTCATTAGATAGAGACAAAAAATGAAATTAACGGATCATCGCCATACTATGTCTACGATTTGATTGGAGAGTAACATACCTAAATATAAACATAAACTAACCTAACTTAAAACTTTTCAAAATGACAGTGTGCAGGACCTCAATCGCCAGTTGTGCCACCTGGTGAGCACGAACACGATAAGCCCCCCCGATAGATGATTAGATAAGTAATGACAGTGAAATTGCCACAGTGACAGTTGAAGATATAAATATATCTGCAGGATTGCATTGAACAGCAAACATTATTTATTATTCATATTGCAATAGATGAATATTGTTTTGTCTGAGAAAGCAATCAAATGTTTATAATAGCAGAGATAAGATATTTTACTGTCGATTTAACATACTTTTGAGTTTAAATTTTGTTTGTATATCACTGAATTTTGATAATTTTTAGCCCCAGTATAAAAATCAATGTACCACCCTAATAAAACAAAATCTCATGCCATAGTACAACCTTGAGCTGTTTTCAAACACACCCTAGTCTGCAAAAAAGGATGGAAATTGAATATTTTTTCAACTTGCTTCATTACCTATTGCCAAGAAGATGTCGTTCACATTAACTGCCGTCTTAGCTGATGTCTCCATAAACAGAAGACCATTCTCATCTGCATACGTTTGTGCCTCCTCATATTCAACTACACGTTTATTGGCCAAATCCTGTTTGTTGCCAGCTAATGCAATCACAATGGCAGGACTTGCTTGACGTTGCAGCTCCTTCACCCACGTTTTAGCTCTGCCGAACGTATCCTGATTGGTGATGTCGTATACAACAATAGCTGCCTGTGCCCCACGGTAGTACATTGGGGCCAAACTGTGGTACCTAATCAATAAAAAGCAGAGATATTTTCATAAGTAGAGCTGAACAACAAAATGCAGACAGGCTTAATGATTCTCAACCACAACAAAAACTGTAATGTATTTTCCCATTACCTTTCTTGACCAGCTGTATCCCATATCTCAAACTTGACTGTTGTATCATCCAAACAGATGGTCTGTGTGAGAAATGCTGCCCCAATGGTGCTCTCCTGGTACTCGTGGAATTGACCTTTGACAAACCTCAATACCAGACTGGACTTGCCGACTGCTGATTCGCCGAGTAACACCAATTTGAATTGGCACACCTTGCTCTGAGCTGATCCATTATTTGGTCGCTGAGTATTGGCGGCACCGCCCCCTGCACTATTACCACCTGCGCCGCCTCTGCCACTTGCCATTTTGTCCGCTGTAAAACAAACAAACGAATCACAGAATTGTATTGCATTCAAGATTGAAAATGAAATCATTCTCAAATGTTATTATTGTGCCCGCGACTTAGATCGATAATTTTAGTTAAAATTCTTGTTCTCGGCCCTGAATTATTCTTTGAAATCCATCGAGCCATGTCGAAGCCTATTCGAGACAATCTTTCAGGTGGATAAGACAGGCAAAAATACTAATAACAATCAGTTATGATTAGACATTGTATAAATAGTAGTTTCCACTAAACATTTATTTTGCAATCACATACAGGCACAGATTTTATAAAAATTATTATTAACTATAACTCACCATTCAAGACAAGTTTTCTTGAAAATATGGTCCTCACTTGTTCTATTTCTATTAATATTGTTTTACATCAAACGATTTCTCATGCCTTGCTCTTGCTATTTATTATGCTATCGCCACTGTATCTAGGCTACGTTTCCGATTATCTAGCTTGCTAGTTTGTGAACGGCAATGTTATTAGGTAAATGGCTAGGAAAAATTATAGCCGAGGATAGAAAAGCGCAAACATTTACCTATTTGCTCAGTTTTATCTACATACTACATACATATTTTATTTCTTATTGAGATGTAGATACTTTTCTATTGATCGACTCCCCAAACGGATGAGGTATACAATTCGACTGTATGTCTGCATGTTTTTTTATAAACATTTTTTTTTGAAAAAAATGGGATCTGTTGGTGCTTTGAAAAGATTTTTAATTTTCGAAAAAAATTGCCCCTCCACATATCAAAAATACACATATTTCAGATTTTAACATTGCTACAACTGGAAAACCGTAACTTTTTTGAAAAAAATGTTTAATCCAAACGTTTCTGGATATTGTCTTATCTTTAATTCTGCTGTCTCAGATTTTCGAGAGAAATTGCCCCAACCATCGCCTTTGGAGGCGGTTTTTTGGGGGGAAGTAAATTTTGGATTAGAGTTTTTATAAATCAAAAATCATCCAAACCAACCAAAATAAAAGCGCAGACAAATGTATACCGCCTCCGTTTGGGCACAGCTTGGTTATGTAAGCTGTGGTTTGGGTTCATCGGCCAAGAATTGGAATGGTGTTATTCTAAAAAATATATGATAAATACGAGTATAATTCATACCCCAAAAGGTGCCGTATTTTTAAATTAAAATAAATAATAGTAACTAAGTAATTATCTACAAGGAATTATTAGATGAAATCATAAGTTATAAACAAATAAATTAGGTTTCATAAATAAAGAACCTCAGAAATCAGTTTGATTTCCATTATCTATATATTAATACCTGATTGTAGACGATTTTTACGAAGGAGTATGAGATTTGGCATAGTGAAAGTTTATATGGTGATGTAGAGCACACAGTGTTAAAATTCTGATGTATTATGCGTTTATAAATTAAATTAAATCAAAAAAATATGGTTTACTTGATATAAATGTATTATGTGTTGCATAACGAACCCCATTGCAATGTGAAGTCAACGAGTCAGGGCTGTCAGGTTATTTTATTCGTGAATGACAACCCTGGTCAAACGCAAATGTAAATATTGTGGATAGTGTATACAAAATGATGTAATTATTTTGCGGGATACATTTAGATGCGCACTTAATGACATTTCAAGAAATTTTAATTGTGACTTTTCTGAAAGGACTGCATTCTCTTCATTTTGTCATAAGGGTAAAGTAATTTTACCAACGTTAAGTCGAAACATTACAATGAATTGTATTATAAAATAAATAGCTAGCCATTATGTGTAAGGAATTAGGCAAACATCAACGCTAATGCCGTTTTGTACAAGCTTGCAACTGACGTAATAGAACAAAATTCCCAAAAAATATATGCAATTATTGTATCTCAATAACGTTTGAATTTAAAAAATAATGGAGTACGGTCAAATTTGTGTGTGTGTTTCGGTGTCCGGTTTTTAGGAAACGTTCATGTTTCAGAGGTACCTGAAATATATTTTCAGCCATTGGTATGGTATATGTTCGTCTGTCTGTGCCAAGATTATTTCTGGAACAGGTGGGCCGATTTTGTTGCCTTCTTTTTTATTTTGACAAAATTTAATAAATTAATGTCGAATTTCGACCACTACTTTAAATTTCTTACCGTAGGAAGTAGGAGGTTACGCGAATAGAACCAATAACCCCATACATAACAAAGGATGCTTTAACATTGTGTACTGAAAATGAAAATGCTAAATTTAACTAAAAAAAGGCGCCTTCCAGCTTATTATACCGGAAGTTGTCACATCACTTATCACGATATGAGCTTGTACATATTTTTAAGCCAACCCCCACTAGAGTTTCCAGTTTCAAAATTATTCAAATGAACTTATAAACATAACTTGAATTTTATCAAGATGAAACTGACGTATATCCAAATATCTGGAGATGGCAACGATCCCAGACATGCATAGCAATTAAATTAAAACTAACAGTAGTTGAAATATGAATGGGACGAGAATTTCAATTCCAGCTCAGTTTCGGTCGATGAAACTAGTTCTCTGGAAAAAGGAGGAATTTTGTTAAAGAAAGGAGGGTAGTTCATTTCTCACCAACACAACCATAAAATTGACAGCCGAGTTGATTATACATGACGCATTGAAAAGTATACAAACTATTTTTAAAGTGAATTGAATGCAAACTTCTACCCACCTATTTTGTTCATTTATATACATATTATATGTACCAACTGAAGATTTCTGCATTACAAAACAGATAAGTAATTACCGAAGAATCACCGTGAAACTAGTGATTAGTAATTCGTGTTCAAGCGTTACAACGCACCTTAATTCTTCAACATCCGTTAATATTTCTTGTATTTCACTCGAAAACAATGTTAATACGAGTACATTGTTATGAAGGAGTTGGCTAATCTTTTTAAACATGATCCGGATAATATATTTGCGTTTTATCAAGTTATCTATAATATATCGGAATGTCAGGTCAAAGAAAGCTTACAATTCTTGGCCATCGCATTTTTCACGATTCTTATTTGAAATTAATCAACAAAATTCCAAAAATTATATCCAATAATTGAATTTCTATCATACCTATTTAAATTCAATTACCGATTACAAATGGATTCTAGTTGTTTAAAAAAGGTGAGTAGGAATAGAAGCCATCGATTTCAAGAAGAATAACCCATAATCAATAATCGCCACTTTAATTAGTGGAAAGTTATTGTTATTATTTTTAAAATTTAAATATCCTACAATAAGTTCAATAAGGAACATTGTCTATCAAAATTATCAACAGAAAATAAGATTTTGCAACAATGACAATTTCAAAACATATTGGAATAATGATATATAATTTCTTCTTTGTTCATCATTTATAATATCTACGTATCTGGATAGAGCTGATAACAGTAAGTATATAAATAAACCATACCTGTTTTTGGTGCAGTTAAGAGTTAATTAATCTTACGTAAAGCAGTAATTATATTATTATTAAGACACATAAAACAGACTTTTATTCTAGTTCCAAAAGTAACTACCTACTCTATTTTATTATTATATCGAACACTATACCTAGGTTATTATAATTATTGTTATAATTTTTTTATTGATGTGGAAGATGACATAAATACAAAACTTTACAGCAGACATTATACAACATATCCTACCTATCCACTACATTTAAAGATTTTCCAAAGTGTTTGAATGTTTAGTTTCCTTTACTGAAATGAAAAGGTGCGAAATATTACCTTATGGAGACATTTAGACATTATTTATTTCAAACCAAATAAATACGAGTATATAAGACAGATTCTATGTTAATACTTTGAACGTGTGAATCTCAGGGTCTTATTCAATCAACTAATAATTGATATGAGCCTAGACCTAGGGTAAGAATTTAGTAAGAACTACAACTAATATATTCCAGAATAGGCATCGCAGAAGCAACAACTGGAGCATTTTTTTTCATGGTAATATTGAATTTTTAAGATAATTTAAAATACCGGATGTACTAGATTGATGTCCCGAAAGGAAAACTGATGATTCATATTATAGTAGATATTCACTTATCCATGCAGCTCATCAAACCAAGACCTTGATTGTAATTGTAAGTAGGCATTCCAATGAAAAAAGCAAACAATAAAATTCGTTTAGTTATGAAAAACAAGTATGTAATGAGTATAATAAAATTGTGAGCATACGTTCATGATAAAAATAGTATTATCAAAAGTTCAAACTTATCGTATTGAAAAATGTGAAAGGGTTACCAAAATCGAGTAATGAAATATGTATATACAAATCGCCGGATTCTTCTCTCGGCTAGTAAATAGAATAGATGAAATGGGAAAATCTCTGACAAATTACTGGAATCATAAAGAGGGGGGCGTATTATAAGTTGTCCCAAGGCTTCTTTTCACAGGTGAAATCCCAATACGTGACGGGAAAATACATGACAATTGAGAAGAAGTAATCGCCTTCCATATCTAATCTATTCTCATCAACAGGGTCAACAGGTTTAGTAGAAATTAGGAGAGTCGATAAAAGTGAAAAAAATTTGTATAAAATATCAATGACGCATTTTGACATGGGTGAAAAACATCAAATCTGTTTAACCTACCTTTTATGTTGGTTAATCCGTACCAGCCACTAGATCACGTTATGCGTATCGAACTGGCATTCGCATTCGACATAAAAAACACAATTTTGCAATATTGTTTCAATCGTTTGGACTCTAAAATTGTACACAAAAGACGAAAAATTACAGCGGACAAGATGACAGTTCTCACCGAGACGACGTTAACAGATCTATCATACTCATACTGCCAACTTTTTGACGACTAATTGGATAAGTGTATTTCAATAGCCAACTTAACAACTCTGAAAGCTCCATATTCAAATTTAAAGCAGTAATGATCTTCCTGCAAAATAGATACTAAATTTTATTCAGATTTTTTCTATTGATAGGTTTCAAACGAAAAATACTCTATTCTATCTATGGAAACTCCCGCGACATCCTTATTTTAGAAGATACTAACTCAGAGATTTTATTTTGATTTTTTTAATTTCCATAGTAACTTTAATTGTAAAACAGTAGAATTCAGAATTATACAATTTTCGATAAAAATGGCTGGAAATTATGGCAACTATATCGACCGCTCACCTTTTATATGTGCCGTAATTATTTCCATAAATTCCAATTATTTCTAATCAAACCAAGTACCTTTCTGCAGGCAGGTAAACCATTAGGATTAATCGGCGGGAATACCGTTGCTTCAACATTGAAAGAATACAGCATTGAAGACAAAATATCAGCCATAAAGCACGATGCTGGTATATGGGCTGATAATGTTTTTAAACCACCCAAAGAGCTTCCTCCAGTTAAAAATCCCGAATTTAGAGGAACTAATACTGAGGTAAATTATCATGAGATATCTTATTAGTTTGAATGGTAGGTAACTAGAAATCCTTATTAGATAAAACCATTGTTGAGTCCTCCTGTCCAATCAAGATACCAAACCCTGATTGAAGAATTGATGGAAACCCCTTATGATTCTTATTGGAACAAAAATGTTGGTAAGGTCCGTGATCATGTTCCAGGCTTGCCGGCTGGAATGTCTGTTGCGGAGGTCACATTTGGAATGGCGACACCAAAAGGTAGAGGTTAAAATATATGATCAAATCTAAATTCAAATTTTCAAGGGCCTTCTATGAAAGAATTGATAAATCCTCCCAAATCTACGTATCAAGTACTTTGTGAAAGCCAGTCGGGCCATGAACTGTACAAACGAACTCACAATGATTACAACACATCTGAAAGAATCGATAGAGGGTAAGATTTTAGCTGAAATTTGAAATTCGTAATTTCTCACTCTTATTACTTATATATAGGTATACACCACCTTTCGATAAAGAAAAATGCTACGGACACAAGACAAAGTATGACCCAAGAGGTATTTGGGTTAGATGTGCTTGTAGTTGGCATATCCAGGAGCCAGTAATTCACGCTAACAAAATACAAGCTGACTATTACGACAGAGTGAAAGCACAATTGGGGAAAGTATTGACACCGTAAGTTCACCCACAAAATTATTCCAATTTTCTCGCTATTTTGTGTTTGATTTGTTCTAGCAATAAAAATATAGAATGTTTACCCAAAGGTCACACATTTGGAGATCTGACCAAGCGAGCTCTTTACGGTGTAGAAGAGCTATTAAAAGATCCTGGTTCACAACCGTGTATATTTAAGAGAGATTTCTATTCATGGATCTCGTCTCTGAACAAATTAAGATTGAAAATGCGAGCCAGAACCAACGAAGATTTTAACTTCAATGATTTTTACAAAAACTGCTTATATTTCGACAAGGTTAGATAAAAAATATTAATAAACTAAGTATAAGTTAATAAGAATAACTAATATGAACAAGTATAAAAGTAGAGAATGGAAATTTTATTAATAAACATTCTTAGGCATTTTTTACTACAATCTCAAGTAATTATTTGTGAGGATTCGGGTCGAAATTCTCAATGTCCAGTTTTCAGAACCATCTGAGCTTTTTTTAGTCGCCCAGTCACCCTCGATGTTGTCTCTGAGAGCCTGCCAAATATAGGGTACCTGTCTGATTTCGAATTATTATAGAAGAAAACCGGTCTGCTGCCCATTGATACATTCTACAAGCTATGCTCATGTAATCGCATAACATTTATAAAAGATGATATAGAATCTCTTTTAAAACTAATGAAAATTATTATCGATGATAAAGTAGACTACAAAAGGTTTACAGATTTGATCAATATGAACAATTCTTCACCTTCCATTGAATTGAGGGCATTCAACGGTAAGTCACAGAAGAATCCCTATATCGGAGTTTCTGCTGATTAACTGAAATGTTACATTATAGATATACCCGAAAGAAATTTGTACTACACCACGACTAGTCAGGCTGCTAGTTGTGACTATCTGATAATAGATAACTCGAGTAAGTACCTATTTGCTACGTGATCATAAATAAAACCAGCAGAATAAGTGTAGCCCTCGAGGTGCGCAGACCTACTACCTACCTAACCTTCATAATTTGTGGTACAGTTTTCAGTTCCAGTCCTTATGAGTCACGGTACCTTGAAATGTGATTACTCAAAATTACAATTTTAAAATATCTGCCCCATTACTTTTCTATTTGGGAAGTTAAATATTTATAATTGAAAAACAGGTCTACCGGCAGCTGGCATTGAGTCCACTCTGACAACTTCAAGATTTAGCGAGGATACAAGCGTAAACTCTTTGCTGAATCCCAGCATCTACACCAATTACGGATTGACGCAAAAGGACTTTTTTGTGGTACAAAACAATATTTTTCTTCTATAAATAAAAATGCAGTGATCGGTTTTCACCTTGAACCGTTCTGTATAGTAATTAATATCTATTTCGCATATGATTTCAGCCTAGACCTGCTGAAACAATTCGAAAGCTGTTTGAAAACATTGGCTACAACTTTAAAGGAAATATGTTTGATGATTTGTGGCAAAAAGGGCTACAACTAGATGGTACTGCCGATTCTGTTTGTGTGGAAACATTCAAGAATCTTGTTAGCGAATATTTCACTACTTCAAAATTGTGTATCGATGAGGCGGAGTATTGTTAAAAAAATTTATCACAATTAGTAAAATATATTACGTTGAATACAAAAATTATCCATCATTATCGAGTACAATAATAACTATTAACATTTATAGGTATAACATATTTCTCAGTCCCTGCTTTTCCAGCTTTGATGGCTTCTGTATTCTTTTCTATCGTCTCTAGTTCGTTCCCTAGATGTTGATCGTCTACTTGATGGTTTTGTGTGGGATTTTTTATTATATTTAGCATGCTCGGGGCTATCTTCATGCCTATTTCTCACCGATTCGTAGTCTTTCTGCCGCCTGTCTTCCCTATCGTATTTTCTGCCTTCATCTCGATTAGTTTCTTCTTCTCTTCTTTTTCTATCTTCTCGCGCCGAACCTTTCCTTCTGTTATCTTCCTTCTCATAATTCATGCTCTCCTTGTTATCTCTTCTGCGATCATTTTTCTCACTTTCAAATCTCAAGCGGTTTTTTTTCGACTTTTTTCTAGGACTATCTTCATCAGAAGACTTCATTTTATCAGTTTTTTCCGTCTTTTTCCTTGCAACATTAGCTGACATATCTTTTGCACTTTTTTTATTCTGTTTCTTATCTTTTGACTTTTTCTTCGGACTCTCATCTTCTGAAGATGAATCTGAAAAAAAAACAAAATAAAATCATGTTATGAACATAAATCTGCAGGATAGTATCACCTTCACTGTCATCACTGCTGGAATCATCTGAACTACTTTCGCTACTACTACCGCTGCTACTGGAACTACTCCCACTTTCTTCTTTGTTTTCATTGAGATTTAGTGCAAAATTCTTGGGGATGTTCTTCAGATGCTCACGAAGCTCATCTGTCAAACCTCCCAGACCAATGGACGTGAAAAAGTTGATGGAGAATCTCGTATTTTTGGGATTATCTCTCGGAAAAAGTCCAACAAAGAAATCCTGAAGTGTCCTTAAAACATAACAATCGTGCAATAAACTTGTAAAGAGAAAAATGTTGAATTACTTACTCATCTTTTAGTCTAGCATTGAGTTTACCCAGCCCCATGTATTCCGCCAACTCCTGGAACAGTATCTTGATAAATATTCTACTCGAACTGTTGGTATCTTCTTCGTTGAGCTTCATAATTTCCAAAACCTCCCATCCAATTGCATCAGTGAACAGCAGATGGGCAAAGAATTTGCTCACGTTTCTCAAACGATTGGCATCTAATCTGTGCGTAGTCGCATACGTGTCTCGGAATATCTGTTGGAATGGTTCAATGTAGATCTTGTTTATCTGACAAAATCTTTGAGCTAGTAGGCCGTAAAATTTTTCGTACGTCCTCTGTTCGGCGCAACAATCTGAAAATAGAACCCAACATTACTTGAATTTTAATAGTTGATGAATGAAATGAGACAGTTTGTCTCCCCTAGGTATAATACATAGCGTAAGTAGTTTTAATATCCATTTGCAATAATCACAAACAAAAATGAACGTCGATTTCTAGAGCTTATGTCAAAATTTAGTTATTTAATGCCAAGGACATGTCTTGATTAATCTCATTAACAAGAAAATATTTTTTATAAATATTCATTAGTTAGTTATTATTATTATAACATAACAGGCTAACGTTCACATAAATTATTGTTCCATATATGAAATTAATTATTATTTGTGATCATACGCCGCTACTGCATCAAGAATAATGAGTTAAATGTCAACAATCAGAAATGAAATGTTTCTAACCTAGTTTTATTTGTGACATCAAGATCAAGAAGCGACATACGTTCAAGTCACTAACATTTCCTTAGATATTAAAAATATTGTACTGTTGGAGTTTTAAATTAATTTATCTAGTTAATCACTAATGAAAAATATTACCCAGAAACATATGACAAAGCTCGATTTCCTGTCCCGGTTTCAGCTCCATTTTTAGCAACTTGTGTGCACATTCCTCGAAATCCAAACTAGACTGTATGGTCAAATAAATTGTACGTCTCAGCTGAATAAGATTAGTTTCTGTGTTATCGATAATTTTTGCTTTATTTTCCTCGGCTTCTTCGTCATCCTCATCAGAATCATCTTCTCCAGATTCTTCAGAGCCGGAACCAGATTCGCTATCGCTTTGCAATATTTCTTTGCTGAGTGTTTTATATTTACCCTCATTTTCCTCATAGTTATCGTCAAATTTGAAAACATCTAAAGAGAATAAAAGATTATTCGATATTTTTATCCTTTCAAATTACAAACTCACTCAGAATATCCTCAGCATTTACTTGTTTGACATCATCAAGTGTTATGAGATGGGTGAATTGGTCCTCTTCTTCAACAATATCCAATTCTTCGATAACAGCTGCATGATCTTTGAAACCATCCTTTCGTATTTGAAACATAACTTCAATCATGTATTGTATTCTCTTCTCTAATTGTCCCTCGTGCAAAATATTTCTCAGCATCTCAAAAATCGCGTTAATACCTATGTACAATCACCGATAAGATATTAAATGTAAATTTAATCACACCGAAACAAACGTACCTTTACTGGAGACTTCTGAGAGTTTTTGTCCACATTCCTTCAAAAAGGAAATGGCCACTTCGACAGAATCATCTGTCGGTGTTTCCACGAGCAATGTCAAAATTTCCAGTGCCAATATCTCATGTGCTACCCGCTGATTAACTAAGTGAGCAACAAATGCAGCCGCTGATATACATATGGTCTTATTATTTTGTTTGAACCCTCGTTTGAATTGCAGTACTAACCTTTTGAGGAGCAATTCGCCAATGTTGGGAAACTTTGAATTTATAATGGCAACAAGGGCAGCATATACATTAGTGAAAGTCGGTGAAGCTGCTTGTGCTTGTATTATGGATTTGCAGAGTAATCCTCTGCCTCTCACGATGTTTTCATGCAGTAATTCTCTAGCTATAATACCAATGTTGGAGGTATTTATTTTGTTGATATAACCGTGGATAGACTTTTTCAAGGCTTCCCAGGCTATTCGTTGATATGCTGCTGACGACTTGTCTGTAATATTTTCTTGCATCATACGTAACTTAGCTGGTGGAATGTAAGCTCCACCAGTCCTCGTTGTAAGCATATCTACTTGTTTACGTTCTCTTGGTTTCGGTTCACGCATCTTCTCTTTTTCTCTCATTTCTTGAGGGTCTTCGTGAGATTTTTCTTTAACATCATAATATCTTTGGCCTATTTTTGTGTTATCTTTTTT
Source organism: Crioceris asparagi (assembly GCA_958507055.1). NCBI lineage: Eukaryota > Metazoa > Arthropoda > Insecta > Coleoptera > Chrysomelidae > Crioceris > Crioceris asparagi. Next base: position 8,152,788 of record OY293829.1, read on the forward strand.
TGGATATTTGTTCCAATAGCTGTCACTATTTGCTCTATCTTCTCCGTAATATCGGGGATAGTGCTCAGGGCTGGATTTCTTAGATCGACGACTTTTTTTCTTATCACTTCGCTCATCTTCTCTATCACTAGATCTGTTTCTACGTTTCTTTCTATCTGGAGAACTAGTATCTGATCCTCTGCTCATTCTGTGTTTGAATACTCAATAATCAAAAATTTCGAATTACTATGTTATCCTCTCTTTTGAATATGTGATTAACTAGCAATCTAATCAAACACAAAATTTGATATAAAATTAAAATAATACTTCTCAACAGATCAAATGACTTTTCTAAATTCTAACCGCAATCGCATAGAATTATATCAAATGTCAATTTTTCATAGACTAAGATTCATGGCATAGATCACAAAAATATTTTGAGAGCATAGACATCATTTCTTTGACTACCTGAATGAGAAAAACTACTTATTACATAAAGAAAAGAAGAAAAAGTACTTATTGAAAAAAAATACTTGAACCACTGCCATTGCCATAGTGTTGGACGAGCAGTCAATTATTTTCAATGAGAATCAGAGAATAAACACTACCTCCTACCTCCAAACTAATGAACAGAGAACACCATAGAACGTAAAATAAATCTTCTGCGTGTAGTGGTCATCACAGAATAGTTATTAATATCACTATCAGCAGAAAACAGAGGTCTCTGTTCTCTGCCATCGGAGTTAAGTTAATAACTTAACTCATTCTGTGACTTAACTTATGGAACTCATCAAAGAAACAATTTCCAATTCCGAACATTGTTATATGAGGTCATCAAAACATGAGCATGCCTGGAGTATATTAGATAAGATTCTAATTTTAAGCTAGCAAAGAGCTTATGGAATCTAATTGGCTTCAAATTGCTGTATTTGTAAAAAACAAAAGAGTTGACGTAATTTTTACTGACAAAATAAAGTACATAATTATTGACTACTTAATTGAAGATCGTGTTATATATAAAGACTAAAAATTCATGGCTATTAAAAAAATTATTATTAGAACACTGTCGACAAAACTGATAACAAATTGATGCTAATAATCTGGAAATGCTTAAAAAGAAACGGTTTATTATTCTAAAAATATATTATGTAGATTAAAAAAAAGTTGCTAAGATCACTCTAGAGTAAAGTCATCTTTCTTAGATGGCACTGAGAGATAAGATACACAAGTTAAATTTTCAAGTAATATTTAAAAAAATAGTTGGTGCACTGATATTATACATATATACGTCGGTCCAATTTTTTGCAAAAAATATTTTATACCTCCTCCGTTTGGAAGTCTGCCTAAAATCGTTGAATGTTCACTTATATTCAGAGATTTTAAAATATAGCGTTAACAATCTTTCATCATTTTCTAGTGGGAAACCGTTATTTTTTTTAATATATCCACTTGATTTGTACAATGATTGAAATTTTTCGGGAAAAATGTTGCCCCCAAAACATACCCTTGAGGAACACCGATAAAGATAGTTTGAGAGAAAAGAACCTTTTGTTCCGTGGCAAAAAACAAAAGATGTTCAATAGAAAGGTAATATAAAAACCTTATGATTTTTCTTATGGTCGCTGTGAAGCTAAAGTTAATGAAACAAAGAAAGATAATAGAAAACGATTTTTAATTTTATTGTCTGTCTGTATGTGTGTTCTCGCACAACGATTAGGTAAAGTTTGACTTAGAACAGAATATAGGCTTTATGTCTTCAAACAGTTTTATATGTTCCCTCCATTCCGAATTTTGTTCAAGAAGACGCGAAAAGAACGATAAATATAATATATACTAGCCGATCTGTTTTTCCACCAAATTACTCAAATGAGATGAATCTATAAAACCTCGTTAACTATTTATTAGTCTTGTTATAATTAGTTAGTTTTATTTTCCTTTAACGTAATTTCTTGATAGCCTGTAATATATATGTGACATGTATAATTTTTATTTTTTTAATGGCATAGAAAGGAAAAGGTGTATTATTAAAATTATTATTGGTTGTCGCAGGTAGTAGACTTAATATCTGCATAAATAAGAAAAAGATATCGAAGATTACTAATAAATTTTTAATACAGGCAAAGCACCTTACACTACAATTATCATAGTATATAATTATTTTTAATAACAAAATTGCCTTTCACTATTTCATTTAATATACATATATACGTTTTTTATATATATATCTAAATAAATATAAAAGAAATAATGACAAATTTTCATTGAATTGTGATATCAAGATGTTTTTCTACAACATCGATCTATGTTGCAGAATAATGAATATTTTTGGAGTGAATCCACTCAAGATTGGGAGTACGCTTCAAACTTTTTTATTTCTAGTTTCGCATTGTGGTTTCTGGATATGTACTATTTTGATTTTCATGAATGTCACATATAAAGAACATATTGTTATGAATGATGTTATTGAAGCTGTAACTTGCATTTGTATGACTTTACATGTAAGTAGATTTTACTACAAGTTTTCCAAACAAGGTCCCGAAAAAGAAAATCTCAAATATATAGGTATATTATATAACAAAGGTAATCCCCGGCCAGTCGATCATTACGATATTAGCAACAAAGTTTTTAAGATACGGAGATGCGTATACCAACCAATCTTGCATCTCTACTTGACCGTAAAACCACAGTATAGAGATTTATTTATATATAAAAAACTGTAAAGTCCACGTTGTATTTTCCCTTTCCAAAATGCCAGGCCGCAGCATTTCCTTCGCTTCTGGCCAAAGAATAGATGTTTTTTATTCTTTGATTCTGACATTCACAACTCCCAGCTGGCTCCGTCCGCCGTCTGTTCACTGTTCAGTATAGGAATAGAAGGATGTAAAAATTTTCAGATAATAGATTCTTTTCACGAAGTTTCATTGCGTACGAGAAATTGGTTGCTTAATTAAGGTTCTAATAATTTCCCTGATAAGAAATATTTCTTACAAAAAATTGGACCGACGTTATTAGTTGGTGCACTGAAAAATACAAATAATATTAATTCTATTGGTGCTGTTACTTTTGAAGTTGTGCACATGCAGTTAGACTGATAACTTTTGGCACCAACTTCACAAGTACCAGCACCAATAGAATCAATATTATTTTTATTTTTTAGTGCACCAACTAATAACATCGGTCAATTTGTTTGTAAAAAATATTTATTTCACACTTTTGAGTGTAACATTTTTCACGAAAATCGTTGAACTTTCACTTATTACCCATGTATAATTTTTTGCTTGTATTTGTTATTATTCAGAAATCTGAAAGCATTGTCGCGGAAATACGCATATTATATATAGACTTTCCCACTGCTGTAACTCGAAAACCGTAATAAACTGTATGGAAAAAATGTTCAGTATAAATATTGGTACAAATAATCAGGTCTTTAATTTGGCATTCTCAGATTTTCAATTTTCGAAAGAATGTGTGTGTGAAGAAGTGAGAATACACATATTTAACATAGCTCAAACTTTAAAAACGTAGCTCGTTTGAAAAAATATTCAATTTAAACGTATCTGGATATGTATTTTCTTATCTTTAATTCTACCTTCTCGGATTTTTGAGAAAAATTGCCACAATCACCCTTTTCGGAGTCGGTCTTCGAAGGTAAGGAGATTTGGGATTTGAGTTTTTATGAATATGGGACCATTTCTCAAGTCTCTTCTTTCAAATGAATCAAAAATCATCAGAATCTGAGTACGTTTACTATATACCTACAGCACGCGCACAATCCAAAAAAGCACACAATCGAATTGTATACCTCCTCCGTTTGGGCAAAAACAGATGCATTTCTAACCTTCTCAGGTAATTCATTGTTTTGTTTGAACCCTTTATAAGACATACTATTTTCAGTAAAAGAGATGGAAAACTTATTTGATTAAAAATTATTGTGGGTACCGGTGTTATATTCGTGTATCTTTTAAAAATTAACAATTTTAATTTTGGACAAGATTTCAGGTACCAACCTATTCAACATTTTATGAATAAATATGAACCGACTTTAATTGTTGGTGCACTGAAGGATTCTGGTTCTTTTGAATTTTTTTCTTTTTAATCACAACAGCACCACTTCAAAAATAATACTAGTACCACAGACAATCTATAACAGATTGTCTGTGCTAGTACCAATAAATTTAATATTATTTCGTAATAAATTGGAGAAAAACATTTTTTTCTCTTCGAGCCTGTCTTTTTGTTGCTAACGATTATTTCAATTACTTATTACACCTAAGCCTAACAGAAGCCGATCTTAGGGAAGCAAAAATATGCAGAATATTCTATATCGGACATGTTCGCTTCTGCGAATAATAGTAAACTGGTCCGATCTATTTATGCTAGCTATGTTCGCAGCGACTTATGTATGGCCATGTATACATTTTTATTCATAGCAGAGAAAATAATAAATATGTTCTCTCTGTTCATAGGTAAAGAAACCAACCACACACAGTTAGCATATAAATTATATTTTAGGGTACATTGAAGCTATCTACATTATATTTGAACCGATCCAACATCTTTATTTTATCTACCTTGGTGAGAGAAAAGTTCTGGAAAACATCGGCAATCAAAAATGAAGCTGAGCGATTGCATTGCCTCTACATTGAAAAAATGGTGCAACGACAAGCTCGTCTCTACCTATACATGTGTCTTTTCACAGCCACCTATTACTTTTGGGGTAGATACATTGAAGATGGTCGAGAAATTTCCAATAACCTACCATTCCAGTCGTACATTCCTACATTTATATCATTCAAAGTGCAATTTTTTTTTGAAATTGTAATGGCCTATAACATTGTATTATCGATTATATGCATGGATATTATAATATTTACTATGCTTATTTTGACATCTCTTCAATTTCGACAATTGAGATTAGAGTTAGAGGATATATTCGAGGCGGTCGTTGAAGGAGGTGATTATTGTCTTGTTGATGACGTTATTGAAGAGAGAATTAGAAGATGTAACTCACATCATACATTTCTGGTGCAGTAAGTAGAAAATTTAAATTCATCACTGCTTCATTCTCAACATTACCTATATATATATATATCATCTTGAAAACCGTAACAGATATCCAATCTGTTAAATAGTTAAAAAGTTGAACAATTCGATGATTTTAATTTAGGCTTTCGACGTGATTTAAGGTTTTTTTTTAATTTTCTAATTTTATTTTCTTAAGTTAGCAAAAGTGCTTGCAAAAATCGGAAACTACTTCTTCAATTTTTCCAGCTCTATAAGAGAGGGTTTACAATATCATCATTGCACATTCCGTTTTCCTGAAACCGTCAACAAATTTTATTATAATTTCATATTTACAATTTCTACCTACGCCTATGGATAACAAGGAATCTAAGTACAGGGTTATTCATTATATTTTGACACCCACCTACAGCTCTTTTGTTTAAGTTTAAACTTATTTTTCCACAATTGTTGCTATAATCAAGTTGCTTCGAAAACATCTGCAATTATCGTAAACATGGCAACGAAACAATTTCATAATAAGGTCAAACCGTATTGCATACATAAAAAATTATTAAAAAAATATATCTAATGGTTATTTTTTTTTTCAAATAATAGCGTTGCAAAAGTAAGATATAAATATCCTGTCAATAAATAATACTATCAAGAACGAAATTAGGCATTTCTAAGAGCGCAATAACGTTCAATGAAAGAAGAGGACAATCGAAAGAAATTTAGATGCAGAATTTGATATTTTACTTTACTTTCAAGGTAATGGAAGTATTAGATATACCTTTATAGATTTTTCAGAATTATTCCTACCTGTTATTTTTTATAAAATCTAGAATATTCAGTTCCTGATGTCCAAAAGATGCCTGGAAAGTCACATAGCAAAATTAAACAAACTTCATAAATATCACCCCTATAGATTTCATCCTGTGCAAAATTTAAACGACCCATATAGAAAACCGATGCTTGCATATTGTGCTGAAATGCTTTATAGGCGTCTTTTACAACAGAACAGGTATTTAGTTGGAGAAATTAGCATTTTTGGGGAACGGAAAATCCTCATCAAATACAGCTTGTTAAAATACAGGCACGAAAATCTCTTAATATGTGGTGTGGTATGTTAGATAATATGGTAATAGGACGAATTTTATATATGAACAATCCCTCACTGGTGAACGATATATAAATTTTTGGAGACGCAAATAGAACTGTTATTAGAAAATATCCCATTTGAACAGTATATTAATTTAATATGGCCAGCGAATGGCCCGGATCTAAGCCCGTGTGATAGATTCTTATGGAGATACTGAAAAACTATTTGTATTATAATAAAACCCGAAAATTTTGAAATAATAAGACTAAAACTCAATAGCGCAGTATTATTATGTATTATTCGGAAGTGCTTCGAAAACAAAGAGGGCTATGTATAAAACAATTAGCTTTGTATTTAGTGTTGTGTTCGTTGTTTTTATTATAAATTGTAATACTTTAAAAATCTTTATGCTTAAGTTGATATCATTATTATTTGTTATAGTTTAAGAAAAGGCATTAATTTAAAACTAAAATATTTCAAAAGTAACTGAACTAAATGCCAAAAAATTAGATATATTTGAAATCAGAACAAAGAGGACTTTCACTCCAAATAATAATATACAGAGTGTATTCTATTAAAAAAGTATGACTCAGTTGATTTTTTAAATGTTGTAGAGTGATTTTTTCTTTTCCGTTCTTATACCAAAAGATACAACATGAAAAATCATAAAACTTTTATTCTCAAAGCTTTTTTCTATCACTCGTAATGTAATGTGCTGTAGATGGGTGTTAAAATATAATAAATAACCCTGTACATATAATTTTTTTTCTGGGATGGGAAAAAATTGATTTTTATCTCTTTTGACAGGTGACAAAGAAAAAAACAAAGTGCTTTTTCCCGGGTAGATATATATACACATAAATATCAATCAAAACACAGAATTAAATTGACAGATATTTAATTACTTAGAGGTTTCCTTAGCAATGTCTAATTGTCACCTACCATTTTAAAACTTCAAATTTCAATTCGATATTCTTTTGACTTTAGTATATTGTAATATTTTTACTTTCCTACGCTACTATAGTAGCTGTATAAGGAAATTGAGTATTATAATCGTGTGAAATTTTCAGTATCGAGATTTTTACAAATGTTGACGTTTCAGAGTCTTTTAAGTCTAATAAACATATTTTCAGCCATTGGTCTGTCTGTCTGTCTGTGACAGCATTATCTCGGGAACGGATCGGTGTATTTTGTTGCTTTCTTTTTTTATTTTGTTCGATACCAATATCACTCGCCGGTGGCACTGAATGAGAATCCTGTATACACTGGGTGTTGAGCTATAGCCAAAAAACGTGATTTGTTCAAGACTATAGCGCGTAAACGGCTCTAAGGATTTTGATTAAACTTGCCTAAAGTATTCTTTTGAGAGCCTTTTACCACCCACATATAGCGCCATCTCTGAGAAAAAGCACAAAAAAACTTATGCTTGAATAAATTTCCATATTTTCCACATGTTCCTTCAGATTCTGGCTAAACGTTTTATCTTGCGAAAAAATGTTACATGACCATTGTTGTTTGTCTTGACATGCTGAAAAAAATGAGTGGTAGCACGATTTGACCAGAGGATTTTTACTTTACTACCACTATTACCGTCGCTATATGTAAGGAGAGTATTGTAATAGTGTAAAATTTTTCATTCACGGGAATTTGCCTGCGAGCGGTAGGAAAGTCGTGAGTGGACACACCAGATTTTTTTCAATATTAAATCATCGTTTTTCTCGTCACAGAAAAAAATTGTGTATTATAACACGGGAAAAATAATAGATTTTAGCTCCCGGTATTTTTTTGGATAATTTTCTGACTTCAATATATTGTAATATTTTTGAAATATTAAATCTTCGTTTTTGCCACAAAAAAAAATAGTGTATTATACATGGGAAGAATATTAGATTTTCCAAGAAATACCAGAAATATATTTTTTTTTTCCACGGCAAATTTACGGCAATTTTTGATGGTTCTACCACAGCTTATTCAATAAGCTGTGGTACTACCAACTGAATCGGTTGTTGTTTGAGAAGGATTCTGTGATGGCGGTGCTAACTTAACACGACAATGAATTTTTCAGAAATACTGCAAATTTTCTTTTTCCACGGCAATTTTTGATTGGACTACCAAAACTATCGGTTGTTGTTTGAGGAAGATACGGTGATAGCGAGCGGTGCTAGTGCTAACTTTATGTAAACTTAGCACGACCATGAATTTTCCAAAAAATACAAGAGCTGCAAATTTTCTTTTTTCACTGTTAATTTATGGCAAGTTATAGTACAGGGTTCCCCATAATAGACTACCCATTTTATATTATTAATAAATTCCCTACGAGATAACCAAATAGGTTGTTCCTGTGGGATTATCTTCTGTATTCTTTGGGATTTAAGTAAATTATTAATCAAGTAGGCGCCTGTCACAAATAAATTTTAAATTAATAATTTCGTGGAACGTCATTTTTCCACGAGAAGTTTGTTAGTTTTCATCAATAATTATTTATTTATTATTTGCTTTGAGATATTATTTCAGCATCCGTTTGAACTTTCATGGATTACTCAGTCCAACAACGTGAGTTTTGTGTAGAAACTTACATAAGAAGCAATTCCATAGAAAAAGTTAGGCGTGCATTCCGGCGTCAGTTTAATAACAACAATCGGGGTCACGCGCCAAATCGTAAATCTGGTAAGTTATGGGTTCGTCATTGGCGTGAAAATGGTTCTGTACAAAATTTGAAGAAGCCTGGATGTCGAAGAACAGTTCGTACACCAGAAAATATTGAACGAGTTAGAATTGCGTTTACGAGAAGTCCTAAAAGGTCTGCTAATCGACAAACCCTTATCCTAGGAATATCGAAGGGAAGATTAGATAGAATAATTCAAATGGATTTAAAATTTCATCCCTATAAATACCAAATGGCACAGCACCTTAGCAATCAAGATAAAGAAGCAAGGTTAGCATTTTGTCAAGAATTTTTGCATTTACATCAAGGAGCAATTCACAGTCTCCTAATGACCGACGAAGCAAATTTTTATTTGAACGGCATGATCAATAAACAGAATTTTAGATACTGGTCAAATGAAAATCCTCGTGAAATCTTTACACAGAACCTCCATAATCCAAAAGTTGTTGTGTGGTGTGGAGTAGGATCTTTTGGTATTATTGGCCCTTATTTTTTTGAGGATGAAAATATCCGCGCTGTAACAGTAACATCCAAGCGCTACGTTAATATGCTAGAGACATTTCTTATTCCAGAATTAAATAGACGAGGATTACTAAACAATGCCTTACTATTCCAACAAGATGGTGCAACAGCTCATACCTCCAGAAACTCAATGAGGGTCCTTCGAGAAATGTTTAATCGATTCGGAGATTTGCCTTGGCCTTCGAAGTCCCCCGACTTAACGGCACCCTATTTTTTCTTGTGGGGATATTTAAAAGCCAAAGTGTTTGCGAGTCGTCCAGGTACAATCGAGGAACTGAAAGTCAAAATTCGTGAAGAAATTGAAGGAATAGACGAAGGTTTGCTTCGCCGTGTAATGATACACTTTTTATCTAATATTGAAAAATGTGGTGGAAGTCATTTAGAAGACGTGATTTTTAAAAGTTAGAATTAAATTAGCCAAACATTTATAAGTTATTATAAATCCCAAAGAGTTAGCTGTAATATAGTAAAATAAATAATTTGTTTTGTTACCTAAATAAAAAAAAATATTCAAATATTAAAATGGGTAGTCTATTATGGGGAACACTGTACAATTTTTTACTTCTCTCAATAAGGGTAGTATGGTATTCACGTAAAAAATCAACCTCGAGATTTTTGCTGATATTTACGTTTAGGGGTTCCTAGATCACGAAAATCATGGTATCTCAAGTCCGTCGGTTTGTCTGTCTGTAGTCTGTTGGCGTTGTAGCTCAATAACGGCTTGACCTAGGACAACGAATTTTGGTATGCATATTGAAGGACTACCGGCGACGCAATGTAAGGGTTTTCGTTAATCATATATACAGGGTGTCCAAAATATTAAGTGTCAATATAAGAACGGTAGAAGCGACGAGGTTGTTTCCATCTCGAAGCGGGGTGGTTTGTCGAGGGAAGTCATAAGGCTTTTACCAATTTTTTTTCATTGAAACGGTCGTGCTAAGTTTACAGGCGTTAGTTTGTGTAAAGACATTTACCCCCCCCCAGATTTAAAGTGATTATGGGATCTCTGCTTCCTAAAAACTGGATTTCCTAATCTTTCAATTTGATAATGTATTAGGTGTTACCATAATAACATCCCTTAGATAATTAAATTAATTACCTTATCCTCTAGTTACTATTTTGTAAAAATTCTTAAGTTTCAGCGAAAAATTCAACAACGCCTTCTCACCTGCTATGTTGATTTTCATGACAGTCATTGTACCAACTTTGGGTGTCGAGATGTATGTTCTATCCACGGGGTTAGTAACAAATATAATGTTAGTTTGAAATAAATAAAGTTCCAGACTATTTACCATTCTTTTGAATTTTCAGCACGCTCGAGACTGAGCAAACGATAGCAAGCTTACTTTATGCAAATTCGATGTTTTTCACTTGGTCGGCCTGTCATTGTGTACCAGCTGAACTAATGGTAAAAGAAGTGAGTCTTTTTTTATTGTAATCATAAATCATTTTTGAACCCCTTATAAGCAAGAAAAATATATCAAATTGTTCTTGGTTATAATAAGTTTAACTTGGGTTTCTGTGTTTCTGTCTGTGGCATCGTAGCTACCAAACAGGTGTTAAATCTTTTTTTTGTTTAAAAGGAGACTTTATTGAATGTAGTTCTGTTCTTGGATATTTTTTTTTAATTAAGTTTACGTGCGTCCTGTCTGAGGCAACGTAGTTGACGGATAAACCGATTTTGATTTATTTTTTGTTTGTCTGTTGATCGAGAGTGTTCTTGGCTAGTTTTTCATGTGTCGGGGCTTCATTAATCTAATATATTATCTAACGGCAACTTGAAAATGTTTTTGAAGGTAGACATCTTTATAAAAATAAATAATTTTAGGCTGAGAGAGCAACAACCTCATTTTACTTATCCAACTGGTATAAATATCCGAAATTTTATAAGGACATATTAATATTATTGGGAAAACTTCAGATGAAAGTGGTATTCAGCGCAGGAGGAATCACAAATCTTGATCTGAATACTGCTTCTGTGGTAAGTAAGGAAATTTCTTTTCACATTCATTTTTTCAGCTTTTCACATAATTAGGTAGGTATATGGTATTTGTATGTAGATCTGGAATTTGCAAAAATGTTTTTCTTCTGAAATCATGCGAGATAAGAAAAAAATTATAAAGCAATGTAACACAGTGGCGTACATTTGTTTACTCGAATATATATATCTATATCATTTAATTTGTCCTTTTTGCCTCTGCAACAAAATATGCCAAATTTCATATAAAACGAAGAAAGTATCAGAGATTATTTTAAAAGTTACCCTGTATCTTAAAAAAAATAAGTAATTTATGGGTATTTTATAGAAAATTTTAGTAACAAGATATGCCGCAAGTACCTACATGCCCTCTTTCAAAAGTTACATTTTTTATCCTAGGATATAAAGTAAATAATTACAAAATGGCGGACGTCCAGAGACTTTCTTAAGAAGTGGTCTTTATGTAAATGTCATTGGACATTAAAGAATATTTTTGAATCATACCCCTATGTCAACATTTGACTAGAAATAAATGATATTTGAATAATCTTTATTGAAAAGCAAATTTTTCTGAAATAATTCGAAATTTTTAGGGTCTAAAAACGATGATTTCATATTGCATGTTCCTAAGATCCGTTGGTCAGACGTCCTAAATTGAATAATAAATAGTCATTTTTGTTATATGTACGTAGATATTTCCTCAAATTGGAAAGAATAAACTGTTTAGAATTTTTAAGGATTTCATTTCATGAGTAGTTGTTACAGATATTTACTAAAAAAGTGGTAACTAGTAACTAGTGCCGAAAGTTGACTTGCTCATAGAAGTATAAAGCTTATTACCTATCGTACTAGTTGTCTCTGCTAGTATATATATTTTTTTTCAAAACGCTGTCATAAAATCAATGGTAGTGTCAGTGTCCAAGCATTAATTGTCGCTTCAAGAAGACTGGAAACAGGAGAGTAAACTTCCTATGCTTCTCTACGTAGCTACATGAGATTCCAAAAGTTGCATATCAGGGGCGTGGCCTCGTGTACGAGGAACATTTTGTATTTTTTAGTTCTCTCTTAGACCATGATCTTTCCTAGTCTGTTTATGCCTAGAGTCACATAATTCTATATACCTATAATTTGATCCTTGAATTTTTTTTGAAGCTCACTATGGGGATTGCGAGCTTAGTACGGATGCGCAAAAGGGGAAGTTGGGGGAGGGCTTGGAGTCACATATGCATGCCACATAAGGTATCCATGGTAACAAAATAAGGACATCTCTTACCAAAAAAGTTCATGACGCATGCGCATATCGCCAGCTATCCCTAGGTCTTTGGCTTCAGTTTTGCCTAGTTTTTTCCAAGGTTACGTTCGTGATCATGTTATGCTGGCTTTTTTAAGAGAGAGCCGCTTGTTGCGCACGGCATGGTGCGCAAAGACGCATTCACAAAAGATATGCGTATGAAATTTTCTACGATTTTTAGGGCGAATTTAATCTCCTGTTTCACATCTTCTTGACATAGACAATCAAAAATAACCTATCTATTTAATAATCAATCTAATTTATTATTGCAATTCTTAAATCTAAATGCCTGTTGGATGATTCATTAACTGAGAATTCACTTTGAGCGGAATCTAAAAAATATGTTTGTTTCTCAGTTAAAATACACTGTATGAACCTATGTTCACAAAAAGCCGCTTGATTAATAGGAAAAGTTTCAGTATCAACCATTTTCTAAGATTATTTCAGTATTTGCCTTTTTTTGTCAGTCGCATAAATACTCTTCATCATAAAGAATCAAATAAAGGCTTTTTGAATTAAATAGGCAACACACTAGCGAATATGCTCGATAGCATGGCCACAGCTTATATGTAACAGCTTATATGTAAGCTGTGGCATGGCTCGCTGCAACAAGCTTCTTTGTGTATGCCGTATGCCAACATGTTCGTAAGTAGCTGGTTGACGGAAAAGACCGAAAAGCCGCAACAAGAGTGGCGATATTCAACATGTTGAATAATGAGTTAATTGTATTTAAGAATATGTTTAAGAGTAACACATTCGTTCGACGTACAAAGATTTTCAACTGAAGCTCGTTGGAAACTCGACAAGTGTGTGGCAAATTGGAAATATGTTGACGAAAATGTTGCCGATCATGCTCTCGAACTTCCGAGCATATTCGCTTGTGAGTGGCCTGCTTTACGGTTCATAGTATGCGACAATCACTATCACTTATCTATGCATAGTTCGTGTACAGCATAAGATCCCTATGCTGTGATTCGTGTCTTTGATGCTTTCGAGTAACCTTCGTATCAAATTATAAAGGATAATGATGAATATGGGTTAAGTTTCTTGCTAGCTATTAGATAATTTGTTACGCAACCTGATCTGCTAGCTAGAGATGTTTGCTGTAGTCACGGCCATAGAGTAAATAGGTTAGGTGTTAGCATGGGACAATTGTACCATGACTGTCAGGTCCATATATAAAAGGGTGTTCGAGCAGTAGTTAGGACCAGTTTCCAACTGTAATCCGTGATTGTGGAGCATGCGCATATGAATTTCCGTCTTCTTAAAATTAAAATGCGCATGCCTCTGACGGTTTGAGTTTGGTTTGAAATCCTGCTCGAACACCCTTATTATATATATTAGGCCTTTGTGTCTGTACTTGCGGCAACACCAGAGATAACCAAGGAGATGGTTGATCTGTGAGATAACCAGCAACAATAAGCTTGAGGAGGGAGTTACCGACTTCAAAAAAGAAGGAGGTACCTATACAATTCGGTTTTATGTTAGCTTTTTTTATCTATGGCTGTTCGCGCTTTGTGCTCCGATTTCGATTTATTTGAAAGGGGAGAGTTAAGAAATATTTAGAAAAACTCAAATCCGAAATCTTCTAAGACGGAAGGTGAGATGTGGTAAATATGAAATACTTGGGTGTATTTCCGCCAAGATGTTTTGAAATCTCTGCCAGCCGAAGGGTAAATTTTTCTCGAGAATCTGAATTGGCAGAATTAAATATAGGACAATATCCTGAAACGTTTATTTATTTTATTCAAAACAGTTACGGTTTTCGAATCTGTTATGTGTATTTTCGCTACGTGGAGGAAGTAAATACTTTGGAAAATTTAAAATCTAAGGCAACCACATGAAAAACCAGATTATTTGTAGTAATATTTTCTCCCTTAGAGTAACGGTTTTCTAGTTACAGGATCTACGTGGGTAATATGCTAAGTATTATCTTCTTCGGGTATTAGTGAACGATTAACGAATTTGATGAATAAATGTTGCTCAATGTGAAATAAATAATTTATACAAAAAACTAGAGACTTTTAAGTTATGTATTTGAAAAATAAAAAATAATATATAATAAAATAATAATAAAATTTTATGGTTGCTGGTACTTGCGTTGGTGTCTAATCAATCTAACTACAACTTTTTTGATCCAGTCTAAAAATAGTTCTTGAATCGAGAAATTCAATTTATTTTCTGATTACAGAAAAAGATCAAGTAACTAGCAATTATATAATATTAATAAGACTACGAATCTTATGTGTGGGTGAGACTGGATAAAAGTAACACAACAAACGTTTTCAATATTTTATATTTTTTTTATTCTGTTACAGTCAAATGCGTCCAAAATTAAAACCATGGATGTCACTCAATGAACAATTTCATTTCTTTTTGTGAGATGCAATTTCAAATCGTCCAAAAGATCCGTGATAGAACGAAAAGTCAGGATGAGATGAAAGGCCTGAAAATAACAAGCTATTTAAGATTAAGAAAAACAAAACGTAAAAAAACACTTACATTTGAAAATGGGATGTCTACTTAGATCTCGCACGCATCTTCCTGCGCTTCCTCTTTAGCCTTCGCATACGCTTCTTACGCCACTGGAATGATTAGAAGTTGAATTAGGCACACGGAGAAATAATAGATAAACTTAAATTTTGGAAATAAATATCATGTCTTGCGTTCTTAGACTGCATCTGATACTGAATATTCAGTGCAGGTGGAGACACAATTTAATATACCCATAGTCATAATTCCTCGTACTCAAATGTATGTACGGCAATTACTTCCAAGGGCTGACATAACTGAACTTATCGAGTACCACATGAAATACGCCAAAATTGAGCAATAAAATATATTACAGAACTTTGAATTGTTTAATAATGAACTACAATTTGTACAAATGATTAAATTCTAAAATACTTATGAGAAAACGAAAAGAAATATCCTTGATAATGAAACACTGCATGGGTTGATCAATAAATGAAGGTTAGATTCACTATCACTTCAAAAGAACAAAGAAAATACAGAAAAACATGTTTGAAATAACATGATTAATCAAAACATCGAACCAATTGCAATTCCTACTCCTCGACCAATTATTATTTCTAATTATCTCATTTTATTTCTCAAGTGATGTTACACACAAAATACATCAACCTCAAACTGTTTACATTTTTTTCAATATTTTTGAAAACAAATCGAACAAAAATAATAACAAGACTTACCTTTGCCCGCATCTTGGAGCTGTTTTAAGAAATCTAGTTTAACAAAAACTAGAAGATTCTTAAAATAACAGCAAATTGTACTACGTACAACTTACACTTCAAAGATACACGACAAGAATGAACGAGGTATAGATTTTTTGACACGAAGTTGACTTTTGTCAACAGAGATAACAGAGAACACTACCTCCAATATGTCAATGACTGACTTTTTAGGAAGCTTGAAGTTGCAGAACATGCCACAAGGGAAATTCATTTCTAAAAAATTTTGATAATTAGTTCTATTGGATAAATATAAACAACGCAAGATACATGTGAAATAAAATTAAATTTGGATCTATTTATTATTTATCAGATAGAATTAATATAAGACCTTAATATATGACAGAACAAAAAGCTGTTTCCATAGATTGTGCTATTGTTTGGCAAGTAGTATGGTAGTGTGCGAGAGCCTTAATTGTGTTCCAGAGAACACTTGTTCTGTTCTCAGTGATCTATGTTGAAGACGGGATGGCGCGAAAACGTTTCAATGTGGTTTTTATGACAAGTTAAACGTTAAATAAAGACTGTCGTGTCAACAAAATTAGATTTTAATATCATTTCATTTAATTTCACTTTCAATTTTTCAGCTTCATTATTACTTTATTTCTAAAATGAATACGAGGTCATCTCTGAGACTTGCTCGACGTTCGAGTAGTAATGCAGTAATACATAATAATAGAAAATCTGCTAGGAAACCTAGTGTTATTATTTTATCTAGTGATGATAGTGACGAAGAAGAGTTGAAGCCCAGGGAAGTGGAAATGCTTAGGACTCCTCGAAAGAATAAGTCTGGAAAAGCTGATTTCGATGAGGTTAGCCCAGTAACTCCGCCTAAACAGAAGAAAATTTATGACGCAGTTTTATCCACGCAAAAGCAACATCAGGATACCCAAGACAATCTCAATACTCCTTCGAGATTGTTAGAAAGGTTGGCTCTGATAAGTCCTGAAAAGAAATCGGTCAGCTCTAATAGGAAGAGTTTATTTAATGAATGTGATGAGGAGGTGAATCCGATAGAGAAGTCTGTTTATCAAAATGCTAGAAGAGCCTTACACAGCACAGCTCCAACTGATATGCCAGGTAGAGAAACTGAGCTGGAAGAGTTGAAAGACTTTATTGATAACCATTTGATCAATAACACCTCGGGCTCTCTCTATGTTAGTGGACCGCCCGGGACAGGAAAGACTGCATCACTCAATATAATATTGAGAGATGAAAATGTATGTTATTCTTACTGTATGTATATTCATAAAATGTATGCTTTATTTTTTATAATTTTCTTTTAGATTGCTTCAGAATTCAAACATGTATACGTGAATTGTACAGCTATCAAATCACCGACTGCAATTTACGCTAAACTAGCCAAAGAATTGGGGGTAAAGATAAATAAGAAATCAGAAAAAGATTACTTGTCAGGATTAGAGAATTATCTGAAGAAGAAACATAAAATGCTGTAAGAATTTTTATTTTACTAGTTTATATTCTACTCAGAATTTAATGAACATCATTTTCAGTATTCTAGTGTTGGATGAAATCGACCAACTGGAATACAAAGACCAGACGGTCTTGTACACTATATTTGAGTGGCCATCGAAACCAAATAGTCGTTTAGTTCTTATAGGTATTGCCAATGCTTTAGATTTGACTGATAGAACACTTCCAAGACTTCAAGCACGCTGTGAACTTAAACCGAAACTCATGCATTTTGCACCATATACAAAAGAACAAATAGTGAATATCTTCAAGAAAAGATTGGAATCTGCTGGAGTTTTGGATGTCTTTTCACCAGTGGCGTTACAAATGCTGGCCGGCAAAGTAGCTGCCGTATCGGGCGACGTGAGGAGAGCCCTTGATATAGGAAGAAGAGTAGTGGAATTGGTGGATCAAAATAAAAATAATAAATCAGACAGTATTGAGAATATGGCAACTGCACTTGTAGATCAAGAATCGAAAACTGTGGAATTGAAACAAGTACTGGCTGTACTCAACAATGTTTATGGTACTTCACAAAACTTGACTGATGATGCAGACGAAGCCTTTCCTCTACAACAGAAAATAATTATCTGCTCGTTGTTGCTGATGTTGAAAAAAGCCAAAAATAAAGACATCACTGTAGGTAAACTGCATGATGTGTACCGTAAAGTGTGCACGAAAAGAAATATACTGGCTGTAGATCAAGCGGAATTTGTCGGTTTGTGTTCACTGATCGAGACAAAGGGAATAATGCGAGTGACTGGTAAAAAGGAACCTCGGCTTAACAAAGTGAATTTGGAATGGGATGAGGAAGAGGTTGCCGCGGCTTTGAAGGACAAACAACTCATGTCTACGATATTGCAGGATGAATCTTGTCTTGGCAAGCTTTGACATTTTTAAATCGATTTTAATTTTTGTATATTTATTTAAGTTTTTATTATTATTGTGATATACAACACTCTTTGTTTTTAATTGAAAGATACATCATGGATACTCTTTTACTGACTGTGTTTCTATTATTTTGAGACGAGACAAAGCATATTCCCGATATTCTTGAATAAATAAAATAAATGAAATATTATTCCTAAAAAATGGAATATTAATGTCATAAATCTTATATCTATAATACATCTTTTTACAAAAAATATACCAATTTTGTTATTAATTCGAGGATAAAATAATAATTCTTTTGTTGCAGCTGGTAATTTTGCCAAGTTATAGATGACTTGTGAAACCGACTTGACAAGTCCTAGCACCCATAAAATTAATATTATTTTATATTTTCCAGTTCTCAAACTAATATCAGTATTTTTTTTTTGAAAATAATTATTTTCTGGAGCTTCATCGATCATCAAAATTGTTGAGGTTTACTTATATTTATTTATTTCAATATATTGCGTCAGCTATCTTGTCTCTGAAAAGTTTAATTATTAAAAAAAATCTGAAAAATACTGTACTCTATCCGATTGGGTGAGATGTTTTTTTTATTTTACATTTGTTTAATATGGGACCATCAGCATTTCTCTTTCAAGTGTAAAAAGAATAGAGGAGGTAGTCACAGTTGAATTGTTAGGTAAGCTGTCGTATTTTTTATCTCTATCGGAGGTAGTGTTCTCTGTATCTCTATGCTCCGACCACGAGCGGATCACAGTCATACAGGGGTCCGATTTTCAATCTTGTTCGAATTTATTCGTGCACTAATGTTTTCGGATAGTGATTTTTATGTACGAAACGACATTGGTATTTTTGAACCTCACACGAAATGAGATTCGCATTTGAGTTAGTTTTGATGAGGCAACGTTGTGAAATCGCATGAAAAGGCCGTAGTGAGTAAATTTTAGACTGAGCAGAGAATAAAAACATTTGGATTTAATTCTTTATATTTGTCTATGAATTTGATAAAGCAAGATTATGTTTCACTTTTGGGTTTTTCTGACTTTCCCCATTTTTCTCTCAGTACAATTCTGATTTAAACAACGTAGATAAAGTTTATTGAATTGAGGATCACTAGGTAATATTTATGCTCCGATGCTAAGGGTTTTGTAAATCTATACAATTTTAAATACTGATTGTCATTATAACTCTCGAATGGGTCTACGAAAAGGTGAAATCATCTTACGTGGCTCATTCGCCAAAATTTATGCCTCTTCTAGTTAATTTAAATTGTTAAATTGCACAAAATCTTTCATGTTCGCCATTTTTTACCGCTTTCGTAGACGAAATTCAGTTTTCCCCTACTAATGCTACTAAAACCCATCCGAAGCATATTGAACGAAATATTTCGTGCACAAAACTTATTCGCACGCTCGAAAATACCATCATGAAAGTTTCACACGAAAATTGAAAAATATTCGTCCACGAATGAATTCCAACAAGTTTGAAAATTGGACCCCAGATAGGTCTTGATACGAGCGTAAAAAAGTGGTTCGCTTAACAGTCTTTTTCAGCTTCCAATTTCTGCCGCGTGGTTCACAGTTATCGGGGGATGTTGCTTAAAAAATAGAAATACCAATTCAAAGGGTGCTACAAAGTAAGAAGATCAACAGTCTCTGTTAAAATATTTTCATCTCGATAGGTCTTTATATTATATTCATCATAGTTTTCTCCTCTCATAACTTTTAAATAAGAAGGTATTTTATGTTCTAAGTAAATTCATACTAACCGGCAAGCAACAGTCAGTTTTCCGTCTGCCGTAGAGTGTGACGTACTTTACTGATAGCTGTCATCAGTGTGGACACGACACGGTCATAGAGAAAGGTCTTGAAACGAGCGTGAAAAAAGTGGTTCGGTTGGCGTCCAGTCTTTTCAGCTTCCAATTTCTGCCAAGTGGTTCGCATTTGAAGGGGGATGTTGCTTAAAACATAAAAACACCAATTCAAAGTTGTATGATGATTCAAACTGTATACGATAACATATTTCCATCTCGATAGATCTTTATATTGTATTCGGCGCTCATAAACTATAACTTTTCAATAAGATTAAGGTATTTTATGTTCTAAGTAACATCCCCTTTTGTCAATTTCGCAGTGCTATGGTTAACTTTGACATTTGAACAAGACGCTAAGCGACACACTTGCTACCTAGGTAGCATCGATAGAATCGACCTTCGATTCCAGACCTGTGATTTTACGACCGTGGGACACGACCATACACAGATTTAGTTTAGTCCACTGGAGTGTTCTCTGTGTTACGTACACACAGTAAGGAAAAACGTGTTTTATGAAGATATGTCATCATTGACAGTTTGACGGACATATGATCAAATGTCCAATTTCTATTTGGAACGTTATTAGCGTTTGAAAACTGCTGAAAATTTGAACTGAAACTGAATTGAAAGTAAAGATGAGAACCCTTGAAGAATTTGAGTTACCAAATGATGGTGATATATCACTTTGTGAAATCGATGGCAGAATACATTCAATGAATTACAATTATGCGAACGTTAGCGCATTCACAAAAACGGTGAGTTATTTATCTAGAATTTTTGAAATATATGAATACCAAATTTTCTTAGGTGGAGTGCTATCCAAAAATCCACATAACACGAGATTTGCTCCATCCTGTCAGTTCTGGAGATGAAGGAAAAGCTCTGTTTTTACCTGTTGATGTATCCTTCTTGAAACAACTTACACAAGTCTATTATGAACAAGGATTCATTGAAGCATTGCATACAGCAAGATCACATAATCATCTAGTCGTTTCCAAAAGTGCCTCACTTATCCTAGATATTTTACGATACATAAGAAGAGTACGATTGATATTCAATCCAAATATAAGATACAGTGGTCCAAATCTGATAAATGAATACTCACAAACCAGAAATTGGCTCAGTTTCACAATCAGATGTATAGCTTGGCATCCGCATTGTACTAAAGTAGCCGTAGTGACCTGCGATGATAGCGTAAGAATTTTCAATGGTGAATGTAATGCAGTTAATCCGCTTTTAAGATGTAAGCAACAGAAACACATCACTTGTATTGCTTGGCGGCCCATGTCTAATACAGAGATAGCAGTCGGTCATGAAAATGGAATCATCGTTTGGAATATTGATCCCAACTCATTGGTACGGTTCTTTATTTGTACATATCATTGTTTTCCCCCAAGATTATATTTTGAAATTTAGGTTGCTCGTCCTTCGATCAGTAATGCAGTCATGTTGCATAGAATAGAACACAGACCTGTAATGAGCTTAGCTTGGTCACCAAGAGGAGATAAACTAGTCAGTGCAGCCGCCTGCGACAACACATTATTGGTGTGGGATGTGGAGTTAGATAAAACAAGTTTTTTAAAGAGGCCTGGTGGATCTGGTAATCTACTTGTCAAATGGTCGCCAACTGGTGAAAAATTATTTAGCTGTTCCAATGGTCTTGTTTTCAGGTAGGCTTTGGTGTTTTATTTATTCATTTCCCACACTATATAAAAATAGCTGATGAAAAGTACGTCAGTGAAAATAATGAATGTTCTACAAAAGCTTTTGTTAGGGTATTTGTTTAATATAATGGAAATTTTAGCCCGAATTGGGATAGTAGATACTATATATTTTCCTGTTTCTGTTAACAGGGTATGGGACTGTCGAAATTGGGAATGCGAAAGATGGACAATTTTATCTGGTCGAGTTCAATCTGCGTGCTGGTCAATATGTGGAACAACTCTACTTTTTGCCACGAACAAAGAGCCCATTATTTATGGAGTCATTGTGAAGAAAGATTTGGTTTTTACATCGGACATTGAGTGCTCTTCCACACAAGCTATACCAATTTTAGATGTTACTAAAATTGATATTGATGGGGTGATGGTAGGTGGTTTGGTTCAATGTATGGAGAGTGATTCTAGAGGCAGACACTTGGCTATATTATTTCAGGATACTAATTGCATCGCAGTATTTAATATTGTGAAGCAACCGGGTCTACAATTGATACCGAGGTATGTTTTGTTTACCTAATTTTTTACATGAAGACGTCCATTGTGATTAAAAGATATTTTTGGGTGAAAAAAAATCTATTTGTCATGATGATTATGGTTTTCTTTCTGTTTTAGTTCACTAGTGACTGGTCTAGCTGAGGAAAAACCTAGTACAATAAGTTTTCTTCAAGATTTCGTAGCTGGTACATGTCTAACAATCGGATGGTCTAGCGGAAGAATTCAATACTATCCTATTATCTATACGGATTTGGTTAATACTACTGAGAATAGCCAATTGAGGAATGCAACGTACAACTCGTTCAGTGCATCCTATTAAAAATTATTCTCAATTTTAAGCCTCAGTTTTTTTTATTTATTATTCATACATGGCTGTTGATTATTTTGATATATAAACTTCAGTAAACTAAATATATTGTTTATTGCTGAAATAAAACCTTTTTTGAAAAGGAATTGTAAATATTTTCAATTTTATTGCATTGCCATTAATATTCGAATAAACATCACTTAGACACATCAATACAAAGTTGTACTCAACTTATTTTAGTGTTTGAATAGACATGCAATGAAATTTCGAAAAAGAAAACAAATGATTAGAGATTTTCAAGTTTTACTTTACAAGTTCAACTTTTTTCGGAATGAATATATATATTTACACATAATACTAGAATACAAAAGAGAAACAATTACTTAATGTATGTATAATGTATTTTAAATCTTAATCACTTAGTAAATCGTCATCAATATTGATATCCTGAAATCACATAAAAAAATCACAAAGCTGCACCGCAAAAATTCACTCAAAATATTTTTAATACTTACAGTAGTATCAATATTCTCATCAATGACACCATCCAAATCTAAATCAATATCATCTTCATCCTGATCAAGTATCAAGTTTTTCATTTCATCGACTGGGACCCTAAAATGTATAATTAACTTTTTTGAAACGAATGTAGTCAATTTATTTATCAACAATTAGTTCTCCAACGCTTTCTAAACTTGTTTTTATTAGTGAAACATGAACTTGAACACTGAGAATAAATGTAACCCAGATGATGGCTACAGTACGATAACTAGGGCACCCCGGTTTGATAATAAGATGAAAATCAGGAGTACCACTTTTCGAGTTGGCCCGGGAGCATGGAGTGAATAGAGGTGCTGGGTGGGGAAAACAAAAGTTATAGTGAGATATCTTTTGCAGCAATAATTTTATACATTTAGTTTGGAGAAAGATATTAGAAATAAAAACGTTGAATAGAGGATTAAAATGAAGTTATCTAGTAAGGAAACATTCCTGTTACGAAAACACAAACCTAGCCAACAAGTCTAATAAATATTAAAGACATCATGCAGTGAAATTATAAATAAAAATAAAATAGAAGTTTAAAATGTAGTTGTCTAGTAAATATTAAGGAAACAAACCTGTTATTAAAACACAAAACTAGCCAACAACAGTCTAATAAATATCAAAGACAACATGCATCGACGTTGGAAATAAACATAAGTGATTTCTGGTACGTATGACTTCTTTTCTACTTCTACACGCGTATTTTTGCCCACCAAACACCCCTTTTACTCCAACCTCCGGTAAGTTTGTCTGGACAAATAAGGGCCAATATCTCGAAAACTGGTACTCTAGATTTTCGTCTTATACCGGGGTGTATTATCAGAATCCGTCGTTAAATTACGGCGTCCTAGCTATCGTACTCTCCCCCAGATGGCTATTACTAGATATTAAGAATGCACGGTTACGCGAAATCTAATAAACTGAATACTAACATAGCCTTGCCTGATACAATGATACTGTGAAATAAATATTTTAAATTTAAAATCAACTATCCCACTTCTGATTCTCAATAATACTTACGTGTTTAAAATAGTATTCGACGAAGACGACGTTGTGCCGCCTCTCAGCTGATTTTGCACTTCGGCTATGACATTTCTATCATGATTTGGCGTTACAGTCGTTGCATGCATAGCAGGAACTAATTCTTTCTTGTGCTGTTCCAGATATTTTTGCGCCATTATGGCGTCTGCTAATCCGGGAAATAGATTTTCATAATTCTTAGGGTCAGCTAGACTCTGCCCGGCTTTTTCATTTGTAGTTGAAAGTTGCGCCCTCCACAATTCGACAATTTCAGATATTTTATCGGGCAGATAGGATCGAGCAAAGAATGCAGCTTCCGGTAATCTGCCTGTACTAACTAGTATATCCAAGCATTTGTTCAGATCACCAACCAGGAAATACGAGAGAAATGAGAGATTATGTTTCCCTTCAGCTTCTGTACTTTCTGCAAGTACTCGAACCAGTTGCTCATCTCCAGAACTGGTTGATAACAGTAAAAGGCCACCGTAATCTTGAGCTTTCTGCATGCATTCCTTGGCTAGTTGAAGGTTATTCGTTGAGGCAGCCAATTCACCGAGCTGGCTCCATTTATGTGGATTGTTGGCTTCTTGTGCGAGAGTGCGGGCTGTATTTAGATCTTCAAGAGCAATAGCAAGTTCGAATCTATGTTCAGGGTCTGTGCTGACAGCTAGCGCCTGCTGCTTGAAACCTTGCTTCTCCAAGAAATGTGCCACCCTAGTTCTGTGCTCTTTGGGTATTGAAGGTAATACTCGATCGGCTGTAGCGAAATCTCGACGCATAACTGCTGTTTGATATTCAAGGACAGATAGCAACAGCTGATAGCTGACTACTCCCAATTCTTTATCGACAAGATATAGACGATCGTCTCTAGGCACATAACCCAGAACATATAGCGGTCTATCCAGATGAGCTATAGTCACAAGTTCACCGCCTACGAAGTAATTGATACGGTTGACAGCGTTTGTATAAATGAAACAATCGCCGACCCATAAACCAGTGCGTACTGATTCATTAACTTCGCCGAGCACATCGAAAGCAGATTCAACTCCATCTTCTGCCACTTGATTGGTATCTCTTGCCTTTTGGACTTGATCAGAATCGTACGAGAGTATGTAGTAGCTGTCTTCAGTGGCTAGACACACAAGGCGTCCACTGTCTGACCAATAAATTGCTCTAGGTTGAATTTCAATCCGACGAATAAGATCCAGAGTTTCCCAATCGTAGAATGTCAGACCTGCAATGGATTTCATTTGAATCAAATGACGCACGCACAATTTTAATGTTTCGATTTCATAATCAACACTACTTAATCATTATTACACTCAGTATTAGTTTATTTACCTGAAACAGATTTGACACCCAATAAAAATCCACCAAATATGCCTTCGGCGCCAAAATCGGATTTGAAATTTTTCTTTTCCTTGAAATTTTTGAAAATTCTAATTGTAGATCCGCTCTCTCTAATTGCGTATTCACTTGAATCTTGAGCCCAAACAAATTCCTGAGCACTG
This sequence comes from Crioceris asparagi, assembly GCA_958507055.1. Classification (NCBI taxonomy): domain Eukaryota; kingdom Metazoa; phylum Arthropoda; class Insecta; order Coleoptera; family Chrysomelidae; genus Crioceris; species Crioceris asparagi. The sequence continues at coordinate 8,178,351 of OY293829.1, forward strand.
CCGAAAGCCTTATTACGTAATGCCATAGCTGTGTAAATGATATATTCACCATCTCCACAAACCACGACAAAACGACCATTTGGATTGTGTTGTATAGATTGAGGGTAAATTTCACAGGCACCCATATCCTTGACAGCAACCGGTAGTCTTTCACCGTCTCTAATTTCAGCACCTAATAATACCATAAAGTTCACAAAGAAAATAAAATGAAAATTGTTTTATAGTCACTCACCATCTGGTAGAGCTTTCAAGTTCGCCTGTTGTAATTCTGAATGTCTAGCCCAGATAATTTTGCCGCCACTTGCGTCCATACTGACAGCTGGTTCTTCTCTACCAACTTTTACCAAGATGCTGCCTTCATCGTAGCCCAAAGCGACGTTGTTTGAACCTCTGAGGCAGCATATGGTCCACACTCTTTCGAAACCGTAATTCAGACTGCTCTCCAATCTATATGTATTTGCATGCCAAACTCTTACGGTACCATCTTCACTGCCTATATGATGATAGTATTTTGAGAAACATTATGACTGATAATCTGTGGAGGAAATGGATAACAAACCTGTCAAAACAACCGGCAATTCAGGGTGGAAAAACACTGCAGTAACATTCTGTGCATGACCTTCCAGTGTTTGAACACATGTTTTATTCTGATAATCCCATATCTTTACCAATCGATCATCGGCTCCAGATATAAGATAGGGTTTATCCCCGCCATGGTAATAATCTACACAGTTGACTCCTTTTTCGTGCCCTTCTAGTGTGAAATTTGCTGAAGTGGCACCAAGTTGCCATACTTTTAATGTTCTGTCTAATGAAGCACTTGCAAAGGTGTTGTTATCTTTTGGGTTGATCGCTATCTGCATGATATAATGTGAGTGACCCTCAAAAACTTGCTGGCATGCCCAGGCCTTCTCCCAGTTCCATAATTTTATGAGCATGTCATCTGAAATGATATAAATCTACCAATAAACTACCAATTCTCTTTGATCGTATCAAATTCTAGTTTGACTCTGACGACTTACCACTGCTGGTGAGAATGTAAGGTTGTGTTGGATGAACTATAATACACCTAACATAATCCGAATGAGCCTCGAAAGCATGGACCCTGTCCAATGTATTGTAATTGAAGACTCTGATTTGCATGTCATCTGAACCGCTGACAATCCAATTCTTGCGTGGAACAAATTTGGCAGCTCTTACTGGTAGATCGCATACTTCAAACGTTTTGACGAGTTGCTGATTTTCGTAATTCCAAACGTTTATGTTACCACTATATAAAGAACACAACATCCATGGTTCTGTTGGGTGTAAATCTACACATTTCACCCTGTCTGAACGAGCTGTGAGTTTCCTTTTTATATCCAATCTAAGAGGCTGAGAGAAAATTGAGCATTGAGCAAATTAAAAATTTATATTCATATAATATCTACCATTATGAGGATATGTTCTTATAATCTTCAATCGCAAAAATTTAACACATAAACACTAAACACATCACCAGCTCCTCTTTGACATTTGAGCCATAACCAAATTCAATACGTGGTAAAATCATACCAACATAAATAACTAAATTTGTTGACTGTTGGTATTAGTTTTTCACAAGTTCACTGCTAGCACGAAACCAGAGAACAGAGAGTATCTGTTCTCTGACCAGAGACAACCGTTATTGTCTTTGACGAAACTTAAATCGACCTATCCAAAGAACAGTGAAATTCCTATATAATTCCATATAAAATGAAGGTCTTTGATCAAAGAATTATATACTTATTCATCATTTAATTCTAAAATTCATTCGTTCATTCGCTATTGCAAAATTCCTTTATAACTTTTTATATCATCAGAATATAGCTTGTCTTATGGTAGGGATCAATATGTCATTTCTATGAATTACGCTGTTGTATGCTCTTAAATATCTCTGTCTCATTTTTCTATTTCTATGTGTGTCTCTCTTTTTAATCGCAGCCATGGCGAATAACACAAATAATATTACTGATGCCTTAATTTTGGATTTTTTATCAAAGAAAGACAAGACTCTAGCTACAGTTTTCCAGAAAAAAACCAATGCGGTAAGGTCCTTTTTATTCTGTTTTATGTACCATAAATATTCTTTGCTTACTTTAAAAATTGTGGAGGTCTTCCCGGAATAATCACTCTACCACGTGTTTTTTGGATGGCGTCGATGATGTTGAATTTAGACTTTTTTTTTCTAGTCGAATCTCGCCAAGGGTGCGCCTAATTTGAATGAAATATTGAATCACTATTTGAAGTCAGGCCCGAAAGCAAAAATATTGAAATTGAACGAAGCCGATAGTGAAGAAAGTAGCAGCGAAGAAGATGCAGCTCCCAAACAAAAGCTTGTAAATGGTGTTGGAAAACCACCTAAAAAAGATGAATCTAGCAGCGAAGAGAGCTCCTCTGAAGAAGAAAAGAAGAAGCCGGTACAGAAGCCTGTTCAAAAGCAGCCAGTAAAACAACCAGCTAAGCCGCAACAGAAAAAAGAAGAAAGCTCTGAAGATTCTTCAGATGAGGAAGAATCTCCGAAGAAAGCCCCAGCCAAGCCAGTTCTTAAGCAAGTATCAAAACCAAACGTTGAAAAAGATGATAGCAGTTCTGAAGAGTCCTCGGAAGAAGACCAACAACAAAAGGTAGTTCCACAAAAAGTGCAGGCACCAAGCAAACCACAGCCGAAAAAGACTGAAAGTAGCTCAGATGATTCGTCCGAAGAAGAAGAAGTAGTGAAAAAACCACCTCCTACTCAAGCTAAACCTGCTCTAAAACCAGCACTCAAAAAGCAACAGAGCAGCTCTGAAGATTCTTCTGATAGTGATGAACCCAAAAAACCCGCAGCTGAACCAGCCAAAGTTGTACAAAAAACACCTGTTAAGCCTGCAGTCAGTGTTAAAAGGAAACAGGAAAGCTCTTCAGAAGATTCATCTGAAGATGAGCAACCAGCAGCTAAAAAGAAGGCCGTTGCTCCACCGCCAGCAAAGAAAAATGTACCAGCTAAAAAAGAAAGTAGTTCCGAAGAGGATAGTTCAGATGAGGAAGAATCTAAGCCAGCGTCGAAGCCAGTACCAGTTCCTGTCAAGAAACCTGCAAGTAAGCCTGCTAAAAAAGAAAGCAGTTCTGAGGATGACAGTTCTGATGATGATGAAACCACAAAAACGACTACAAAGAAACCAGTAGCAAAGCCTGCACCAATCAAAAAGCCTGCGGCCAAGAAAGAAGAGAGCTCTAGTGAGGATTCTAGTGATGAAGAGGAAACTGTTAAAGTGCCTCCCAAGCCAAAGGTATGCATTCAAATTGAGCGTTACTGTATAGTTTTGTTCTTATATTTTGCATCACAAATGGATCATTTTCCCATTAATCTCAAATATATGGTCAGAAAATTCGTTAACAATCTTTAAAAAAACTATTTCTAGTTTAAACTTTATTCCCCAACTTTTATAATGCTTGAAAGTCGAGTTGAAACTTGTGTTTTGATCAGTGGTTATTTTCTATTCTAGGCAGCTGCAGCCAAACCTCAACCTAAACCTGTGAGTAAAAAAGAAAGTTCAGATGAAGATTCCAGTGAAGAGGAGGAAGAGGCACCGAAACCAAAAGCACAGCCAGTTGTTAAAAAGGCTGCCGCTAAAAAAGAAGAAAGTTCATCAGAGGAAGAATCCAGTGAGGAAGAAAAGGCGGCAGTGAAACCTCAAGTAGCAGCAGCAAAGAAGCCTGTAAAAAAAGATGAGAGTTCTTCTGAAGAAGAATCTTCTGAAGAGAACGAACCACCCAAAAAGGTAGCAAAGGTTAAGTCCAAGAAAGCCGAAGAGAATGGAGATGACGATGATGGTGAGATGAAAATTACCAAGCCAAATTACAGTAATTTCGTCAAAGCTGGCGAAGGCAACAATCAGGTCAGTAAAAATATATATTTTCAACTATTTCTGCTAAGTGAAGAGTCACATACGATTTTTCATTAAAATCCAACAAGTTAGACCTAATTCTTAGAAATTAACCAATTACAAAATTTACCACGTTTTTTTTAATAATTTCTATTTATAGCTACTGTGGTCTATTAATTAATTTATTACCAACACAAAGTTTAGTAGGTAACAATCCCAACAGCGTTTTTGTCATTTTATCGTATGTTAGCTCAAAGATAAAGTTAGACTAAGGCAAAGTTTGTTTCTGTAATTTTATAGTTTTTTTGATACAAAGTTGAACTGATTTTTTCATTCTATATGCCCCTCTAATGTTTATGCATTGTCAGTGTTGGATGTTTTCGAAATGTTGCTGCTGACAAATCACATTGATCATTTTTAAAACTAAAGAAAATGCTTTTTTTGTTTCATTTATTATTTTATATTTTGGATTCATCTATCTCAAAATATTCACAACGAATTCTATATTATTTATAATTTAGTTAAAAAAATCTTTGTGAATTATTCAACCATAATATATGATTATTTTAGCGTAAGAACACTCCATTCAGAAGGGTCAAAGAAGAGGAGGTTGAAATCGATCCACGTTTGAACGACAATTCCTTCGATGCAAAGGTAACGTGCAAATCTCATCTGTTACGTGTAGTTGGTACAACTGACAATGCTGGCTGGCTGGCTATGGGTGTCCTGCAGAATAAAAAAAACAATTTAGTTTATATAGATGAGCCTTGCACGTTGCCTTTTTATTGTTAAATAAAATCACATAGCCTATATAGCCTGTCCGTTGTACTAACACATGTTTTCTCTTCTTTTTCATATTCGCTGTTTGTGTGTCAATGACTTCGCTCGACATTGTTTTGACATGGATGACTTGATACGTGCGGCCTGTCACATAATATGACGTAAACAACAGGATGAAGGAAGAAACTCATTCGGAGGCCGCGGAGGTGGCCGCGGTGGCAATCGAGGAGGCGGCAGGGGCGATTTCCGCGGTGGAAATCGTGGAGGTGGCCGAGGCGATTTCCGCGGCGGCAGAGGAGGCGGTGACCGTAACTCGTTTGGAGGACGAGGAGGCGGCGGTGACCGTAACTCGTTTGGAGGACGAGGAGGCGGCGGTGGATTCCGCGGCGGCAGAGGCGGCTTCAGGGGTGGAGACGGAGATGATGGTGGGGAACGCAGAAACTCCTTCGGTGGCGGTCGTGGCGGGGGCGGTTTCCGAGGAGGCAGAGGTGGCGATCGGGGTGGTCGCGGGGGCGGTCGAGGTTTCGATAGGGGTGGCAGAGGGGGTGGATTTAGAAAATCATTCGGTGATGGTGGCGGCAGGGGTGGATTCAGTAATAATAGCAGCTTCGAGTCCAAGTCGCCTGCTCAAAACAAGAAAATTACCTTTGACGATTAATTGAATGTTTTAGCGTAGATGTAAGTATTCATTTTGGAAATATCATGTGACTCAAAAGCAAAGAAGATGTACTATTTTTTTTGGTTATATTTGCTCTAAAAAGAACTTCTCAGATCAAAGTTTCATATTATTATCTTTTAACAATAACAAGTTTCGTTATTGTTTTTAAATATAACCCAATCAGCCGTCATTGATGTAAGCTGAACTTTCGAGAATGTTAATTCTCATCGTCAGGACAAAAATCATTACAACTTATCATATCAACCACAATTAAGTATTTAAAATAATTATGATAATTTTGTAACGATTTGAGGATCGACATCTTCGAAAGCTAGACTTAATCCAATAATTTAATGTATTAAATGACTCCATCCTAAAGAACAATCTCTTTTTTTGAATATTGTTCCAGTTGAGAATACAAAATTATATCAAGTATTGCTGAAAGTACTTAATATTTTCAATTGACAACTCTAGCGAGTTATAATTGAAAAACTTGGTGTAATATACCTATTGGTCATTTATAAGAAATATTGTTCTTACAGTTTAATGCAAGAGGATCTTGGGGTGAGAGGGCCAATATTGACCTGAAGCACACCCGAGGAAAATCATTTAGACACGAGAAGACGAAAAAGAAGCGAGGTGCTTATCGTGGAGGTATAATCGATACCTCTGTTAATTCCATCAAATTTGAATAGAGAATCTATTTTCTTCAATTCAATACACACAAATATTTTCCTATTTAGTCTTCTCTTATTTGTTATTATTATTAATAAGTAAACATTTATTATTAGAACGTGCAAATAATGTAAGTTCTGCGTAATTATTATTTGCAAATACAAACCAAATTTGCTAATTTGCGTTTTCACAACGCAATTTTAATTATACATACATAAATATTTCAGTTCGATTGGTCGTCCAAACATTGACTTTGTATTATTTAAGGTATATTTTTTATACATTCATGTGTTTGTGTTAATCTTTCTTTTGACGTTATTACAAGGGGCCCTTTACGTTATAATGATACTGTGATTATTACGCGTAGGGCTTAAAAGAAGATTTCCAATATAACTTTTTTGTCTCGCATATGTAAATATATTTCTGATAATCCGTAAATGTATCAAAAAAAATCACCTGTTTATCGTTTGTTATTTTTTAATAAAATAATCTACCCGGCGAATTATAAAGTGTTTAATTTATTATTAATTTCATTATATATACCACTGATACTGAGTAAATTTCGAAATTGTAGAAGAAAAAGCAAATTAAATAGAGAATTAAGATAAATTTATTGTATCTTTAGGAATCAGCAGTGAGATAAAAAAGCTTAAATGTTACGTCGAAAATAGGCAGGTTTTGTCCGATCCTCCATTCAGAGATGAGACCCACACAATAAGAATATACAGTGTGTACAAAAAGTTGCTTTGGATTCCTAATGAGTTTACATAGAAAAAAAAAATAAGTTGCACGAAATACGAATAAAGCTATAAGCACAGCTTGATAAGCTATCCTATAAGTAGAGAAGGCTACCTCTAAGCTACAAGCATCAATAAAAAACTTTTTCTTGTACTCTCTATTGAATGTAACTAGTAAAACCTCAATGCTGAATTTATTAATTCGGACGTTATATTGATTAAAACTTGAGGAAAACTGTATATTACTAATTGTTACATAAATGAATTTTTCTGTTACATACATGGTAATCGTAGATAAATATATGATACGGAATCATAAATACAAAGAATGTCAGATAGTAAATTTCGTCATCGCCGGAAGAGAGCGCTTTGTATGCAGTATAAATTTGGCGCCTTTTTCATATAAAACTTCTATTGGCCTATTTCTCTCTTTCATCTGTCGTTTTATTCCTGAATTGTCTAAAAAACAAAAACTGTTTAAAAAATCATCATAGTTAACATGTGAAAATACGTTATGTTGAAGATAATCAGTAACACTATTTATTCTATGATAATCAGGGTAAATAGAATAATTCTCCTAAAATGGGTATTTATATTCGTGATTCTTCTGTGTGAAGTGTGGATAAATTAATCAAATATTTAGTCTGTGCGTAGTGCGTTCCCTCCAGAGAAGAGTTCCCTCTTTATTATTTATTATTTATTATGATATAATTATATGGGTATCGTGTTCTTTATACATTATAATTTTACCACATTATAATAATAGAATATATAATATTCTGTGGTATAATATAGTTCTTTATACTGTGATTGTACGGTATTAGTAATTTTATTGAAATTAGAACATTACTTAGATTTTTCTTGAAATTCAACAATGCTTGCAAAAAAACTCTACTGGCATTTTTTCCTAACAACATCTTATAAATTTTAATGGATTTTTAATCATTTGAAAATTACTTTGACACAGCTTTTCAATGATGTTTGAAATATATAAGGCACATCACTATCACTTTTGAAATATTAATATCTATGCCAAAACGTTTTTTATTTTGAACGTGGACACTTGTCTTACACAATTAGTGAAATGAAAACATAGAAATTCCTTAAATTTTTTGTTATATATCACTCTGTATATATAAGTAGGTATAACTGGTTTCAATTGAACATTTCGAAAAGGGGTAAGATTTAAAGAAATCTACATTAATATTCAGTGACCAGTGGTATAGGGATATGGTAAATTTTTTCTTAAACAGAATTAGCTTATAAGATTCTAGTTTCTTGTGGTAGTATAGTCTTAACAGATTCTGCAAAGAGGTAAAGTTAATATTTCAGGATCTTTCGGGGGATAGATTGCCCTAAGTGAATACCACTTAACCCATCGAATCACCCTTCTTTCCTTTTTGGTAAAACTTGAACAAACAATAGGGTTTCGAATACACATTTATTTCTTTCGAAATTCTATCCTTCTTGCTTGATTTATCATTTTATCACCATTTGCCTGTTTCTTGTAGCGCAGAATGATGAAATAAATTATTATTCTCTTTATTTCGAAGCTACAAAAAACGCAAAGAAAATATAGTTATTTATAAAATTCATTGCAAGTGAACCGAGTTAAATTTGTTTATTGATCGACTTCAAAAAATGAAGAGGTATACAATTCGGTTGTACGTTTCGTTTTTTTTAGTTTGGCGTAATAAACGTGCTCCGTTTTCGATTCATTTGGAAGAAGAGAGTTGAGAAATGGTTCCATATTTAGAAAAACTCTAATCCAAAATCTCCTTCCCTCTAAAAACCGTCCCCGTGCAGATTGCAGAATTAAAGATGAGACTATATCCCGAAACGTTTAAATTGAACTTTTTTTTTCAAACGATGTACGGTTTTCGAGTCACAGCAATGGTGAAGATTCAAATATGTGCATGGATCAATTTTTTTTCGAAAATTGAAAATATGAAACGACCAAATTAAACGAGAGATTATATGTTGGAAAATTTTTCAAAAGAAGCTTCGGTTTTCGAGTTAGAGTAGTGTTTAAGTCTGAAATATGAGTATTTCCACCGCGATGGATAAGCACTAGGTATCTTCTTTGGTATTAGCGAACGTTCAACGATTTTCATGACTAATGTTATAACTCAAAAGTGTGAAATACATATTTTTTTACCAAAAATGGGACCGACTTTGGTTGCGCTGAAAAATACAAAATAATATTAATTCTATTGGTACTGCTACTTTTGAAGTTGGTGCAAAAAAGTCCTCTATCCAACTGCAATAGCACAACTTCGAAAGTACCAGCAGCAATAGAATTAATATTATTTTGTATTTTTCAGTGCACCAACTTCTAAGTCGGTCCAATTTTTTTGATAAAAATATATACTTTTAACTGCTATTGCCATTAATAAAAATTTTATTTGGATATTCAAAAAAATAACCTGGCAACAGTCTCCTCCAGAGTAGAATCAAAATTTCCAAAAATTATAAGTTGTTTCGGCTATTAATCAAATAAAGCATTTGCAAATGTGAAACTACCATATACACTGTGTCCAATTAAGTCGGAACCATATGAAAAACTTTTTTATTATAGGTTTTATGAGAAAAGTTATTCTTGATAAAAAGTTCCGCATAGTCCAAATCTTAGAATGCAACTATCAGATATTATTTTTTTAAATCCGTATACCAGGTGTGTCGAAAATATGAATTTTGCTCAAGTGTAAAGTACCTTTATTTTTGAAAATTTCGAATGTTTTTATTAAAAAATGTTGATCATAATTGAAAACTATTGTCAGATATCCAATATTATCCATCGGCTATAAAAAATAATTTTTGGTATAAATAAAATACACATGCAGATTTTGTAAATTACACATCAGCTATTTTATGGCAAAAAATATTTATTAAAATTCTCTTCCAGATGTCTTGAATTTATTTCGAATTTTTGTCGAATGCTGAATATTTCTATTCGGATATATGTTGTCAAAAATAGCTGCTGCTTCTCTATGAGTTTTATAATTTATAATAATTATCTCCGACAATAAAAGCTAGTTCAATTTTCTCTTTACTGGTTAATAGAGCTACCATTTCTTATATTTTCTAAAATGATTCAGCAATTTGATGTTGGAAGTCAATGCATCCTAGATTAAATGTATGTATGTATGTATGTAAATTATCCAGGCTAATACACATAAGTTAATAAAAAAAGTAAAATGTGTTTTTTCATGGCGGATGGATAATATTGGATATCTGACAATAGTTTTCAATTATGATCAACTTGAGCAAAATTAATATTTTTCTACTTACCTCGTATACGGATGAAAAAAATTGATATCTGATGGTTACATTTGAAGTTTTTGACTATGCAGAACTTTTTATCAGGAATAACTTTTTTTCATAAAAACAATAATAAAAAAGTTTTCCATATGGTTCTGACTTAATTGGACACAGTGTATACACCACTTACTGGAATCAAGCATAATAAAAATGGAGAGACTTAAAAGAAACAAATTTATTTTTTATTTTCATTAAATTTACTTTATTCTAATTCTAACATTTAATAATCTAAAAATTGCTAACTCTCTGGAAACAGTTCCTCGTACGTAAAGTGACTCGTTATTATATTCGCAACAGCGGTAAATTTTTCGGCCAATGATTGTTCCAGAGCGGGTTGGATCTCCTTGACAAAGGTTTCCGAATTTTCATTCACCACTTCGTTGGTAGCCCTGCCAATATTGGGATCTTGGGCAAAAAGATTGCCCAAGTGTAGATGAGTTTTGCCAATGTTGAGATGCAGAATGAATTTGTCAAACTGAAGGTGATTCTGGTTGTTGATTTTTTTGATTTTACCCTTCATAAGGACGTCCAATGTTAAATCACCTAAAAGTAAAGTGTAATTGTTTTAGTTAGGTTAGGTTCTGTTTCCTGAGGTTCGGTTAGGTTAAAATTGGTACTTTGCAAAACCGTATGGCACTAGATAGAATACCTATTAGTTTTATCATATACAGGAAGGCCAATCGAAAATTAAATAGGGCCATTTTCAGGAAATGTGTTATTATTTTAGGAAAAAGCTAGGACCCGTCTCTTTTTGATTTAAGGGGGACACCTATTTTCGGTATTTTTGACTCCACCACTTCTTCCCCATAGTGAAGGTAAGAATTACCCTAAAATATTTAAATAGCATTGGGGGTCGAGTAAGATGTCTTTATTTGTAAATCCCGCCAAAACGTTGAAGAAAATTACATTCTACAGAACACAACCAGCGTCGTTAGAAGATTTGCGTCAAAGAATTGTTGACGAGTGCCATCGAATCTCTCCGAAAATGCTTCGCAATGTGCGGGAACGTTTCGAATTTCGAACACAATCTAATCGTATGGAGGTAGATTGTAAACAGTTTGAACATTTAATCAACTAAGTAGTAACTAAGCAGCAAACCATCATTTTTAAACTTTAAAATGTATTAGTATTAGGCGGAATTTCCAAATTTATAGACTATTGTAAAGGGAATCACAAGGGCTCTTCAAAGACATCTTACTCGAGCCCCAATTCTATTAATATGTTTTGGGGTAATGGCTCTGTTTCGTTATCGATTGGCCACCCTGTATATAGCGTCTACTCACAAGAACTGAGTAGAAAGCAACAATAATTGTGTTGAAGATTTTTCTATTATTGTTTATTTATATTTACGACCCGAAACAGTAAAGAGTGTAAAAGATTACTCTTGCGTTATTGAGAATGGGTGGGTATTGCAACTCGATATATCGAATTATATAGGGGAATATGGTACTTCAGTAGAAACGAAATTACTACTTTCAAGACTGTTGCATTATGCCTGGCAATTTAAAAAACAGGATTATTTTATAAAACCATCAAATAATTTAGTTGTAAAGTCACAGTTATTGAATTCGTGTTCATTGATTTCAAAACGGCCCCAAGATATTTGGCAAATCAGCTTAGAGAATGAAGTGTACAAAAAGTTCAAACCAACAAAAGAAAACGAAGAATAAATTGAAGATATAGTCAATTTTTTTCAGATTATGAATATTGCTTATCTACTCTACTATTATTGTTATTATTATTGAACAACAAGGGATCCATGATTTTCTAAGGCTGATAGTGATAATAGGCCATTAGTGGGCAGCGAGATAATAAATAATTTTTATGTGTTGAATATGCAGTTTTTCAGTTCTGAAGTGTTGCAATTTATAAGAGTTCGGTAGACTAAGACCATCGCTGTTTTCATATTTTAATAGAAAAGGATAAGAAAATTTTCTGATGTGACGTCATAACGGTTTAGTTTATTTTTTAATTCTCAATATATATTCATTATTAAGTAAAATTATGCAGTTTTGATAGATGTGAGACTTCAATTTATAAATATAGAACCAAAAAATACAATTTTTCAAAATTACTAAAATACTCCATTGAACATATTGTTTTTCAACTATAGTGTACGGAATCCTGAACATGTGCTAGAAAAATAAGTGTTTCTCATCACATATTTGGTTATCCAAAGTAGAATTAGAAAGAAAACTGGTTTTATACCTGATAAAAATAACCATTTCGCGGATTGAAGATCAGCTGCTAAATTAAAAACTTTCGCAACTTAAAACGAGTACATAACGTGAATATTTGCATTGACCTCTCAGAGAGAGAATGAGATCACAACATTTTTGAAATCATGCAATCAATACTTAATTTTTATGTATGCATAATATATACTTACTAAAGTTGCCAGTGATGGGACCTTGTCCTTTGTATTTCAATATAAGGACATTCATGTCGATATCGTAATCACCTTTAAAGTAGATTTCAGGAATGTTCAGCCTGAATATAAATTTGTTTTTCGCCAAATTGGGCCTGGAAAATGAAAACATTCAGTATTTTAATTGAATCACATTACATACTCTGTATCTGGTAACCTCAAGGACGTACCACATGAACACGTATTGTCATGATAGATGATGTTCTCGCATAGAAGTATAAGTCTTATTATATTTCTGTGTGTTCTCGTAATAAAATGGTGGACTGGTGACTTCAGTTGAAAATATTTTAGCAGGATAATCATGGGCATCGATATGAAGTTTTAACCCAAATGATTTAGAAAAATATGTCACAGTCACATGAAGTTTTAGTTGAAAGTTGAATTGTATCTTCAAAACTGTTTGTAATATTCATTTCATATGTGACAGGAAGTTTAGGACTGTATAGGTACCATACTAAATTGTTTGTAAAAGTTTGTGGCTACTACCTGAGGTGCATGCCATGGACAAGTCACTAATAATAGATCCTAGCGTGCGTAGAAACATGTGACCAATTATAATAATAACTTCACCCTTTATTATTATTGATTTTGCCATTGCAATACATTTTTACTATCCTGAATATGGATATGTACATTTTAAACGTCATCATAAAAATACTCATAAAGATTCACATGAAGTTTTAGTTGAAAGTTGAATTGTATCTTCAAAACTGTTTGTAATATTCATTTCATATGTGACAGGAAGTTTAGGACTGTATAGGTACCATACTAAATTGTTTGTAAAAGTTTGTGGCTACTACCTGAGGTGCATGCCATGGACAAGTCACATTTTAGACCGACTTCAAAAAAAAGGAAGAGGTATACAATTCGATTGTATGTTTGTTTTTGTTACGTATGGCGCGTTTTGCATAGTAACCGTGCTCTGATTTTGATGATTTCTGATTCATTTGAAAGAGGAGAGTTGAGAAATGATCCATTATCTACAAAAATTCAAATCTGAAATCTCCGTCCTTTCAAAAACCACCCGCGAAGGGGGTGGAGTGAACAATTTTTCTCGAAAATAGAAAATCTGCGACAGCAGAATTAAAAATTGAGACCATACTCGTATTTGGAAACGTTTAAATTGTTTTTTTCAAAATTATTACAGTTATGGTATGGTTATGGTAGAGACTGAAACATGTGTATTTCTGCTATGTGGAGGGGGCAATTTTTATTGAAAATTGAAAATATGAGACGGCTTAATTAAAGATGAGATTATTTGTAGCAATATTTAAATTGGACATTTTTCAAAAAAGGTATGCCGAGATGTAACAAGTAAAAGCAAAGATTATAGGTTACATGTGTATGGGTAATAGGATAAGATCTATCTTCTTGATATTAGTGAACGTTCAAAGATTTTCATGACTAATGTTACACTTAAAAGTGTGAAATAAATATTTGTTACCACAAATTCGACCGGTATTATTAGTTGGTGCACAGAAAAATACAAAATAATATTAATTTTATTAGTTCTTCTACTTTTGATATTCGTTCCAAAAGTCTTCTAACTGCAACTGCACAAATTCAAATTACCAGCATCAACAGAATTAATATTATTTTGTATTTTTCATTGTACCATCGGTCCTATTTTTGACCGACTTCAAAAAGGAGGTTTTATGTTTGCTTTTTTATCTATGGCTGTTCGCGCGTTTTGCATAGTTGAGAAATGGTCCCTTATTTCGAAAATCACAAATCTGAAATCTCCTTTCCTCCAAAAACTTCATCCGAAGGGAGTGGTGGGGGCATTTTTTCCCGAAAATAATCTGTGACTGCAGAAGTAAAGATGAGACCATATTTGGAAATGTTTATATTGAACATTTGTCCTAAGAGTTATGGTTTTCCAATTACAGCAATGGTAAAGACTGAAATATGTGTATTTGGTGCCAAATACTCTACACCCACTAATAGAATTAATAATATTTTCCATTTTTCAGTGCAGCAACTAATAAAATAATATTTATTGAAGATTCATTTTGATAAATATGAGGTGGAAAGTTTTTAAATGAACATTTGAGTTAAATTTTCTTATTTTGAGCTGAAGATTTTCCAGTTAAAACATTTCCCATTTTAATTCAACTTCAAAAATACCCCCCAGTAACAAATAGAATAAATTAATATGATTTTGTGTTTTTGATTGCTTCATCTAATAAAGTGGGTCCTAGTTGTTTTTGAAAGGTTATTATAGTTTTATTATAATAATTTATCTATTTGGAACTGACCGAAACAATTATGAGATGATATCGCATTTGAAAGTTTTTTTTTAATATGTTGTGTTTCGTATTGATTACAAAATATACTGACAGAGATTCATGTACGACAATGACCTTATTAAATTTATTGATCGAATACAATAGTAGTTTAAAATTTACGGTTTGACAAGCACAGTTAACATGTGTGTAGATTAGATAGGTACCTACAGGTAGGTACCAAGATTTATTATTGATGTGTAACGCAACATCCAGTGGAATGACATATTTGTAAATATGTACTCAATTACGATAAGCACTACTAATAATAGATCCTAGCGTGCGTAGAAACATGTGACTAATTACAATAATAACTTCACCCTTTATTATTTTTGATTTTGCCATTGCAATACATTTTTACTATCCTGAATATGGATATGTACATTTTAAACGACATCATAAAAATACTCATAAAGATATTTTTTTCTGTGACGGAAAAAAATTAAAATTTCATCTCTGTTGACAGGTGGGCAAAATGTGAGTACTTTTTTCCCGGATCTATATATATATTTTTCGTGAATATCGTGGGTTTAGGGCTCTTTCAGTGATTGAAAAAATTGAAATAAACGCACATTTATTTCATGTCATAATGTTTATAGAACAAGACGTTTCGACCCGCTTTGGGGCCTTTATCAATCGTATAAAAATTAAAAACTACAATATTATTCTGTAAAATAAAAATTAAAGTAAGGAAAAATGTTGTTAGGACAATATCATAACCTACCTAAGACATAAAGTACAAAAAATCAGCTTCCTCCATAAAAAACATATAAATAAAATAAAACTGAAAAATAATTCTATAGGTTCAAAATATGTTGCACTACATTCTCTTTTTCTTTCTCTTCATTTTGTTGTTTCTCGTGTAGAATTAATTTTGTGGAAGATTTACCTATGTGTTGACTTGACTTGTTAATTGAGAAAGATATAAAGTGACAGACAGGAGGATGTAGGTGAGGGAAATTATTATTGTAAGGTTAAGTTTCATATTTAGTTTTTACCTAAAAGGTGGGTTTGTTCGGATAGTAGTCTTGATGATGTTTCTAACTGATATTATTGAATATTTTATAGTAAGTTATAATAAATTTTACTGAGTTGCTTAATATCTGTCTTAGAGTTGATTGCATTTGGATTTTTCTTTATGTAAATAATTTCCAATATTTTACGTTTAGAGGAGTATTTTTCCGTTGCTAGTATTTTTGTTTCGTTATAGTTGAATTTGTGTTTATTTTGTTCTTCATGATTCGACAGGAGGAAGCTGATTTTTTGTACTTTATGTCTTAGGTAGGTTATGATATTGTCCTAACAACATTTTTCCTTACTTTAATTTTTATTTTACAGAATAATATTTTAGTTTTTAATTTTTATACGATTGATAAAGGCCCCAAAGCGGGTCGAAACGTCTTGTTCTATAAACATTATGACATTAAATACATGTGCGTTTATTTCAATTTTTTCAATCACTGAAAGAGCCCTAAACCCACGATATTCACGAAAAATAAATCCACTAGGCTCAAAAACAAATAGAAACGAAATTATATATATATATATATATATATATATATATATATATATATATAGATTTTGTATTCTTGACTGGTTTTATATGAAATAAAAATATGTTTTTGTGGATGCAGTCATGTAATTAATAAAATTCTTTGATTTAGGCCGAGCTTTCGAGAATGTTTGTTCTGTTCTTCAGGGCAAAAGTCGTGAATTTAGAATCAATTAGCTAAAAACAGGAAATATCATTACTTTGAAGATTTTCTCATGTCTATTTGTCGCATACCACTTTAAAACTTCAAATTTCACTTTGATATTTGACTTTAATATATTGTAATATTTTTTCAATATTAAATCATCTTTTTTCCCATCACATAAAAGAAAATAGTATTTTACACGGGAAGAATATTAGATTTTATCTCTCGAGCTAAGATCTAATACTTTTTTCCCTTGTATAATAAATAACCATTTTTCTGCGACGGATTAAAAGTTTGACATTTTATCTCTGTTGACAGGTGACACAGTATCATTTTTTTCCGCACGGGAAAAAGTTAGTACTTTATACATACCAATTTTTGAGTTTTCGTCTCCTTTTGGAGATATTGGCCCCTTTTCGTTACACACTTTTCGGCAAATGTATCGATGCATGCTAATCTCATTCAATAAATAGGTAATAGGCTTATGCTCTAAGTTATATGACAATTATTGGAAAGTTTAGACCAAGAATATATAATGGAAGGATGACTAACTCTGTATCCTGTTCTATAAGCATAAGTGGCTTATCACGTCCCGTGATAAGTTGTCAATTTGGGATGTTGCGCAGTATTTCACTGAGTGTCTATTGTTGTATTTAAGCTTCCTTCGCCCATATAAGGATGCGCTGCGTGATTTTGCGCAACACACCGAAATGACATACGATAACCCAATGTTTTTTGTGCTACTCCTATTACTCGTGTTACTCGTCCTCCCTATATTTGTTCATGGTTTAGACATAGAAAACTGCATTATCGCATCGAAAATATAAGCAATATTATTTAACGTCTGAATGCTTAATAAATGCGAACAGCGATAAAAATATTATTTTCAGATATTTCTACCCCATTAAAAGTAGTAGATTGTGAAAGTATAAATTGTATCATTATTAAGAGAAGAGCATTATCTAGTAAGACAAAACGAAAACTATGCCTGGCCTTAGGTAAGAACAGACTTACATTCAACCCTGTAAACAGGGTTGAGAATCGTTTTTTCTAACAGTGAATATATTTCTAATTTTTGAGTATTTCGTATAGGTCATCAAAATCGATCAAGGTGTACCTATATTCAGTTATAACAATCAATACAATCTCCTAAAGCTGTAACTTGGTAACAATTAAATTTTTTGAAAATTGCTGAAAATAATCTCTTTAGTTTTGCCAGATAACATTTTTCGTTTAGGACTTATTAACATATTCTTATTGCATTTTCATTTAAGTACTTGTGTTGACTCACTTCATTTCAAGAATTTCGACAGCTGACGGTCCCCACACCTTCAAATTGGTGATGTTGGCATGGATTCTTGCAGATTGTGATCCACTTCTTAGTCTGATTGTCTCCAATAATAGTGGGTCAATTGGTGGTACATTGAGTTCGGGAATACCTTCGGCTAGTTTTGGTCTCAAAGTTTTCACTGAATCAATAATACAGGCAGGCAGTTGTGGGTCATTCTTTTTGCATACTTTGATGTATGATGCTGCAAAAGAAAAGATCTGTGTATCAAAGTATCATATTCGATTTAAATAATGATAAAAGTTCAAATTTGAATAATCCAGGGCATAGGGTTTGGTAAATATACGACTTGTAATTGTTTTCATTGCGATCGGCAAACGATGTAGAAGATGAAGACATCTAGTTGCGAATTTCAACAAAGTGGATAGCGTTAAAACATTTTTAATTTGTATACCATTTTTTATGGGTACGAGGTTTGTTTATACAATTTTATTGCATTTTGCTTTAGTAATTATTATAAGCGAAACATCAGATATTCGCCCCTTTACGCACTTGTAGAATAAATAAACTATAAAATTATATATAGAAGATGATTGCTTTTTTATATTCATTATACAAACGTGCTGCTCTCCATTCTATTCATATTATCTTTAATTACATTTTATCAATATCGAATGATCAATTAAATTATAATTTACAGTCGATTTCTCTTTTATAACGGAGGTAATTTCCTTAGTGCTAAATAAACAATTATCATTAGGTATTTTTTAGCCTAAGGATGTCAATATTTTTCGTAGCTTAAATTCCATAAACTTTTTTTCATAACATATTGCTCATTCATCTTCTCAAAATTATTATATATATTTCGGAAAAACGTGGCTTTATTAATATAAAGGCTATGAATCTGAAGTAATTTATTTATCTAAGTACTTACAAAATCTGTTTCTTATATTTTTTATTTTTATACCTACAAGCAGCATAACTTATAAAATAGTCTTTCTTGCAGGTCACAGAATTATTAGGAAAAAAATAATTTGGTTAATTTGAGCTATTAACGAAATCATAAAAAATTTAAAATAAATAAGTTTGAAAAAAACTAGTAGGGACTTTAAAAGACAGAGTACCAAAAAGTATGAAATAATAACAAATAATTGGATCTATTCTGTAAAACAACCGTTACAAATAATTATTGGTCATTATTTTTTTGCTTTTAACGTAAATTGCTATTCTTTAAGCTCAACATTTCACTTATCTGATAAAGTCTAATATTTTAAATAATGAGATAAACAAAACGCTGTTTTGTATGGAAAGTGATCATAGAGCACAGTAGTCGAGTCTTGTGCTGATTTTAAGGTTATGTTGAAATAATTTGTGGTTACGATCTATAATCTTATCCTATCGTATATTTGATAAAAATTGGAAAATAAAGATAATAAATTGAATTGGTTCTTTTAAGAATGTATTTCTCAGTTGCTGTTTTTGACTGACGAACCAAACGGAGGAGTTATAGGTACAATTCGTTTGTATATTTTTTTTTGTTATGATGAGGGGGTGGAGGGAGCAATTTGATGATTTTTGATTAATTTGAAAGAGGAGGCTTGAGAAATGGTCCCATATTCATAAAAACGCAGATCCGAAATCACCTTTCCTCCGAAAACCGCCCCCGAAGGGGTGGAGGTTGCAAATTTTCTCGAAAATCGAAAATCTGAGGTGGTATAATTAAAGATAGGATAATATCCGGAACCGTTTAAATTGAACGTTTTTTCAAAAGAGGTAGCTACGGTTTTCGAGATAAAGGCATGTTAAATTCTCAAATATATGTATTCTTGCTACGTGGAGAGGGCGATTTCTTTCGAAAATTGAAAATCTGTGGCTACTGTATGAAATAAATATATTTTTTTTTTATTAACATTTATAATGAACATGTTTTCCTTATAGTTACGGTTTTCGAGTTAAATCAGTGTTAAAATGGTAGCATCTAAAATACTTAGCGTATTTCCGCAGCTATGTTTTGAGATCTCAATAATAACAACTACAAGCAAAGAATATACATGGATAATAGGATAAGTACTATCTTCATTGGCATTAGTGAACGTTCAATGATTTTCATGACTAATGTTACACTCCAAAGTGTGAAATAAATATTTTCTACAAAAAATTGGACCGACATTATTGGTTGGTGCACTGAAAAATATGAAATAATATTAATTCTATTGATGCTGGTACTTGCGAAGTTGGTGACAAATGTTGTCAATCGAACTACAACTGCAGAATTTCAAAAGTAACAGCACCAATAGAATTAGTATTATTTTATATTTTTTACTGCACCAACTAATAACATCGGTAGAATTTTTTGTAAAAAATATTAGATACTATAAATGTGAATGTTTCACAAACAAAACTCATTGGATCGTTTAGTTTAATTTATACTGGAACTATAAATTATTGAGTAGGTATCTTAAATAATCAAGTATAAAATTCACCAATGTAGGTATAAGCTTTTATCAAACATTTCAAACAATTAAAACAGCTTAGGTACATTGTTGGACTGTGGGCATGTGATTAAAGAATAATTACATATTTTGCAGGTAATTAGACGTAGATTAAACATCGGGGAAATTCTAGACTAGATGATGCTTTCCATTTCTTCCAATTACATTTATTATTAGAATTTAAATTGAGCTAATAGCTTGTTTTATTTTTCATTGCGTACGAGCTTTTGACCGTTACTTCGTCCGCGGTAAATTAGATGGATACCTTTCTTCATCCCAAAGTTGGTATCTCTATCTAAGGTATTTTAACAAAGATCGAAGAAAATACAGCACAGGCGCACTCAAACTTTTGTAGAAAAAATATGAATTATTATTGAAATAATCTGCTAGATCAGAGTTATTCTATTATCTAATTCAGTTATATTTAGCAAATTCGAATGTAGTGGTTAGTTAAAGTATTATAAATATTTGTTTCTGAAAAGGGAACAAATTCTAAAAAAACTGTGGTGCCGGAATTTATTAGTTTTAATATCATAAAAATATTAACTCATCTTAGTTTGGCCCCGATTTATTGGATATTTTTATGAGTTATTTTTTGTGTCTACTTCATAATAGGTAATTGTCCTGAAACTAGACTCTTATGGTATTTGAAATGTGTTTGGAACACTCAGAGTAAGAAGTCAAATATAAATCAATATTAGATTAAATAGGTATCAATTTACAACTTTTTATAATTGTTTTATTAATATATTTTAATCACTGAGATGATCTAGAATTAGTCACAATAAAAAAACATGTTTTTATTTGTTATTGAAAATATTTATCTGATTGTTACTTGTTACGAGAATTTCAAAAGATGTATTTTCAGGTAAATTTCTTATAGAAATGTATCAAGTTCAACTTTGCTGTGAAAATCGATCGTACAAATATCTCGGTCGAATTTGTTAACGGGCATCATCGGACAAGTAGCTTCAAAATGGCGGCTCTCAAAAAGTAGCCATTGTTTAAATGTCATCAAAAATATTTTTCAATTATAAATATAATTTTTACCTACAACTTTTGTTTGAACTATTTTTCCCTAAAATTGATAGCAAAAATAATAAAAATTAAAAACAGTGAAATTTACCTATCCACTGGTATGCATGGAGCCATCGGGAATGTAATACAATGTTTACGATATTCTTCAGATAAATCATAAATATTATCTTAAATATATAAATATACATTTCTTGATTTTTTTTACCTGACTTCTGAAAAGGGAGGAGATATGCAAATCGATTTTCATGTTTGATTTTTTATGATTTTGATTTTTTTCCTAATTTTAAAAGCACTGTTGGAAAATGCTCCATTGAAAAGGTATCCACAACTTGTAATGAGCCCCCCTTAAAAAGGTACAACGAATGAAGAATTGATCAATTAAAAAAAAATATAATTCTTAGACCTCGGTGGTACCCACCAAAGAACACTCGGAAAGAGGAGAAGTAATTTATTATAGGAAATTGAAATTATTTTTATCATTTGTCAAAATTATATTAAATATTTCCATTTTCTGTTGATTTTTTGTTTTTTTTAACAAAATTAAGTTTCCCAAGCTTGGAATATATAAAATTATTTTCAATTTGAAAAAACTCCATCTACTCAAAATTTATCATCGGCCAAAGGAGCAGAAAACAATAAAAAAATTGAAATAGTTGAGAACACATACATTCCATTGAAGAACATCACTAATTCTTTTCCACAACCACAGGAAATAAGACATTAAAGAAAACGTAAAAGCTAAGGACCTAAACTTTTAAATTTAACTCCAAAAATGAGTTAATTAAAAAAAAGCAGAAGAAAATAAAATTTTGCAATAAAGGAGATCCCAAAGAAAACAAAAAATAATTTATCTCAACGTCACCAGGAACTGAATTCGGATGAAGCTCAGTCTGCGGGTGAAGATCCGTTTGAATGAGAAAATGATTAATGTGAAGCAGCTTCTCTCTTTATGTCAAAACCGAAGGAATTTTGGCTTCGCTGTCAAATATGTGCAGGTCTATCCCCAAAAGCAAAAACTTTAATTTGCGAACATTGTAACTAAAACTCTAAAATTGCATCATAACTTTGATAGTGTGCCATTTTAGCCAACTCGGGGAATAAAATGACACTTTTGCATTATTTCGGAGAATGACGATAAATTAAAGTTTTCTCCTAAAAATATAGGACTTTCAATATTTATTTTACAAGTTAAATGAACTAGCCATTCTGTGTTAATTTTGCATTTTAAAAAAATATATCATAGATAAAATAAAAACTGTGCAATTTTATACACATTTCCCGTATAATTTTTTCTTCGGGTTCATTTGTAATTTGTAAAATCTTTTCTTGACTAAAAGGTGCATTTCCACTTTACACCTGGCCGAATGAACGATTCGAATAAAGAAATTGTTGCCAAGAGTCTTTTTGACAAACTTTGAAAAATACAGCAGATATATAATTCATCTGTTTGTTTGCACCGAAAGAAGAATGTTATGCGAACTGGTCTCATATTATAAAAAAAAACTAAAATCCAACATCTTCTATCCCCTGAAAACCTCCCAAAATGGCCTGGATAGAGAAACATTTTTCAAAAATTTATTTTTTTTACTGAAAATTGAACATTTAGCATTAAAGACAAGATGACTTGCAGCAACGTTTAAATTGGACATTAAAAAAAAACAAGGGATTACGAGCTACACTACTAGGAATGTGCAAGATTCTTACCGCCGTATTTTCAAGTCATTGAATATAAATGTACGTTCAACCATTTTCATGACCATTAGTAACTCACCCAAAAATGTGAAATAATAGAAAAAATAGGACCGACTTTATTAGTAGGTGCACCGAAAAATTCATACAAGGTTAATTCTAAAAGTCTTCTATTTACTCATAACTGCACCACTTCAAAATTATCAGTTCATTTAGAATTTTTCACTGCATCAACAAACAATAAACTCGGTTCAATTTTTTTTTGCACTATTTTTATTTCTAGTATTAATATATGTATTAAATATTACTTTAGGCTTTTCAGTTTATCATCTAGTTAATTATTTTTCTAATATTTTTTTTGTACTTACGAATTGCCGCTGAGACTGTGTAGACTAGAGCTGCCAAAATGATGATTTTGCCAATCATCTTTTCTGCAATTCAATTTGGTACACTATTACTTAACCCAAAAAAAATAATATTATGCCAGCGAGGATCGCCTGTAGAGATATTTTCGAAAAATGTGTTCACATTAAAATCGCATCACATAATAATAACGAACTTGAGCTGGTTAAATTATTTATAAGAAAAAGCCTAAGACCTTGAGTAGAATGCTACAACGGGTATTATATTATACATGGTGATTTCGGAAGCCAGTTAGAGAGAGATTGAAATTTGCAGGGGTCGGATATGTCTTTTTTCGAAAAGAGACTGCAAAAACTGGGTTCTACTTTATTAGCTGGTCCTTTAAAAAATAAAAAATAATATTAATTTTACTGGTGCTGGTAATTTTGAAGTAGTGCATTTTTAGATAAACAGAAGACCTTTGGCACCAATTTCGAAAGTACCAACAACAGTAGAATTTATATTATTTTGATTTGATTTGTCTCCTTCCCTCCGAAAACCACCCCCGAAGGATATGGAGGGGACAAATTTTATCTAAAATCGAAAATCTGAGGTGGTATAATTGAAGATAGGACAATATCCGGAATTTCCCAAGAGTTACGGTTTTCGAGTAAGAGACATGTAAAATTCTCAAATATGTATATTTTTGCTATGAGGAGAGAGCGATTTTTTTCGAAAATTTAAATTCTGTGGGTACTATATGAAAGACCTCATTATTTGTAGCAACATTTATAATGAACATTTTTTCCTTAAAGTTACGGTTTTCGAGTTACAGCGGTGGTAAAACGGTAACATCTAAAATACTTATGAGTATTTCCGCAGCGATGTTTTGAGATCTCAATAATAACAACTACAAGCAAAGAATATACATGGGTAATAGGATAAGTACCATCTTCATTGGTATTAGTGAACGTTCAACGATTTTTGTGACTAATGTTACACTTAAAAGTGTGAAATAAATATTTTTTACAAAAGATGATTAATTCTATTCTATTCTTGTGAAGTTGTAGTTGGTGCCAAAAGTTATTAATCTAACTGCAACTGCACAACTTTCTAGATTTACATATCCTAGCCTAACTTGCGCACAAACGGACACTAGTGATGATTCTGCTGGTAAAGTCCTACCGATAGCGGCGTTAAGCAAACGTGTTCCAAATAAATATTTTTTACAAAAAATTGGACCGACGTTATTAGTTGGTGCACTGAAAAGTATAAAATAATATTAATTCTATTGGTGCTGTTACTTTTGAAGTTGTGCAGTTGCAGGTAGATTGATAACTTTTGGCACCAACTTCACAAGTACCACCACCAATAGAATTAATATTATTTTATACTTTTCAGTGCACCAACTAATAACGTCGGTCCATTTTTTTGTAAGAAATATTTATTTCACACTTTTGAGTGTAACATTAGTCCCGAAAATCGTTGAACGTTCACTTTACCATATCAATGAAGATAGTACTTATCCTATTACCCACGTATATTCCTTGCTTGTAGTTGTTATTAGAGATATCTCAGAACATCGCTACGGAAATACGCTTGAATATTTTAGTTGTTACCATTTTAACACCGATTTAACTCGAAAACCGTAACTCTAAGAAAAAAATGTTCATTATAAATGTTGCTACAAATAATTATATCTTTCATGTAATATCGAAAAATTTTCAATTTTCGAAAGAAATTGTCCTCTCCACATTGCAAAAATACATATTTAACATGCGTCTATCTCGAAAACCGTAACACTTTTGAAAAAATGTTCAATTTAAACGTTTCCGGATATTGTCCTATCTTTAATCATACTAACTCAGATTTTCGATTTTCGAGAAAATTCGATCCCACCACCCCTTCGGGAGCGGTTTTCGGAGGGAAGGAGATTTCGGATTTGCGTTTTTATGAATATGGGACCATTTCTCAATCCCCTTCTTTCAAATGAGTCCAAAATCATCAGAATCGGAGCTCGTTTACTATATCAAAGGCGCGCACGAACCAAAAAAAAATAAAGCAGACAGTCGAATTTTATACCTCCTCCGTTCCGGGTTCGTCGGTCAAAAATATCATCGAATATCATTCCTTGAAAACAAATGACGAAACAACTTCAAACAATTGGAATCACTATACCCTTTGATTTAAAAAAATATATATTAACGAAGTCATTGATTTTATATGTTACTTAATTTTGACATCATCCTGTATGTTAGATTCTCATTTGTCTTTTGTTATACTCGATGATTATACCTTTAATTTGCACTAATTGCAAGCGCTGTCATTGGAAGCTATATTAATTGTGTCGACATAGGTAGAATAGAATATTACTTATTATGATGCCAATACTTTTTTGTGGTAGGTATATTTAAATTGTCTTAACATAATGAAAAAAAATTTATTTTAGTTTTTCATCGATAATTTTCCAATTTCCATTCCAAAAATTAAAGCAGATTTACAAATGTACCTAAACGTGCTCCAGCACCACCAACACTTCCTTGCCTCCACAAAAAGAGTGGAGGGAGCAATTTTTAGTTTACTAGAAAAGCTGCAACACTTGAAGATTTCACAATATAACGGTTTTCGAGCACTGAATGAGTGATATTCCTGCTGCTATATTTTAAGATCACTGAATATACTTAACTTTTAACAATTTTGAATGAATGACACTTAAAAATGTTAAAAATATATTTTTCATAAATAATAGGACAAACTTTATTAGTTGAAAAATATTATATTGTTGCCAAAAGTCTCTATAGCTATAACTTCAAAATTTTACAAATGAATTAATATTATTTTGAATTTTTGAACTTTCTGTAAAGTCTTTTTCGACCGGCTTCTAAACGGATGAGATATACAATTCGACTGTGTCGTTTTTTCTATTCGCATGCGTGATTCTTATAGTTGACATAATCCTAAAATTAAAATTCAACATTTCATTCCCCCCAAAAACCTGCCCCCAAAAGGGTTGGAGAGGACTTTTTTTTCGAAAATTGCTAATTTTAGACAGCAAAATTGAAGAAGGGACCTTATCCAGCGATTTTTAAAAGGAACATTTGTCAAAAAAATAATAACGGTTTCTCAGTTACAGCAGTGGTAAAGTTTGAAATATGTGTGTGTTCCGCTATGTAGGGGGCTTTTTTCGGAAGAATCGGAAATTTAAGACGGAGGACAAATTAAAAAATAAACCATACATTTAGGTATATTCGTTATTAAAAACAAATGTACGGTTTCCGAGTTACAGCAGTGGTAAAATCTGAAATATGTGTATTTTCGCAATATTTTGTGATTTCTGAATAATAAAAAGTCTAAGCAACGAATATACCTAGTTAAAGGTATAATCTTTATTGTTATCTGAATTCTAGAATATTTTTTTTCAACAAAAACTAGGACCGACTTTATTAGTCTGTGCCCTGTACAATACAAAATAATATTAACTCTATTGTAATTCTATTATTATTAGCTAGAAAACTTCTAAAATACCAGCGCCAATAGAATTAAAATTATTTTGTATATTTTAGTGCACCAACTAATAAAGTCGGTCCATTTTTTTGTTCACAATATTTATTTCACACTTTTGAGTATAACTGTAGTCATCAAAATCATTTAACTTTCACCAAAGAAGATAACACGTTGCTTATACCTACTTATTTGGAGATTTCAAAACACAGCGGAAATACACATATTTCAGACTTTACCACTGCTGTAACTCGGAAACCGGTATTTTTTTTGGAAAATGTCCAATTCAAATGTTGCTACATATAATCTCGTATTTAATTTGGCCGTCTCATATTTTCAATTTTCTAAAAAATTGCCCTACCACATAGCGGAAACTTACATATTTCAGAATTTACCACTGCTGTAACTCGGATACCTATGATTTTTTGAATGGGAATTTTGTCGTCTGAAATTTTAGAATTTCGAAAATAATTGCCCCCTCCACCAATTCGGGAGAAATTTTTGGGAGGAAGGACAAATTGAATGCTGATTTTTTCAATGGGAGCAACTCTTAATAGTCCTCTTTTAAATGAAAAAAGAATCATGAAAATCAGAGCACGTTTAGATAATATTTAAAAGGTGCGAACAACCATAAAAAATGCTAACAGCCGAATTGTATACCTCCTCCGTTTGGATCGTCGGTCAAAAACTAACACCGAATTTATTAGTTGGTGGCCTAAAAAAAGAAAATAATATTACTTCTTTTGATGTTGGTACTTTTGAAGTTGGTGCCAAAAGTCTTCTTTACCTTCAAGTGCACAACTCTAAAATTACCCCAGTGGAATTAATATTATTTTGTTTTTTTCAGTGCACCAACTAATAAAGTCGGTCCTAGTTTTTGTGAAAAGATTTATTATAAAGATGGTTAAAAATATAATTTATTAGGTCAGATTTTCGATTTAGTTGAATATTGGCACCAGAAGGTCAGACACATTAATACCTACGTCATTGTGAAGGTTGTTCCTATTCTTCTTCAATTGTGACTAATTGATTTAGTTTTAACATTAGTCCTAATGTGTCCACGAACCTTAGTGAATTATCGTTATTTAGATGCGATAGAGCCATTCTTCATAAATAGCCGGTGCACCTGAACTGCGTTACAGAAAGATTATTACCTGTATCACAATATTTTGAACTGCGTCATCATTTTTTTAGAAAGTACTTGAGCACAGTTAATCCTCTCCTGAAAGCCGTCATGACTTATCACAGCTTAATAAGAGATAAGTGTTACTGATTATTAGTAAATTTTACGGAAGTCCGCAACGTCCACAACTCCATATGTTTCATGGACATTTAATAAGTACAAAATGCGAATGCGTTTTACCCTACTTTTTGACCAACGAACCCCGAACGGAGGAGGTATACAATTCGACTGTGTGTTTTTTTTTATTTGTGCGCGCCTTGTATATAGTAAACGTACTCAAATTTTGATGATTTTTGATTCATTTGAAAGAGGAGACTTGAGAAATGGTCCCATATTCGTAAAGACTCAAATTCGAAATCACCTTTCCTCTGAAAACCGTTCCCGAAGGGGGTGGAGGGGGCAAACTTTCTCGAAAATCGAAATTCTGAGGTGGTATAATTTAAGATAGGAAAATATCCGGAAACGTTTAAATTGAATATTTTTTTGAAAGAGTTACGGTTTTCGAGTTACAGAGGTGGTAAAATGATCACATCTAAAATACTTCTGCGTATTTCCGCAGCGATGTTTTGAGATCTTAATAATAACACATACAAGCAAAGAATATACGTGGATAATAGGATAAGTAGGTACTATCTTTATTGGTATTAGGTATTAGTGAACGTTCAAAGATTTTCTGATTTTCGTTTAAAAAAACTACAATTATTATTATTATTCAAGTAATATGTATATTGACAATATATTTTTTTTGTAACAGAAAAAAAGTTTGACATTTTATCTCCGTTGACAGGTTACAAAGTATCACATTTTATTAAATTACTTTTTCCCGGGTATATGTACACATAAATATAGCGATTTAGCTGGCAATAATTTTTTGACCGACGAACCCCGAACGGAGGAGGTATACAATTCGACTGTATGCTTTTTTTGGTTTTGTTCGCGCGTTGAATACATATAGTAAACCTACTCCTATTTTGATGATTTTTGATTCATTTGGAAGAGGAGACTTGAGAAATGGTCCCAGATTCATGAAAACGCAAATCCGAAATCTCCTTTGAAAACTGCCCCCGAATTTTCTCGAAAATCGAACGTTTTTTTTCAAAAGAATTACGGTTTTCGCGTAAGAGACATGTTAAATTCTCAAATATGTGTATTTTTGCTATGTGGAGAAAGACCTAATGAATTATAGCAACATTTATAATGAACATTTTTCCTAGTGTGACGGTTTTCGAGTTACAGCGGTGGTAAAATGGTAACATCTAAAATTCTTACCTATGCGTATTTCCGCAGCGATGTTTCGAGATCTCAATAAAAACAACTACAAGCAAAGAATATACGTGGATAATAGGATAAGTACTCTCTTCATTGGTATTAGTGAACATTCAACGATTTTCGTGAGTAATGTTGAACTCAGAATGTGAAATAAGTATTTTTTACAAAAAAATGGATCGACGTTATTAGTTGGTGCACTGAAAAATATAAAATAATATTAATTCTATTGGTCCTGGTACTTGTGAAGTTGGTGCCAATAGTTATCAATCTACCTGCAACTGCACAACTTCAAAAGTAACAGCTCCATTTTTCGTCTGTGGTGTAGCCAAAGATAATGTGAGTCCATTATCTTTGGTATAGCTAAGTAATTCGCCTAAGAGGGAGTAATGCGTGATACCCTCAATAATAATAATAATAATAATAATCTTTATTCAGGTTAACATACAAATCTTGATTAAAAAATAGTATGCTAATAGATTGTCTGACTTAATAAAGTCCAACAATCCCCTACCGAGATGCAAATAGCATCTGTGTGTAGACCTGAACTTAATAATGTATTAAAATCTACAAGCTTAACATAATCTAAATATACATATTAATATACAATAAATAAACAAATAATAAAATTAAAATGCAACAAAACTATAAATACAACTACAAATGTAAAGAAAGACACATGATATAGGAAGTATTAAATATTAAACCAGATTTTTTAAGTAATATAACAATATCTATGTATATTATAACTTCAAATTATTTAAAATCTCTTAATATGAAATTTAATACGCCCTCTAGAGAAGTTTAATTTTTTTAGATTGTTATCTAATCTATTGTAGACAAGTTTGGATCGATATAAACTAGTTTTTTGACCAATATTTAATTTAGTTTTACTTACTGTAAGCGATTTGTGTCTAGAAAATAAACATGCTTCGGCAATAGTATACTCTTCCCGTAGATTACAATAATTATTTATTAGTGCTTCCAAAATATATTTTTGATTAATCGTGTCTCACTGAAAAGGTTGTGTTGTTTACCAAAAGTTAAAATTTTGATAGCACGCTTTTGTATTCTTCAATAAGATGCTACAATTATTTTTTGATAATAGTTCATGTCTTATGTCGTTCTATTGTTATGGATCAAAGAAAGTAACATTTATATCCATTTATTTAGATTTATTTTTTGTCATTTTGGGTAATATTACAGTCTTAATTATTTATTTTGCCATCCTATCTTTATTCGTATTCGTCCTTTTCTTGATCGTCATCATCTTCCTCGTCTATAAGATTCAATAAAAGTTATTAATATTTTGTAATCGATATATTCATTGGGTTCTTGAATCCTTGTATCTATTATATTTTTGGTGTTGAAATTCGATAAATAATAATTTTGACTTTTTGTTTTATTAAAGTTTTTTGCAGATTAATATATTATCTATTTTAAATTTATCAACTGTATTTTTGTTATCGTTCCTCTAATAATGGTATCAATTAATAAAATTACTAGAGATTGGAATAAATTTAAGAGATTTTACAAACATATTTTCTCGGTTCCTTCCCAGATGTTTCATATGACAGAAAATAAAGATAAAATCAATCACAGAGCAGATATGAATATGTAATATAAGTAAAATTTACTCTTATTTAATCAATTTTAAAATTAACGATAATCTTCAGTCCATCTGATTCTTATTGATGAGATATATTATTAAAAAAAAAACAAATAACGAATGGCAGAAGAAAGGATTAAAATTAAATCTACTTGAGTTATTCGAAATTGATATATAGGTAATTTCCTCAGTGTCCAGATCAATGGTATGTCTATCCCATTACGGAATATATAATTAATAAGTAGGTACTTAAAATAGTCATTAGAAATTATTGTTGATAAATGGATTTCTTTTAGTCCAACTCAAAAAAGAGGAGGCTTGGGAGATGGTCCCATATATTAGTTCCAAAATCCAATAATTTTATCCCTCCAAAAATACCTCCAAAGAGGGTGGAGGGGATTTTACAAATATTGTAAATTTTATCTGGCAAGATAAAAGAACGCAATAATTTTCGAGAACGTTTAGATTGGACATTTTTTCCAAAAAATTAAGGGCTTTCGAGTTAAAGCAATAAGAAAGTGCAAAAGATTGTTACCAGCTCCTTCTGGAATCACTGTTTATAAGTGAAGGTTCAAATATTTTTTTGACCAGTGAATCTCTCAAAGATATGAAGTAAATACTTTTTACAGAAAATAGTACCAACTTTATTAGTTGATGCACCGAAAAATTAGAAGTAATTTTAATGCAATTGGTGCTGGTACTTTTGAAGCTTGTGCCATATTTTTTCTATCTACATATAACTTACAACTTACTAAAAAAATAGCCAAAAATGAACACAACTAAAAATACTTTCTCTTTTAAAAACAATAGCACCGAAAATAGATTTGAAAAAATGAAAATATTTTGACCCTAACGACGCAATAAATTGTCTCACTAAAGATACACAATATTATCTAGATAAAATAGAACAAAATAGCAAAAATATCTCATACCATAAGAAAAAACCTAAAAAAGATTGGATATCAAACGGCATTATTATTTCATGTGAAAATAAGGAACTGTTGTACCAACAATTTAAAAGTCACCCAACAAATAGGTACAGTTCTCAAAAGTAGATATAACAAAATTCTGAATAAAGTTATAAAAGATGCTAAAATTGAATATGATAAAAATATGATACCAAGTAATTGCAATAACGCAAGAAAACTATGAAAAATCTTGAATACTTGGAAAACATTCAAAAATAAATACTAATGTAGAATATATTAAAGATAAATCAAATACCAAAATATATGACACAAAAGTAATTGCCACTCAGCTAAATGAACAATATTGTAAAGTAGGTGAAAATCTTAGTAAAAGACTATATAATAAGGTAAGATCTTCGAACCCAAGATTACCTTACTGTGATAAAAAAATATTCTTATTTCCCTATAATCGCTTAAAAATTTAAAAAATAATTCATGATATGCCAAATAAGAACGGTGGAACAAATAAAATCAATTCTATAGTCTTAAAACATATTGCAATTCTTATCTCTAGCAGTTTGGCTCACATTTTTAATTTATGTATTGAAAAGTCTATTTGGCCAGATTCCTTAAAAACGGCTGTAATTGTCCCCAGCATATACAAATATGGTCCAAAATATAAAGTTAGCAATTATAGACCCATATAACTGATATCAAACTTGGCCAAATTGATGAAAAAAAGAAAAAATATACATGAACTATTTGATTTTATTAAAGAGAACAAGTTATTATCAGAAAAACAATATGATTTCATAAAAAACAAAGGTACAAAAGATGATAATCTTGATAAGAGTGTATCTACTGTTGCTGCGTTTCTGGACCTATCCAAAGCTTTTAATTGTGTCAATCATATCATATTATTAGAAAAATTAGGCAACTATGGTATCAGGAGAAAATCTTACGATCGCATTAAAAGCTACTTAACTAATAGGAAACTAAAGGTCAGAATAGGAGAGAGTAAGAGCGAGTTCAAAACTTTAAGTACAGGCGTACCCCAAGGAACAATTCTTGGGCCGCTTTTCTTTATTTTATATATGAATGATTTGCTAATTAACATGTCAAATGACTCTATCTCTATCTCCTATGCTGACGATACCGCCATTTTAGTATCAGTATTCAAAACCTGGAAAGACGTAGAAAATAAGTTGAATGCTTTATTGTCAATAGTTGATGAATGGCTGATATAGAATAGATATAGATAAAACTGTTTTCAGTTCTTTTGGCTTACACTGTGATACAATCCCAAAATATTTAGATATTAAAATAGAGGATAAAAAGATAACTAGGGTAGAACATTGTAAATACTTATGTATCATTATAGATCATAATTTTAAATGGGATAAGCACATTGATTATTAAATAAAAAAAACACTAAGAATGATCTACTATGCTTTCTTTCATAGCATTATTAACTATGGAATAATAGCTTGTGCAGCTTATCAGAAAAATCTAGTTAGTATTATTACAAAATGTACGAAATAGAATACTAGTAAAATAATAAACAAAAATATTTTTGCACAAGACAACCCTTTGAATATTCGAATCACTATGTTATTATAATAACACAAATAGAGATAATTTTATACAAAACACAAAGAAAGCTTATAAGAAAATTAGTGACAAAACAGTTACACAAACTCAATAAAACATTTCTATACACTATCAAAAGAATTGAAAATAATAAACATAGAAACATAGAAAATACATCAGAAAAGAAAAAACTAAAAACTTAGATATAATCCAATATTTTTGTATAAATCGTGAAAAACATTCAAATCTTTGTTAGAAATTTAAACAAGTAGATAATATTTTTTTTTGCTTTCATTTACTTTTGAAGAAGGTCATAAATTACGTATTACGCAGCTGATGCTTTAGTGGTTCTTCCGATAATATGTAACTATCTCCTTTTATTTAACTATATATAATTAATATTAATTAATACAATTAGACCTGTTGCATCTATAAGTAGGTGCCTACGTGGAGATTTAGTAGGGGTATTTCAATAGAGTTAATATTTTTGACAAAAAATTGGACCGACTGTTGGTGCACTGATAAATTCAAAATAAT
Organism: Crioceris asparagi; assembly: GCA_958507055.1. Lineage (NCBI taxonomy): Eukaryota > Metazoa > Arthropoda > Insecta > Coleoptera > Chrysomelidae > Crioceris > Crioceris asparagi. Next base: position 8,212,262 of record OY293829.1, read on the forward strand.
ATTAATTCGAATGGTACTGGTAATTTTGAAGTTGTGCAATTGTATTTATAGTTAGATTCATCACTTTTGGCAACAACTTCACAAGTATTAGCACCAATAGAATTAATATTATTTTGTTCAACACTTGAGGAGTGTAACATTAATCAAGAAAATCGTTGAACGTTCACTAATACCAAAGAAGATAGTACTTATGCTATTACCCATGTGTATTCTTTGCTTGTACTTGTAACTCTATGGAAAAAATGTTGCTACAAATAATCTGGTCTTTAATTTGGCCTTCTCAGATTTTCAATTTTTTCAATTTTCGAAAAAAATTGCCCCCTCCATTATTTATAAATAGCATATACAACTTCTATTCTCCAAAACGGCGAACATACTGAAAATCTAATTTTATTTGCATCAGTAGTGATATCTTTTTGTTGCCATTTCACGTAGACATGAAGACGTAGAAATAAAATTGTGCAAAGCTTGATGTCCTGTTTCTAATATGACTTCTTAACAACACCCTAAAACGATTGTGAACAAGTTGATAAGGAGCTAATTCCCAGTTTCATATCTTAATATAACAATAATTTAAACCTTTTACGCATTTTTTATTTTATCTGCCAATTAAGCCAAAACGGTAAGTCAGAGACCCGTATGCTATATAATTGAAATTGAAATTAATTGAAAAAAATGAGAAAAGCATCATTTTGCGAATCGTGGCAACACCGCGTAGTTTAAGAACATATTTTAAATTTGATCATTGCCCAAAGAAAAGCATTATTTTCTTTAAAATAATACGTGAATAAAAGTTTGAAAAGTTAATGAACAACCCAACAACGATGGTTTAAACATAACCTGAGTTCTGAAGATGATCGCTAATAAGTTCGAAACGGTTCATCACAGACCCGTACTCATATACATCGTTGAATTTGTCTTTGAAAGGATTATCTAAAAATGCAATGAAATATAAATAATTCCATTAAAAAAAATAACTTTGTGCTACTACCCTGTATATAACAAAGTGGCGATTTAAAAAAAAATTAAGATCATTTTGTAGAAAAAACTTTTGTATTTAATTTTTTTTGTAACCCCCGTAGGTTTCGAGATAAGTTATAGGCCCCTTTAAACGGGCCACCTTGTACAACTCTTTTTAAAAACTGTTCAGTTTAAACGTTTCCGCGGATATTAGGGAGTTATTGGAAATATATATTTACGTCATGCACTATTAAGGAGTTGCCTTATTTTAATAAGGTCTTGACATTATTTCTAGAAAAAATAAAGACTTATTGGAACGTATTCTTTAAATTGTTAGTTTGTCTGGATAATCAGTAAGTAACAGCCAACCTAATACTTTTGTCTGCGTCTTTACTTTGTTGTTTAAAAGTGATTTGCCTAATTTTAACAGCAACAAACCAAATATTTGAAGGTTGCCATGAAATCTTTTTTTTGTGAGGTTAGATTCGTTGAATAAGGGAAATAGGGAAACCTAAAATACTTACGCTAACTAGTCGTAATTAAAGGAAGGCAGTATTTTATTATGGTTTCCTTATTATTATTTTTTTAGTGCGCATGCTTAGCTGTCATTTTAAGGACGACCATAATAAGGCCTTTACCTTATAGCGTTTCCAATAATTCCCTATTGTCTTATATCTTTAATTCTGCCAACTCAGATTTTCGGATTTTGAGAGAAATTTTTGGAGGGAAAGGGATTCCGGATTAGAGTTTTTATGAATATGGGACCATTAAGTCTCACCTTTGAAATGAATCAAAAATCGTCAAAATCGGAGTACATTTACCACTATATACAACGCTCAAAAAAAGCCGACAGTCGAATTGTTTACCTCCTCCGTTTTGGTTCGCCGGTCAAGAAATAATATCGTCACCATTGTCGCTATCAACTTTTTTGACCGACGAACCCCGAAAGGAGGATGCATAGGTACAATTTGACTGTCTATCTTACATAAAGGAAATTTGATAACAGACAGTAATTGCTGTGGTATTTTCTACAGCTCAAAACTCAATGAGTATTTTTTGTGAATGCAGTAGGCTTGAAAGTTAAGTTTGAAAAACTTTATCTTTTCTTCTTACAATAATATACAGTTCGGTTCAGTTGTTTTTTTGTCTTATTTGTTATGTGCCCAGGATGGAAAAAGATTATGAAAAAAGTATGTAAAAACGCATTGTAGCCTAACCTAAAATTAAATTTGTTTTAACTTTTGTGTTGTTTCGCAATCTTTTCAACAAACACATTTTTTTCTTATTCACAAACAAATTTATTGAAATTTGGACAGCTGTTTATTATAAAACCTGTCATGAACAATCAAGCTTTCCTTTGTGCTTCCTTCATATATTGCTTAGAGATACTGATCAACAACAATAATATGTTCTTACATAATTTTCAGCTGACATTGAAGATGTTCATGTGAGATAAAGTTTTCAATATCAAATATCAACTGAATGGAAAATTGCCATACCTACGTCATTCCTACATATATGTTTACCAACCATTATAATCAAGATTATTCTTGGGAACACCAGAAAGAATACTTAAAATGAACTTGAATGGATGATTGATTATTAATTTAACCAGATAAGCTGTAAACACTTGAGCAAATGCATTTTAACATCATTAACACAATATATGTTTAGTTTATTTGGTTTCATTTTTGAATATTCCATTCAATATACCTACCTAGTGCTTTTTAATGGTGGTTCAGGTAAGGTCATCGAGCTATCCAGAAGAAATTCAACCCCTGTCCCCCTGTCTATGTCATTATTTGACAGCATACATTATGTTCGAAAGTAGCCGCAAGTCTCCATATTATGTAGTGAAAGTGAAATTACTTCTGTAATTAATGTATTTGAAACCTCATCAGTTGATTGTCAAACAGTTTCAATGAAATATTTCTTACAAAAAATTGGACCGACGTTATTAGTTGATGCACTGAAAAGTATAAAATAATATTAATTTTATTGGTGCTGTTAGTTTTGAAGTTGTGCAGTTGCAGTTAGATTGATAACTTTTGGCACCAACTTCACAAGTACCAGCACCAATAGAATTAATATATTATTTTATACTTTTCAGTGCATCAACTAATAACGTCGGTCCAATTTTTTGTAAAAAATATTTATTTCAAACTTGTGCGTGTACCTAACATTAGTCACCATACAATCGTTGAACGTTCACTAATACCAATGAAGATAGTACTTATCCTATTACCCATGTATATTCTTTGCTTGTAGTTGTTATTATTGACATCTCAAAGCATCGCTGCGGAAATACGCTTGAGTATTTTATATGTTACCATTCTAATACCAATTTAACTCGAAAACCGTAACTCTAAGGAAAAAATGTTCATTATAAATGTTGCTACAAATAGGTAATTATGTCTTTCATGTACTGCAAACAGATTTTCAATTTTCGAAATAAATCGCCCTCTCCACATATCAAAAATACATATTTAACATGCGTCTATCTCGAAAACCGTAACACTTGTGAAAAAATGTTCAATTTAAACGTTTCCAGATATTGTCCTATTTTTAATTATACCAACTCAGACTTTCGATTTTTGAAAAAAAATCGCTCCCACCACTCCCACCTTCGGGGGCGGTTTTCAGAAGGAAGGAGATTTCGCATTTGCGTTTTTATGAATATGGGACCATTTCTCAAGCCTCCCCTTTCAAATGAATCCAAAATCATCAAAATCGGAGCTCGTTTACTATATAAAAGGCGCGTACGAACCACAAAAAAATAAAGCAGACAGTCGAATTGTATACATCCTCCGTTCGGGGTTTGTCGGGCAAAAACAGATAATGTTAGACAAACAATGTTCTGTGAAATGGTTTCTAAAATGTATGAATTCATCTTTGAATATAAAAATTCATTCATTCTTGCAGCATGATAATTTCTCCTACATATGTCCAGATTTTCCGGTATGGAACCATCCACCTTCAAGTCCCAGTCGCAATGCACAGATTCTCACAAAAATGGTTCAGAAACATTTTACACACAAATATAAATCCATGGTAATTCTGTCATAAGCTCAGAGATACCTCTTTGGGTGTTACAGGTATGGAACTCTCCACCTAGGAGGCCCACTCATTCTTACAGTCACCACCATATCATTTTAATAATATTCTACATATCTAAATACATGGTAAAAATACCATCAAAATCCAGCCATAGAAATATACAATTAAGTACAAAATTTGGTTGGCAAATGTCGAATATTGTAACGTTCAGTTTTAAATGTTTATAGTGTATTGATTTTTTACTTTAATATTTCTGCATTATTTTTCGTATTTCTTAACATTTTCTTTCAATATCTCTGCTACAAAACACTATAACGCATTTAATTTTCTCTTTTATCTTTTATTTATAAAACTTTCTAACATGAAAATTATCGAGTACCTAAATGAAATAATATCGACAAATAAATTAACATAAACATTGTATTGTATGATCAATCTTTATAATTTTCGCAAATATCAATTTCATATAGTACCTAAGTTGGTACATGTATTTTAATCATAGAGCATTGTTTGTTATAATCATTACCAGTTGTGACAACCTTAATCTTTTCAATGTCAAAATTCCGTAAACGGAATTGATAATGGCATAAGCTTCCATTTCCTTCGTTTTTAGAAAAAAATCAAATCACATTTTTTTTCAGTTTTGGATTGTTAGTTTAAAATTTTAAAATTTTAAATTCATCTTTGTCCTGATAAAGGCTGGTCAAGTTCGTTTATTGGTATCATTTTTGTAATATTGTTTATTTACACAGGTAAATCAGGCGACAAGATTTTATATGATATTAATTGAAAAATCAAAGATAATGGACTTCCATTATCCTATTATCTTTGGTATAATGTAATAAATGGTTGGGTTTGATTTAATTTAAAGTTTATGTTATTTTTACAGCATTTGCGCTGGACATCATTTTATTAAATAGTTTTTATTACTTTCGGTTCTTGTATCAATGGACTCGGCAACGATTTCTCAGGCCCCATACGGTCTACTTGAAATTTCGAATTCGAACTTAGATCGCAGACATCTCGCCGCCTGTTAAGTTCCAAGTGTGACCAAATATTTATTAATTATAATTATCTCATTGAAGCAAGATCACTTTTTCGTCGACATGGAACAACAATGTCTGACAATGGGATCCGTCACTAGAATTACGCACGAGCATGGAGCGTATTTATACGTATCTGTTCTCTGGTATATAGGTCCTCTCTGGCAGATCGTCGTCTCGTATATATTACTCTTTCGTTATGTGTGTTGTGGTAGATAAACAGTAATTTGTTATGGAATTGCTGTTGCTGGCAAACAGATATACATAAGTATAGTTCATATCGAGAGAAGGAGAGCAATAGTAGGTACTCATCGGTACGGTTCAAATCTTAGATGCCTAATAAAAACTATTTTTAATTTTTTTCAAAAATTCCACTTGTTTTTCTTATTCTTTTCAGCAAACCCGTTTAACTGATACCTAATTTTGAGTTTTCTGTTCATCTCTTACATCACTTAAATTGTCAGTAGCTACCAATAGAATTAATATTATCTATAGTTTATTTAAACGAGCAATGTGGAGTCAATCAGCTAGGTACTTTTTGGTGTCTTTTTTTATTGACCTTCCAACATCATTTGACATTGGTTGTGTTCAAAAAATCAAAAATCAGTATCTTGTGGACATGACTGATTACTGATGCATCGCTTAGCTCATTTGTCAAATTGACGTATGTCAAAAGATTTGATATAATTTAATTCGACAATTATTCCTACATATTATAGGGATTGAAAATGGAAGAAGAAACAGTCTTTTTTTGTTCAATATATTTATAATGAAAAATATTATATGGTAAATGGAACGATAGATGTCCATAATCGAATTGGGAAATAGCTGAAACAAAAGATAAGTTATGTTACCCTATTGTTATGTTACCCTTTTCTTTACTTAGAGTGCTCTAGTTTACTGATAGCTGTCATATTTAAGACGCCAACTTTTTGATTACTGATTACCAAGCGACTGGTAATCAGACACTGCTGTGGACACGACCATGGCGCATATATACAAAGATTTGATTGTTTCAGCACTTTCAATAGTACATACAGTTTTACAAAGTTGTGGAATTTATTCATTATTGACGTCTACAAACATGTCTCATATTTGTAAGTTATAATTCGTTTTTTATCATGACGTTACTTGTCAATGCCATAACAGTCACTATACAATCTTGTTTATTTATGTCAAATATTTTAAACTTAAAAGGCCGTGGAAAATTGACAGATATACAGGCTCAATACAGGAATATGACATTAACTGATGACATACTTTAAGCCTGGCCAGGCTTATGGTTTGTATTTAGGAACACGCTGCAAGTATGTCAGAGGATTATTATTATTGTCAGCTGATTCAGATCAGTGTCTATTTTACGATTTTTCAATTGGAAATTTCAGACGTACCAGCTTACCTGTGACGTAACACAACTGGTTATATGAATTGATATATTTATAATATAAAATTATGGCATTCCCATTTAAAAAAATTAACGAAGACGTCATAACTTGGAAAGTGTTAAAAAATAACACTGTTTGCATATAAAATAAGAAAATCAAAATCAAAAATGGACCTGGCAAAGCTTTTTCTCTATATGGTAATATTTTAGTAGTTACTGAAGCGTTTCCATACTTTATGAACGCACTGTATACGTAAATATAGCAAATCAACAAAGATTTTACTATGTTTATTTGGTTTATTTGTAAATTTATTACACGAAAAGCAAGAAAAAATCAGCTGTCCCACAAAACCTTTGACATCCTTAAAGCTAGCAGAGCAAAGGGAGCAGAATACAAAATACATATTTGGTGCTTGTAGAGCGAATTAAGTGCAAATTAAGTGCTGTATTCCGAAATTAATTGCTCTTGTAGTTTATTGAAAAATGGCTGCTTTACTAGCTTTAGATCTAAAGCTAGCAGAGCAACCTTTGAAAATCAACTTTTTTGAGAATTTATTTTTTAGTTCTTGTAGGGCTAATTAAGTTCTAATTAAGTGCTGTATTCCAAAACTGATTGCTCTTATAATTTTAGGGAAAATTAAAAAAAACTTTTAAAAATCAACAACAACAACAGCAGAAAATCTTATTTGGTGCTTGTAGAACTAATTAAGTGCTAAATAATTGTTGTATTTCGAAATTAATTCCTCTTATAGTTTTTTGAAAAAAGGCTCCTTTGCTGGCTTTAGATCTAAAGCTAGCAGAGCACTCTACAAGCACCAAATGGGATTTTCTCAAAAAGTTGATTTTTGAAAGAAAAGCTGTCAATTTCCAAAAACTATAAGAGCAATTAATTTTGGAATACAACACTTAATTAGACTTAAGTAGCCCTACAAGCACTTAAAAATAAATTCCCAAAAAAGTTGATTTTAGAGGTTGCTCTGCTAGCTTTAGAAACAGCAGCCATTTTCGAAAAAAACTACAAGAATAATTAATTTCGGAATACAGCACTTAATTAGCACTTAACTAGCTCTACAAGCACCAAATAGATATACTTTGGATTCTGCTCACTTTGCTCTGCTAGCTTTAGGGACGAAATTGTCAAAGAAGCCTGGTTTGAGTTTCAGCTTTAAACGATTCCGATGGAGTATTTTTATTCAAATTTTTCAGAGTTCGACGCTAATTGTGTTTTCCATATTTCTGGAAACACGACAAACGCTGTGATTAGGCAAATTTGTGAAAAGAGCACGGTATATTTATTATTAGAGAATTTACCGTAATGCGAATTTTTGAATGTCGCAAAAAAATTAACAACATTTGAAAATCGAGTAGGCTTGAAAAACCATCTTTAGAAAAGTCTTGTTAGTTTTCCATTGCGAATATTTGTTTTAATGTTATAAAGCCCACATTCTCAGAAACGGCTACTTCAATTTACTTTATACACGTAGAAGAAATGTTTACCACAGAAGAGTAAAATTCATTAAGCCATCATTTCTATTCTTCCTTCATTGATTGAATATCATTTCACAATGCAGATATCATCCGATGTTTTTTCTGAATCGTACTTCCTAACAGATTCTCCTTTTCATCTTCACCTTAAACATGCTGTACAAAACCTGTTAATTAAATAGATGAATGACGTAGGTAATCATGAAATGTCACATGTATTTGGCTCATTTTAAATGTTGCTGGTACTTGAGATGGCAATATTGGTCCATAGTCCATGCAGAAAATGTGCATATAACAAACTAAATCGATTTGATATGAACTAATTTTTATTTTGGAGCATATATAAAGTAAATTTTACTCTGGAATTTCACACACAAAAAATGATTATGACCATAAAATAACATAATAAACGCATCTTCCAAATGTTAGATTCGCGGTGAAGGCTAGTCCGCTGATATCTTACGTTTGCGCATAAAGAAACCTAGCAAAACACATGTTTTAATCTACAATGAACATTACCAAATAGTTTACAATGCCTTTTCTATAATAAATATACCAATAAATTATTAAATGTTATACTTACTGGTTCAAATTACACTGTGTTTACATATACCTCTATGTGTAACTGACGGAGGCAGATAGGACACGGAATGGCGGACGATAATACCTATCTATACAGTGCTCTACATATACAGAGTTATATTCAAGAGATTATTTTTGAGGAGCCGAACAGAAAATTAAAAAGAATTAAATTCCTCAAACTTATCATGTGATATATCAAATGGAAGGTCGGGTTATGAGTAATTTAAATATATTTTTTTCTCAATATTATAAATTGACTACAAGTTCTCTTTACCTAGATAGGTAATACGACTTTATTATATTGTATTTTTTTATTTATTCCAAAAAATATTGTCGATTATGGGAGTAGACAGATGTGCCTGAACAAGTTTCATTTTCATTGGAATGTTAAGGGTTTTCGAAGGTTGACAAGTCAAGAGATGCCATTGACTTGAGGAAATGTGAATTGCACTTTCGAAGATTATTTTTTGCGAAACCAGAATATCTAATTATACCTATACACGACGTACAATAGCATTTAATTTAATCTTTCATTATTTTTTGGAATTTACATTTTTTTTCTAACCTAAAAGGTAACAAACAGCTTTTTAACAAAAATTCAATTGAACGTTTTCTTTATTGAGTATACCCATTTGTAATTCATAGAGTATATGTAAATATCTAAATATTTTATATGGGTACAAATGTCCATCACACCGATCGTCCATGGTCCAGGCTCGATGAAAAATTTCCTGGATTGCTATGTAATTTATATTCAAACTAAAAATTCCACTGGATTATGTTCAGCGTTGGTACAATTATTGTTACTTTGTTAACAACTATCCCATAGGGAATCATTTGCAATTTAATACCTTATACAAATAGTGGTATTGCTTTTTTGAATTCAATAAACTTATACAAACAGTTGTAGTTTTTTGACCGATTTCAAAAAAGTAGGAGGTATTATACAATTCGGTTGTATGTTTGTTTTTTATGTATGGCTGTTCGCGCATTTTGCATAGTAAACGTGCTCTGAAAAAAAATATCAGAATGCCAAATTAAAGAAGAGAATATATGTAGCAACATTTGAATTGGGTATTATTCAAAAAAGTTACGGTTTAAAGGTACAGTCTGAAATATTAATCAATATTATTATTATAATTGTATTTCCGCCGCGATGTTTTGAGATCTCCTAACAAGTACAAGCAAATAATTATACATAGGTAATAGGATACGTACTATATTCTTTGGACTAAAAAATACAAAATAATATTAATTCTATTAGTGCTGATACTTTTGAAATTGGTAACACAAGTCTTCTAACTACAATTGCACAACTTCAAAAATACCAGAACCAATAGAATTAATATTATGTATTTTGTGTTTTTCACTTTCCCAGAAACCTTTGTTTTTTAAATAATGTCAATTTGAAAGTTTTCGAAAATAATTTCTATATAATGCTGCCATAAAAATATACAATTTTCAAAAAAATGCCCCTTCCAACTCCTTGGAGAAAGATGACTTTCGATTTTGAACTCTTCTCGTTCTAATGGCTGCAATCGTTTGGTAATTAAAAAAAATGGATTTTCAGATCTTTGATATCAACTTCTCTCATCAGTGAATAAAAACTTTTTTCCGTTAATGAACTTTTCAATGGTATTAAATTAATTGATTTTGAAATAAAATGCTTTAATAACATCGGTAATTATTATAATTATGGAAAAATCAGTACAGATCAATAATTCACTTTGTTTATAAATAAAAAAATCTATCAACAGTCATAATGGAACAAATAAATATGTTTATTATGTTTTATGGCTTCATGAATGGAAACTGAAGCAACATCAATAAACATAGTAATCCAAAAGCGATCAAATTTCAAGGTAAGGACACATATATTACAGGCAGAAGAATATTCTTTACAAAGAAAAATACCTATCGACATAATTGTTGTTTTGGTCTTATATCTACAGGGTGTCCCGAAAATACGTAGACAACAGAAAATGGCAGACTCCTCCTGGTCGAAAAACAGATTGATTTAGCCAGTCTCGAAGCCCTCTGATGGCAAAACGACGCACTTTCTGATATAATACCAGTTTGTTAGGCTGAGTCGATCTATTTTTCGCTCAGGAATCTGCCTGATGCCCACGTATTTTCCGGACATCCTACATACATATATATTGATATAGTTGAGGCGACGACAGTTTGCTGAGTCAATGAATTAATTCATCCAATTAGATGAAATTTCACATTGATAAATTAGAAAATATGGACTTACAACACAAAATTTTATAGGTCAGCATAATTTTGGAAGTTGTATATTATGTTGAACCACAAAAATACTAAAAAAGTATAAATTTTTATCTTTGATTAAAGACATAAGCTATACTGATTTACAAATCATTTAACAAATACCTAGGAGACATTTATAGTACCTGCTTTAATGATTTATCAGTAAACTCTGGTTGTCTGATCCATATAAGCTAGAAAGTAATCATGATGAACTAGGTAATGAAATCAATTCGAAAACCAAATATCAACAAATATATTAAAAGCAATAACTTAATAATCTAATGTACCCATAGAGATATAAGATTGGTAGACTGCGGGTCATCATTTCATTGTCTAATCAATTATTCATCAGCAGGCGTTAGATGCAGAGAAAAAAGTTAAATTAATACTTAGCCTCACCCCCAGTCTACTAGTTATAATATGTCTATGAATGTACCTAACCTAACATTATAATAGTTCGAAATAATCGAAGCAAACAAAATTATCACAAGTCTATATTTTCTAAAACTGACCACTGATTAATTATTATCAATAGTCGTAGTAACCAAAACCGCCTCTATTGCCTGACTGACTTTGCGAAAATGAGGCTGCATACGGTCCAAATGCAAAGGCAGCAGACTGGCTTTGACTTTGACCACCACCGTGACCTCCACTTCCTGCACCAGAAAAGGCGAAACTACCAGCACCCCCACCACCTTGATGTTGGTTGTTGCCATATCCACCCTGTCCATGTCCTCCAGATGGGCCGTAGTTGTTGATGTTTGTAATATGGGTACCGCCGCCGCCATTTCCTCCATAGCCACCACCTTGGCCTAGACCTAGACCTAGAAGTCCTAGCTTCTTCTTGAGAAGATGAGGCGAGCGGATGGATCTATGGTGATCTGAAATATATGGACCGTTTAAGTAACCAGTTGTATTACGTCACCCAGTGGATTGGTACGCCAGAAATTTACAGTGTTGTCAAATCGTGAAATTGATCCTTCAGAATACTTGACGTAAAAAAATAAATATCACAAACATGGATCAGGATTGGTTTGATATTGACATGTAACATCACAATTAAATACGAAACATAACCTACAAATATGTGGTATATATATATACAATGTTTCTGAACGTCACGCTGCATGTATATGAATGTCATTGTGACAATGTTTCTGATATAGAGATGTATAAATAGGAAGGACAATAGCATCAATGCCATTGGTAGATGTAAAAATTAATTGTCGGTATTGAAATAACCTATATACATAAAAGAATCTAACCAAGAAGTTTTGACAACCACAGTCACAGTACAATGACAATACCTCATTCGCCTGAACTTACATCTGGTGAGGATGAAAACCATAGACCCCATTGGAAATTTATAATAAAATTAATTCAAACGTAACTTTATAAAATAAAGTAGGAAAGGAATATTGGTATTGTATTCTATATTTGCTTTTATTTTTGATCGAAGATCCCAAGCGGAGTATACAACTCGACTGTATGCTTTTTTTTGGTTTGTGCGCACGCTGAGATTTGAGAAATGGTCCCATATTCTTAAAAACTCAAATCCAAAAATCTGAGACGGCAGAATTAAAGATAAGGAAATATCCGGAATCGTTTAAATTGAAATTTTTTTTCCGTAGAATTACGGTTTCCGAGTTACAGCATTGGTTAAGTCTAAAGTATGCGTATTTCCGAGACGATGTTTTTAGATATCTGAATATTAACAAATAATTACAAGCAAAGTATACGTAGGTAATGGTATTGGAAAATTGGACCGACGCGTTATCAGTTGGTGCACTGAACAATACAAAATAATATTAATTCTATTGGTGCTGGTACTTGTGAAGTTGGTGCCAAAAGTTTAATCTAAATGCAAATGCACAACTTCAAACAACAGGTCAGAAAATAATTAAGGATATTCAATTATAGAAGTAAAAAATACTGTTTTAACAATACCTATAAGATATTTGTCAACCTCTGTTTCTGAGTTTTCAAATTTATCAGTTATTATTTGATTTGAAACATGCCGTTCTGAGACTATTTAACCAGATTTGATTCTTGGAAATACCTACTTACCTTCATTGTCCACTGGTAAGGCAAGTGCGCTAACACAGAAAAACAACACAAAACAGCATTTAACGTACATTATTGTTATTGACTTTTTAGGGTTGGATCGCAACTCAACTATGTTATAATTAAAATAAAAGAACATTGCAATTTATACCTATATATGATTCCCTCTCTTAATGCAGAATCTGGTTGAACTTGAGTTTTCTGCAAAATCCCATCAAGATTAGCATCATCATCATCTTGTTCCTGGTCTTTGCGAAAACAAAATTCGTTTCCGTAATATCGGAAGTATCAGCCTTGATAGCCAGTTTTTTTTTGTTGGAAATGATATCAAATACCACTAAGATACGCCTACGAGATTAAATTTTTTTGATTGATATATATATATAAACCGGTATGAGAAGAGATTTGAAATTTACATAATTGGACCAGTGATCCTTGAAAGGAATCCTATTTATGTTTGTGAGTATCTCTTTGTTTCACTTCCGTCATTCGAATTTATAATTTTATCAATTACGCAGTTTTGTTTCTTTCGAAATTATGGAAAATATGTAATCCAAAACAGAATTTTAATACTGTAATGTACCTAGTCCATGAATGGGTACAACTTTTTTTTATGTTATATTACCTACTTGCTTTTCTTTACATTACCGAGTTGAATGAACTTTCTGCATTTATTATTAGGTAAACGTACCTTCAGAACCATACTTTTTTTTCTAATTACAAGGCTATATACTTAAATAATGATGCTGTTTACTCATTGAGTTTATTTATAGGTCAGTTCTCATGTTATAAATGGCCATCAAATGTAAATACACAATTAGATCATATAGATATGTGTATATCATGTTAAATTTCTATCAATTACGGAATATTACACAATAATTATATAGTTCCATTATTTCCAGAATCGCGAGAGGCGGTTGTGTCAGTCGCTCATATAATCCAAGTAACCCAGTATGGAAAGTATTATTATTATAGTAATAAATAGTGTCAAAATGTCCATGTCTGATTTCGTTTCAGAGGTTTCTGAGTCAAAAAAAAAATTTCAGCCATTGGTTTGTCGGGTTTTGTAGGATATCGATAGCGTTCGCCGTTGACACAAAATGAGTCAAAAACGGCTCTAGAGATTCTGATACAACTTGTTTTTAACAATGTGTTAAAATTCCTTTTATACAACCTTATAACATAAGGCGTATCTTATTTTATTATTTTTTTTATTTGTAAGTCAATTACTTTATATTATTGAAATATAATAATCGAGTTTATATTTTTTCAAGGATTCGGGTCAAATAAGAAGAAGCATTTACGTAAAATATTTATTCAATGGGATGATAATCCAAATTTAAAACACAATATATAAGATATATATTTATATATACATAGTTCCTGTCACTTATGTTTGCCCTTTGGCATAGAACTTTGTGACTAGTAATATACAAAAAAAAAAGAATAGAGGACGGTTTTATACATGATGTAAAGGTAATTGTGTATATTAGATTAGTCTAAAATATAAACGATAAACAGCTATAATATTATTGCGAGTGAGTCGAAAAAAGTCTTACCCTTTGCCTATGAAGTGACATCTAAATTCATTCAAGTACAAAATATGGGAATGTACTATGAGAAGATCAAAGAATACAACTTTATTGACCACTCTGGCTGGAATGTGATGGATACTATACAATATTTACAATAATAATATTATTTTTTTAGAGCCGTGTACAATTTTTGACTAGTTTATATTTATGCCAAAACCGGAAGATATTTTATTTAAAAGCAACGTTATTATTAATAAGTGTATTGAGCAATAAACTCTTTCTCATTATCTAAGTGTAATAAATTGAGAAAACTTATTGTAACTATGTAAATGATGATTTTGGTAACATAAAATTTTGTATGCACAATTAAAAAAAAATCAATTACGTACTCTTAATACTGGAACTACATTAATGTCTAAGGTATATTCAACTATATAGTAGTAGAAAAATAATTATGTAAACATCATCTACAGTATCACTTGTTTTATGCTTCTTACACGATGTGTCACATTATATACAGTTTGTTTCACGAATCATTCACGAGCTATGTACATATCGCATCTCATTATCATGAAATTCTCTACTACGTTTGTCGATCTAAGTTACGACATCAGTATGTCAAGCTTATGTCCTTTTATACAATGATAGGGCGCTGCACGTATGTCCGAAGGCAACGCAATCTTTATTTCATAGGCGTCACAAAGTCATTGTTACATTTCGGATAATTCAGATGCATAAATTTATATTTGATAACTCAAGCAATAAATTTGTATTTTGTGTGTCTGCATTATTGTTGATAATAAATCTTTCATATTTTGTTTGCTTATATAATCAATCGATATTTTTTCTTCTAATTATATGAACTTCCTTAAATGCTATATTTAGCTTGAAATCGTTACGCCACTGATTTACTCCCGTCATTTGGATTGATCCATTTTTCGTGTTTTTAAGGCAGACGCCAACATTCGTGAAACAAACTGTAGGATTTTTTATACTTTTATAAAATATATAGGTATGTATTTTGTAATGGCACTTTGAATATTGTATATTAGTTTCTTATTTATATACAAAATCAACAAAGTGCTTCTTCTGATGATTAATAAAGTAGTCAAAAGAAGTAAATATACAACAAAACATTACCTTCTAAGGTCTGGTGAACCAAAAAAGGTTTTTTTAAAAGAAACAATCGTATAATGCCACTAGTAACTAGGTTATATTATAATATAACTAATAAATATTTCAGCTTCAGCTTTGGAATTTCCATAGTACGTAAGTAACAACAGCAACAACTTTGGAAGGCACTTTATATAACTCAGCCTTTTGTTAATCATTGTAGTAAACACAATATTGCTTTTCTTGGAGAAACAAAAAATAATCAAAAAACAAGACGCGAATTCAATCGATTTTTACGCTTCACTCATTGCTTTCATAAGTGCTTGTCCAGAAGCTCCAACGGTATTCATGATCCAGGATTTCAGTTTGGTATCGATGGCTGTATATATGGCAGGGTGTTTATTGCTACCGCAATTATCATGGTGGCTCAGAAGACCTTGCAGCTCCCAGGTGGATGTAGTATCAGAGAAACACATTAAAGGAGCGCCCTCGTCATTCTGTAGAGGTAAAAAAAAAGATTAGATAATGAAGATGATCAACAGTCTGAAGGTAGCTCAAGCAGTATAGGTAGGTACCCAACAATAAACCCAGGAAGACTGGAAACAGGGGTCCGATTTTCAATCTTGTTCGAATTTATACGTGCACTAATGTGTTCGGATAGTAATTTTCGTGTACGAAAAGAGATTGGTATTTTTGAACCCCACACGAAATGAGATTCGTATTCGAATTGTGGCAACGTTGTGAAATCGCATGCAACGGCCGTAGTGAGTCAATGTTAGACCACAGACCAAGATTATTAAATTGACGATCACATAATATTTATGCTCCGATGCTAGGGGCTTTGTAAAGTCTTTACAATTTTAAAAACTGATTGTCATTATAAGTTTCAAATAGGTCTACAAAAGGGTGAAATGTCTATGTGGCTCATTCGCCAAAATTTCTGCCCCTTCTAGTTGTTTTAAATTGTTAAATTGCACTAAATCTTTCAAGTTCACCATTTTTTACCTCTTTCGTAGACGAAATTCAGTTTTCGCCTACCTAATACCCATCAGAAGTATATTGAACGAACCACGACCCAGCCGTAGTTAGCGGACTCAGCGCGGCACATGATTTTGCATAGACAGTTGAATCTCCAGTATTACATATAGCTTCTTGAATCAACCATATCATCTTGAAATGGTTTATTATATAACCATAGAAATAGGAATATTCATTTTATGTATATAACTAATTGGATACTAAGTTTTTTCGCGTGTACGCTTTTCAAACGTACAAAAATGTATGTTTTGTTGCAATAGCAACCTAACGGGATGGTTACAGGTTTACAGCCTAGTCAAATGAAATTATTGTTAGACGTTAGACGCTACTTTCAGTTGGAGTTTTTGATTTGGACGTATGTTTTCAATCCCAAATAGTATTTAATCATCCTTGCGTTCTAATGAAAGGTAACATCCTTAAAAATTAGCAAAAATATTAGAGAAAATACAAAACATAAGTTCTCGAAAAAGTGAAGTTGAACAAATTGATGTTTGACTTGTGCAGTAGATTCAACATTTAAATGCTGTTAATAGCAATTTTGCAATACTGCCAGTATAACTTTCGCAGCATTAGATTATTTTATGAAGTCCGTTTCCAGGAAAACCTATTTGCTTTAGAAAACAATATGGAAAATATCTTCTAGTAAAGCAATTACTGAATTCATAATTTCGAAATCCTGAAGGCAAAGTTCGTCACCTTCGTCATCAAAAGTTGCCATAATATCGTATTTTTCCTCTAAAGCATGTATTTGTAAAAAATATTTTTTTAGTAAAGTTTAAACATGAAACTATACTTTTAGATACTTAAAATCCGTCTGATTTAAAATATTAAAAAAACGTTCAATATCACAGCAGCATTGAAAATGACAGATGACAGTTTTTAAACGTCAAACACACGTCTCAAGTCAATCATCAATTCGTTTAATAATACTTTTTTGCAAACTTATATTTACTATTTTTACGCATATTTTTGCTAATTTTGAAGGGTGTTTAGAGTTTAACAGAAAGCAAGGATGATTGTATACTATTTGGGATTCAAAAGATACTTCCAAATCGAAAATTCCTGTTAAAAGTCGTAAGTCCTAAGAACACCATTTTTCCCTTTTTTATTGACAAATCATTCAAAATAGCGTCTTGCGTCTCAATTTTATTAAAAGTTATGCTAACATACATCCATTTGTGCAAACATTTGATTTTTTAGGGGTTAAATAGCAAAAGCTGCTAAACGAGACTATTACCCATAGAATTAATACTCCTATTTTTATGCTATTACCAAATAAACTTACATAACATGGCGTCTTTTCCGTATCCGTATAACCGGCACATATCTTGTCCATTCCCATTTTTCCATTGTAATGTTTGGTGGAATTACATTCTTGAGTATCAATCATAGGTACTGGTAGATAGTGTAGATATTGTTGTTTGGTAGGCTCTGAAATATAAATACATAGTTTTACATTTCAAATTTTCAAATATATTACCGATTTCAAAACAATAGTGTTGATGAGATACACCATGTATACAGGGTGTTTCCAAATAAGTGCAAAAGTTTTTAGGGGGCAAATCCTTGTCGAAAGCTAAAGGGGGTCTTTCTTGTAAACAAAAGCTCTTAGACCTTTTCCTGAAAAGTTACACGCATCCAAAAATGAAAAAGAGATAAAGGAATGGCATTTTGTGGGCATAATTTTGAAAAACTACAATTGATGTCACAAATTGTACAAACAAAACATGACAGCCACCTACTAGATTTTTTCGATTCCATTTACAGAAGATTGTATTTTGTTTTTTATTAAGAAACTATTGCTTTTATGGACACAACAAAAAATTCAAGAAAGTTTTGCAATAAATTGTGCTTTTTAACGCGTATTTTAAATTGATAAATTTTATTTCTTCAAAAAGATCAGATGAAAAATGGAATAGAGGTTGCATGTTTCACCCCTTCAAAAGATCACATCAAATTTGAAAAAAATCACAGGTATCCTTTTTTGTTGGTAGAACATGCCCTGTATATAAAGAAAATGTATATGAGCACTTACCTCCAGGCTGACTGACACCCCAGCCCGCGACGATACAAAGCTGTCTTGGTTGCATATCCCGTTCTGGTAGACAGATGGCACTAGCGTTAACATTAATGGTAACTGGTGATGAAAGTTTGATCAGGACTGCATCGTTTATGTATTCAAAGTGCACAAATTTCGCCTGTAACAAAGTTAGTCAGAAGATGACAAATTAATACCATAGAGCAGCTTTTAGATATTCAAACAATGGAGGAAAGCAGTAGAGAACGAAAGTGTTGAAGGAAGTACAGAAACAAACAAAAATATATATAGTTAGTATTGTTGTCTCTCTCGCTACTAACTTGATACCAAAACCCTTGAAAGGAAACGGAAGGATCCCTATGCCAAATAAAAAAACTTTCAACATATTGTACCTGTGGATGGAAGACGATCTCCTTGACATCTCTCACTTGACTGCTCACATTGTCTGCCTTATTAGTGCCTCCTGCATACAATGACCAGTCACTCTCCTTGATAGTCTGACTGTTGGCTCCAATACACGAGTAACTAGCTATAGCCCAAATGGGAGTGATCAAAGTGCTGGTACAGTACGAATTTGCTTTTTTGTTATACAATAACGCCAGACTTGGCCACTGTGTAGGTGCAGCTTTGTTTCCGCCGATGATTCTTCCCGATTGAACTTCCATGAGTGAAGGATTGCCACAAACTATAACAATTTATAAATAATCCATCTTATTGGACACACCAAAAATCAAATATGATTGTGTATATTTACCATATTCTTGGCAGTTGACTGATACAAATTGATCACAAGCTGCGCCATCAGCCTTTTCTATTTGGAGTGATGAAGATTTGAGGGTTGAGCTGTAGTTTACCCTGTAAACAGCACCCTGGTAGCTTGTTGGTTTTGGTACTGATTCAAACGATGTGGATCCTGTGAAGCCTAACCTTTGACAGGCCAGGTCAGCATAGTGGAACTCAGTCCAATTGGCCCATTCCATGCAGATTGGGCTCCAGGTATTGTTTTCATTTTGGAACTAAAAAAAAATCGGTATAAATAATATTTACATTAGGTATTTCCAAGGAAGCACTACCTGTAAGATTTTTCTGTTGCTCATTTCAGTATTGTTAGTAAGTTCCTCCATTTTGAAACAGTTCCATTCATCTGAATTGTCGGCGCATTGTTCAATACCATCGCATCGATTAGCTGCTGGAATGCATCCTCCACCCAATTCGCATTTAAATTGATCCACAGTACATTCTAAAATAAAATATTTTTATATAACAAGCTAATTTGGATTTTCCTGTATTTACTTACCACAAAGCTTCTCATCTTCTCCAAGATTGCAGTCTGCTTTACCATCGCATCTCCAACTGGCTGGAATACAACTTCCTTGTTCTGTGCAATGGAATGAATCATCGGTGCAAGTTGTAGGACAATTCATTTCATCGGAAGCATTGGAGCAATGTGATCTTCCATCACATTTCCAGGCCAGGGGAATGCATTTGCTGCCTGGGCCACAAGAGAACTCATCAAAGTTGCATGCCCAGGAATCTGAAGCCAGTGAAATCATGTTATAGCTATGTTTGTTTGTATAAATGATCGCGTTAGATACTTACCGCAATTTTCCTCATCACTTCCGTCATTACAATTTAGTATACCATCACAAACCAGCTGCCTCTTGAGACACTGACCAGTTTTGCACTAAAAGTATGGGAAAATTGTTTATTGAAAATATCTATTTAATTTGATGTATGATTTCAATACATTGTAGGGTAAGTGTTTGGAATCAACCCAATATATCGGTATGAAGGTATCAAGAAATTATAAACAATCATCTTTGATATATTTGATTTAGCATATTACCTGGAAGTTGTTTGGACATCCTTCTTGTGCACAATTGACCTCATCCGAGCCATCACTGCAGTCTAAAATTGAGTCGCATCTACTGCTAATACCGATGCAATAGCTTCCATCTCGTACAGCAGTCCCATTAAAGCATTCAAATTGTCCTACAGAACATCTAGTAAATTTGGGCAACTCAAAGTTTTCAGTCACTGGTTTCTCTTGAGTAGATTTGGCCACCTCTGCGGGAGCCATTGTAGTGAAATTATTGCTGTCAGTCAAGTACATGAGTACTTCATTATTTGTGGATTTTACTTCAGCTGAGACGGTACTTTCGGTAGTGCTGGATACATTTGCGTTTGTCCTCAAGTTTTCCTTTTTTTCGTTTTCATCTGATATATCGTTACTCGTTTCCGAAGAGGTGAATTGATCATAGGTGTGGAGAGGAACTACTGCAAGATCTTCAGCTTCTGTTGTAGTTGCCTCGGTTGTTGATTTTGGTGCCAAAAATAGTTTCTCAGTTGTTGTAACATCATGAGTTGATTCTTTCACTTCGTATAGCTTATTCAAGTCTGTGTAATTTGAACTATGCGTTGATCCTATGATATCGTTCTCTTCTTCACTTTGCTTGAATATAACTGCAGTTGTTACAGTTTCAATGACTTCCGCATTCACAGTGGTAGGTTCTCTGACAGGTGTTATGATTCCAATGAATTTATCATCAGATGTTTTGGAATCAGTGGAATTTGAAATGGTTGAAGGTAAAGTGGTAATTTCCATGGCATTATCTTGTAAGGTTGTATTTTCATGGCTAAGATCAGTTTCAGAAGTCACTGCCGATACATCAAATGTCCTAGAAATTATTTGATCAGTTTTGTTTGCTATTTGTGTCATAATTGTTGTTGTTTCCATAATTTTGGGGATAGCATCTACTGTTTGGTTTTCTTCAATTTTTGTTTTGTCTTCAGATAATTTTAATGTATTTGTTGTAGTTTCCATAGCAATCAAATCTTCAGTACTTGAATCTATGTCTGATGAGTTGATTGCATTCACTGTCGTAATTTCTGAAACGGGTTTTTCCTTTTCTGTTGATAAATGATCAAGTTCTCTTGATGCTTGTTCAAAAAAGCTGTTACTATGAACGTTATTGCTGATTTCATGTGGTAGGGTTGTTTCCGTTTGGTTCATAACAGTTGTTGTGGTCATTTTAAGAGTTGTTGTTTCTTGTGATTGTGTCATAACTTCGGAATGAGTTGGTATGTCATTGTTCTCACCCGTGATCATTCGTAGCGACTCTAACGTTGTGGGTTCTACTGCTTCTAATTTTGTTTGTATGTCATCAGCAAGCTTTTCATCTATTCTATTCAAATTATCTGAAATTGTATGAGATTGATAAAAAATTAGTAAGACATTAATATACTGAATAACCTACCATTCTTTATAGTAGTAATAGTTTCTTCTGTTGTTATAGTATTTTTCTCTGGATTTGCAGCCAACGAATACAGACTGTCGTATGTACCATTATCAGAAGGGTTTGTATGATTCATTTGATCGAATTCGAGCGTTGGTGGATTAGTTGGTATCAGATTTTCATGGGAATCATTATCTTTTAAGATGGTATTATGTTCCGCGAAATGTTCATCTGAATGTAATGAATTGATGAATGTATCGTTATCGAGTTCTGGCAGAAATGGTGACATATATTCCTCAGACATTGATTCTGGAGTACTGGAGTTATGATCCATCATATGGATTTCTAAAATAAATGAATATGGAAAATAAATCATTTTCTTATCTTTCTCATTCTTAGAGCTTACCTTGTATTTTAGGTTCTCGATGAATTTCCGTTATATTAAGTTGAGTGGGAGTGACTGCAGCCTCGGTAGATTGGTAATTAGTAATAATTGGAACCAGATGAACCTCATTGTTTTCAGTCATTGTTGCATGTGTTGTTACTTCACTGGATGTGATAGTTGATGAGTTTTGCATAAAATTGTCAGACATAGAAGTTGTGGTTGTTTCGGTTGATGACATAGTGGGTGGACTGATAGTGGTAGACGTAGATGTTGTTATGACCTCGGCAATTGGAGTTACAATTCTCATTGCATCCAATTCATTATTATCATTGTCAGAATCGTTATTAGATTTTGTAGTAGTATCTACTTGTGTTAATAGCATTACTTGTGAATCCATTTGATTATTTGAGGAAGCATTAATGTCTTTGGTTTCGTTGGGTCGTAAAGTTTGAGTTTCTGCATTTGATTGAATTACCAGCTTCTCATGATCCATTTCATGCTTGGTTGTTGGAACTTCTATGTATTCGGTAGATTCTTCAATTTCCTCAGACTTATTCGGAACTGATATTAAACTTGGGTAGTAAAAGTCACCTGAGTTTATTACAGCTGATGCATTTAATCTTGGTATAATGATATCAGATACTTCTGTCGAAGTGGTCATAGTTTCAGTGCTCGTATGATTCAGCATTTCTTCACCTATGGTGCCATTTATTGAATCAGAAACTGGTTTTTGTTCTGTTTTGTGATTAACTTCAAGTAATACAACTGGTTCAATAACATGCTCGGTAGATGTAGCCAGGACTGAAGATGACGTACTATTTTGCACACTGTTTTCAGGCATTATAGTTGTTTGCTCTTGTGCTATAGTTTTTGGTTCAGTTGCAATGTTTTCCTGAGATTTCGATTCAGTGTTGACGTCCAACATGGTTGTAACTTCCATATGCGAATGTGATGCTACAGTGGTTTCTGGTTTTAGATCTGTTTGTGTTGTAGTTGTTTCCGGAAGCGAATGCATCTGATGATTTATAAAGACATTATTATGGAACTCGTGTTCCGTTTCTTCTTCAGATGTTGGCATTTTATTAGAGGCATGTGTGGTTGGTACATATTCCGATGTTGATTCATGTTCATGAGTTTTTTCTAAGTCAGATTTAGGTTCTGGTTCTGGTTCTGCGGTAGGCTCTGGCTCTGATTTCGGTTCAGGTTCAGCTGTTGGTTCTGGCTCAGATTTAGGCTCTGGTTCTGCACTAGGTTCAGGTTCAGATTTTGGTTCTGGTTCTGCGGTGGGCTCTGGTTCTGATTTAGGTTCTGGCTCTGCGGTAGGTTCTGCTTCTGACTTGGGGTCTGATTCAACTTTTAGTTCTGGACCAGATTTGGTTTCTGGTTCTGCGGTTGGCTCCGGTTCAGATTTAGGTTCTGGTTCTGCGGTGGGTTCTGGTTCAGATTTAGGTTCTGGTTCTGCGGTGGGTTCTGGTTCAGATTTTGGTTGTGATTCTGCCTTGGGTTCTGGTTCAGATTTAGGTTCTGGTTCAGCGGTGGGCTCCGGTTCTGATTTAGGTTCTGGTTCAGCGGTAGGCTCCGGTTCTGATTTAGGCTCTGGTTCTGCTGTGGGTTCAGCAGTAGGTTCAGGTTCCACTTTTGCCACACTGGTTGGTTCAATGAAAATATTATGATCTAAATGAGAATTTGATCCATTTTCAGACTTTGGTTCCGGCTCGGGTGTAGTTTCAGGGTACACTTCTGAATAATTCGGTATTATATTGTGCCCTTGGCTTATATGTTCTGGTGCACTGGATGGTTCGGAGTTGGGTTCTGGAGTTGTAGTTGGATGAGCATGGAGTTCATGTATATGTTCGTTATTAACAGTGTCTTCGTGTTGTGGTTCTGGTTCAGCCTTGGGTTCCTCACTAATAGGTTCTATTGCAGCATTATGATGATGATTTAGGTCATCGAAATTATCTTGAGTGTCAAAATCAAAGTCTGGAATATAGCCATCATCGATGCAAGTTTTTTTGTTTTCAGACAAGTATTTTCCGGGTGGACAAGTGCACACAAAATCTGCAATATTGTAGTCGAACATACAGATATGTTCACAACCATTGTTTTGTATTTGGCACAGATCCAGAATCTTCTCAGATTTAACTGATGATTCTTTAATATAGTAGGGTCCAATCAGGTTGTTATTTCTTTCTAACATTTCGTCCATTTTTTTCTTCAAAGCTTCCTTATCAATGGGATCTTGAGGATTGTGGATGCCTTGCTTATGTTTCCATACAACTCTATATTTCACAACAATACTTCCGGGACTAGAAAAAAAATCGAAATGATTCAACGTTCAGTTTATGTTTTATTAGAAATACTCACGTAAACTCGATGACTTTGACTTCTATCTCTGAAGGTCCGTACATTAACATATCTTGAGGAAAAATGGAGTTTTTGATTTCTTCTTCGAGCGCCTTTGCAAGTGCTTTGAATTCAGAGCTATTCTTATTTGCCAATTCTGGATTGTATTGTGCATTACTTATTGTTATTTGAGACTCTAATGCTCTAGGAACTGAAAATAATTGTAAATCATAGCAAGATTGTCGAACGATATTCAAAAGAACATTTACCTTCTATCATGGACGTATCAGTCGTTGGCAACATTGAAGAAACCGTTGATAAAGGCGGTGATGGTGTCATTGGTGGTTGTGGAATTGAATCTGATACACCTGGTACACTTAATCCGCCCTTTACTACATCTTTTTGAGTGCCATCAAATGTCCTGGCACTTACCTCCTGTGGCATGGGGCCTTGGTTCCCGATTACGCCCACTAAAACAAAAACATCATTCAGCTATGTGGCACATTTTTCGATTTCCAAAGAAAACATACCAGCTGCTAATATTCCTACAATTATAGCTGCTGCTACAATGCAGATACATATACTCCAACAAAGGCATTTACTTTTGCCCTTTTCTCCTCTTTTGTCCTTGGTAACGTATAGTTTTTCTCCCCTGGAAGGAAAAAACAGCGCCCAATATAACCAGCAAAGTAGAAAGTTTGCTTAAATCGACTTTTTTTATTCCAGAGATCTTTTTGACACACCCTGTATGCAATTATGCAGGAATTTTACCTACAACGACTCATCTTCAAGTCGAAACGTTTGTTTATGTGAATAAATATCATCTGTGTCGTGATTCCAATAATTTCTAACGTTCACATTCCAACGAAGATGTAAATGTCACAGGCGTAAAGTCTACCACAAGCAGTTGCCATAAATGTAATTAAAACGAGTTTTCCTAATAGATTTAAGCAGAGGCCGCGGGATTAAATATAGATGCGTGAGCAAATGAGCCAAGTTCCAAAACATAATCATGATTTGCTAAACTCTAGACTCTGATAATTATTTAACTTGGTATCGAATTTCCCACATTCACAATTACAATTAAATTTAATTCATTCTAGAAACTGCATTCATCTTTTATAAAATGTTATGCATTGGTAATGAAGCAAAATACAAGTCGTTGATTCACGGTTTGGAGGTGACCTTGCAAATTTCCTAGAGAAAAAATAACTGAACCATGAAATGTTGTGTGCCTCAACATAATGCGATTGCTGTCAAAGTAAACAAAAATTGTTTACCTCATGTATTTTCTATGCTCATTGACTGGCACAAAGTATTCATCGAAAGGACTTCCCACATCTCTGTCATTGGTTTTTTTCAGGGGAATGGTGGTCAAGCCATTTCCTGCAACGTCGTACGATTCAGCCGCCACATTGTTGGTACCTGTGCCGGGTTTCAGGTTGATCAGTTCCAGGTTGACGGCTTCCGTCATGGGGTCTTCGGTCTTGTTCAGCGAGCATACGCCTGGAATCAAATAATTAATGGTAGTTTATGGTACAAGGGCGTAAAGTGGCGAATATCTGACAATCGTAATTTTGCACACACTCGTCCTTCAGCGAATATGACACATAACTGGAAGCGAATGTTTTTTCCACTATTGTCAGTTTCGCCCCTTTGCTCACGTGTAGGATACATCATTTTTTGCAACACCTGCCTTGGAAGTTAAATTTCATGGTTAAAAATTCAACATGTTCGTCCCCTCAGAAACTTCTCCCAAAAGAAGTATTTCTGTTTCAGACGACAATTAAAGAAGGGACCATATCCGGCCATATAATGTAGTGGTAAAGTCTGAAATATATGTTTCTCCGCTAGGTATGTGGTGGAGCCAATTTTTTCAAAAATTTAAAATATGAAACAGCCAAATTAAAGCAGGGATTGTATGTAGCAACATTTAAATTGGACATTTTCCAACAAATGTACGGTTTTCGAGTTACAGCAGTGGTAAAGTTTGAAATATGTGTATTTTTGCGATGTTTTGAAATCTCTGAATAAGTATAATTAACATATTATCTTCTTTGGTGAACGTTGAATGATTTTTATGCCTCAAAAGTGTAAAATAAATATTTTTTATCGGAAATTGGATCATCTTTATTAGTTGTTGGTGCACTGTAAAATACAAAATAATATTAATTCTATTAGCGCTGGTACTTTTGAAGTTTTCAATCTCACTACAATTGCACAGCTTCAAAAGTACCAGTACCAATTAAAAATATTATTTTATGACATCTTGAACGAATCAGTAGCACCTACCTACAGTCACTCAAAAATAGAAACAATAATCCATTCTATTGTATTCTGCTCGTTTAACAATAAATGTTCTAAGAAAGTATAACGTAGGTACTGAATGCAAAATAAATCTTTTAGACTTTTATTGGTCATTTCCTAAGGTGTAAATTTTACTTGCATATTGATTGTATATGGCTTTGAAAAGCCTCACGAAGTCACGTTTCACTACCATATCAATGATTTTATTTAGTTTTTACGAGAATGAAAGTACGTTTCAGTTCCGTTGTTAATTAGCAGAACATGCGTGATGAGATGATTTTCCCTTTGAGATAGATAATATTGACTGAAAGGAAGAAGTATAAATTTGCTGGGAAATAATGAATTTTTAGATGAGTTTTCGGTATAAAGTGTAACCTCTTTAATCCGGACACACTTAAACCGGACATCCAATATTGCGGACACTAATTATTTTTAAAAGTCATAATTCGGACGCATCTCTTTAATTCGGACGCTCGCCATACGCGCGCAATTTTTTACTTGTTGTATAATGTTCAAACTTGATGTTGATGAATTAAGGCCGATCAGCAATAACTAGACGTTCACTCAAATTTTATAGCTTCCCCGTTTTTTTGGAAGTTGTCGCAAATAGATCAATAGAATGTTATCTAAATTCTTGTTACACTTACCCAAGGAGTTTAGCTCCCCATTGTAGGGCTTCTCGCTGTTAAAAGTACTTTTGACATTATCACCAACAAATGCTGGATTCTCAATACCACCATTCCCATATTTTCTCTCACTGTCCGGACTCTCATTCAACCTGTTGGTGCTCTTGTAATTTCTGCTCATCTCCTCCAAATTGCTGTGATTCTCCATACTTTCGGTGATGTCGATTTTGGCTGTGGAAAGGTAGTGGGGGGCTGGTTTGCGAGATGAGTCGTCATGTGATTCATCAGCAAAGTGGTGTGGTGATTGCTGGTAATCAGCTTCGTCCATGTTGACGGGAACTGTGACCTCATTGCTGTGATAGAATGCCTTGGCAGCTGTTAGAGGTGGGAGAGGGTTGTCAATCTCAATTTCCGGTGTCGGGACATGGTGGACGGTTAGGGTGATTTTGTCGCGGCTGTGATCCGGCGATGTGTCTGTCTGCATGTGGGAGTGATCCAATGAGGTGCTGTGCTCGTGCGCAGAATGCGAGTCTTGAGCTGTATCGCTGCCTCCATAGCTGCTGTCGGCGTCCATATTCTGGAATTTAGAAAAATAGCGAATCAAATTACTGGAGCTGCATCTTTATTTAAGATATAAATTTGAATATTGAACATCCAAAGAGATGACAGTAGAGAGTAGAGTAGGAATACTATGTGAATGACTGAAGTATCTTCGAAAAGCAACAGAAGATCGGGTTGCTTTGTCCTTTTTCATTAGAAAATACGCCATTGTGGAACAAGGAAGGAGTAGGTACCCCACTGGATCAATTTTGATTAAAGGAGTGTTCGAGCAGTAATTTTGGATAATCCGCATGTACAGTTTGAAACAGTTGCAAGTGGTTTGGGATTTTCTGTTCCAAAGCCAAATTTCAGTGCCCCTTTCTCTCGGCGATTGAAAATGTTGTAGTTCTTGGGTTCAATTGCTCATTTCTCCAACTGAATCAAAACTAGTTTGGAAATCTCCAGTTGAAGTGCGTTGGCGTCTGACGGTTCGGGATTGGTTTGAGCTGCTGTCTTTTTAGTTTGTTTTATTTAAAAAATGACTTGATCTGTAGAATCTAAGCTCCCAAACCAATGAAACAATTTTGATTTAGTTTTATTTGCTTAAAAGTTCAGTGGGCCAAGAGTGTTTTTAGCTAGTTTTTCTTTGATCAAGTTTGCGTTTATCTGTCCGTCTGTTTGAGGCTACGAAGCTTCCAGACAAATGAACTAATATTTATTTTGTTGTATTGATTAAGAGTGGTCTTAGCATTTTTTTGTCGGTGGTTTTTTAATCTAATATATTATGCAATCTTTTGTTGCAGCAGTTGGCTGTTTAAATTTAGTTAACATTATCATTTTTGATGTGTCATAAATAAAGTAGAAATTTATGGACAATCAGTTGGTGTGATTCGGATATATTTCTAGTATTGTTGTTGATCTTGATAGTTCGTTTTTAGTGTTCTGTGTATAAAATAAAAAATCGAATCCCTCATAAGAATAGTCTAGTGTTTGTCTGTCTGTCTGCTCGTTCATCTGTCACAGTCTTCGAAAGGACGGAGTGGTAAAATCTTGAAAAAAGATCTTTCTTCGAAGATCCTAGCTACGGAACACACTCCACGCAAGTTGGAATCGCAATGACCAATTTATATACACTATATCCACAAAATCGGGCAATGAATATCACATTTGTAGCTAATGCTTTTCTTCGTTTCTTTGGACCAATTGGTGGAAAATAAATATTTTCTTCAAAAAGTTGTGCAGTTTTAGTTAGATTGAAGACTTTTGGCACCAATTTCAAAAGTGTCAGAACCAATTTAATCAATATTATTTTGTATTTTTCAGTGTATCAACTGATAAAGTTGGTCGATTTTTGAAAAAAAAAATGCCCCCTTTGGAAGTAGTTTTTGAGAGGAAGGACATGAAAATCGGAGCGCGTTTACTGTTTTAGAGGCGCGAACATCCCTAAAAAAAACATACAAACAATGTATACCTCCTTCGTTACGTTCGTCCGTCAAAAACAGAGAGGACATCTTCAAAAGAGGAAAAGTAAAGGGTTGTAGGAGTGGATGCTTTTGTATAAATGTGGACGAAGAATATGGATCAGACAGAGATCTTCACATTTATTTTATGCTCTAGAAAAAGCAAAGCTTTGTTTTACAAGAGTAACTTTTGAGATCCTCAATGTAATTTGTTGAATTTGTGCTGTAATACTAGTTTTGAGGGGAGCGGAGTGCTTTAATATAATGTATCAAACGTAAACAGTTACTCTAAAATTTACTTATGATCAATTTGTGACTATCTTGAGATAGTTCTATAGTAAAAGAATCTGTCGGTTCCTATTCCCATTTTTTTTACCTAATCAAATTGAAAATAGACTGTTCATATTGATAGTAACTTAGACTATCCTTCAACTATTTTTACGGCGAAGCATTAGTTACTTATAAAAACTTACAGCCCTATCGATAAGCAACTATACTTCTTTACTAGTTTCGTTTGCTTGTTTGTTACTATCTTCATCAGAAATGCATTCCATCATGAAATGCATCATTTAAAATTAAACAGGTTTTGTTTGACTGAATTTTGCCATTTGCCAGAATGCGAACTGTTTCGACCTTCTCAACCATTCTTGCGTGTACCAGCCATCATCATAGACCATAGAAATCGCAGAGGAGTGTGTGATACTCACTCATAAGATCATATCTTCGGGGTTAATGTTCTGTTAGAAGTCATACTCTGACAAAGGTACGTGTCAGAATTTCAACTAGTTGGTCGCAGTTTTTTTTTTTAGCTTATAGTTGCGGTTACATTATAATGATTGTCGTGTGGCTCGGTAAATATATTTATAGAGTAATTATATGCATGAAACCAACTCTGTGAAATAAAATATCTTTTACCAAAAATTGGAGTGACATTATTAGTTGGTGCACTGAAAAATACAAAATAATATTAATTCTATTGGTGCTGGTACTTTTGCAGTTGTGCAGTTGTAGTTAGATAGAATTTTTTGGCACCAACTTCAAAAGTAGCAATAGAATTAATATTATTTTTTATTTTTCATTACAACAACTAATAAATTTGGTCCAATTTTTGGTCAAAAATATTTATTTCACACTTTTTGGTGTAACATTAGTCATGAAAATCGTTGAACGTTGACTAATACCAAAGACTTATCCTATTACCCATATTTCTTTGCTTGTACTTGTTATTATTCAGAGATCTCAAAACATCGCGGTGGAAATACACATAGTTCAGACTTTACCACTACTGTAACTTGAAAACCGTAACTTGTTTTGTAAAATGTCCAATTTAAATATTGCTACATATAATCTCTTCTTTAATTTGGCCGTCTCATACTTTCCCTTTTCGAAAAAAATTGCCCCCTCCACATAGTTCGGTCTTTATCAAGGAGATAACTCGAAAATCGTAACTCTTTTGAAAAACTATTCAATTTATTTTCTTTCGGATATGGTCTCATCTTTAATTGTACCATCTCATATGTTCGAAAATAATGTTTTTGTACTCTTCTCTTCCAAATGAATCAAAAATCATCAAAATCGGAACACGTTTACTTACCCGAATACCCGAATTGTATACATCCTCCTTTTTTGAAGTCTGTCAAAAATACCTTTTTTTTCTTCATTGACTTGAGGGATATTACATGACGTCTTACTTGTTTTCTGTCTCTTTACCAAGACTTCAGCATCTGATGGGTTAGTGTCAGAGTTTGTTCTTTATAGTTTTTTTCATATTATATCAAAATATAAAAGTCTTCACATGGTAGCTTCTTCCTCGATTGTACGAAATATCTATGTTTAGTTATTTCTTTGATTATGTTTTCCATTTTTTTTAAAATACGGTTTCCGAGTTACGGCAGTGAAATCTCTGAACAAGTCGAAGAAATGTTACACTCAAAAGTGTGCAATATCTTTCAAAAAATTGGACAGACTTTATTAGTTAGTACAATGAAAAATACTAAATAATCTTCATTTTATTGGTTCTGGTACTTTTGAAGTTGGTGCCAAAAGTTTTCAATGTAACTACAACTTCAAAACTATCGGTAACAGAAGAATTAATTACTTTCTTCCATTTTATGATACTAGTTACTTTTTTTCGGTCCATTATCAGCATTTTAGACTATTCTTTCATACAGTTTAGTAATATATTTTCGATACAAATAGAATTAAACGTCATTCTATGTCTACTTGTAAAAGATACTTCTCCTTAAGAAAAATATCGAAGATAATAAAACAATTATGTCTATTAACACATAGAAACGTTTTGAAATTATCTCTAGCACAGACTTTTTTTTCTGTTTGGAAACAAAGGATATTTATTGCACATTAGTTAATATTCTAAGAGTAGCGAAAGTTTAACGCTATGAACGACCTCTTTCTTCTGATTGTTGAGTTAATTGAAATTTTGCATTTACCTACGCTAATGAATATCTATATTCCATTATCCAAAAATATGTAATTTTCAATAACTGCTTAAAAATAATCAGCTTAGTTTGATACTACAACGGTCACATTTGATATTATCTTAAACCATGGTATGTAACAAACTTAACTAGTACAGAACAAAGATTGATTATGACTGCATATCTCCTGACGCTGGTAATTTTAAATTTGTGCCATTGTAGTTTGTTGTTGTAGTCACCAACTGCAAAAGTACCAGTATCAATAGAATTAATATTATTTTCTATTTTTCAGTGCACCAACTAAAATCATTCAACGTTCACCAAAGAAGATAAAACGTTGCTTAAACTTATTCAGAGATTTCAAAACATCGCAGAAATACACACATTTCTGACTTTACCACTGCTGTAATTCGGAAATCTATGATTTTTTTGAAAAACGTCCAATCTAAACGTTGCCGGATATCGTCTCTTATTTAATTTTGCCGTCTTCAATTTTCGAATAAAACTCACCCGACCACTCCATTTGCGAATTTTTCAATAAATAATCAAAATAATCAAGAAAATCGGAGCACATTTACTATTTATAAGGCGTGAACATTCATAAAAAATTAAAAAAAAACATACAGACAAACAGTCGAATTGCATACCTCCTCTGTTTGGTTCGTCGGTCATAGTTAGATAGATTTAAGTAAATTAAAAATGACATTTGTATTTGATGGATATGAAATCTTTCCTATTTTTCGCTAATTTATTTTGAATTCAGGACTTTTGCCCTGACGAAGTTAATACACATTTTCGAAAGCTTGGCCTAATTCAACTAATTTTATTCATTCAACGAATGCATCTCCAAGAATAATATATATATAAACAAAAATATTCAATTTGTTAGCAAAATCTTGATTGGTTCAAGTATTTGTATTGCTGCAACAAAGTCGAGATCCGTTTTAATTCGCATACATTATTATTCTATTCAGTGCCCACGTGTTTGCCAATATAATTTCAAATCGAGCATGAAAAAAACTGCACGAAACAAAACAACCACAATAATAAATTCCCATTAAAATCAAAAGACAGTGTCGCCAACCATCTAGCATACAAAAAGAGATACATTATGCAATTGAAATATTACCTATTAGAAATCGGAGAATAGAAATCAACAAGTAAGTAATTATTACACACACACGTGGTGCTTTAGATACAAGAGTTCCGTCGTTCGACTTCCAAGTGGATAATGAACATGGGGAATTTAATTATGTAATTGAAAACAAATTTCAAAGGACTCTTGACCGAAAAATCCTATAGAAGACTGCACTTGGAGATGTCACAGTTTGAAGTGCAGAGGTGAAAGTCACTGAAGGTGATTTGGTTTTTTGATAATTATGGAAGTGATATCAAAATAATTCATTGGAATTGAATTATGATTAAGTTCATCGGACATTGTGGAAATTATTCCAAACACTTTGGTGAATTTGATGTGATTTAGAACAATAAATGGCATATTTTTTCATTTATAGGAATATTGATGTAATTCCCGAATTGAACATCACTTCCGTGTATTTGACATTATTTGTCATATCGTAAGCGTCACCTCTAGAAAGGTTCCACTAGGGGGCGTTAGCACAGACCCCATAATATTGCAATGCCTTTAAATCACTTTTAATCTAGGTACCATTTGAATGTTGTTAACATGGATTTATAATCGTAAAATTGTATCTAAAATACTTTCTTTTCCACTGGGCAAATTTTTGTTACGAATACTTCATGAATCATTTTGATTAATGATTGATACCTTGAAGGCGTCGTTGTGAAGTGAAAGAAATTTAGAATGTTATTAGTGACAGTCAAAGTTGATATAGTCCAGTCAAAACAGTTGTGCTGTTACGTCATTAGCATGACATCTTTATCTTTACGACATCCATTAATGAACTAGATAAGAAATCAGGCTATGGCGGGATAGCACAACTGTTCCGACTGGACTATATACTTGAACGATTTATTTATTGGTCAAACAAA
Source organism: Crioceris asparagi (assembly GCA_958507055.1). Lineage (NCBI taxonomy): Eukaryota > Metazoa > Arthropoda > Insecta > Coleoptera > Chrysomelidae > Crioceris > Crioceris asparagi. The sequence goes on from OY293829.1 coordinate 8,246,183, forward strand.
AAGATAATTAAAATTAGGTAGGTATTATAATATATTAGCGTTAAGATTGGGAGATATATGGCCAAATTTATTTATTGTTGGTTAGATATAATGAATGATCGTTACTTGGAATAGTTTCGGCACTTTTATAGTACAAAGAAAAAACTATTCTGATCTACATTACTTTTATGAAATTGTTTACTGTGATTGGTTGTATTTTTGAATTTCCACTCATATACATGTTGATTGGTATGAATGGTAATAAACTTGTATCTAATAAAAATTTTAGCATGTTTTTGTATATAGATGTTTCAAGTATAACATCTTGGAAAATTATCATTTATTTGCAGATATATCTTCAAAGGACAATAAGTTATTCTTGTCTTTTTTTATACATAGGTACTTATTGTTACTCGTGTAATAGTACCACATACACATGAGGTTTCGTATAATCATTCACCATGAACTGACTGACTGACCAAGAATATAATAGTTAGGCACAACTCATTGTTTACGCGAAAATGTGTAACTGAAATCTAGTAGGTCAGATTTAATATGAATAGTAGCCATATTATGACAAGGTTAACATGATTAAATTTTGTTTTCACTGATGGTTGCTGTTATTATGTTATTTTCCTTTATGAGTACCTGCTACAAATCAGCCATTTATCATTCTTATTATTACCATCGGATTTGTTAATATAATAATATATCAGGGGTGCCGAGTTTCTTTGGGTAAACAAAGATATTTGTTTTCAAATGAATTGAGAAAACATTAAAGTACTTACCCTGCTTCTGTAAATCATTTCATAAATATGATTGAGTATGAAAATCAGTTAAATATTTTATTAATTGAAAGTATGATAGCTATTCAATTAAAAGTTCTTTGGATTTTACACTATTGTAGGTATTAGATGAATGGTATAGGATTTAATGTAATTCTAATTATTTTTCATCATTTGTATCTAATAAATTATGATAATGATTGGAAGACAATCCGGAAAGAATCAGTCTGTATATTTATTACTTGTACTACTTGTAGGCCGTTTGAAAATGTTGGAGAGTAATAAACCCTCATTAAATATATATAAATATATTATATATTAAACCTGTACGGGGGTCCTAATAATTTTTGGAACTTTTGAAGAAGTTTTAAATACCTTTAATTGTTTAGTTTATTTGTACACTCTAGCTCACCCTGTTTGGGCTTGTTAAGGGTCAGTATGCAATTGAAATCGTTCATCACATTGCTTATAAATAAGGTCATAAGCGTATCTTCAGGTAAGGACAGTGAATATTGAATTTATTTAACTTTTAGGATACAATTCATAAATGAACCTCCGGAATATAATTACAACTACAATTAATTTGAACTGATAAATTTAAAAAAATATGAATTTCTTTGAAAATGAAAGTAGATTTCATGTTAGAAACATCTATTTATAAAATATTATTTTCTTATACATGGAAAGATTACTTTATGCTTTTTGTCGGAAAGAGACCAATCGGACAAACATTTTTGTCGTTTCCTATGTTTGTAACCAGTGGTTCGATCGTTTTTCGTCTATGCAGTTATCTAGATCCCATATTTTTGACCGACTTCAAAAAAATGAGAAGGTATACAATTCGGTTGTATGTTTGCTTTTTTTTATGGCTGTTCGCGCTTTTTGCATTGTAAACGTACTCCGATTTAGACGATTTTTGTTTCATTGGAAAGAGGAGAATTGAGAAATGGTCTCATATTGAGAAAAATCAAATCCAAAATCTCTTTTCCTCCAAAAAAACGGCGTGAAGGGGGTAATTTTTATAGAAAATTGAAAATCCGAGACAGCAGAATTGATGAAAATTCCATATCCAGAAATGTTTAAATTGGATATTTTTAAAAATAATCATAGGTTTCCGCGTTACAGTCTGAAATATGTGGTTCAGCTATGTGGAAGGGAGAAATTTTAAGCTGTTATTTTGTACTGTTTGTATTTTACAGCCAAAAAAACTTATCGATGCAGGTCTGTAACAATTAAGGTTGCGTTTTTGTATATAGATAAATTTTGTCAAATCGACTAAAAATTGACCATAGAATATGGCTTCAAGAGTATGGCCATTCTTTATGATACACCCTGTATAGAACTAAATTTTTTTACGATTTTGGAATAAATATTTACTGCATGCCTCTAAAACGAGCCGTCGAAAATGAATTATTACTCTCTATAATTTTCAAATAGACTCTACGAGTTTAAAAACGTTAAGGTTTCGGAATATTGTTCTAAAAAACACAACATTTTTTTATGGAAATCGATAAAGGCTATCGCAAATGAGCACATATCAGCATCATCCTGTAGTTGGACAAAGTATTATTGCTAATCCAAAAAACCAATCCATTAACCAAAATTGTTGCGAAATTTATTGTTTCGATGATTAAGATCACATCCAAATTTGACTCAGGTAAATGGAATTTGTTATTCACAAATAATCATCGAATATAAATTAATGTATAATATTGTACATTTCCAAAATAAAAATAAAAAATATTCCATTAATTCGTCAACTTTATGGCATTTACCTATTATCGCTGCCAGCATACAAAAATATAAGAATGATTCATATGAATATTCATGTTCGCCATAAGAAACGTGCCTAACTATATGTAATTTTAGTTAAATAATAGTTAATTAAAAAAAATAATTACTTGTAGTTCAGGGCGCCACATAATTAACTAATTTATCAAATATATTTTAGTGCCAATGTATTGGGTAATTGAATTTCAATCAAAGTATTGTTGAGAATCACATATTATACATAATCATTCCTGGTGGATAAACATAATCTATTGACAGCTGTAATTTTGTACTTGACCTTTTCCAGAATATGTAAAGAGTGAAGAAGCTAGTAATACCCAAAATTTATTTAATTTATTAATATAGGTGTCTTCGGTTCTCTGAATAAAATACAATCTTGACGGGATATCTGACTGATCCAAGGTTATTTGGAACAAGAAGTCTTACTGAGTCTTTTATGAGCATTATCAAATTTGGAGAATGCGCAACTGTTTAAAGAAAATGGTTATGATGCACTGTACACTATATTTTATTGATTCTAGGATTCAAAACATTGAAATTACGTCTTAGTTAAACGAAATCTATTAGGATAATAGAGTAAAAATCATAGAAATAAACTTTTCATGCCAATAACTACTATTTCAAGAACGTGGGTCTTACTTCGTCATTATTAGTAATCTTCCGCCAAATATTCAACTATGTATTACTTGTACTAATTTTATATCATTGAAGCCGTGTTAAAAATATTTTACATTTTTATACTTTATTATTGTATAGACCTTTAGAATATGACTACATTAAAAAATAGTGGGAAATTCGTTATTAATCATGGATCCCTAAAATAAAATACACAATGATTGATAACCAATTAAATGTCCTGTAAATAATAAATTGGTTTCTGATGTTGAAAAATCACAACGCAAACCTTCCGTTTCACCCTGTATACACATTTATTTATCTGCATAATATATCTAAATAGCCAACAACATTTAAAAGAGGGCTAAAACAAAATTAGCACTCTAGCTTTTGCTTCACAGAGATGTCATTACCTGATATTATGGGAGGGATAAAGAACCGGAAGTTTTCAAAATTGCCGATACAAATCAAAGTTGGCCATTCTCTAGCTAGATAGACCGCTCGACTGCGAGAAAGTGATAGACTGATGGGTAAATTATGGAAGACTTTTTCAAACAACATTGAATGTCTGATGGTTGTTGGTAATTAGAAGATTTGTGTAGAAAGTGCGAAGACGATAGAAACAAAAATGAACGTCATCTTATGCATTAAAGATTGCTTGAATATAATACCGTCAGCCATTTGTAATACAATGTGACTCTGAAAGGTTTCTTTCTAAGATCAAAACAAGTTGATAGAAGTAGAGACCTTAGTAAAAAGTTGGAATTTTTTAAGGTCTATTTTTATTATAAATTTATTTCAGCTTATGGAATTTCGCTTAAATCTGGTAATACATATAGGTATAAATAATTTCATAGGAATAGAAATTTAAATATCAATTATTTTATTTACCTTATTTATTTACCCTTAAAAAAATAGGATCTGTCAAATGGACCTGGTGGCAAAATGCGATCACGATTTTCCTCTTATCTGTGGAAATCATTTTAGGTTCTATATCCTTTCAACGATTGCCATTTTTTTGTGGCCAGATTTTGTTTTCCATTTAAGAGATATAGCGTGTCAAATGTATCGATTTAGAGTTTATCTCTGTTAATAATGATTTAGGTATATATTACTATATAACGAGATAACGTATAGTTTTTGCGTCACAAAAAACAGGAAATGGCACAATTAAAGTCATTAAAGAAGAACAGCACGAGATGTCTATTCTCTTCCCATAATGGTAATTTAACCGTACAGGTATACTGACTGAAAATGAGAACTGTTACGCACAATATTACTTATTTTAGTTTTAATTTATACACTCCAGTCTTTGAGAAACAATTGTTGTTGTTTTATTATGCAATAGAAGAATGTGAGCATCTTCACCGGGTATTATTATAGGTATAGAATCATCTACTATTGTTAATTCTATTTTTTGTTTTTGTAGGGTAAAAATGAAAAATATACTATATAATAAGATAAATTTTCACTTAGTCTGCTATATGAAAGGCGGCTGTCATCAAAATGTATCTACAAGTAAACTGTGGTGTATCAAATAATATTTTTTTACCAAAACCTACGACCAACTTTATTACTTGGTACACCTGAAAGTACAAAATAATTTTAATTACATTGGTGCTGATAGATACTTTTGAAATGGATACCAGAATGTCTTCTATCTAACACAACTTCAAAATTACCACCATCAGTGGAATTAATATAATTTTAATTTTCCAGTGCCCTAACTAATGAAGTCATTTCTAGCTTTTGTAAGAACATTTTATAATCAGAAGTTTCAAAACAGCATTAACACATATTTCAGACTTTAATATTGGAAGCCGTAAAGTTAAAAAGAATGTCCAATTTTAATGTTGCCGGATATAGTCTCTTCCAAATCTATTTTTTCCTTAACAAATTTTCAATTTTCGAAAAAAATGCATCTCCATCCCCTTGGGGGTATTTTATAGTGGAAAGATCTGTTGTATTTCCATTGTATGAGGCCATTTCTTAACTATGTTCTTTCATATAAAAAAATACATAAAAATCATAGCACGCTTTTTATGCGCAAATTTAAAAAAACAAAGTCGAACAGTATAACTCCTCCATTTGAAAAGTCGATCAAAAAAATAATTCAAATAACTTTTTTATATTACCTACTCCAATTTAGGCGTGAAGTCGTCCTTAAAATCTATTGCAAAACGTTTACATTCACATATATCTAAACGGAAAATCATGTAGGTTTATCTGAAATATTAGCTAAAATAGTTTTCATAATGTTCTTGCAATTATTATAATTTGTCTATGAGGGATATAGGAACGCCACCTACGAGCCTAGTTATATTTTGATTAGTTTGTTTAGGCGTAACCTAACTATATATGTGTAGATATTGCAAATCAACTTCTGCACTGTAAATTTCCGGCTGTGGTTTTTCTCTCTCCAGTGGCCAGTTGAATTGCCTTGAATGTCTGAATCTATGAACTATAAAAGAAAAAATGTCACACCCATAAGGAAGAGTTTTGCGATTTCTATTGTTCAGACGTATTAACAAGTAGGTTTCGCATTTGAAAAAATTATAGATTGGTAATTGCTATCAGCTACAATGATTTGATATAATTAAATATGTGATGCCCTTGACTCCAAAAAATCTTACTCTTTGTTATAATATAATGAAATAATTATAATTAATAAAGTTCGCAACTCTTTGACAATATTTAAGGACCGGAACCGTCGGTGTTGAATTAGCTAATATAAAAATCACACATCACAACCCGAAATCTAGTAAATAGAAGACTTCAAAAGTACCAGCACCAATAGAATTAATATTATTGCGATTTTTGCGTTGCACTATCTGATAATGTCGATCCTAATTTTTTGACTTCCCAAACGGAGGAAGCATTCAATTCGAATGTGTGCGTTTTAAAAGAAATATCTATTTCACATTTTTGAGTATTTTTATTAGTCACAAAAATTGTTGAACGTTCTCTTTCATTTATTCAGTGATTTCAACATGGAGGTAACAACAGGCCCTTTTCAGTTAAAAAAAAAGTTCCGGGCCATCTCTCAACACTTTTCTTTCCAATGAAACAAACTCATCGAAATCAGTGTGCTTCTTTTAAATAAAACTATCGAGTCGAACTCGCTTACGAAGGGTTCCGTACCCTTGTACTATCTCTGAACGTTTATACTCTCTGTTAAAGTTCATGAGATACTGCCCCTCACAGACGGAAAGTCTTAGTATTTGATGTTATAGCGAAAAAAGAAATACACTTTTTCTGAAAATTTTACCTGTCTAGCTATTACTGTTCAAAAGATACAGCCCGCTGAAACGAACAGACAGACGGACTGTTTTGTTGTTGTATCAACAACAGAAATATACATTTTTTGAAAATTTCAGCTCAAAACTCTTAAGTATAGAACCCTTTTACCACAGTGTCCCACTCGCACTTAGAACCAGTCCGAACACTAATCCAGATCCATCCATAGAGATATACCAAGAGAGAATATCACGAGAATTTCTCTTAAATACCTATGTCTTAGGGATTTCCCGGTATGGAACCCTCCACCTTTAAGTCCCAGTCACACTGACAGACTGTCACAAAACAGTCCATTGACATACTACACACAAATATATTGAAAAATCCACAAAAATTCAGCCATGGAGCTCAGAAATACTTCATTGTTATAACAGGTATGAAACCCTCCACCAAGGAGGCCCAGTCACACTTACAGCCACTATCAGATCATTCTAATAACTTTCAACATACATATATGGTAAAAAGAACATAAAAATCCAGGCATAGAGTTCAGAAATATACAATAGACTTTCAGGTACGCAACCTATCACATAGAGTCCTACAGGTACTGAAAGTATGACAGTACTTTTACATAAGGTTTGATAAACACGTGTGCAAAATTTGTGAATAGTGTGAGACCTCTATATAGATTAAATCCAATAAGGTGCTTATTCTTAGAAAAAAATTTTTTTGCAAATAGGTATCACTGCCGGAAAATTTATTCCTAATTCTGAGAAAAACCAGATACAATCTAAAACGTCAGTAGATTTGGTCGGAATATTGCTCTTTCTATTTTTTTGCAGTAAAATGTTAGCATAATAAGCAGATTTTGTAAGAATTCACATAATCGGTTACTATTTTTAGAATAAAGATTGCAATTTTCATTAGAAGAATGATTGATTCATGGAAAATCCAAGTGCACCATCATTCACAAAAAACATCTATACTTAGATACTTCTTTTTGTTCTGTTGAAATATCTTCCATATTGAACAAACACCCACAATAACGAACAATATAGACAAGGTCGTTTGAGAAACCGGTACTAGCCTGATGTGACATAATATTCATAAAATTAGCCTAATTATAACTCACGTTTTTTTTTCTTTCTGTAAAATCGCTTTGTAAATCACGCCGTTAACTCCACGCACATTTTATTCACTGAAAACACTTAATGACGCAAAAGAAAAACTCAATCAAACTGCTTTCGTACGCGCCAACACTGAAACTCGTGAACTGAGTAGGTACTACGAAACCAACATCCAACTTATGCACTGACTGATGAATGTTTCACTACTATCTACTGAGCAGTACCATTACCATGCTCTGTACCAAACACCCTACCCATATTCTATTTAGTCCATGAGCTGACTGCGAAATAAAACACCTGGCCGATCGAGTAACAGGATGAAATTATTAGTTTTCATAGCGACTACAAAAAAAATCATCAGGTGCCTGAAATTTCTCCTTAAACTTTAAGGTTATGACATATATTGTATTCAGTTCTCGATATGTGCTAATATAATATTCAATTCAAAAATCATTATCATTAAAAGACATGGTGCACTTATCATTTCGTTCAAAGATAAATAAAATAATGAATTATATAAGTATAATACTGTGAAGGGCCCGGAAAAATCCCACTTCTGACACCACTGTAACGGCACTTCTGGTACACCAATTGGGAAGCAAACAATAGGTGACTTGAGTACATTGATTTAGCGAACATTTCAGCTTCTCCTTTTCGAAAATTATATGAACTGCGCATCTACACAGCAAAAGTTAGGCGAAGTTTATCTAATAGATAACTAATGTGGACCTTATGGTCGCTGTGGAAACTATTGGCCAAGTGTTTTTTTTGCGGTCAGCTCGTGCGCTATATTATGTGCTATGGAAACGGCACGGTATGGTATTGCAAAACCTGACCCGCTAGGCTGACGTGTCAACTTCCAAAGAATATTTTACTCTCCAAGACTCCAAGCAGTTGTTAATATTATGGTCAACAAATATCCGAAGGATATCTTCTAGTCTATTTCATATATATACCTACCAGAACACTTTCTGTTACGCGATCACGTGGATACCATTGTAGGTTTAATAGATACCTGCATACCAATCATTATCGATTGATTTTATATACTCTCGTTTTTATTTGTTGATATGACACATATTCTTAACAACAGTACGAGTGATTGAAAGGATGACAGGAACTTTTTTTGATACATTTATGAGTCAGTCAAGACCTGGAGAAGAAAACGCTAGAATATGAATATTCTATATTTTTCCTTCAAGGATCGCCAGGAAATGGCAAAACTAGCTGTCGACAGCCCTTGCTTATATCCTTTTTGACCGAGGAGGTATACATTTCGGTTGTATGTTTGTTTTTTTTTTTATTAAAAATATAAATTATTTTTTGTATAGTAAACGTGCTCCGATTTTGATGATTTTTTTGATTCATTTGAAAGAGGAGAGTTGAGAAATGGTCCCATATTTAGAAAAAATTCCAATCTAAAATCTCTTTCCCTCGAAAAACCGTCCACAAAGGAGATAGAGGGGGCGAATTTTCTTGAAAATCGAAAATCTCAGACGGCAGAATTAAACATGACACTATCTCCGAAAACGTTCAAATTGAACATTTTCTCAAAAGAGCTATGGGTTTCAAGTTACTACAATGGTAAAGATTGAAGTATTTCCGCTATGTGGAGGGGGCATTTTTTCGAAAATTGAAAATATGAGACGATCAAGTTAAAGAAGAGATTATATGTAGCAATATTTAAATTAGACATTTTTCAAAAGAAACTACAGTATTGGTAAAGTCTTGAATATGTGTATTTCCACCACGATGTTCTGAGATCTCTGAATGATAAAAAGTACAAGCAAAAAATATACATGGATAATAGGATAAGTACTATCTTCTTTGATATTTGTGAACTTTCAAGGATTTTCATCACTAATGTTACACTCAAAAGTGTGAAATAAATATTTTTTACCAAAAACTGGACCTACTTTATAAGTTGGTGAACTGAAAAATACAAAATAATATTACTGTCTCTCTGTTAAGTTTGAAGCCAAAAGTTCAAAACTCCAACTGGTAATATTGAAGATTATACCAGAACCAATAGAATTAATATTGTTTTGAATTTTACAGTGCACCAACTAATAGTCAATTTTTTTTTTTTAAATATTTTACTGTAATGCTTGTCGAAGTTTGAACTATCAAAATATTTTGATTTTTTAACAACTTTATAATTAGGTACTCAGTGTGCATTTGCAGCAAAGATAATCGCTTATTTTGGCCTATTCAAAACACTCATTACAATTTGTGCAATATGCCAAATAATCAAATGATTTACTTCTTAATACGCTTTGACAATAAAATTAACGATATCTAGTTATCTTGTAAACTCTGTTATGTAATGAACAATGATAAAACATTTTCATTACTAGACCAAGATTACAGTTGTTTGTGATGACATATCTACTATAAGTTGATAGTTCGATTAGAATTATTGTTATTATCCAATAAACTAATTACAAACTAGTCAATTCTGAAGATAATAATTACAAGTCCATTAACTGACAACGACAGATCGTTACAAAATGGGAAATAATATATAACGTTGATGGAAAAAGAAAAACTATAATTTGAATAATTTACAGTTAACCGTTAGATAGAAGAAAAAAACATATGTAAACGAGTTGAATTATATTTCTACGCTTACATGTGAGAATGAAACATGCATAGGTATGCTAAATGACGACCTCCACAAGGTTCTATAGAGTACCTACTAATGCAAAAATGTAAATGACACATTATTATGAAATCATTGCTCCGGTTGCAACAATGCAAAATTTTTACAAATTCCTCCAAGCTCACATAGTCTATCTATGGAATGTTGGCCATATTTAAACATTGTTTCTTATTCCGGCGTAGGAGCTTGATGTAATAATGTACGTATCTAATCTGCAGGCAAAATGCGACATCGAAAAGTTAAACAATTCTCACAACATACCTATTCAATCAATGTAGAAATGATTTCACTACATAAATGCAACAACGCTATCATGGAACTCGATAGGAAGCATTAATTCTGTATTAACGAAAGCGATAATGTTGTTGAACATTTCATGAATAACTCCAGCAATTACTAATATCTAAATGCCTAACTCTGATCTCGTGACATGTACAATTTAACTTTTTTATTTACTTGATTGTTAGTGAATTTCAATTATAATGCATTTATGTAAGCAGTTGTATTACGTCACAGGTGGAGTGGTATGCCAGAAATTTTCAACGTTATCAAATCAGTACTAATTGGAATCAGCTGATTAATCTTTCAACAAATTCACTGTTCAAAATATTCGACGAAAATAAATATAATACTATCTATAAACTTGTGAATCGTGTTTGGCTTGGTATTGACAAGAAACTTTAACATCAAATACGATTCATAGCCTACAAATATGACAGCTCTATAGAACTGTCCCATACTACTATTCCAAATACAAAATTTCAAAACAAACTTTGTTTAATATAGCAGCCTGCTCCTAAATACAAATCATTAGCCTGTCCAGGCTTAAATTATGTCATCAGTCAATGTCATATTCCTATATTGAGCCCATATATCTGTCAATTTTTTCGACGGCGATTTTAACCGTGGTCAGGCTAATGGCACAGCTTACCATGGGTAACAGCTTACCTTAGGTAAGCTGTGCTAATGGTTTGTATTTAGGAACAGCCAGAGGTACATTATCTATGCATTATCAATGTCAAACGAAGTGGAAAAGTCAGTAAAAATGTCACTACAAAGCCATACAACTGATAACGTAATCTTACTGCTGATTTAAATAGACTCTAGTAGTAAATTTATAGACAAATCTAGAATTTGGATACGATCAGACAATATTAAGTTGCTATTGATGTTTTTATATGTCCTTCATTCTTGCTGCGTAACGTAACCTAACCTTTATCTTTTCTAAAGAATGACAAGTGATTATTATCTTATATCCCCTGAATTAAGTAAAGACTTAATTATTTACGCACTGCGGGGATGCTACGGTACGATTTTATGTGTTGTTATGTGAGAGACTTCAATGCTAGATAAGGCGAGTAACCTTCCAGTTAGATGCCAAAAATGTATTTCGATCTTTATTTAAACCATTTCTGCTATAAAAACAATGTCAACGTGACCACATAATTTGAACTTCTGCATAAATAAATATATTATGTAGGTATGTAATAGAAGCGTAATTTAAGTGAGGTTATGGAGGAAATTATGTAAACGGTAATATGTAGTTTTGTGTGTTATACTGCAAAATAATAAAAATGATGTTTGCTCCCAATTTCTTCAGCTACAAGTTGATCCAGTTTCAAGTGGAATATGATCATTTAGTGGTTCTTTTTTATTATCTCACATAGTGCCTGGAGGAGCAAGGACCAGCAAGGTGTTATTACATCAATACCGGGTGTATATGAAAAGTTTTTGTTGAATTTGAGTCTATCTAAGTAAATATTAAGTAGGTACAGTTGAATGTTTTTTTTGGAAAAAAAGATATACAGTTCGGTTGTATGTTTGCTTTTTTCTTATGTATAGCTGTTCGCGCGTTTTGCATAGTAAACGTGCTTCGATTTTGATGTACTGCGAAATAGACCCATATTTAGAAAAACTCACATGCGAAATCTCCTCCCCTCCAAAAACCGCCCCAAAGGATTAGGAGGAGGGAATTTCTCTCGAATATCGGAAACGGCTGAATTAAATATGAGACAATATCCGGAAACGTTTAAATTGAACATTTTTCAAAAGAGTTATGGTTTTCAAGTTACAGCAATGTTATAATCTATAAATATTTTTTACAAAAATTGGACCGACGTTATTAGTTGATGCACTGAAAAGTATTAAATAATATTAATTTTATTGGCGCTGTTACTTTTGAAGTTGTGCAGTTGCAGTTTGATAACTTTTGGCACCAACTTCACAAGTACCAGCCCCAATTGAACTAATATTATTTTATACTTTTCAGTGTTCCAATGTTTTGTAAAAAATATTTATTTCTCACTTTTGAGTGTACCTAACATTAGTCACGAAAATCGTTGGACGTTCACTAATACCAATGAAGATAGTACTTATCCTATTACCCACGTATATTCTTTGCTTGTAGTTGTTATTATTGAGATCTCAAAACATCGCTGCGGAAATACGCTTAATTATTTTATATGTTACCATTTTAATACCGATTTAACTCGAAAACCGTAACTCTAAGGAAAAAATGTTCATTATAAATGTTTCTACAAATAATTATGTCTTTCATGTAGTATAGAAAGATTTTCAATTTTCAAAAGAAGTCGCCCTTTCCACACAGCAAAAATAGATACATTTGAGAACTTAACATGCCTCCGTCTCGAAAACTGTAAGTCTTTTTAAAAAAATGTTCAATTTAAACGTTTTCGGATTTTGTCCTATCTTTAATTATACCAGTTAGCTAGTACCTTTTATGTTGGTACCAAAAGTTTTAAATCTAACTACAATCAATTGCGTTTTTATTTAAATTTTCTGATAAAGTTAGGTTATGTTTTTTTTATTTCCCCCTTCAATCGGAATTGTTTTATTTTGATAAAAATAGGTTGAGGCGGACAGACAGATACCAGAGTTTTTTTTAGCCGGTGTACGGAACACTAGACATCTCTTTGGGTCATCTTATAAAATTCGTCACATAAAAAATTATAATAAATTAATACGCCATAATGTAATCTGTCTAACAAATACGTATCTGGTATCTTTTCTCTTGCACAACTTCAAAATTACCGGTACCGATAGAATAAATATTATAGGAGAGGGGGTAGATAGTAAAAGCGGACTCCCCTAAAGAGGGTTTCATTCTCCCTAAAGCCTATTACATTTTAAAATGTTTATCATATATATAACATCAAATTGGATTAATGAATGTCCCATTCATTCATCTGCTGTACCTATTCCGAAATGCATTTCACTCTTAATTCTTGCCACACCTAATTCTTGTAGAAGACACACAAACGTAAAACACTTTATTTATATAGCTTGAAATAATAAAAATCATCGATGTCGTAAAAAAATATCCACCTGTTTGTCTCGGTAGCCCGGAGCTAAGCACATATCTCAATAACAAAAAAAAAAAAAGAAAACGGCACATGGCTTTGGAAAGTTTTCGTGGTGTGTAACACTTTTTATTTTCAGTCACCGCTGAAGGTTGTTGGTTGATACCGATATTAAGGGCATCGTTGATAAAAAAAAGTTGCTTTAATAACTATCAGTTGCTACCCGTATCATTTAGCAGAGCCCGCGTCTCTTCCTGTACCAGCAGAGGAAGTTAGATGATATTGAGTTGTAGGAAGCGGTAGGTTACCTAGGTGAGCAGCGGCACATTTATTACGCAATCGATATCAATAACATGGACAAAAAGACAGTTTTCCTTGTGATAATATTAATTACATGTTTAGTTACGTAAAGGGTGTTTCAAACTTGACTCTACTACCAGATATTTATGTAGATGTGACAACACTGTAATGCTCAAATTATTTTGATTCGATAGATCTTATTTGGCTTTAGCTACAATCAAAGTTTGAAATTCGTATGTCTTATACATCTCCTTAAAGGGCTAATAGTTCAATAAATATTTTTACGAATAAATATTTCTTACAAAAAATTGGAACGACTTTATTAGTTGGTGCACTGAAAAATACTATTTTGAAATTGTGCAGCTGTGGTTTGATTAAAAAGTTTTGGCACCAACTTCAAAAGTACAATTATTTTCTATTTTTCAGTGCACCAACTAATAAAATAGGTCAATTTTTTTTGTGAAAAATATTTATTTCACACTTTTGAGTGTAACGTGTCATAAAAATCATTCAGCGTTCACCAAAGATAGTTAGTTGCTTATACTTATTCAGAGATTTTAAGAAACATCACGGAAATACACTTATTTCAGACTTTCCCACTTCTGCAACTAGGAAACCATAAATTGTTTTGAAAAATTTCTAATTCAAATGTTGCCACATATAATCTCTTCTTAAACTTTTCTTTAATTTGGCCGTCTCATATTTTAAAATTTTACAAAAAAATTACCCTCATCACATAGCGAAGACATACATATTTCAAAATTTACCACTGCTGTAACTCGAAACAATCGACGAAACTTCCCTGAAAGAAGAATTCCGGACAAATACATTTTTTTGGGAATCGAACGAGACTTCAAAAATCACATTGTTACAAAATATAAAAATAGAAACAAATCACCTAGCTAGTCCCAAATTATCTAAGCGAACGGTTTGAAGAATGGCACGGATGAAATGGAAATGTTGCATGGCCACCGAGAAATCCTGATTTGAATCATATTGACATGCAGTTCATTTGTTATAATTTTAATATTTTTGTTAATACATGTTTTTTAAATTGAATAATTCTTCTCTATATTATTTTGAAAAATCAGATATTACCATGAAATACATTAAATTTGAAAGAACAGAAAGTACCCTTATTTTTAGTCGTAGAAAACAGTGAAACAGGAAATTGGGATTTGCATTTAAAACATCGGTTTGGTTACAAATATTCACCTCTGCTTGTTAGATTTATGATAATGGCTATTTACTTTAAGGTATGAATTACTACTAATGATGAATTACACATATATCTGCAACTGTCATTTTTTCCCAAAAAGGATAAAATCTCGAGAACTTTAAATACTAGTTATAGGGTTTATTACACAAAGTTACACAAACCTAACCTAACCTAACCTAACCTAACCTAAAATTTTATGTAGAATCCAAAAATCTAAAAATATAGCCTATTTAAAATAAGAAAGTTGATACCTGTATCAGAAATACTAAACACCCTGTGAACATGAAAGCAATCAAAATAAAAAAAAAACAAAGAAATACACAAAGATTTTATCTTCATACTTTTTTCCGTATCTCTCATAGTTTCTGAGATAGGGAGTTATTGAATCTTATTCTGGACAGCCCGTACAATATACGTCAATATTCTAACCATTTCTTTGGCTTTGGGTCAATTTATTATGT
Organism: Crioceris asparagi; assembly: GCA_958507055.1. NCBI lineage: Eukaryota > Metazoa > Arthropoda > Insecta > Coleoptera > Chrysomelidae > Crioceris > Crioceris asparagi. The sequence goes on from OY293829.1 coordinate 8,261,679, forward strand.
ATAGAAATAGTACATAATTATGTTAGTTATATTGTATAAAATCTTGCCATATGGTGGCTTAATGTAGGCAAGTGTATTCATATCAAGTCAAGCATTTAATCGCTTTGTTTGCTAGGCTTTTGGAAAGAACGTCGGTAGGTATACGGTTATTATTATTAATATTATTATTCTCAATTTATTAGAAAATTGTTTGCTGCGATGTCAACGACCCTGTGTATGTTAGATGATCAAATGCAATTTCAGCCAACTCTCGCATTATATTATAATCGTGGCTTCTTTTCCTGCATCTCGGAAATGCCATCTTTGCAGCGGTGACGATGGGTTTCACCATCCATTAAATTTCTTTGGTAATATCCCCTAATAGTTCAGTGATTTTTTATCTCTTAATTTAATATGAATTTCTAGACTTTATTAGTTGGAGAATTGAAAAATACAATTTTTTTTATAACAAATTTGACTGACGTTATCAGTTGGTGCACTGAAAAATACGAAATAATATTAATTCCATTGGTGCTGTTTCTTTTGAAATTGTGCAGTTGCTGTTAGATTGCGAAAGAAATCGTCCTCCCCACATAGCGAAAATAAACATTTGTTAGATTTTAACATGGATGTAACACTAAAACCGTAACTCTTTTTAAAAATATTCAATTTAAACTTTTCCTACCTTTAATTTTGGCATCTCGAATTTTCGATTTTCGAGAAAATTTGCCGACTCCACCCTCTTCTGGGACGGTTTTCGGAAGGAAGGAGATTTCTAATTTGAGATTTTACGAATATGGGACCATTTCTCAAGTCTCCTCTTTCAAATGAATCAATAATCATCAAAATCGGAGTACGTTATAAAAAACGCAGACAGTTGAATTGTATACCTTCTCCGTTTGGGGTTCGTCGATCAAAATTAACATTAATTTTATTGGTACTGGTAATTTTAAAGTTCTGCAGTTGCAAGTGAGATTGTTAACTTTTAGCACCAACTTCAAAAGTACCATAATCAATAGAATTAATACAGTCGGTCCAATTTTTGGTAAAAAACTTTCATTTCACACTTTTGAGTGTAACATTAGTCATGAACATCGTTGAACGTTCAATAATACCAAAGAAGATACTACTTATCCTATTACCCATTTATATTCTTTAGAAATACACATATTTCAAACTTTACCACCGCTGTAACTCGAAAACCATAACTCTTTTTAAAAAATGATCAGTTTAAACGGATATGGTATAATCTTTAATTCTGCCACCTCAGATTTTCAGTTTTTCAACCATTTGGGACCATTTGAGTGCGTTTTTTGGAGGGAAGGTGATTTCAGATTTGTGTTTTTCTAAATATGCAGACATATAACAGCCATACATAAAAAAATAGAAAGCAAAGATACAACCGAATTGTATACCTCAATCAAAAATAAATACTCAGTACCTAACATATGGATAGTGTGAGATTTCTAAAAATAGTCAAAATCTGCCCACAGGCCAAATTCATAGTCGTGCATTAAGGTCAAGGTCGATCTTCAATTTTCATTTCTGTTTCATAGATGATTCTTGCTTATAAATCTAAAGCTAGCAACAGGTTAAGATGAAAGGAGTCCATAAGGTAAGGAGTTACTATGAATATAAGAGATCACTTATGAATCTTATTCAAAGGATTTCATGCCGCAGTTTCTTCTTGGGCCAATACAATCTATTTGTAAGCTGATGTCAGATCACCAATAATTTTTTTAAACACCAATTCGACTGTAATGAAGAAGCACCTTTCAATTTTATTTCTCCCATATGTCACTATCGCTTCGCGTGTGCTGTTATCGGCTAATGTTGTTCAACTGTAATAAAAAAAACCGACACTAAACAAGAGAACGTGCTACCCATAATTGCGTCTTGGTACAAAACGTGATTCCAATTTAATTACGGTATTTATAATTGTTGTTGTTGAGGAAGGCATTTTCTTCGAACACGGGCGTTAAAAAAATACCTAGAATGTGTATCATTTCACTTTCTTCTAGACAAGTAAAACAGTAAATAATGAAATTGATAATAATGTAAGCTGATATAGAGTAAATTTATATTTGGTAAGAATTGTTCGGTTTAGGTTCGGTTAGGTTCATTTAGGTTCGTTTAGGTTCGCATAGGTTCGTTTATGTTTGGGTAGGTTTAGGTTAGGTTCATTTCATTCACTTTCATGTTAACTTAATTCATCTAATTGCCTGATGTGATTTTTAGGGTTCCATACCCAAAGAGTGTCACAAATTTTATATTTCTAAGGTTGACTACAAACAAAAGATTTCGAATCTATTATAGTGATGCCGTTGGCCATGGTCAGTTCAAAATACCTCATTACAGACATTTTGCAGACATGGACACACAAATTAAAGAGAAGATAATGTAATATAAATGTGTTGACCATAACCGTAATCTAACATGGTTATGCGGCGAAATTAAATGATTTTTTTTTGTTGTGTCTGTTTGTGGTCTTGAGCTGGAGGAGATATTACGCGACCTCTGGGTAAATGCGCACAGGACCGCGAAGAAAGTGAAATCTGATACGAATTCCTTTTTACTGTACATAGTATATACTAGCCATTACAACAAGAGACGTGGTTGTTATTCTTATACCTAGTTTTTTTCGTTGTGCTTGCTTTATTTTTTCTTTGGAATGTTTCTTCGATGCAATCGATGCGTGCATTTCTCGTGTACCCTACCTATATGCGTGGCAAAGTGAACGTTTAGATAACCAGCTTTTATTAACCAATCACATTTTCTGGTTTTTGCTAAGCAAAAAATATCGAGTTCTTAAAGAGACCCTCATTTAAAAATCCAAACGGTATGTATATATAGCTAATGCAGGAAGAAGTGACACCTACTCTTATCATCCTAGTAAAATTGGATTATTATCATTAAGCATGTCAAGAGCTATGATTTCCCCCAAAGAGGGTGGAGGGTGCATTTTTTTTCGAACATCGAAAATGTGAAAAGACAAAATTTATGAAGAGACCATATCCGGCAATGTTTAAATCGAACGTTTTTCAAAAAAATCATAGGTTTCCCAGTTACAGCAGGGGAAAAGTCTGAAATATGTGTGTTTCCGCTATATGGGTATTTTTTTCGAAAATTGAAAATATGAGATGGCCAAATTAGAGAAGAGATTAAATATAGTAACATTTTAATTGGACATTTTTTTAAAATGTAAGGTTTCCCAGTTATAGCAGTGGAAAAGTCGGAAATATGTGTACTTCCACGATGTTTTGAAACCTCTGAATAAGTATAAGCAACTATTATCTTCTTTGGTGAACGTTTAATGATTTTAATGACTAATATTTCACACAAAAGTATGAAATAAGAATTTTCACAAAAAATTGGACCGACTTTGATAGTTGGTAAACTGAAAAATATAAAATAATATTAATTCAGTGGTTCTGGTAATTTTTAAATTAGTGTCAAAAGTTTTCTATCGAATAACAACTGCACTTCACCTTCAAAATTACCCGCACCAATAGAATTAATATCATTTTGTATTATTCTGTGCACCAACTAATAAAGTCGGTCCAATTTTTTGTAAAAAATATTTATTCAGTGCGTGATATATTAGGAATGGAAATAATATTTTTAGATTAATTCCTTTGAGAATATTAACACAATAGAGAAATGTAGATCTTAATGAATATTTGAGAAAATCTCAATGCAAATTTTCATGGAAATTTTGAAATTATTCTACATATGTATTAGTTTGATTTTTAAAATAGAAGAAAGTCTATAGAATGCCAAAACAACTGAATATAATTCATTTGAAAGTAATAGTGAATAAACTTTATTGTGAGAAATATTCAAATCAGATTTTAAATTAGCCCCAGATAAATAATTAGTAAAGTAATTTTTTGTAACCAATTCAAATTTAATTTTAATTATAGATGTATATCTACCTTATTCTACAAACATTGACCTTGTATTATGTGTTTCTGTTGCTCGTACCTGTAAAAGAAATAAGAAAAAAAAATATTAATGAAAAAATATATATTCAATCGAGTAGCTATTTATTGCTTTTGCAATACCAATGCAACTGCATTGGTATTTCCATTCGTTTTTTAAAAAAGAACAATAAAATAGATTATAAACGACAGAGTTAAGTACAATAATATACAAGGCATTGATTCATTCTTAAGAAAATCTTCTGCGTGGCCATTGAAATAAAACTCTGTCACATATACAGGAAAATCCTTGACAATATAATCGTTGTGACATTCCGCATTGGAAAATGGGAGCACCCTTTATAGATCAGGCGAAAAATGATTCATATGGATAAATATTTAAAGCTATAGTAATCACGTTATCACCTGGGGACTTTTTAGTAACTTTTCCATTGACCTGTCAATATTATTTGAATTTGCAGAAGTATATATAATGTAAGTGTGTTTTGAAATTTATAAGTTAGATTAGTATAGTTTTACATAGTTGTCTAAACGATTGACCACTGAATGATATTTAGTTGTGAAGTTTGCAGGTTATGTTTCCTATTTAATGTTGATTCTACTTGTCAATACCAAATCAATCACAATACACGTTCATAATATTGATTTTATTTATGACATATAATTTGAAGGCACATTTCATAACAAACTGTCACAAATCATTTCCAATACTGAAACCATTATTTTGGTTTGATTGTGGCCTAGGTTAGTTTAGGTTAGGTAGGATGTGTTAAGGTTAGGTTAGGTAAAATTTCTAGATCCTGTTGCATAAGGTATTTGAAAATCAAACTAGAAGGTACTACTACATAATTTGGAGGGTGGAACTTGTACTTGTTACACCCTATATAGTACTAGTGATATCAATTATGGGTGTAGTTTAAAACTGATGTTTCATTGTATATGAGTTCTAAGAGACTACAGTAATTGTTTATGATATTAAATAGCAATTCAGAAAGGCTAAACCACTTATATATTAATTATTATTGCTCATGAAAAAATCCAAGACGTATAAAAATAAAGTTGTTATGCTACTGTTTAGCGGATATAAGTTGTTTGAGTGGTTGGTAGTGCTAGGTGAATGCAAAAGTTATGAAATATAGGACATGGGACTGCCTTCACAACTCTAATTTCAATATCAGCTGAATGACTTTAACTCGAAAAAAATGTGCAAACTGTTTTTATTATTGACCGAGTTAGATGTCACTCTGAAATCTCCAAGATTCTTATTTAAGTAACGAATTCGGCCCTCGTTTTCTGTTTTTCAAGTTATTTAGATGAACTTTGTTTGTGTTGCCTTGGCATTTAGGAATGAAGAAGAAAACAAACCGAGCACCTGCTGTTTTTCCTACTGAAGATATCGAGGCAAAAATGCATTAATAAAGCTTCAGATAGGACGACAGTTTATTGTGAATCTTTAGTTTTACAGTTAACAGCCGTGACTAGGCTTTACAATTAATTTGCTTTATCTTACATATAAAATCTTCAGTGTGAGAGCTTATTCACTTGATTTCAGATGCTTAGGTAGGTATGCTCACGCTTATAACAATTACGATATTCGCACATTAATTATGTTGTTTCAGATGACGATATAAGTATTTCGTTAGTGAATAGAACAATGATGGCTTCTTAGAGAAGACATAGATTATGCAATTAAAAGTTTTTTGTTTTCTGGGACGTTTATATTACAGCATCAGCGTCTTTTGATCACTTGAAACTCAAGTTAAAAAATGTTTGTTTGTATGATTCTTATAACTATTATAAATTGGGGAGGGTGGCCTACTCGCTCTATAAGGTATGTAGGTATAATGCCTTGAAAGTCCCAACCTTAACCTAAATCCTGCTTTTGGAGCCCAAATATGACCTTGCCATAAAATCTTGGCGCTATTCTAAGCCCAAAGTGTACCCGTGTCATTTTCATGGAAGCCTCGTATTCACTGTTCTATCTTTATTAGGGGTGGGATACTTCAGACTGAGCCAACCACCACTTTTTCTAGGGTAGTAAGTAGAAATCCTTCTTGGACATCTCCTGCCCTGCGTGACCTCAGTCAATAGTGCCGTACTCCACTGACTTAAACTGTACCATAATGAGCTACTTGGAGCAATATGAAAGTGCATTACACCGCTTTATATTTTTCACATCAGCCTTGCAAGACTTGCAGTTCTATATTCGGCTTTTTTGGATGTTTCATTCACCTGAATGCCAAAATGGCCTCAATTATCTAGGTCTATTATCAAATACATTATACATTTTTAGAAATTTTATCTACCTCATCAAGTTGGAATGTAAAGGCCTTTTTCTTCCTGCACCCTTGAACTGACCCATAGATATATAAGATTGGTAATAGACTGCGCGTCGCCTAATAGTAATATCATTTCAGTAACTTGTGACTAACACAGCACGAGCTAGATAAAGAAAAAAATTAAAAGCAATCATTCATTAGATGAGGACAAAAAGTGAAATTAGCGACTCGACCTAATATAACCTTACCTAACCTTACCTTACCTGACCTGGCCTAACCTTACCTAACCTTACCTAACTTTACCTAACTTTACCTAACCTTACCTAACCTTACCTAATCTTACCTAACCTTACCTAACCTTACCTAACCTTACCTAACCTTACCTAACCTTACCTAACCTTATCTAACCTTACATAACCTTACCTAACCTTACCTAACCTTACCTAACCTTACCTAACCTTACCTAACCTTACCTAACCTTACCTAACCTTACCTAACCTTACCTAACCTTACCTAACCTTACCTAACCTTACCTAACCTTACCTAACCTTACCTAACCTTACCTAACCTTACCTAACCTTACCTAACCTTACCTAACCTTACCTAACCTTACCTAACCTTACCTAACCTTACCTAACCTTACCTGACCTTACCTAACCTTACCTAACCTTACCTAACCTTACATAACCTTACCTAACCTTACCTAACCTTACCTAACCTTACCTAACCTTACCTAACCTTACCTAACCTTACCTAACCTTACCTAACCTTACCTAACCTTACCTAACACTACCTAACCTTACCTAACCTTACCTAACCTTACCTAACCTTACCTAACCTTACCTAACCTTACCTAACCTTACCTAACCTTACCTAACCTTACCTAACCTTACCTAACCTTACCTAACCTTACCTAACCTTACCTAACCTTACCTAACCTTACCTAACCTTACCTAACCTTATCTAACCTTACCTAACCTTACCTAACCTTACCTAACCTTACCTAACCTTACCTAACCTTACCTAACCTTACCTAACCTTACCTAACCTTACCTAACCTGTCCTAACCTTAACTAACCTTACCTAACCTTACCTAACCTTACCTAACCTTACCTAACCTTACCTAACCTTACCTAACCTTACCTAACCTTACCTAACCTTACCTAACCTTACCTAACCTTACCTAACCTTACCTAACCTTACCTAACCTTACCTAACCTTACATAACCTTACCTAACCTTACCTAACCTTACCCAACCTTACCTAACCTTACCTAACCTTACCTAACCTTACCTAACCTTACCTAACCTTACCTAACCTTACCTAACCTTACCTAACCTTACCTAACCTTACCTAACCTTACCTAACCTTACCTAACCTTACCTAACCTTACCTAACCTTACCTAACCTTACCTAACCTTACCTAACCTTACCTAACCTTACATAACCTTACCTAACCTTACCTAACCTTACCCAACCTTACCTAACCTTACCTAACCTTACCTAACCTTACCTAACCTTACCTAACCTTACCTAACACTACCTAACCTTACCTAACCTTACCTAACCTTACCTAACCTTACCTAACCTTACCTAACCTTACCTAACCTTACCTAACCTTACTTAACCTTACCTAACCTAACCTAACTTTACCTTACCTGACCTATCATAATCTAACCTAACCTAACCCCTGCTTTACTAATCGAAAACGTGCATATAGTTCAAAAACTGCCTTCCTCATTTTTGTGGTAGCCATGTATTTGCAGTTTTGCCGTTATTATCAAAGATTACAGAATATAATAAGAAGACCCGTCATTCCGAGTGGCTGCTGTGATAAATAGCATTCAAAAGCCGATATCGAAGAAGACTAATAAATAATACAAGGGTCGTATCAATTGTCTTGTTTGTCGGTATCCACCAGAACCTGCCATCGATAAAATTCATCGAATGAAGTGTCTCACTATTATTATTACCATAAAATTTTCAGTTGTGGTTTTCCGAAGACAGCACCTGATGGCTGGGCCAAAGATAATATTGACTTCAATTATCTTTGGCTGGGTGACACCTGTATATAAGACTCCACCATGCATTCTCATTACGAAAATCACTAAATAGTACCTATACCGATAGCATCAATATTTCGCATTTTTCAGGGCCTTATTTAATAAATTAGGTTAAAGTTTTTGCACAAAAAGTTATCTATTAACGTACAATATTGTCACCCACTGAGATACAATTTTACGAAAATCAATGAACTGATTATGTTCTCTGTATCTAGATTTCTACAAACACTAAAATCAATCAAGACTTGTTAAATGATTCCGTACATTCACTTTGTTAAATAAATAATTTCTAATTTCACATGTTTTGCATATTATGCCCAAGTTGTTGTTCGAAAGTAGTAGGATCAAATGACCAACTTGAAAGCTTTATATACATATATATATATATATATATATATATATATATATATATATATATATATATATATATATATATATATATATATATATATATATATATATAACGAATAGGTATCACAACTGGCCAACTACTTCATAAACAAAAAAAATTTCACATTAGGAATTCAGCTATAAATAACCATTGAGTTATCAAAGCAATCGTCTATTTACATCACATCGGCTTACACTTCCGATGTGTAAAAAGTTACATCACCTTCTAAATTCACACCTGAGGCATCTTAAATCGGAAGAATTTCTTGCATATGATATTGTAATATTTCCTTATTTTTACTCAACAAGACTACGTAAAACATATCAACAATAAATATAAAAAAAAATTGGACCGACTTATTAGTTGGTGCAATGAAAAATACAAAATAATACTCATTCTATTGGTACTGGTCATTTTGCAGTTGTAGTAGAAAACTTTTGGCACTAACTTCAAAAGTACCAAAACCAATTGAATTCATATTATTCTGTATTATTCAGTGCACCAACTAATAAAATAGGTCAATTTTTTCTGTAAAAAATATTTATTTCACATTTTTGAGTCTATAATTATTCACCAAAATCCTTCAACGTTTTCCAAAGAAGATAATTCGTTGCTTATGCTTATTCAGGAATTTCAAAATATCGCGGAAATATACATATTTCAGACTTTCCCACTACTGTAACTCGGAAACTGGTTTTTAATGCCTAATTTCACTGTTTCTACATATAATCTCATTAATTTGACCGTCTCATATTTGCAATTTTTGAAAAAAAATGCCTTCAGTAAATATCGGAGATACATATATTTCTCTTTTTTAATTTTGTCGTCTCAAATTTTAGATTTTCGAAAAAATCCAACTCCACCACCTTTGGGAGAAGTTTTTGAGGCGAAGGAAGGAATGTCGATTTTTATTCAATGGAACCAATATTCAGTCAATAAATAGTCCTCTATCAAATGAAAGGGGAATCATGGAAATCGGAGTACCCACAATTTATAAGATGCGAAAAAAACATACAGACAAACAGTCGAATTGAATACCTCATCGGATTCGTACAGGAAGGGTTCCACTCCATCTTAAAAGAACAGTCTAAATTTTTAGACCTCAAAAGATACAGCTATTAGAGAAAAAATAAATTTAATTTTCGATTTTTTTCAGTTTTGATTATTTGTTATTATAGCAACTACTACAGTATTATTTACTTTTTGAAAATTTCATATGTTAAGTCATTTCTACAAATTCAAGAAATACACATATTGTTAAGGACGAGCAAAAAACGCCGAAAAACCCTTTTTTTCTATTAGGACCCCATTTATTTTAAATTTTATTCTATTTTTATTATTTATTTTTATACCGACAATAAAACTGCATATTCTCAAACACAAAATTTCAACTGTCTATTTATTATGATTCATAATATACAAACCGCTGGCAGACGGACGGACGGTCAGGGGAGGCTTTGTAATAGAGCCCCGTTGACATCCTTTGGATACAGAAAATACGAATAGTTGATAAATTATCAATTCTTTTTATAATTCATAGTTAACAACTAAGAGAATATTTTAAAATTTGTAGAAAAAGTGGATTTCAGATTTTTTTATTCCGAATAGAATGATATAATATATGATATAACTATTTCTACGTCCACTAAGCTAGCACAACAAAAGTAGCACACACCAATAAAATTATTGAACTAAATTCAAGCATATTTAGTGCTAATTTAATACGCAAAAATAAAATTTAAAACTACAATTTCTGTTTATGTGTGCTCACTTAATATTAAGCTAGCGGGATTGCCCGTAATTTCCAAAATGGCAGAGTTATAAATTCTATTTGTGCGTATTAAATTAGCACTAAATATGCTTGAAGTTAGTACACTAATTTTATTGATGTCTGCCACTTTTGTGGTGCTAGTTTAATGGACCTATTTTTATGTCAATTTTTAGATAAAGGTTCTAGGTTTTTTTTAAATTATCGGACAGAAATAGAAAAGTTCACATCTTTATAAATATAAATCTTCTGTTCGTGTGTATGTGACTAAACTCCTTCTAAACGGATGAACCAATTTTAATGGAATTTTTTGTGAATATTTAAGGGGATTCGAGAATGGTTTAGATTCACAATTGGATCTGATAGATGGCGCCGTTGTCGGCTGGACCGACTGGAATGAAATTTTCTATTTACATTCCAATGGGTCCCTGGATGATTAAAAAACACAATTGAACCCGATAGGTGGCGCTGCTGTCAGCATATCGCTTAAAGCTTTTCCGGGCACGACGACGTCTGTTGGGACAGCTACTAATTATACAAATACCTTGGTATTTTGATTTCAAAAATTCTTCATGTCTTCATGTCTAGAACAGGTTGGAACGTGTGCTTGAAGACATCCTGAAATGAATATAGGTACCTATATGAACTTAAAAAAATAATACATAAGAGCACACTCAATTATCACGTGAGTCATGTTAATATCAAAAGTAAATAATAATCGAATCTGCGTCTCAATACCTGTAGGTACATTTAACACTTGCCTTCTGTTTAAATATGTCATTAAAATTACTGACGACAATATGACCGAAGTTAAATAGTTGAGCACACTTTAATAAGTATTTTTTCACTTCTAAGCTATTGAGTAAATGGTAATGGAAAGTTCAGCACATATTAGTATTGTAATTTTGACCAACATGCTGTCAATTGAAACAGGGAATCTAATTTTAGATCATTGCTTATAAATAACGAATCCTTTTTCTTCTAGCTTCTGAATTGCTTCTCTTGATTTCAAATTCTGATGCTACGATTTATTTCCATACTAAATTAACTTCAGATCTAACTCTACATTTGCTAAACTGGATCATAATATGTAAAGTTAACCAACATAAATAATAAAAATCCATTTTTGGCACCAAATTATTATGCAACATCAGAATATGTGGAAAAGCGTGACTATAAATATTTTTTACAAAAAATTGGACCGACTTTATTAATTAGTGCACTAAAAAGTATAAAATAATATTAATTCTATTGGTGCTGTTACTTTTGAAGTTGTGCAGTTGCAGGTAGATTGGTAACTTTTGGCACCAACTTCACAAGTACCAGCCCCAATAGAATTAATATTATTTTATACTTTTCAGTGCACCAACTAATAAAGTCGGTCCAATTTTTTGTAAAAAATATTTATTTCATACTTTTGAGTGTAACGTTAGTCACGAAAATCGTTGAACGTTCACCAATACCAATGAAGATAGTACTTATTCTATTACCCACGTATATTCCTTGTTTGTAGTTGTTATTATTGAGATCTCAGAACATCGCTGCGGAAATACGCTTGAATATTTTAGTTGTTACCATTTTAACATCGATTTTACTCGAAAGCCGTAACTCTAAGAGAAAAATGTTCAGTATAAATGTTGCTACAAATAATTATGTCTTTCATGTACTGCAAACAGATTTTCAATTTTCGACAGAAATCGCCCTCTCCACATAGCGAAAATAGGTATATTTGAGAATTTGAAATTGTCTCTATGTCGAAAACCGTTACTCTTTTGAAAAAATGTTCCATTTAAACGTTTCCGGATATTGTCCTATCTGTAATTATATCAACGCAGATTTTCAATTTTCGACAAAATTTACACCCTCCACCCCCTTCGGGGGCGGTTTTCGGAGGGAACGAGATGTCGGATTCCCGTTTTTATGAATATGGGACCATTTCTCTAGCCTCCTCTTTCAAATGAATCAAAAATCATCAAAATCGGAGTACGTTTACTATATGAAAGGCGCGCACAAACAAAAAAAAAAAAGCACACAGTCGAATTGTATACCTCCTCCTTTTGGGAAGTCGGTCAAAAATAGCTTGTTACGTATAGTTTTAATGTTGCTTGTAATTTTAAATCAATGTCCATCAATTTGACTAAATGATACATTTTTCTTACAGATCATATTAAGAGATTACCAAAAAATCCTTGCTGTATTTATAATCAAAACTCAAAATGTATTCTTCTATATTCAATTAAAGAATACATTCATCTAAATCTTGTAATCTCTATGGTCGAGTGGTACAGGCGCTCGCTTCTATACGCACGGCCGTAGGTTCGTTTCCAACTGTATTGTTTTACGCAAATCATTTTTTTTTGTCTTCTGTAGTAACTTATTGTAACAACAATACATAAGAAATATGTTTCTTATAGAAAATAGAATTAATAAACAAATATGAAATTTGTTATTTGAATTATTGAAATGATTGATGAGGGGGAAGGGATATTGACGGCAATGCACACTCATATTTAATCACTACAACGAATAGAATGCTAATAATAGGAATCATAAAAATAATGATATTGGTGTCATGAGAGCTTTTTTAAAGTTATTTTTGGGAAATTAATGTATTATTTTATATGATTAGATGTGATAAATTTTGTTGACAGTCAAATAAGTCCCTTGCTGAACACTATCTACTATAGCTAATAATATAACTTTGGATTCACATTCACGGCATGTTTAATGAAGAAAAACAATCCCGTCTTCCTTTCTCAAGCATTTTCAGACAAACGGCTAGGTAGGTATTTACCATTTCCTCTCCAAACGTGTGTTTGTTTCGTACCTCGACGACGATGTTGTTGTTCTTGTATCATATGAGTCATCGAAGAACAGAAGAGTTCGTTGGAATATTCTGAAGAAGCCGAAGCGCCCGAAGCAGTTTTCTTGACCGCCAAGCGGAACTGGCAGGTATATAAGTAGAAAAGGATGGTGAATGGATTGAGTTGCTACAGGAAAGATAGCACACCGAATATAGAATAATTTTTAGGTAAATTTCTTATAGAAATGTAACTATTGCGATCGTTCACATTTTTGAATTTCGAAAAGATTTCAACGGCATGTTGTTATATGTCTATAAGTTATATATGGGATATTACGAAATTTGTTAACACGATAGAGGTCGCAGTTTTGAAGGTATCAAGTTCAAATTTGCTACAAAAATCAATCTCTCAAATATCTCGGTCGAGTTCGTTATTGGGCAATATCGGGTAATTAGTTTCAAAATGGCGACCATTCAAACATTTAAAAAAATTATCAAAAAAGAGCCGTAGTGTAAATATTATTAAAAATAATTTTAGGTTATAGATATAATCAGTACCTACAACTTTTGTTCAGAGCAATTTTTCATGAAATACACAGGTAAAAAAATAAAAATTAATAAAAAAAATAACAAATATTGATAAAACATGAACACTCAATATAAATTTGATGTAATTGTACATTTTCTGGAGATCTTAATATAGACCCTGATTAAAAAAATATATAGTATATTTATTGAAAAGAAATAGGCGAAAAAAAAAATTCTGCCTTGAAGTGGAACTCGAACCCTGTCTGCTTTATATTCAACAGCCAAAACAAAAACCTCTAACCGCAAGGCTATGGCACATACAACAATTTTATGTGATAACATGTAGGTATACCAATGAAAAGGTTGTTCAAATTTCAATTCAATGAATTTTGAAAAATTTACCTTTCCGCTGACTATAGGCCATCGGGATTTTTTTTTACAAAAATTAGGGCCGACTAATTTTGAACTTGTGCAGTTTTAGGTAGATAGAAAGTATCAGCACCAGTAGAATTATTATTTTTGCATTTATGAGTGCACCAACTAATAAAGTCGGCTCCTGTTTAAAAAAAACATATATTATATATTTTAAAAATTCCCCCACCACTCCCTTTTGAGAGAAGTTTTTAAGGTGAAGCGAAAGTTTGATTTTCATATGCTCCCTTCACTTATAGGTACGTGTTTCTGTTTGTTTTTGTCGTTGAATGGAATAAGGGTGTTCCTTGGCAAATTCGGTGTTCTATGGCAAATTCAACCATCTGAAACTATGTTTCATTATCAAAGTACAACGGGTTTTGTTGGATTATTCTATTGAAGCCAAACGGTAATTATCAGGATTCGGAAACGATAACTTGTTGTTTCTAATCAAAAAAAGTCATATTCTTTTGTGCGTTTCAAATTGAGAATGTTATGTGGCATCTTATGGAGCCTATCTCGGACAAATATCGCCGCTAGGGGTTAAATTTTATCTCAACATATTTCTGTTCAATATGAATAACAATAATCAATTAAATTTCAAAACTACGGAATAAAATATTACAGGCAAATGCGTCCACACTGCATTCTCAGTGTGAAACGCAATTTAGTAACCCATAGACTTTAGGGTTTGGGTTGATTAATTATCATATTTTTGTTGTATTGGCAAATTCTAATTTTCCTGGACTACTAGTGGAGCCACCTATAGTAGGTACGTGGTGAGACGTGCTGCGGAGACCACCGTTGAAAAAGAAGAACAAAAAAAACATCAGTCATGGCACCGCAGACGCGGGTCAACTGAGGTGATCTCCATTATTTTGTGAGCCGCCACACCCAGAAATTGAGAGTTTCAACCATTGCCCATTGCTGATATTCATTGTCAGGTATGCTTTTGCATATAATTTGAGACTAGAGGTAGACTATGAATTCTGCTCTGAATACAGAAACAATAAATATTTTTTCAAAAAAAATGGACCGACTTAATTAGTTGTTGCAATGAAAAAATCAAAATAATATTATTTCTATTGATGCTGGTAATTTTGAAGTTATGCCGTTATAGTTTTTTGTTGTAGGCACCAATTCCAAAAGAAGCAGCACGAATAGAATTTATATTATTTTTCAGTGCAACAACTAATAAAGTCGGTCCAATTTTTTGTAAAAATTATTTGACACTTTTAAATGTAACATTAGTCATCAAAATCATTCAACGTTCACCAAAGAAGACAATTCCACAGAATAAATAAGTTGTTATTTATTCAGTGATAATGTGTTGCTTTTACTCCTTCTGAGATTTCAAAATGTTGCGGAAATACACATGTCAGACTTTCCCACTGCTGTACTTCGGAAACCTAGGATTTTTCTGATATTGTGATGGTTAATTACATATTTATCGTACTTTTAACATGTTCGAAAACGATTGCGGTTATTTAATTAGAAGTAAGTTAAAAAAAACTGTTTTAACATTCTGATTCTGAATAATCAAATTTATTAGTCATTATAGAATTCGTAACATACCTAAATATCTACGTAAATGATTCGGCATCTAAAAATAATGTTTGAAGAATAATATTTATCAGCTAATAAGAAAGATACAACTGATACCAGAATCTGAAATCGGAAACAGTTCAAGTTTCAGATATCTAGCTAGTTTCGAAAATTACTTATACCAAACCAAAGTAGAATATAACAGCATCTTGTTTAACTTGTTATAGGTGTTTATGGCATTGATTTTCGGTACAAGCAAACTTGTTATAAGGTATAATTGCGCAGATAGTTTTTGCTTCCAGTTGCAAGAATTACTTTCTAAAGTATCAACTATAGAATAATTAACAATCAAGATTATATTTACATTAATATTTTTTTTGGCTTTATGGTTCTAAAAATAAACTCCATATCTACCTAGACATTATCCAATAGCTATACCTATTATATGCAAGTTTTTCAGAAATCATTCGACCATATCAAATTAACAGAACATAAAAAGTATGAAAATTGCAATAAAGTTGCTAGAACTTTGATTCTGTAAGCGTGGTATCATTTTTTTGTAAATCCTTCTTTGGAAGAATTTGGATGATTCTATAAGCGATGACTTAAATGGTTTTGAGGGAAAAGTCAATCATTTATGGGGTTCCTTAACAAATTGGTTAAAACGGGACTCTATTACTGAAACTCCGCTGTCCGTCGGTTTCTCAGCAGACTCTGTCTTATTAACCGTAAAAAGGATAGAAAATAATAAATCATTTTCGACGGCTCGTTTCAGAGTAAAATATTTTGTAGTTCTATATATTATGTAGATATTAATTATTGAATTTTATAAACAATTAATTTATTTTGTCTTGTAACTAGCCTAATATTTCTTAGAACCTGTCCTCTTAGTAACTGCTGAATAGTTTTTATTGATTTATAATAATAAAAATATTACATAATAATAAAATTGTAATACTCAACGTGTACAGGGCTCTTAAGTGTGTAAAACATGGAAGTAGTGTTGAAAATTTAGTGGAATTGAATTCAAACAAGACGGGGATTGGAAAATCTAATACATATAGATGTTTAGGTGAAGAAAAGTGTGGTAATCTGAAGGAACCGACACTGGCTCCAGGAAGATCTAGTGTGTTTGTCGACTGTTGGAGTAAAAGATACTTACGATCTATAAGAAAATTCCAGAATGAAAATAGAAAAATATATTATCTAGATGAAAACTGGTTAATTGATGGCTATACAGAAAGTAACATATGGCAAGATAAAAATATAACTTCGTCTAGTCGAACTTTTATAGGTTTATTTACCGGCCTCAGAAAAAGGATTGGTTTATTATCATACTAGTCTAAACGGAGACGTATCTGAAGAATATTTTCAACAAATGCTGGATTCAATCCACTCAGGTTCTGTAATCGCTATGGATAACGCCTGCTTTCCTTCAAGAACATGTAAAATGTTACTAGTTCATGGAGAAAAGCAGATATCATCCAGTGGCTTTTGTTAAAAGAAATAAAATTTGAAGTTATTATGGTCAAAAAGAACTTCTTGCAATATTCCAGGCTCACCACTTTACCAAATACGTCATCCATGAAATGTAATTTGACTGTATTCTTAGACTGTCCCCATACCACTGTGAGCTAAACCCGAGAGAGTTAATATGGGCGCAAGTAAAAGGTTACGTGGCAATACATAATACCACATTTAAAATGATTGATTTTCAAGGTGCTGTTCGAAGAGGCCGTAAGTGAAATAGATGGAGAAAAGTGGTCTAAATGTATTGTACATGTAGTTGAAAAAACACTGCATAAACGAAACGATCGAACCACTGATTATAAACGTAGGAAATGACAACCTGGAGTCCGATCCTTAAAGAGCCCCAACAGGGTGAGCTAGACTGATCAAATAAACAAAACCATTAAAGGTATTTAAAACTTCTTCAAAAGTTCCAAGAATTATTAGGACCAACTTGTACAGGTTTCGCATATTTAAGGGTTTAAGGGTTCATTGCTCTCCATCCTTTTCAAACGAACTATAGTAGGTCCTCTGTCAGATTTGGCTATAAAAACTTTTCTTTCAAATAAATTATTATTTTTAATTGCAAAGATTACTTTTCCTGTTTATAAGAATAACCTTCTTAAGTATTAACATATTGTTAAGAAACACCCTGTATTGTTTAGTCAGCACTGTAATAGTAAATCTACACAGAGTGACTAAAATAGAATGAAATATCTACCTACAATAGAATTCCAAGTTTATCTGCAATGCTTAAAGCCACTATAACTTTCTGCAATCTTCTTTCTATACCTTCCAACATCAAATGTTGCGTCACGACACAAACATAACGTAGATTATAATGCCGATTCACTAATCTTAATTGGGATGATATCCATATACTTACTTCCTCTATAAGGAGCATTATAATTATTATCCTTTTACCTACGACTCAATAGGGATAACTTTGAAATGATTCAAGACTGTTTAGTAGTTCGAGGAATTTGCCCGACCTTATCTAGAACTGTTCATGGCTGAGTGATTTTATAAACTTATAGTTCACTGATCATTAATAGAATGGACATATTGTATGCTAGACTTGAAAAAAACCGATGGCCTGTAGATATCGATTTTTATTTATTAAAAAACTAATTTTCTTAAATAGTATTTTTATAAACATATATAATCTTAGACAAGATCTTAGAAGAACGTTTTTTTAATTTTTATGTTTATTATTTGCAAATATTTGAACCTCATCTCAAATATACAGGATGGGACACCATATACGAACCCGTTTCTTTGACCGAGGAACCAAACGGAGGAGGTATACTATAGAATTCGAATGTTTCTCTGAATGTTTTTTTGTTTTTTTTTAAGGATGTTCAAGCCTTATAAATAGTAAACGTACTCCGATTTTCTCTGTTCTTTTTTCATTTGATAGAGGACTATTGAGAACATGTCCTTCTCCTCCAAAATTTCTCCCAAAGTAGTGGAGGAGGCAACTTTTTTCGAAAATTTAAAATTTAAGATGACAAAATTAAAGAAGATACCATACCGGCAATGTTTGAATTGGACATTTTTCAAAAAATTCATAGATTTTTGAGATACAGCATTTGTGAAGTCTGAAATATGTGTGCCTCCACTATATGGTGGAACCATTTTTTTTAGAAAATTGAAAATATGAGATGGCCAAATTAAAGAAGAAATAATATGTTGCAACATTTAAATTGGACATTTTTAGAAAAAACCTACGGTTTCCAAGTTACAGCGGTGGTAAAATCTTCAATAAAAGTGTATTACCGCGATGTTTTCAAATCTCTGAATAAGTCTAAGCAACTTCTTATCTTCTTTGGTAAACGTTGAATGAATTTGATGACTAATATTACACTCAAAAGTAATAATAATAATTCAGGCTAACATACAAATCCTGATTAAAAGCATAGTATGTTAATAGGTTGTCTGATTTATTATGAGCCCTACAAACCCCTACTGAGATGCAAATAGCATATGTGTGTAGATCTCAATAATGATTTAAAATCTACAACCTCAACAGCATCTAAATCTACATATTAATACAATACAAATAAACAAATAATAAAATGAAAATACAACAGAACTGTAAATACCGAGATAAATACAACTACAAATGTAGCTTTATCATCATATGATATTGTTAAACGTTTAACCCTGTGCTAAACGATGTGGGGTGAGTTCACTTGCGTAATACTCAAAAGATAGCAGATTGTTTCCAAAAACGTTTATTTCCAAAACCTTGTACACGACCTTCTATTATTACAACTGTCATCACTTGTCACCTTGACAATCTAAACTGTCGTTGTCTTTACCGACTGAACTAATACTGACTGTGACCCGTGATTGACACGGCTTGATATATCTAAATCTTGACATGGCATTCATCGCGAATGTTCTATAATTATCTAGACGCTCGTAATTATGTTCTAGAAGCTTGTCAACTGACAATACTGTAACAAAGTCTTTAAAAAACATAACTTCAAATTATTTAAAATTCAACTCATAATATAAAGTTTAATACGCCCTCTATAAAAGTTTAATTCTTTATATTGTAGATAAGTTTGGATCGACATAAACTTGTTTTTTGGCCAATATTTAATTTAGTTTTATTTACTGCAAGCGATTTATGTTTAGAACATACAGATGCTTCGTCAATAGTATACTGTAGAATACAATAATTATATATTAGTGTTTCCAAAATATATTTTTGTTTGATATTTAACAATTGTTTCTCAATAAAAAGGTTATTGGGACTACCGGCCCTAATGCATTTGAATAAGCTGAACCCCAACAAATAGTCCCATAGAATAGGACGCTACAGAATACAGAACAAAGCATGGTATAATTTTAATAAATCATTTTTGTCAAGAATATATCTCATTTTAAAGAAAACAAAAAGAAGGTATCTTACTTTTTTTAACAGTACTAAAAAAAATTTTCCCGATTTCAATTTTCATCCAGTATTCAAGTTCATTTACGCTTTTTATTTTAAATATATTTTGTACAAAAAATTGGACCGACTTTATTAGTTTGTGCACTAAGAAATATAAAATAATTTTAATTCTATTGTTTCTGAAGATAAAAACATTATATTTTTTAAATTTATTACGCTATAATTTTTGTTATTTACGGATCCTACGGCCAGAATGAAGTTAAATTACTCGATTTCCATATAACATTTTCGAAATATCTGAAAATATGTTGAATTCCCTAATATCTATTGATTCCATATATTTCCATTTAAACAAAACATGACGTGATTTAATATGGACCAACATTGAATGCAAAAAATGTATAAAATGCTGGTGCTCCTGCGAAATTATAGGAAATTATACATTTACATAGATAGAATAGGTACTTGCCATGATAGGCGTACCTACCTACAAAAAAATTAAGTACCCATTGGCGGCAAAATATTTTTTGGTTCCTTGCAATAATGGCCTCAATATCCTGTGAGAATTGTATGATTAACGAACATAACAAAAACAATTTTCCGTTATAACAATGCTAGCTAATTAATGCGGTAAATAGTATTTCCAGTTTATATTACTTTTACGTATCAAGTTTTTTTATTCTTTTTTCTAGTATAAGTGCGAATTATTCTAGCCAATATTCGTTACGATATAAAAGTGAGAATATAAAAAATCTGTGATTTCCGTGAACTAGTCATCCCATCCGTGATTGATGAAAGAAATGACAAAAATATTAGAAAAATAAATTATAAATTTGCCAATATTGTACAATACAGAATCCATAGTAAATGTGTTTCTGTAAGTTTGCCAGTTCTAGATCAATTGTATTGCTTTTTAGTTTTGTTAGAATATTGCTCTTCATATAGGTATATTTGATAAAGTCAAACATTTTATTGTATTTTTAGATGCCTGAATCAATATAGCATATAGAAATGTTACTCAAACTAGTAAAAAAACTCAAAATAGTTTGTACATAACAATTTCAGATGAGAATAATTTCTTGTTTCATTCTTTTTAGGGCGTGATTTTTCAGTATAGTCTGGTTTTAGTTATTGAAGTTACGTTTTATTTAAATTATTTTGGGGTTATAATTTGGTGATAACGTATTTGCAGAGCGAACAATCAAGAAAAGTTTTCATCCGCTTTGTTTTGTTACATTTCTTCCTCTTTTGACCGAGGAACCCAAACGGAGGAGGTATAGAATTCGACTGTCTGTTTTTTTTGGTTTATGCGCGCTGTAAACGTACTCCGATTTTGATTCATTTGAAAGAGAAGACTTGAGAAATGGTCCCATATTCATAAAAACTCCAAAAACGAACTCCGTAGGGGGTGGAGGGGGCAATTTTTAGAATTAAAGATAAGACAATATTCGGAAACGTTTAAATTGAACATTTCTTCAAAACAGTTACGGTTTTCGAGTTAGAGCAGTGGTAAAATCTGAAATATGTGTATTTCCTCCGCGATGTTTTGTGATCTCTGAATAAAAACAAGTACAATCAAAGAAAGTACGTGGGTAATAGGATAAGTACTATCTTCCTACGTATTAGTGTACGTTCAACAATTTTCATTACTAATGTTCATTCAGAAGTGTGAAATAAATATTTTTAATAAAAAATTGGCCTACTTTATTTGTTGGTGCACTGAAAAATACTAAATGATATTAACTCTATTATTGGTGCTGACACTTGTTGACACAAGTTGGTGCCAAGAGTCTTCTAGTCAGCAACAATTGTACAAATTCAAAATTACCAGTACCAATAGCATCAATATTATTTTGTATTTTTCTGTGCACCAACTAATAAAGTCGGTCCAAAAATATTTATGACAATAACCTTTCCATTTTATTGAATAAATCATACTCTGTTGTTCTGATTATTTTAGAGGTTTAATTTTAATATTATTTGATATGTTTATCAATATGTTCACCTGATAGAATGTGAATATTGTCAATATCAACAATGACTGGTTTATTCATAACATTTATTTTCTTCACCTGAAACCTGACTCATCTCTATATTTAATTGTGATTTCACACACGCTGTTCTTGTTATCAATATTCATCTCTTAAGTGCTATTTATATCTGGTTGGAACCAGAGTTTATTTCTACTATGAAGGGTACCCCCATTTTCAGAGGGTCTACATTTTTATCAGCATAACTTCCAGGCCCTATCAGGGATGTACAACCCCGTGATTTTGAATGTGGGTGAAGGGTGTTGCGATACCTAATTTTGAAGATCTAATCTTATTCGATCCTGAAATTTCTCGTGAAAATTTTCATCGATAACGAAACAATAGCTAAAATAATGAAAGAGTCAATGCAGAAGAAATTGTCTTCTTAAAAACAACTGCAAACAATATTTACTTTTTTGTTTTGTTTCGAAACTGAACTGAATGTAGGTACACATAACAAGATTTATAATTTAAATGTTGTCTCTAATGACCTTGTGGTGGGGTGTTAAAGGAATAATAAAGAAATAAATGAAGTTATCCCGAGATAGAAAAAATGCTCAATATGCTGTCAAAATTACCTATATGTTCCTATTTTATAGCTTTGAAAAAAACGATAATTTTACAATTTTTAATACATATATTTCAGACTTTGAAACTGCTGTTACAAGAAAACCGTAACTTTTTTGTAAAAAAGTTCAATTTTAACGTTTCCGGATATGATCTCATCTTTAATTCTACTGTCTCAGATTTTCGAGAAAAAATACCCCCCTCCCGTTTTTGGAGGGAGCTAGATTTCGTATATGAGTTTTTCTAAAAATGGGACCATTTCTAAGCTCTCCCCTTTCAAATTAATCAAAAGTCATCAAAATTATAAATTACGGACTCAAGTAACTACGTTTTTTATTAAATTGATTGTAAGTCACCTTAATCTTATTGCCGGGTAACAGCTCACCGCAACGATGGTAATTTTATGAAATTCGATTACACAGAACGACAGGACTCAAAAGCCTATTTTCAAAAGAACGTTCCCACTTTCCCCTACCTCATATTTTAAAAGATAGAGCAAAACTTCTAGAAACCAAAATAATACCTACAGATTATAAACAAGATTACGATTCTCATATTTTTAGTGGACCTTAATCAGTTATATCTTGTAGAAAATGCCGAGATATGACCGACGAACATTCTTATTGGGCCACCCTGTACATATTTTGTAAAGTTCCATTAACGACACCCTGAATAAATACCTACAAAGGTGCAGCTAGTTGCATTTACATACAAACATACATACATACACAGTTACCTACATACTAATTGATTTCTCTTATATATAAATGGTGAAAAAATTAAACTCGTTAAAATGCATTTTTCCAAACAACATTTCAAATCGACAATTTCTTGCAGAACTTTCGCAACTCTCGTTTTCTAATCTTGAAACTTATACTATACAAGATCTTGACATTCGACATGGAGATGAATTCGTTTCATTTAATAATATCGTATTAATTAATTCAAGCTCGTGTATCCTCTAATTGGCTACCGGTTCTTGCTGTTGTTATAACAAAATAGAATTATTCATATAAACGAAAACTTGTTCCTCTTTATAATACCATCGTAATCTTTAAAGCAGCTTTGACTTTCAAGATATATCCTAAACGACGTGAACGTGAACTATTAGAAGACACGATCATAATTTTAATGTTAATATGTTGCTGTTGTCGATAATGCTCATATTATACTCGCTGGGAGGTCTTCGAGAAAAAAGTTGTAGTAAATTCATCTATTATCCTTCTATAGAGATTAATCTGGGCAGTGGATTTATCTTATTTACACTATATCTATAGCTGTAAACTGATGATGCTCAAAATAATACAGTATAACCTCTATAACCGGCACAATTAATGGTAAGTGGGTTGTCCGAAGAAGTGATATATCTGAATTACTGAATATTAATTTGATACAAGTAAAACCCTGAATAATTCATAAAACGTTTATTATTTAACCCAAAAGTAATAATTCTTCATAAAAAATAACAATAAGAAATATATCAAAAAAATAAACAGAAAAAATTAAAACAGTACCAAAGATATTTCCATTATCTTTGCTACTACATATATATAATTAAAAAAATAAAAACCTGAACAAACAAATGTAACTTACTTTGGAACTACCTTAAAAATCAGTAACACTTTTTTCATGTTTTTGACTCAACATCTTTTTCGCAGCAACATTTTTCGGTTCAAAAAGTAACTCAATTTACGGCATCTTGGTATTTAAAATTCGCAATAATCGTCGTCGCTAGAAGAAGAATCGTAATTTACATCATTTATCTCGTCATTTGCTTCAGCAACAATATCTTGGTCTGTAACTTATCATTCTCAGGCCCAGATGCATTAGCACATGGCATGAAGGTTATTAATATTAATTAATTAATAGGTTTCTTTAATAATAATTTTTTCGGCCCGGCACTGATTTTTCATTATCATGAGCTAGAGTTTGATTTGGCAAGACTCGCCAAAATAAACCACTTTCGTCGGCATTATTATAAATCCGACCCATTTCTTTGATTTGAGAATGTAGCTTTTCTTTAAATGGTTCCACTGCTTCAACATTGCTTGACAGAATTTCACCAGAAATAGTCTGCCTTATTTCATATATCTCTTGATCTTATCTTTAAATGTTTGCAACCAACCGCTGCTTGCTTTGATATTGTTATGTAAATTTAGCTGCTGATGAAAAAACTTGGCCTTTTCTTCAGGGCTTTTTCCATTGCTGGATATGCACTTAACCTGAGATTCTTCCTTCTGTCTAAATTGCGATCCTCAGCTTCATAACCCATTATTTTGGCTTTATTCTAAAATATATCAGAGACGGTAGATTTTCCAATACTAAATTCACTAGCAAGTGATCTGACGCTTTCCCCGGAATGCACCAATCTAATTATTTCATGCTTTTGTTGCAAATTAAAGCTGCATTTTGTGCGCGGGAGAATTGGTTATTTGGCTATTTGGGGATTTGGAGAATTAGAATGCAGGGGGAAACGTCAATATTCACGATATTTACAGCTTCGGTTATTTGGGTTTTGGAGACATTGACTTTACAGATAGATGGATCTTTTCCGACCATTCAATTTCTTCATTTTGAAGGCCAACATCTTGCAGAAATTCTATATTCTAATTTCCTTTTCCCTGGAAAATTCATTCTTAGTATTAAATATTCTATTTACGAAAAAAATATATTAGGTAAGTACTACTTGAGGAGGGAGCAATTGATGAAGACAGTCCAGCAGACGATGTTTGTGGTTTAATAAATTGTTTTTCTATATTTGAAGTTGTTTTTCTAGAACCACAGTCCTCAGTTAATATTTAAAAAATTAATCTAATGAAAATTGACTCTGATGAGATAACAGCAAGCCGATGCCAACAAACCAATCGAAAATTGCGCGTGAGTGTAATTGTGGAGACGGTCAGAAAGTTGAACTTGAACGAACTTCTTGGGTATTTGGAGATTTGGCGATTTTGACGTTTCTCGCTATGGTCACGTGACCATTTCAGGCAATGACGTGAATCTCCGAATACCTGAATTCCAAAAACTCCAGCGCAGAAAAGGTACCTATAGCGTTGTGTGTTTTTTAACATTTATTTAATTCTAAAAACCATCTACTGCACTGGACGTGAAAGTAAATGACATGTAAATGATGTAAAACAGACATAAACAATAACTTGTGCACATGACTAGCGTCCGGATTTAAGTCTGTCCGGATTATAGAGGTTAAACTGAACTACTATTATTAATCTGTAAATCTCCATTTAAGTGAATATTTGTATTAGGTGAGTTGATTACTATGGAAAGAATAATTCTTCGAAATGGTAATCAATCCATTTTTTTCTGTAAGACGTTTTTGAAGGTGGTATAATATCTATGAATGACCCATAGAACAAGTAAATACGAAAATAAATGAACAGAAAAATTATTTATGACTGCAAATTCCTCGTTGTTTCTTTTGATATAATTTATCAATCATTTAATATTAGAGACTCGCATATTACGGCAGTTACCAATCAATCTGTGACATTCTTTATATACCGTTAAGCCTTTTTTTATTATAATTATCTCAGATATTAAATAAATGTTCTGCAATATATGACAGTAACACAAACAATCATTTCCTAATGCTCTTTATGCAACAAACAATATTTCAGATGGATTGTTTTTTAAATGGAGAATAAATTCAGTGCGAAGGTCGTGATTTTTATTCATTCACGGATGTGTACAGGGTGTGATTCATTGTCACAAACAGCACACATTATTAATAATTCATAATGGGAGGACGAAAAAAAAGAAACAAAATTCAACATAAGCGTTTGCTCAAAATTACCGCACCAGTTATATAGTAGAGCAGGAGCTGACCGCAGCTAAATATTCTTTACAAAAAATTGGACCGACGTTATTAGTTGGTGCACTGAAAAATACAAAATAATATTAATTGTATTGGTGCTGTTACTTTTGAAGTTGTGCAGCTGCAGTTAGATTGATAACTTTTGGCACCAACACCACAAGTACCAGCACCAATAGAATTAATATTATTTTGTATTTTTCAGTGCACCAACTAATAACGTCGGTACAATTTTTTGTAAAAAATATTTGTTTCACACTTTTGAGTGTAACATTAGTCACGAAATTCTTTGAACGTTCACGAATACCAATGAAGATAGTACTTATCCTATTACCCACGTATATTCTTTGCTTGTAGTTGTAGTTATTACTGAGATCTCAAAACATCGCTAAGGAAATACACATAAGTATTTTAGATTTTAACATTCTACCACCGCTGTAACTCGAAAACAGTAACTCTACGGAAAAAATGTTCATTATAAATGTTGCTACAAATAATTATATGTTTCATGTAGTATCGAAAAATTTTCAATTTTCGAAAGAAATTGCCCTATCCACTTAGCAAAAATACATATTTAACATGCGTCTATCTCGAAAACCGTAACTCTTTTGAAAAATTGTTCAATTTAAAATTTTTTTAAACCGGATATTGTCCTATGTTTAATTTTGGCAATTCGAATTTTCGATGTTCGAGATAATTTGCCCAATACACCGTCTTCGGGAGCGGTTTTCGAAGGGAAGGAGATTTCGGATTTGCGTGTTTTGAAAATGGGACCATTTCTCAAGCCTCTTCTTTAAAATGAATCAAAATTCATCAAAATCTGAGTTCGTTTACTAAATAAAACGCGCACATGAACCAAAAAAAAGCACACAGTCTAATTGTATACCTCGTCCGTTCGGGGTTCGTCGGTCAAAAAATATGGACAAAATCTGCTCTGACAACTCATGCTTTTCCTTATGGGCGCTGTGAGAAATAACACTTCAGCTCATAGACTATAGGTACCCACTTAGAAGGTGTTTCGACATTGTCTTGTATGTATCCGAGCCAGACTAATTCAATTTCTAATACTCTATAAAAAAAATATATAAATAAATTTGTATTTACAAACAGAGATACATGTACAATGAAAAAGCTTTTGATATATTAATAGCATTCATTACATAAGATTGTCTGCTAGTATATATAGTCAATCATTGGATTGATAGTTTATTACATAATACATGTGTTACCAAAGTGATATCAACATGTATTTTACATGCAGAGCTATGAAATCACAATTCGGCAATCAGCTGGCTGTAAATTCTATATCGCACCTCGTATATACAGGGACTATCATTAATAATGAGAAATATTTTGAACTGGGCTCAAAATATGGAGATTCATTCCCAATTACGTTTTGAAAATTTTGATGGAACAAGACTCCAAAGAGAAAACCAAAAACTGTTCTACCTTATACTTGAATCACCAAGAAGCAAAATAATACGCAGAACATCAGAAATAAGAATGGCGTAATAATAACAGACGACAAGAATATTGACAGGTGACATTGTATCACTTGTTAATAAAATTACTTTTTCCCACGCATTTTTTACAAACAACTAACCATTAAGTTCGCAATTTTTAAATCAAATAACACAGAATTAAATGACAGATCCTTGATTACTTTAAAGGTTTCCTTAGCAACGCTGGTCTAATTGTCGCTTTAAGTACAACAGTCTTACAGTTTAAAACTTCAAATTTCACTTGAATATTAAATCATTGTTTTCCCAGTCACAGAAAAACCAGTGAATTATACACGGGAAGAATATTAATAACACTACAAAACTAATAAATAACTTGCATGAAGTATTTTTTCCTACCAGCATCATGAATTACTTCAGGCACTAGTGCGAAAAGTAATGATTTCTCGCACGCGAACATTTATTTTTTCTACTATCAAAAATGCCAACGCAGTGATCAAAGAAATAAAGACTCAATGAAATTTAACTTCCAAGGCTGGTGCTTGAAAAAACTGATGTATTCCACACATGAGCAAAGGGGCAAAACTGACAATCAGGCCCCTTTAAGTAGGAACTTGTAGCATAAACTACTTTTTACAAAAATTTATTTGGTAGTTATAATTTGGTGCACTGAAAAAACAGTTTGTTTCACGAATGTTGGCGTCTGCCTTGAAAACACGAAAAATGGATCAATCCAACTGACGGGAGTAAATCAGTGGCGTAACGATTTCGAGCTAAGATATGGCATTGAAGGAAGTTCATATTATTAGAGGAAATATATCGATTGATTAAATAAGCAAACATAATATGAAAGATTTATTATCAACAATAATACAGACACACAAAATACAAATTTATTGCTTGAGTTATGAAATATAAATGTATGCACCTGAATTATCTGTAATGTCACAATGACTTTGTGACGCTTATGAAATAAAGATTGCGTAGCCTTCGGACATACCTGCAGCGCTCTATCATTGTAGTAAAAGAGATAAGCTTGACATACTGATGTCGTAGCTTAGATCGACAAACGTAGTAGAGAATTTCATGATATTGAGATGCGATAAGACGTATAGCGATATGTACGTAGCTCGTGAATGATTACACACAATAGCTATGATTCTTGAAACAAACTGTATAGTACATAATATTAATTCTCTTGCTACTGGTAACTTTGAAGTTGTGCAGTTGAGGTTAGATTGAAAACTGTTGGCACTAACTTCAAAAGTACCAGAACCAATAGAATTAATATTATTTTGTATTTTTCAACGCACCAACTCGGTCCAGTTTTTGTAGAAAATATTTATTTCACACTATTTCACACTATTTCAACTTTTAGCAAAGAAGGTACTTTGCTTATATTTATTCAGAGATTTCACAACATCGCGGAAATACACATATTTCAAATTTCAAGGAAACCGTACATTTTTTTGAAAAATGTTCAATTTAAATATTGCTACATATAATCTCTTCTTCAATTTGGCTGTTTCATATTTTCAATTTTTGAAAAATATTGCCTAGCACATAGCGGAGATATATATATTTCCGACTCTTCCACTGCTGTAACTGAGAAACCTATGATTTTTTTTCAATGGGACCAACTCTCAATTATCCTTCATCAAATAAAAAAGCGTCAAGGAAATCGGAGCACGTTTACTATTTATAAAACGCGAACATCCATAAAAAACATGCAAACAGTCGATGTATATTGTATACTTGGTTCGTCGGTCATCAAACCGACTTTAAATTTAAATTTAAAGTCGGTAAAATAAAATTTAATTTAAATTATTGACAGTCATTAATAGACACACCCTGTATACAAGGCCTCGACTATCAACACCGAAATTTTCTAAATGCCTTTTTATTGTTCACTTTTACTTATGTCCTACCTACCGATTCTATGTTTCAAGTGTTCTCTTGAATACCTCTGTTGGCATATAAAATTGCTCAGTAGGTAGGTAATGTATTCATAAAAAATATAAACTCGATTAGCTAGCTATTTGAGATTTGAAAACGAAACGCCTCAAGACATCATTTTGTTTGGATGTGAGTCGATTTTTTTTTCTTATGAGACTGCATCAGTCTTTGGAGGTCACGCGAGTTTTTGATCCATCCATACATGGGAAATTTATCAAAGATTTAATGTTCTGAATGAAAAAATTACATGTATTAGGTGCATGCACTTAGCATAATTTTGGTTGGTATGCTAGTTTGAAACAGTTCAACAACAGCTACTTTATTTTGATATTCTGATAATGGACACTGAAAAAACTTTAATGTATTAAGGCCGCTATGCATTACTTGCCACTTGCCAAGTGCCAATCACAAGTCGAAGTACCTACTTTGTGCTGGCATGTAAACCGTACACATAACGCGCAAGTATCGATGAATGCCTATATTTTTTCAATGGAATGGTACTCGCGTCCTTTGACAAGTAATCGTTTTTCGACACCGACTGGAAAGCTGGTACAAGTAATACTTGTATAGCTACAGACCATGCAGCAAATATTCGCCAAGTATAAGGCAATTATCGCATAATCTGTATACAGCCGGCCTTAGATTCGATTAAGCTGGGCCAAAATTTACTGAGCTCAAAGCTAACGTGTCATAACCCAAGTCACTATTAACCAGTCCTAGAAGTATAAGATCCACGGATCAGAACTTATGAAAAATCGCGGATCTGATCCGTGGTTCTTCAGCCCCTGTATGTCGCCCGCAATAACTTGTATTTGCAGTGAGGTGAGTCCGTCAAACTTTCTGTTATATAGAAAAAAAAATTGTCGATATCTTCTCGTGTGTGGCTTGAATTTGCATATTTTTTTCTTATTTTTAACGTTTTTAGTATTAAAAGAAGGATTAGAAGAACTATTAGCTGCTTAGTTTTTATGAATAAATTGAAAATGTAAGGAATAATTGCTAAACAATAGTTTATTATTTATTATTCAAGGGAAAAAAGTATTAGATTTCAGCTCGAAAAAACCGAGAGCTAAAATCTAATATTCTTCCCGTGTAAACTACACTATTTTTTTGTGACGGGAAAAACGATGAGTTAATATTGAAAAAAATATTAAAATTTATTAAAGTCAGAAAATTACCGATTTAAAATTTGAAGTTTTAAAGTGGCAGTCGACAATTATTAGACATGCGTTGCTAAGGAAACCTTTGATGTACCTAATCGAATATATGTTAATTTAATTCTGTGATTTGATTTATATTTATGTGTATATATATCTACCCGGGAACAAATACTCATTTTTCCAGTAAGAAAAAAGTGATACTTTTTCACA
Source organism: Crioceris asparagi (assembly GCA_958507055.1). Classification (NCBI taxonomy): domain Eukaryota; kingdom Metazoa; phylum Arthropoda; class Insecta; order Coleoptera; family Chrysomelidae; genus Crioceris; species Crioceris asparagi. Next base: position 8,293,013 of record OY293829.1, read on the forward strand.
TGTCAACAGAGACAAAATGTCATACTTTTTTCCCATCACTGAAATAACTATTTTTCCGAAATATGATTGCAATTCTATAACAAATAATAAATAATAAATTATTTATTCGAATCATTAATTTGATTTAAAACGGTAATAAAATTAGAAACACATGTAGATATTAGAATGTAGCATTACTGAAAAGATTGAAGTATTTTTCAACCTACATTAAAGTCGTAATTCACTGAGCAGTAAACTATTGCAATTAACTTTTTTTATAAAATGCGTTCAAGATCAAACATAATTCGGTTTCGATCTAATACCAAACGATTTCATTAATTAGATGCATGGGTACCTACACCTACCCAATATTCTAATTAAGAAATTAAAATTGACAAATCTTTATATAAAAAAATTGTTCCTACCTTGGAATACCAAGGAAAATGTATTGGCCTTAAATCATTCCGTTATCATGTGATGTTATATAGTTTTGGGCGACTGAAGTCTGCTGATGATTCATACAAGCAGATAAGATGAAACGCGTGCTTTTTGACCGACGAACCATACGGAGGAGGTATGTTTGCCTGCATGTTTTTTATGTATGTTCGCGCCTTATGAATAGCACGCCTGCTCCGATTATTGACCGACTTCAAAAAAAGGAGAAGGTATGCAATTCGGTTGTAAGATTGCTCTTTTATTTTTTTATGGCTGTTCGCGCGTTTTGCATAGTAAACGTACTCCGATTTAGACGATTTTTGTTTCATTTGAAAGAGGAGAGTTGAGAAATGGTCCCACATTCAGAAAAATCAAATCCAAAATTTCCTTGCCTCCAAAAACCGCCCCCAAAGGGGGTGGAGGGATCAATTTTTCTCGAAAATTGAAAATCCGAGACGACAGAATTAACGAAAATTCCATATCCGGAAATGTTCAAATTGGACATTTTTAAAAATAATCAGTCTGAAATATGTGTTTTAGCTATGTGGAAGGGGCAAATTTTTGCGAAAATCGAAAATTCGAAATTTGAAAATTAGAAAAGGGACCATATCCAGAAAAAGTTAAATTGAACATTTTTTTAAAAGAGTTACGGTTTCCGAGTTTCGCAATGGTAAAGTCTGAAATATGTGATATGCGTATTTCCGCTAGTACAAGCTAAACCTACCTATAACTTTTTGGGTATTAGTGAACGTTCAACAATTTTCATGACTAATGTTACACTCAAAAATGTGAAATAAATATTTTTTACAAAAAATTGGACCGACTTTATCACTAAAAAATTCAAAATAATATTAATTCTATTGGTGCTGGTTCTTTTGGAAGTTGGTGTCTACAACAACAAATTACAACGGCACATCTTCAAAATTACCACCACCAATAGAATTAATATTATCATGATTATTTTTTCATTTGATAGAGGACTGTTGAGATTGGTCGTTCCCCTAAAAAACTTCTCCCAATAGGGGGTGGAAGCAGCAATTTGTTCGAAAATCCAAAATTTGAGACGACAAAATTAGAGAAGATATCCTAAACGGCAACGTTTAAATTGAACATTTTTCAAAAAAAACATAGGTTTCTGAGTTAAACCGGTGGTAATGTCTGAAATATGTGTGTCTCCGCTATGTGGTGGGGGCAAAATTTAAAATTTTAAACGGCCAAATTAAAGAAGAGATTATATGAAGCAACATTTGAATGTGATATTTTTTTAAATGTACCTACGATTTCCAAGTTACCACATTGAGAAAGTCTGAAATATATGTATTTCCGCGTTTTTTAAAATTTCTGAATAAGTATAAGCAACGTATTATCTTCTTTGGTGAACGTTGAATTATTTTGATGACTAATGATGCTCTCAAAAGTGTGAAATAAATATTTTTTTACAAAAAAATGGACCGAATTTATTAGTTGGTTTGGTTGTTTTTTTGTGGTACCACGAAGAATGTGTTGGGCTAACTATAGAGGAATTCATATGTCCAGAATGAAACATGTAAGTTTATATTTCACTGTTTTTTTTATACTCCTAATAAGGCCCGCCAAAATTGTGGAGAAAAATATTTTATCAAAATCAAAAAAAATTGCTTTTACCAAAACTGATTGTTCTCAAGAGCGAAATTTTTGTTTTTTAAGTAGATTATTATTTGCTAAGCCTAAGATGGCCCACCGTGTGATTAATGATCAGAAAAAAATTACCTTGGAATCTCATATATTAGGTCAAGTTTTAGGTTTATACATTGGTGTTTAAAAATTACGTGATTAATGTTGTGCCATGATAAGCAGATACCTATGTTCCTAAAGAGGCCCACTTTAGAGATTTTAAAAAACAATTGTTTTCTTAAAGAAATTTTATCTAATAGGTTGATTTGTATGTTGATTTTATTTACAAATAAATGAGTAATATTGCGATAAAGTTCCTTTTCATAAATTATTTAATTTTTAATATTTATTTCAATATTGCAAGAAATGAGTCTTACAAGGCACACGTACCTTATAAATTTATGTAGTGGAGTTATGACTATTATTGCCGATGTCGCCCGTTCGCTCATTTAACTGGTTATCCGAACACACCCATTGTTTTGACATGACACAACTTATTTCCATATTCCCATCTGAATCTAGCAAAGATATGCTTCTTATTTGAAATAGACTACGTCGAATAACTTTTGATAGCTCGAAACTATGATATCAGCTTCCCATTGAAAAAACTGCTGGAAAATTTGATACAAATTAAATACTCTGAGCATATCAAGCATATATTAAAAACGCAACAAGGAGTGACGAACGGCTAGTTCAACAAATTACAGTCCGTTACGCATTTGTAGACAATATTTTTTTTCGTTTTCGTTTTAGTTGTTAGAATTCTCATTAGGTATAACTGATTGATATGATTGTTGTTTTCATTTATTTGTACCTACCTATGTGAAATACAAAATAACCCAGAAGCAATCGGCGTGCTAGTCGATGTTATCTCTGTTAATGAGGATGAGATTTCCGACAATTTTTTCGTAAATTTGAAATAATTGGAACGTAATCCGTAACGGATGCTTTTGAAATGGAAAGTAAATTAGGATATATGTATCTATTAATACTTTGGAATTTCAAGTGTTGTGTAAAAAAAGCTTCAAGGAATAATTCTTTGTTAAATATTAAGTGTGTCCGAAATTGGTGTTGGATGTATGGGCATCTCAGAAACTATATGAGATAGAAAAACGGTTCAATTTGGGAACATTTTAGATAATTCGGCAACTCGGCTTCCTTCACAGAATAATCCAAATATTTAGGTTTAAAAAATCTTTTGAAAAAACAAAAAAAAAGAATTTTCGGAAAAGTTATTCAAAAATATATCAGAACAGTTAAAACCTTGCTTGGAACATTTTTTTAAGAAGAAAACATTTGTATAAGTATAGGTATAACTTTGAATTCAGTTGTCTGGAATTATCAGCAACTAACTGTGGTTTTTCAAATTGAACGAAAATGAGAAAATAACTTTGTAAGCTTTCAGTCATGTATAAAAGTCGGTGAAGAATTAATTGTATATGAAAAAAAATATGAAAACATGGTTTTATTATAAATTTGGCAACATGGGTTTGTAAAACATTATAACGGAAAGGATTGGTTTATTCTTTTGAGACGATATTTGATTTAAAAAATTGTAAGGAATGTAGGATTTTCATTAAAATGATCAATAACGTTCCCATTTCTATTTCCATTCTGCTTCAAATAATTTTGATCAAGCACTTTAAGTATTTTTTTGGGATAAGCTCCATAATAAAAAAAAAAGGATTTTTGGCAACATTACTCAGGTATGTTAGATAATAGTTGAAATATTTCTTCACGACTCTATCGGTACTATTTAATTTATTGTTTTACGAACCCACGTTGCCAAATATATAAATCTTTTTTTTTTATATTTTTTTATATAAATTCTTCAAATCTAATATAGCGACCATATGAAATAACAAAATTCAATCGTCGAAATTTAGTAAAAAACTTTCTCAAAAATGCAAAATCCAAAAATACCTCCTCAAAGATTTTTTATGGATTTCGCTTTCATCATGTAAAAAAATTCGGACCCCAAAAAGGGGGCGCATCCCTAAACAACTTTGTTTTTTCAAATTAGAAGACACCATCTGTGGCACCTCTTTAGAAAGCTTATTGTCGATAACATTTTTTTACATATGTCAAACCATGCGTCAGAAATTTACTAAGAACTGATTTTTAGCTATTTAATTAAAAATGTGCCCCATTAACCTGTTGGCAAAGACCAGACCGATAGTAGAACTCTTCCCTTACACTTCTCAAAACTTCTGGCGTGATTAAACGTATCTCTGCCAGGAATCTTTGCATTTAAGTCTTCCAGATTTCTAGGTCTGTTAACATAGATCTTCGTTTTTAAATCTCCCCATAAATAAAGATCGAATGGCATAATATCCGGAGATCTAGGTGGTCACTCTCCTCGCCATCCTATCCACCTATTTGGAAATGCAGCATTTAAAAGTTCCCTTACATTTCTTGCAAAATGGGAAGGAACACCATCCTGCTGAAAAAATATCCCTTGCTCTAGACTTTCATCATTAGGGAATAATCCTTGGTGTTCTGGTAATAAAAATGTTACAGGTCTCCATTTAAATTATATAGAAAAGTGGAAGACTTAACGGCAAGTATTCGGACAGAGATACGTTCAATCGCGTCAGAAGTTTTGGGAAGAGTTTTACCATCGGTTGGGTCTGTGCCAACAGGTTAATGGGGCACATTTTCAACAACTGTTACGCTAAACAGGTGGCATCCCAGTATTAATGAATTTGTTCATTAAATAGTTAAAAATCACTTTTTAGATAATTTATGACATATGGTTTGACAAATGTCATTTTTTTATTAACAAATTCGTTTTTTATTAAGCTTTCCAAAGACGTGCCACAAGTGGTGTCTTCTTATTTGAAAAAACAAAGTTGTTTAGGGCTGCGCCCCCTCATTGGGGCCATATTTTTTTACATGATGAAAGCAACATCCATAAAAATCTTTGAAGACGTAGATTTGGATTTTTGAAAAATCTTAATCACAGGGCCCCTATAAGCAGCGTGCCATTTAAAGTCCCCACCGTGTATATGCGTTTCAAACTGAGAATGCAGTGTGGTCAGGTATAGACAATGGATTTAAAAAGAGAAAATGGCACACAGTGTTGCCGTTTTTCAAATTTACCTGTAACATTTTCTTCCGTAATTTTGAAACTCATTGTTTATTATTATTAATTATTGAATATAAAAATATTGAGATAAAATTTAAAACAAAACGGAGAAATTCGCCTGAGACTGCAGACCTTATAGGCAAAGATTTTGTTGTAGGCTCCATAAGACGCCACAATGCATTCTCATTTAAAAAATGCATTAGAGCTAAAATTATTCTGTAAAGAGTGTTTAGTTGCGAATAGAATTATCTGAAACTTTCCACATCTTCTTTCAATTATCAATTTTTGAGTCTGATTATTTCCCATAGTAACCAAAAGAGTGCAGAATTGTTTACAAGATATTAGACAACGTTTTATAGCCTGAGTGAAGTAGAAGAAATGATATCTAGAAGCTAATATTTCGTATCGTATTATTATTCCTTATAAAAAAAGCAACAATAAGCATTACGAAAAGAAAAGGTAATCAATTAAACAATATACTTATATCATTCTAAGTTATTGTTGTCTTCTCTCATACAGCAGTTGATAATAATAATTTTATTACGGTAAAAAAAACGTTCAACATCTCATTGCCATTGTATAGCAAGCAGAACAACTCAAGCACATTGTTATGGTGAATAAATAAAAATATCGATGTGAATATATGTATGTGCTTGTGGATGAGTTCAAAGTTCCTAACAGATAAATATTTTTTACAAAAAATTGGACCGACGTTATAGTTGATGCACTGAAAAGTATAAAATAATATTACTTCTATTGGTGATAGTACTTTTGAAGTTGTGCAGTTGCAGTTAGATTGATAGCTTTTGGCACCAACTTCACAAGTACCATCACCAATAGAAGTAATATTATTTTATACTTTTCAGTGCATCAACTATAACGTCGGTCCAATTTTTTGTAAAAAATATTTATTTCACACTTTTGAGTGTAACATTAGTCCCGAAAATCGTTGAACGTTCACTATACCATATCAATGAAGATAATACTTATCCTATTACCCACGTATATTCCTTGCTTGTAGTGGTTATTATTGAGATCTCAGAACATCGCGGCGGAAATACGCTTGAATATTTTAGTTGTTACCATTTAACACGGATTTAACTCGAAAACCGTAATTCTAAGGAAAAAATGTTCATTATAAATGTTGCTACAAATAATTATATCTTTCATGTAGTATCGAAAAATTTTCTATTTTCGAAAGAAATTGTCCTCTCCACATAGCAATAATACATATTTAACATGCGTCTATCTCGAAAACCGTAACACTTTTGAAAAAATGTTCAATTTAAACGTTTCCGGATATTGTCCTATCTTTAATTATACCAACTCAGATTTTCGATTTTCGAGAAAATTCGCCCCCACCACCCCTTCGGGGGCGGTTTTCGGAGGGAAGGAGATTTCGGATTTGCGTTTTTATGAATATGGGACCATTTCTCAATCCCCTTCTTTCAAATGAATCCAAAATCATCAAAATCGGAGATCGTCTACTATATAAAAGGCGCGCACGAACCAAAAAAAAAAAAAAAAAATAAAGCAGACAGTCGAATTGTATACCTCCTCCGTTCGAGGTTCGTCGGTCAAAAATGAAGAACACCATGATGAGCTTTGTTCCAACTGTAAATGCTGAACGGATTTCCAACAGTTTGCAAATTGCACACAATGCGCATGTCTGGCGATCTTGTCGATATGACGAATCTTGACAGTGATTGGAAAAATTGATAACTTTTCTATGAAATAAACGCAACAAAGACAAAGACGTTCCCGCTGACCACACTGCGCATGTCCCGAATGAAATTTCGCTAACCGATGTGATACTGTCACAAAGGTTTAGGTTAGGAATAGAAAACTAGCAGCAAAGATAAACATCTTTTTTGCTCTTTTTGGTAATCGCTAATCGTCGGTCGCTTGAAACTGAAACGCGTTTGGGTCACTGCGCCGAATTCTGACTGTAATAAAAAGAAAGTGTTTCTAATTGTAGTTGGAACGAAGGCTTCAATATAATACATATTTATTATACTGCATCTCATTATCGATCTAGTGACATTGGCTTGATGATAAGAAGATGAAAATATGACTTGGTTATTATTTGTTCTCCAGAAGAGAGATTAATGTATATATAATATAGATGTTTTCGTTTTTGTTTGTTATGGTGTTCGTCGATAATAATTGTGCATTAGATAACAATAATTTGCAATAATTAACACGCTCTTATGCTTTGATGGAATTCTTCACACATTAATGGAAAACAACAATAATAATAATAATTATGGTCACTCTGTTTGGCAAATGTTCATAAATGTTTGGATTTCTAAAATAAAAGAGTAGAAAGCAATCATCACAGACTTAAGTAAATATGTAGGTATAGATAATAAATAATTATCGATAATCCATATAATTTATGCATAATTCAGAATGTAGGTAACAGTTTTGTTGTTAATGCTGTTTCGACGAGACAACCAAACCTAAACCTAAAAAAGGCTGGTGAGAGACGGTCCCATTAGAGAAAAATAAGATATCTGAAATGTCCTTCACCCCGAAATGTGGTAACTTTTTTTATAAAATTAGAATTTAATCCGACAGGATTAGATAAAAGAAAATTTATAAATATTTTTTACCAAAAATTGGACAGACTTTATTGATTGGTGCACTGAAAAATACAAAATAATATTTATTCTGTTAGTTCTAGTAGTTTTGAAGTTTGTGCCAAAATTTTTCAATCTAACTATTACTGCAGAACTTCAAAATTACCAGTACCAAAAGAATTAAAATTATTGACCGACGAACCCTGAACGGAGGAGGTATACAATTCGACAGTCTACTTTTTTGGTTCGTGCGTGCGTTTTATATAGTAAACGTACTCAAATTTTGATGATTTTTGATTCATTTGAAAGAGGATACTTGAAAATGGTCCTATATTCATAAAAACGCAAATCCGGAATCTTCTTCTCAAAATCACCCCGAAGGGGGTGGAGGTTGCAAATTTTCTCGAATATCGAAAATCCGATATGGCAGAATTAAAGATAACAGTATATCCAGAAACGTTAAAATTGAAAATTTTTTCAAAAGAGCTGCGGTTTTAGAGTTTCTGCGATGTTAAAATTTGAAATAGGTTATATTTTCGCTATGTGGAAGAGTCAATTTATTTTGAAAATTGAAAATCTGCCAATGAAAAATTTGTGACTAGATTATTTAAAGCAACATTTATATTGAATATTTTTTCCATAGAGTTACGATTTTCGAGTTACAGCAATGGTAAAGTTTATAATATGCGTATTTCTGCGACGATGTTCTTAGATTCCTGAATATTAGCAAATACAAGCAAAGCATACATAGATAATAATGAACGTTCAACGATTTTCGTGACAAATGTAACACTCAAAAGGGTGAATTTTTTTTTTTAATTGGACCGACGTTATCAGTTGATACACTGAAAAGTAACGGCACCAAATTATTTTGTACTTTTCAGTGCACCAACTGATAAAGTCGGTCCAATTTTTTATATTTATTTAGTATTTTTCAGTGCACCAATTAATAGAGCAGATCTAATTTTCTGTAAAAAAAATTTATAGTACATAAAATTCCACTCTTAACAATCAACTGGGATGTTCGCAGGGTGTACCTCGAGGACACACTCATTCTGTTGCTTTTTTCAACAAATAACAATAACGTAAATAGTATTATTCACTTTTGACCCTTATCGATAATCTATATTCTATCCACAAACAACAAAGTCGATTCAAATTCATCATATCTCATCAACTTGAGACTTCCTCAAACTCGCTTTTGTTCATAACAGGAAAACATTATCGTTGTATTGTATATAGTTTCTTGCAATGCCTACTGATATCGATAACAATAGTCATTTCTAACTGTAAGCTACTCATTGTGAATCATTCTAGACAGTCTATAAAAGGATGGGGCTCATCGTATCACTGGGATATTTGAAAGTGAAAGAGATACCACAGGTAGCCTGAATTAAGTTCCAATACAAGTACCTAGTGGCAACAAATTTGAAATAACTTTTTGATACTTCACTATTTGAGGGCCCGCTGTTTAAAGGGTTTTTTCTTACCTAGGACTGAAAATAGCATTCTTCACATAATAATAATATAAGTATTTTTTACAAAAATATGGACCAACGTTATCAGTTGGTGCACTGAAAAGTACAAAATAATATTAATTCTATTGGTGCTGGTACTTTGAAAATTGTGCAGTACAGTTACATTGAAAACTTCTGGCACCAACTTCACAAGTACCAGCACCAATAGAATTAATATTATTTTGTGATTTTCAGTGCATCAACTGATAACGTCCATCCATTTTTTTGTAGAAAATATTCATTTCCATTATCTCTGATGCTCTGCTTGTAGTTATTTGCTATTATTCTGAAATATAAGAACATCGTCGCGGAAATACGCATATTATAAGCTTTAACACTGCTGTAACTCGAAAATGTTGCTTCAAATAATCTGGTCATTAATTTTCCATTCTCAGATTTTCAATTTTCAAAAGAAATTGCGTCTTCCACATAGCAAAAATACACATATTTCAAATTTTAATATCACAAAAACTTGGAAGCTCTTTTGAAAAAATGATCAATTCAAATGTTTCCGGATATTTTGTTATGTTGATTCCTTCCATCTCGGATTTTCGATTTTCGAGAAAATTTGCCCCATCCTCCCCCTTCGTGGCGGTTGTTGAAGGGAAGGCGATTACCTATTTGCGTTTTTATGAGGACCATTTCTCAAGTCTCCTCTTTCAAATGAATCAAAAATCATTAAAATCGGAGTACGTTTACTATAGGTATAAAACGCGCGGACGAACCAAAAAAAGCAGACAGTAGAATTGTATACCTCCTCCGTTCGGGTTCGTCGATCAAAAATGTATACTTATACAATCTATTATTTATTAAAGTGGTAGAAATATCTGAAAATAATATATTTATCGTTAATTTATATTTATTAAGCATATATGGTCTTTATTCAGACATTAATTTACTAATATTTTCGAGGCAATAATGCAACTTTTAACGTTTCCAATAAGATCAACTACTGTCTCTTGTCAATTGTCATATTTCTTAGAGCTTTAGCGGGCTACAAATTACGCCGCGCTATTTGCTTGCCCTCCATCCCCTTAGAAGGTATTTTTTCGGTGGACTTTTACTGTGCAAAACATGCAAACATTTTATAGACACCTCATCCATTTTTCAAAGTCGGTCAATTAAAAAAAACGATTAGATAGATTTTTATATGGGTATTGTCAAGTGGTCATGTTATGAAATGACACAAAGTCCGCAAATACCTACAATTTAACAAGTGATTGAAAAACATCATTGATAATATCTACTACAAGTGGAATTATGTGCCTACATACTTGCATATTTCGAAATGCTTAAATATCAAGCTTATTTCAAGATGTTGTTGGAATAGGTACTCAAGAAATAGGTAGTTATATACAGTGCGGTCTATAGGTATGGTATAAATTCATGTTTAGCGTTATGTATTTGTTTGAAAAAACCTGAAACAGAGCAATTTCTATTTTCAATTTGATAATTTATAGTATGAAAATATTACCCCAAATGTAAAATTTCGATAAGTAGAATGATGGAAATTAAGTCACTTAATGTTCAGGCAGCATTTTTCCATTTATTTTGCAGATAAATTAAACGTTCAAAATGACCACCAGTCTCAAGGCGATCTTGGAATTCTCGTACAACATTTTGTAGGACCTCAGGGGTTATGTTGCAAATTTATTCCGTTATCATAACTTTCAAATCTGCAATATTGTCTGGTCTATTGAAATATACTTTTGATTTTAAATAAACCCATAAGAAGTATTTGTGAGGAGTCAAATCGGGGGATCTAGGCGGCCATTCAATCGTTCCACGTCTTCCAATCCACGCAGTGGGAAAAACATCGTTCAAATAATCTCTAACAATAAGTGTGTAATGCACTGGAGCTCCGTCTTGTTGGTACCAAATTGATATATCTATTGCATTTGGATCATTAACATCAGGAAAAATTAGTTTTTATAGAGGTAGTAGAGACTTCATCAAAAAACCTAGAAAAACCTCACCAGTAATTGTGCCTTCAAAAAAATATGGGCCAGCAATTTGTTGTAAACGATATCAGCCCAAACGTTCTCTTTTTTGGGATATTGTTTGTGAGACTCACATTTCCATGCTCCATTTCAATGAAAAGTAGCTTCATCAGAAAACACAATTTTGTTTATAAACTGCAAATCTGTTTCCATTCTGTCCATCATCAGTTCACAGAATTGTTACCTTCTATCAGGATCATCCTCATTTAACTCCTGAACCATCTGAACTTTATAAGGATGGTAGTTTTCTTTATGTAAAGCTCTCAATATCGATGATTTATTAACATCATTGTCGGCGGCAGGTTGTCTTCGGATTTTCCTCAATTTAACATTTCGATCTGGTTTTTGAATAGATTTTGCAGGTCCACTTTCACGAAATTTTGTTTCTATTTTGCTGACTGTTGATTGTGAAACGTGTTGACCAGGGTATTTATTATTGAATATTTCACAATTTTTTTTTTGAGTTCTTGTTTTATTACAGCATCCAATTATAATTAGAATGTCTATTCTTTGAGTTTTGGATAAATGAGCCATAGTTAAATCAAATACACACACAAATATTGTTCAATACGCCGAAGTTAGACAGCAACTTACAAATATGAAAATAACAATAGCCGCCTAGATTGACAAAATGTTGTAGAAGAATTCCAAGATCGTCTTGCTTATTGTCAAAAAGTGAATGCTGGTTACATTTTGAGCATTTAATTTAACTGTATAATAAATTGACAAATATTTCCTAAACATTATGTGACATTATTTCCTTCATTTTACTCAAAGTATAAAAATTTTACATTTTGAAAATAAATTATCTTATTTATGATTGCGCCAAATTTGAAAAACTCCTTTTCAGACAAATGCCGCACACCCTCCTTCTCATTTAGTTTTCTTGAGTGGGTGCTCAGAATTCAGAGGGGTTGCAAGATGGGAGTAATATTTTCATTCATTCGATTGTCAAATTGAGAATAGAAATCGACCTATTTCAGGTTTTTTTCAAACAATTACATAATAACGTTAAAGAAATATTCCATACCCATGGCACGCACTGTATGTACATAACTACATATACTTATATCTAAGTTTAATTTCGAATAGTGTCTCTAGAAATAGTCGATGTCTAAAAATACTTATTCCATATTCTATACTGCGCTTATAAAATTTCTGCTAGTTTGGAATTTCAATGAATGAATATATTTTTTACTAAAAATATTACATACTTGTTTGATGCCATGACAAATTCAATATGAAATTAATTCTATTGATAATTTTGAAGTTGTACAGTTGTGAGTAGATAAAAGATTTTTGGCACCAACTTCAAAAGTTTTACGTTGAGCCTTTCATCGCACCAACTAATAAAGTAGGCACTATTTTTATTTCTTATAATGAATTGTTGATCTTACGACTTATATTCAAGGATTACGTTACAGATGAAAATTTCAAACTCATATCTAACGACTGTGAAATAGAAGACGGGAAAGCTGAGTTGTAGCTTCACTGTATATACCTTGCAAAGTACATATCGAACATTTTTGGTTGTCTCCACATTTTTTTATCATTTAACATCGCCCGCCATAACATCCAACGGCAGGTAGTTAGACAGGAAATGCCTTACTTAACTACCTACACACCTGTTGTTCTCATGGGTATTATAAAATTCAAGTAGTGGATTGATATCCCTTTCTATAGACCGGAAAGACTGAGGTTGCGCTTCAAAGGTGGTAGGTAAAAGTTATTTTTAGAATAACTACTTCTTAACCTAGAAACTGACCAACCATAAATTTATCGTACTTATATATCAAAGTGTAAATAAACATTTTTACCCTTATCTGAATTATAATTGCATTTCAATATAATAGTGAACAATAATTATAATTTAATCTTATACAATGATGTAGGTAATAAAATTTTCATTCATAGTTGTTTTTTTCTTTTTCTTAATTGCTATTTGTTTACATAAAAATGTTGAAAACAACTTAGAAAAATATAATTTGTAATTTCCAAGATATATTTAATGACCACAAATAATTATCTTTGGCGTTGAATCATCTTTAATACAAACAGTATTATTAAAGAAAAAAATGTTCTTCACTTGCTATTTGATGGGATAAGGATCTTAAGAAATAATATTATTATTAACAAAAAAACATGTATTTGTACTAAAATCATGAAAATCATCTTGAAGTTGTGCAGTTGTAGTTAGATAGAAGACTCTTTTGAGTGTATCATAGTCATCAAAATTATTCAACGCTCACGTTGCATATACCTACTTATTCAGAAATTTCAAAACATCGCGGAAATACACATATCTCATACTTTACCACTGCTGTAACTGGGAAACCTGTATTTTTTGTAACTAGATGAAAACCCGGCTTCGCTCGGGTGAAATGTGACTCATAATACACAATCTTTTACAAAATGTAGGCAGATATTTTTGTGGTTATTGGTTTTCAAGGAATATTAGGCAAGACATAGATTCGTATAGCATAGTTCATTGTGTTTAATAAATATAATATACATTAAAACTGCTAAAGTTTTTACATAAATATTTTTATTTAAAATCAACTTTCAATACAAACCAACATAAATTAACAAAATAAAGATCTCTCAAGGTTTATTCTCTGTAAACCTCTCTGTTTTATGCACACAGTATTGGAGAATTGACAGTACATGTGCGATTTACGTCAAAGTCTATTGACATTGATTGAGCTGTTAAAAACCATTAGAATTCAAAAAAATACTCGACAATCCAAATTTTGCGGATATATGTTATATACATATATATCGATATCATTATTTTTTATGTTTTATTATTTAGGTAAGGTTTAAGTCGATTCAGCCGTACCCCTTGACGGAATTATTAATATAGATGTCCAATTAGAACGTTGCCAGATATGGTCTCTTCTTTAATTTTGTCTTCCCAAATTTTCGATTTTCTAAAAAAATGTTCCTTCCACCACCTTTGGGAGACGTTTTTGCGGGGAAGGATATGTATGTTGAATGTCGATTTTTTTTCCAATGGGAGCAACTCTCAAAAGTCCTCTTTCATATTGAACATCATGAAACATGAAAATCGGAGCACGTTTACTATTTAACAGTCGAATTGTATAAGTACATACCTCCTTTGTTTGAGTCGTCGGTCAAAAAACATTCGCAAAGAAGACAGAAGCCGTTATAAACAAAATAAATATCTATTTGTTCCTCCAATAATTCTTCCACGTCATATGTTCGACATATTGTAGATACATATTGACTTGTGAAAGTGAAAATATCGTATGATTTATGGAATCAAGAAATGATCAAGGCTTTTCAGTGATCATCATCAGGAAATTATTGAGTTTTGAGCAGATGTTAATATAATTTGCATATATTGTACAGGGTCCTGCTGCAGCTCAGCACCCTAAGATTTTTTTGAAATTGATTTTGTGGTAATCACAAGAAACTCAAGAAAATCAGTTTTGCACCACAGGATTAAACAATTTAATAAGAGTATAAATAGTACCTAAGTGATAAAATCATACATGAATTTCATTGCAAAAAGGTCCCTAACTAAATGAGATTGTCATTTACGAATATTATTATAATAAAGACTAACTATAATGAGCTTATCAAAAATTCAGAATTTCAGGTGCTTCATGAATAAAACGTGTTTCATTTTCAGCATTCTTAAACATGATCTGTTTATAGCAAGTAAAACTCTGTTGTATATTTTTGCAGTCATGGAAATTTTGGATAAATAAAACTTTTGAGTGTAACATTAATTATGTAGGTAGGTATATTCTTTGCTTGTACTTGTATGAAGATCTAAAAACATCGACGCGGAAATACGCATATTTTGGACTGCGGTAACTCGAAAACCGTAACTCTATGGAAAAGATATTCAACTCAAATGTTGCCACAAATAACCCGATCTTCAATTTGGCCGTCTCAGATTTACAATTTTCGAAAGAAATTAACCCCTCCACATAGCGGAATTACACATATGTCAGATTTTAACATTGCTGTACTCTTTTCAAAATAAATATTCAATTTAAACGTTTCCGGATATTGTCCTATCTTTAATTCTGCCATCTGAGATTTTCGATTTTCGAGAAAAATTGTCCCTTGCGTCGGGGCGGTTTTTGGGGGGAAGGAGATTTTGGATTTGAGTTTTTTTAAATATGGGACAATTTCAAAACTCCCCTTTTTCAAATGAAACAAAAATCATCAAAATCGGAGTACGTTTACTATAGCACACGCACAAACAAAAAAAGCAAACAGTCTAATTGTATAACCCCCTCCGTTTGGGTTCATCGGTCAAAACTATTCTTTCTTGCAGGTCAGATTTATTAAAATAATAATTTGGTACTTGAGTAGCCGTTTTATTGATGAAATGCTTAAAATGACTTATTTTTTAGTTATTGACCACGATAACAAAAAAAATCGTAGATTATAATAAATGATCATTTTTATCAATTTTTTGAGATTGGCGCATAGGCAATTAAATTGAATTTCTTTATAATTTAATAATTTGACACCGTTGGGTAGTTATCAGTTGACTTATTGCATAAATGAAACAAATATTTTGATAAAACCAAGAAACAATCTGAAAAAATGTTTTTTGTGAGATACAGTATCTACCTATATAGGAATTATGAAAACAGATAATTAAGCTTATCGAAATTACTGGAGTTTTTGTTTCTTGATATCCATAAAAATTCATTAGTTTCGGTAATCAAGTAATGTTTCACCTTATAATGAAAGAATAGAATAAGAATGAATCATGATATATGCATTAATCATTAGTTTTAAACATATTGAATACCTGCTATTCGAAGAATTTTCTGGAATTAATAATAGATAACTAGCTAAGATAAAACTTGTCTTAAGTACAATTCAATTTCAGTCAACTTGTATAAATTTATAATTATCATTTTATATTATTAAGTTGTTCATTATCTCGTTTTCTTGTTTATCTGATTGTCTGTTCGTTACAGAGTTTGCAATTTACAATAGATTTTAAACTTCCCGATGAGCTAAAGGAACAGGTAGAAAACATAAAATAATTATTTTCGCTAGATCACTGAAATAAGTAAACATTAAACGATTTTGATAATGGATGAACTACTCAAAAATGTTATATTTTCCAAAACAACACTACCTCAAAATTATCACCAATAATTTTTTTTTACAAAAACTCAGCCGACTTTATCAGTTGTTGCACTGAAAAAACTGGCTCTGCAGATGCGTTATTATATCTACATGAAATCAAAGAAAGTTATTAACAAAATGTGTAGCCAGCTTTAAGCTCCACATTTTGAAAATAGTAACAATGATACAGGGTGTTCCATAATAACGTGCCAGATAAAAGTTACATTTTTAAATGAATCACCTATTTAACTACAGCTGCACAACTTCAAAATTACTAGCACCAATAGAATTATTATTTTGCATTTTTCAGTGCACCATCTAATTGTGTCGGTCCAATTCTCTATAAAAAAATATTTTAAGTTTTATTAAAAAAGATACCTTATTTTTGTTTTCTATAAAATGAGATATATTCTTGGCAAAAATGATTAAATCAAATTATATCATGCTTTGTTCAGTAGCGTACTATTTTATGGGATTATTTGTTGGGGTTCAGTTTATTTAAATGTATTAGTTAGAATTCAAACAACAAAAAAACAAAATTTTAACGTTTAATAAGCAAAACAACCTTTTTAGTCAGAAACGATTGTCAAATATCAATCAAAAATATATTTTAGAAGCATTAATAAATAATTATTATATTCTACGGGATAAGTATACTATTGCCAAAGATTAGATTTAATCTTTGCTATTGCTGAAGTATATGTATGTTCTAGACATAAGTAAATTGCTTGCAAATAAAATTAAATTAAATATTGGCCAAAAACCAAATTTATATCGATCCAAGCTTATCTGCAATAGATTAGATAATAAGCTAAAAAAATAACTATACTAGAGGGCGTATTAAACTTCATATTAAGTGTATTGGATTTTAATTTAAAGTTATAAAATTTCTGTATATTAAATGTCATATGATCTACATTTTTAGTTGTAATTTATAGTTCTGTTGTATTTTCATTTTATTATTTTGTTTATTTATATTGTAATAATCTGTAGATAGATTTAAGATTTAGATGCTGTTAAGGTTGTAGATTTTAATTCATTATTTAGTTGAGGTCTACACACAGATGCTATTTGCATCTTGGTAGGAGTTTGTAGAGCTCGTAATAAGTCAGACAATCTATCAGCTTACTATGTTAATATTTAAGGTTTGTATGTTAGCCTGAATAAATTATTATTATTATTACAACTTATTTTGATAAATTTTATAATAACCAATCTACCGAGCTTACACATAATAATCAGTCACCCTGTATAACGATCTCTGGAACTATTTGTATAAAAGATTCAAACAAACATCTCCAAAAATAGCCAATAATTGCATCATTATTATCCATTCGCGATAATGAGTTCCGGAGAAAATCCGGAATCATCTTTTGACATTTCGTGTTGTAATATACCTACAAACACAACTAGTATTCCAACAAATAACACACGGTAAACCTAATAATAATCATCATAAAGGATCATCACGACAAAAACCATGATTATACCTATTTTTTTTTCATAGATACCAACATGCAGCTGGGAAACGAGCGTTGAACTCCCGCGCGCAAACTTTGACATTATTCTCGACGACGACGACGAAACCAAACAAACAACACAACATAACAATAATGATGGGCAAGTGCACACTTGCCACACTTTTCCATCCGACCGGAAAAGCGTCAAATAACAACAACTACTATTGAAATAAAGCTTTTTCGTTTTACCTTGTGCTCACGAGCAGTTGCTCTCCATAAAACAATGTCCAATTAGCTATATGTATATTATAGCAGGATCAGCTGCTTTATTTGGTTTGGTTTATTATATAAAACACTCACACAAACAAAACACTATCGAAGACTGTGAAAACTATATGAAGTTTGTAGCTTTGTCTGTGCTGCTATTTTTTTCTTGCAGACAACCACTCAAAGCGCGAGTCGCGGCGACGAGTCGTTCACTTGTTCTGCAGCAAGCGCGGACGGTGATCGAGAAGCTTTTGTTGGATCGGCTTTGGTGCACCACAGGTCTCTTCCATCCATGCTCGCCGCCACGACAGGTAAGAGTAGTTCACCTGTTGCTGGGCATATACAGGGTGGACACAGCTTTGTTGTTTGTTATGTCTGGTAGTAGACACGGTACCTACGTCAATTTCGCTTTTGCAGTGTGTTCATTTTTTTGTTTTCTTCTTCTTCTTCTGGTCCATATCTCAGTGGGTCAGCAATGATGTTGGTGGTTTGGTGTTGTAGATGCGGCAGCATTCCACAAACGAAGAATCACCAGTTTTTGTCAAGTCAATGAAATGAGCGAGTACGTTATTTTGAAATTCAGTTGAAATTCTCAGATCTACTCCTTAGCGACGATTTCATAGGAAAGAATTCCCATCATTTTTCTAGGTATTTTCTTTGATTTATTCAAACCCAAAAAAAATGTTACAATACGTAGTTTTAATAATACTGACGTCGTATTTCCGTGAAGGTTAAAATATTACGTGACAATAAAAAGTCGAATTCGATTTGATTTCATTTGTATATAAGTAAGCAAATTTTGAGAAAATTGCGCTGGAAAAATCCTATATTAATAGAAAATCAACAAGTACAAAAAATCACCAAGTACTATTTCTAATGAATAAATATTTTTCAAAAATTTGGTGCACT